>JAHZTW010000002.1:106778369-107026271 GCA_020283515.1 Alliaria petiolata | reverse complement strand
CAAGTTAACATAGTAAAGCGATGATCTTCTTGGGTTCTTTAACAATGGGGTGGTCTTGATCCGAATTGGTTGATACTTAGGTCCCAATCTTAGCGATCCGGAGAAATTGCTTGACTTACTATTAGGCAAGCAATACGAGAATGTGGACATATAAAGATTTTGTGTCTGCGAGATTAGAGACAATGGACCACGGCCCAAACCCATGAGCCCTTGCGCTGGCAACGATGTTCCGGTGGCCTTGTTGATGCACCCGAAGGTGTAGCTTGGGATGACGTCATTGGCTAATGTTAGTGTGTCTTGTGTCAGAGATGCTTCGATGGTTGAACCACCGTAGGTCATGTTGAAACCACATGAGTTGCCTACGGTGCACGTTGGATTTGGAGCCTGGAATAAAAACTTTATAGATCAATATTCTGAATATTCTCACTTTACAACGTATTTTTCATAAAGAATTGTTTTATCCATCTTGGATCTGGTTATGGGGGCATTATTAAAATGCGCCAATAACGAGGTGTTACGTATTTTAATTTATTAGTGATTTTTTTTTGTATAAAA
Organism: Alliaria petiolata; assembly: GCA_020283515.1. Lineage (NCBI taxonomy): Eukaryota > Viridiplantae > Streptophyta > Magnoliopsida > Brassicales > Brassicaceae > Alliaria > Alliaria petiolata. Next base: position 107,025,716 of record JAHZTW010000002.1, on the reverse strand, counting down.
AGCAAACACTAACCAGCGTGTCGACAAAGAGTATAGATCAAACAGTAAAATGTGCCCTACTAGTTGGTATTGTTTATAAAGTTAACGCATCTTATACTGTATAAGAAATACCCGTGAACTCATTTTGTTATGAATGGTACTTAAAACCCGTGACTAGACTTTGTGATGATGGTGTAATAACACCGCCAAAATGAAGAAGTTCGCATCTTTGTGTGTATAATCAAAATCAACACTAGACTCCAAAATGAGTGGTCCTTCAGTTTGGTTTTGGATTTCTTGTTTTGTGAAAACTAAACCCGAGTAAGAACCCTATCCTTTACTGGGGAGTTTTTCAATGAAAGCGAGTCTCAAAGTTTCGAATCTCGATGTGTTGGGAAAATGACTTAATTTGTTTTGTTCCCAAAACCTGAACAGTTATGGTCAAGAATTCTTTTGGTAATCCAAAAAATAATAAGAACTGATTTATTTTTGGTTAAGACTTGGTTTGGTTTTGAATAACAAACCTAGTAAACTACAAATAAACCATTAACATGTCTATTTTTATAACTAAATGCATTTTATTTATATACTTAGTTTTAGTTTTAAATAAATTTCGGTTTATTCATATTTCGGTTGATTCGGTGCTAAGAGTATCGCTAGCGTTCTGATTTGAAGAATTTCAGTTTTTACGTCCATCCAGAGAAGGCATATATATATCTAATCTACTCCAAGAGTATATAATACAATAAACTAGTAGTTACCTGTTTACACTGAGGAGCGTCGCATTGAAGAGTGCGAGAAGAGTTTGACTTGGAAGGGTCAAAGAGAACAGAGGAAGCACATCCAACACAGCCAGAACAAGGAATCCAAGCAGCGTCATTGCTAGTGTCAAGAGCCACCAGCATGGGCTGAGCCGGTGTCCCAATGTTAGCCCTCACGATGTAAGTCGGGCTCTGAACGATGGCACGCCCCGAGGCGATTGGGACCGAAGGCCTCTTAGCAACCGCGAGGCTTGACAAGTACTGGAGGCGAGCCTTGTCTTTAAGAAGTGTGCTTTCCCATGAGACAGTGTTTGGTTGTTTGAATGGAGAGCAAGGACTGTTTATGTGGAACACTCTTAGATCTGAGGGATGGCCTTGTGGGTTATTTTCATCGCAGTTTAGTGATTCAGATTTCAAGATTAAGAGAGAGATGAACAAAAAAAGTAGACTGGTTCTCATTTTGTAGATCTTGATTTGATATTGGTTCTCTGCGGTTTTTAGTGTTTGTGACTTGTGACTTGTGAGTGTGTGTTTATATAGTGAGTGAGATGATGAGTGTACAAGAATATAAAAATGAAGAGTGGGTTTTATTTATATTTAAGAGAACAGACTGTATTCCATCCATCTCCTGTTTATTTGTTTGTTTCTATCGGTTTTTTTTGGGTCCACTCTCTAATATTGGCTTTCTCTGCTCGATCGACATGCTTTGCTCTTCCTCCACAAAACTCATTACTCAAGGGGTTGTAATTTGTAGTTTGTTTTGTGTAATATTAATTTTGTTTTGTGTAATAATACCAATTTTTTTTTTATAAAGCAATGTGTAATACATAATCTCTAAAAATTGTAATGTATTTGAAAAGACTTAAAAAACAATTTAATTATGTATATCTAAATTCTTTTTTTTTTTACATCCAAAACACCATTCTATTAAGTTTGCGGAAATATACTCTTCTCTAAGAGCATCTTCAACCCTACTTCATTTTCCACTTCGAATGCTATTTTGGAGCAAATTTCTCTCCAACCCTACTCCATTTTTCATTCCAAAATATAGTAAAAAATGAGATTGCTCCATATTTGGAGTAAACATATATTTTACTCCATTTTGAAGTTGAATATTTCTATTTTATACCATTTTATCAACACAAAAATACTTATTATCGACATATATGTATATATTTTTTCAGTTGTTGATATATATGCATGTGACACATATCACACTATACTCCAATGCATAAAATGTAACTGACTACGAAATTAAAAAAAGGTCTCGATGTATATATTACTATTGCATTATAAGACCTTTAAAATTATGTTATGATTTTTATAATTATGTTTTAATTTTATAATTTATGATTATAAGGCTTTAATACTTGTCAATAATATAAAATAGATAATCATATATATTTGAACACTACAATTTCTTATGTTTTAATGATATTTTATAATTTTCTTTATTTAATAAATATTTAATTCATAATTTATAAAAGTTTTGCAAAAAAATAAATAAATAGAGTTAATTTGTAAATTTAGTTAAACATCATTTAAAGTGAAACATAGGGAGTAGCATTCAGAAAAGTAATAAAATGATTAAAAGTCTTGAATAGCTTTTGAAGTTTTTTATGTAGAGTACAACGGTAACGGTCTGAATGTTACACAATTGATTAATCATTTTTTTACATGGATTGGTTTAACCATTTAAAACGTTCAAAATCATCCAAAAAATTCAAGACTTCCTATTTTAATACTTTTCATATGGAAAATGGAAAGAACCAACTCTCACGTACATGAAAAGTTTATAATCCCTTACTTGGACTTATTTATCAAATGTTAACCAATATGATAAATCAAATCGAACTTCTAGATGACTAAATGGTCTATTGGTAAACGATGCTCACTCTATCAAATGTAGTTAGATTTTTGATGGATATCCAAATATTCGGTTATACAACGATTCTTAGAGGGAATTATCAAAATACAAAGGAACGTGTGGACTGGTCTTGCTTAAGAGATCCGAGAAAATGAGTTTGATATTTTACACAGTGAAAAAAATGTCAAACGTATCATGTGAGGAATGGGTAGTGAAAGACCGACATCAATGCAATTATGTTTTGTTGCTTAAAATGGAATGTACCAAACTTCTCAATACTCATTAGTCATTATACCATGTGGTGGGTTATATCTCACATTGGCCTCTTCTCCACTCCATGGTGCTGCTGTCCATCAATTATTCATTCTCATTTTCAAGTTTTAATTCTGTAAAGTAGTATTCCCATTATTGTTTGTTTCTTAGAGTTGAATGTGATCTGTAAATATCCTCGACACTACATAAATTTTGATTTACTTCTATAAGCTTTTGTTAGGCTTTTCAAGCCCATGTCCAACTCCCCCATTAGTATGATATTGTCCGCTTTGGGTCCATGTGGCAAAGCCCGCACGGATTTGTTTTTGTGCTCCTTCCCAAAAAGTCTCATACTAATTGGAGTTGGACATTACTTATATATTAGACCATTACTGTCTAAACTTCCGATGTGCGACTTGGATTGATATCCTAACAATCCTCCCCTCAAGCCAAGTACCACACAAACCCTTAGCCTCCAACCTTTCGCGAAACCTGGCACCCATCTTATACCGCCGTACTCACCAACGGAACTCTTCACCTAACCTTTGCAACCCTTGCTGCACCGCTAGGAAGACTTTCGACACAAGGCACCGACACCCTTAATCGCAAGGTTGCCTTGAGGGATCTTCTCTCACAACGAACATTCGGCCCAACCCACTTCTCCAGGTCTACCTTTTTAGAACCTGGCTCTGATACCACTTGTTGGGCTTTTCAAGCCCATGTCCAACTCCCCCATTAGTATGATATTGTCCGCTTTGGGCCCATGTGGCAAAACCCGTACGGATTTGTTTTTGGGCTCCTTCCCAAAAGGTCTCATACTAATTGAAGTTGGACATTACTTATATATTAGACCATTACTGTCTAAACTTCCAATGTGAGACTTAGATTGATATCCTAACAGCTTTGTATATAATTTTCTTCGTTAAACATAGGGGGTTAACAAAATCCAAAATTACAGTGAAAATTTTGCACCTAAACAAATGATTAGCCTATTCACGTGAATTTAGTACTTCGGTTTTATTGATGGTACCTCATAGTCCTGGGTAGTCCTGGGCATTCGGGTCCTCGGGTCGGGTCGGGTCAGGTAGTTCGGGGTTCGGATAGTTCGGGTAGGGATGTCTAGGAACCATTCGGGTAAATTACATTTCTCGGTTCGGTTCGGTTCGGGTAGTTGTCGGGTCGGATCGGGTCTTGAAATTTTTAAAAAACCCGAAACAGACCCGAAAATAACTCGAGTTTGAATCGGATCCGTGATTTTCACCGAAAAAAACCGTTCGACCCGAATGGACCCGAAAGACCCGAAAAAATAAGAAATAATTCAGGCCCATTTGTTTTGTCAACCTTTTATTTGATTAAATAAGCCCAATACGATCAATATCCAATTGGGCGTCCGAGTTTGGTGAAGAAAAAGGAAGCACATATCCAATTAAGAGTTACATTATTTACACTTGTGCCATTCTTCATAGTTTCTATAGTTAGACGTGAGAAACGATTGTTGTAGAACTTTGATCGGAAAATTGATCAAACAAATTAAGAGAGCGGCGTCTAAGATCATCCGTTATCTTCTCCCTCTTTCTATCTTTCTCATCTCATATTCTTCTGTTTCTCATCCCTATTTCTTCTTTATCTCTTTTGATTTTGGATCTATCACTTGTTCACTGTTTCAAAAGAAAAGAAACAGAAAAAAAACAGGACCATGCCGGAATCAGATCCGATTAAATCGACGGTTGGGAAAGATGAGAAGGAGCAGACTCAGCAACTCTTTGTTTTGGAGTTTTTCTTGATGAAGGAGAAGGAGAAGGACGAAGGCGGCGCCGTTGCTTAGGGGAAAAATTATGTTTTTTTATAAAAAATTTAGGTTTTGTTTTTGGTTTATGTAAAGAAAAAAAACATTTTTGTGATTTGGTTCGGGTTATTCGGGTAACCGATCGGTTCTCGGATTATACCCGAATCGAACCGAAACCCGAATTGAAATTAAACAAAAACCATTCGGGTTAATTGAGAGAACCGAAACCGACCCGAACCGAATTTTTCGGGTCGGTTCGGGTCGGGTCTACCGGGTCCGGGTCGGATGCCCAGGGCTACTCCTGGGTATCCGCCCCAGACCCGGTGGACCCGAACCTCATTGGGTGGGTTCCGCTAGAATTTTCCTTAATCTTGAAGAGTTGACAAACAATTTGCAAGTCCGGTCCACGATTTGCTTTTAATACGACCAGAAAAAATTTCGGGGAGTATTTTTAGTATCTAAAAATATTGTTTGGGCCTTTTATTGTTTTTATTGATCGTTGACCCACTAGCCTGGGCATATTCATTTGAGCTGGGCCTGAAAATTTCTTGATTTATTTCTTGGATCGTCGTTGTACTATCTCTAACAAATGTGACACTTTTGAAAAGTCATGGAATAAAAAAAAAAGTCAATTATGAAGAATTAAAAATTTAAAAGTCAGGCAAACATCTCCATCGCACAAGAGACGACTTTTCCAATTGTTCGGCCCTCTTCGTTGTGAATTCAAAATACTATATTAGTGGGCTCGATCGCGTCCACACATTAACATTACGACTTTTCTTCCAAGTCGACTGACTATATATAGGCATAAACACCATTACTTTTTCCTCCAATCTCCCAACAAAATCAAAATGTTGACTCACATTTCTAAACCCATCTCTATGGTAACCATTCTATTAGTACTACAAGCTTTCTACTACACAACGAAGGCTCAAAACTGCGGTTGTCCGTCAGACCAATGCTGTAGTCAGTTTGGATTTTGTGGTAACACTTCAGACTATTGTGGTGTTGGTTGTCAACAAGGGCCTTGTTTCGCTCCTCCTCCTGCGAATGACGTGTCCGTGGCTGAGATTGTTACTCAAGATTTCTTCAACGGAATCATCAGTCAAGCCGAGTCTAGTTGCGCAGGCCATGGATTTTACAGCCGAGGAGCTTTTCTTGAGGCCTTAGACTCATATTCTCGTTTCGGTAGGATTGGCTCGGTTGATGATTCTAGGCGCGAGATCGCATCGTTCTTTGCCCATGTCACACATGAAACAGGACGTAAGTATAACTTAATGCTTCATTTTTTTTTTTTTGCCTGGGTATGATACGAACATGAATGTTCTCTAGTCGATTCGTCTTCAAACAGAAAAACAATTTAATTTGTTTTTATTTAGGAATTAATTTGACATACCTTATTATTTGTAGCAAGGACAACAAAAAGTTGCATGACCGAATCGTAGAAACAGTTTAGCAGTTTCCGCAGAATAATCATAAACGTTTTATTAGTTTATTGCGTTTTGCTTTCTCTAGTTTTATATTTATAATCATTTTTGTATTGGTATATCATTCATCACTCATGTTTTGTTGTTTTATTCCATTTGTATTGAATCTATTGATAAAACAACAATTTCGGGGTTTTTGTTTCAGATTTCTGCTACATAGAAGAGATAGACGGAGCCTCAAAGGATTACTGCAGCGAGGATGCAACACAATATCCATGCAATCCTAACAAAGGCTATTACGGCCGTGGACCGATCCAACTCTCTTGGAACTTCAACTACGGTCCAGCCGGAACCGCGATTGGTTTCGACGGCCTCAATGCACCAGAAACAGTAGCCACGGATCCAGTCATCTCCTTCAAGACCGCCTTATGGTACTGGACCAATAGGGTTCAGCCTGTTCTCCCTCAGGGTTTTGGTGCAACAATCCGCGCCATCAACGGCGCTCTGGAGTGCGACGGTGCAAACACAGCCACCGTTCAAGCTAGGGTTCGCTACTATACCGACTATTGTCGTCAGCTTGGCGTTGATCCCGGAAACAACCTCACTTGCTAACCAAAAACATCTACTACTGATGTATTTTCTGTGTATACATAGAAGAAATAAAGAATGTAATGGCCCATCAATGTTATGGTTTTTGGTCCCTTAATTATTAAAAAAAAAGTCGAATATAAAATCCACAGAAGTAAAGAAACCTTGGGATGTTGAAACAGAGCAAACTCATATGTACAAATCCTAAGAACTTGTTTCGTCATTCATTTTTGAGAAAGACATGGAAAAGCTTTGTTGTGGTCAACACCATAGTAATGAAGAAAGCCTTTGAAGACGTGTCCACTTATGGTTACAGTCGCTTGATAACCGATCTCTGCTTGCTCGTTGTTGCTTATCGCTGTCACTCTCGTCCGTCTAAAAACCGCCGGGGCTTCAATTTTCCCCGGTAACCCTTCCTTGAAACTTGTCTCTGCAACTCTCACACAACAAAATCCCCAAATTCAGATCCAAAAAGGTTTTTTTTTTTTGTTTTTATATATAAAAAAATTATACTTTCAATTTCAAATTGATTACCTTGGCGAGGAGTGGTTGTCGGAACGAAGGAGACATTTGCAGGATTGGGCTTGTCGGAGGAGGAATCGATTTTGAGCTTCTTCTTCCGGTCGGAAGACGAAGAAGAAGAAGAGCGATGATGAGAAGAAGGAACCCACGTGCTCTTCACGTGAGTGGCACAGCGGTAGCCTCTGCTTTTGCAGCAAGTCCTACACCTTTCGAACATACACTCTTTCTTCGCTCTGTTCCCACAATCTCTGCACACTTTCTCTTCGACAATATTGCTCCTTGCCTTGTTGCCTTCCACCGCCGCGAAGTTTACCGGCGACGGCGAGGGCTGCGTAATCTGCGGTGGTGGTGGTGGTATGAGAAGGATGTTTCGGAGGCCTAACATGTAGTCTGGAGTACAGATTCCGACGGCGGCGGAAGAGGAGTGATCAGGTGCGGCGGTGGCGGCGGAGAAAGGTGTTGATGATGGTGATGGTTGATGATGCGGTGGCCATGGGTGGAGAGAAGAAGGTGGGTTTGCCACTGTGGCAGTATTTATAAAGCGCGTGGAGGCTATGTTGTAGAGGTCGTAGGAGGAGCTTTAGCTATGGAGTCTAGTGTGTAGTGAGAGAGAGAGAGATAGCAATAAGATGAGTGAAAAAAAGAAAGGAATTGTTTTTCTTTAATTTTGACAAGAGTTTTGTGGTCACATGACTCCTCCTCTCTCTCTCTCTAGTGGTTTAAAAAAAAGTCTGCACAAAAATGAAATTATTGTCTTTTAAGTGGAAAAGACAATAATTTCATTGGAAAAGCAAAGCACCCGACTAAATTGGCTTTTTCGCCACATTAATATCCCACTTTCACTTTGTGCGTCTATGTTCTAGATAGTCAACTTTTGAATCTCTCTTAACTAAAGTTTTGGTTAATCTTATTTATATGAACTGTAAGTGAGTGACTATTTTCGAATTTGGGTTTATTAATTGGAGATACATTCGCTAAGAGGTTAATTTAAATGTAAGAGAGGGTATTTCAAGAATAACCGATTTTTTTTTGGATGATCAAATGGTTTATTAGTGTTGAGAACAAAGAGATATCACAGAGAAATCATGGAATCGAATGTTTTGAGTTTATATATTAATAGGTTTCAGTTAAGGAATCAAAACATTGCATACGCTCAAGCCTAGTCGTAGAGCATTCAACTCATATGCAAGAAGAGATTCTAGGATGGAAGTTGATCCTCGTACATGTCCAAGACCGAAGTGGCTGCAGTAATTGGACACAACCTGAGAGAGAATGAATATAGTTCGGGTGGAATCAGATACTTGTCGTGAACACACGGAGTCCAGCTATCGTCTCCCCCAATCCCCATGTGTTTATGGTCGAGATGCACCTGCACAATAAACACCATTAAAATGCAAATCAATCGAGGCTAATTGGTGCAAGAAAGCTCGATAAAGTCATCTCATCAAAAGTACCGATGAACCTCCATTCTTGAATTGAGAAAGCTGATCAAGAGGATCGTAAGAATGAGGGCAAGGGGAGATTACTCTTACCTCGATGTTTTGCCCTTTGATTAGATCCTCTTCATGCGTTGCACGATGAAGCTCACCGGTTGTATAGTAGCTAGCATTCATCTGCATTGGGGAAGAGCTACCATATGTTGATGCATATATTCCTACACCATCCTTGTTTCGGAATGTCACCCACCTAACATCTGTTCTACCTCCGCATTCTCCTGGAACAATATAAGGGACATGCATGTCTCCAACACCGTGCTCATATATCCCCAAATGAGCTGCTGATTTTCGGTCAGGGTAACACTCAAATGGACCTCTTCCATACCATTCTACACGGTCCAATGTATTTTCAATGTGAAATTCTATGCCTACGCGTGGTAGCTGTGGGAGATCAGACTTTGGCACTACATACCAATTGGTGATGATATCTCCAGAACCGTAGATCATATATGTCACATTGACTTTGAATAAGGCATCTGATTACGAAGAGTAAGAAGCCGAAGAACCAAGGTAAATGAACTCTATCTCTACGGATTTATCAGTGATGCTCTTTACTGAACAGCTTTCAACAAGGAACTCAACATTATCCATATGAGCTGCTTTCCACCTCGAAAAGTAACTAGAATCATCTCCACCTTTATCGTTGTCGGTAGGTGCTCGCCAAAAGCATGGCAGTATAGCTTCATTCATAAGGAGAACTCCTTGCATCTGTCATTTTTTTTGAAATTATCTTTAAAACCAAAACATTCTTACTAGATCTGAAAAGATTGTATAACTTCCATGAAAACACCAACCAAGAAAATAACTTCAACATTGAATAGATTTCTTGTTTAGTTTACGTTTTGTACTTTTTCCTTCGGCTTGTCTAGCTAGTTAGGTTCTTTTTTCCTATCGTAGTTCTTTCTTGGCTACAACTATGTCCTCAGTAAACCCCAAATGAGTTTAAATAAATCAGGAAACTGGTTATTGTCGGTTATATCAAACTTTAGACTCCGACATTATCATTTCCTAAATGCCTGCAGTATGCAAGACTTATTCAGTTATTCCCTATAATTTTGTGCATTAAGAAATAGTTCAAGAGCTTACCAATCAAGATATAAAACAGAAATTAACTTACCTTCCATCCTTCAATGGATCCTTTTCGGACATCTATCATTAGCTCCCATGAATCTTGCTGACTGATCTTAATGAAATCTCCAACAGTTTCACAAGTGATAATAGCGTCGGTTTTTTTTATCGCCTAGAAGAGGAGGTCACTTACAATTGTCATGACTTCATATATTCTAGCGGAATGTAGAGAGATCCTTTCCGAAAGAAATATGACTGGGAAATACCTGCGGCATTATCTGTCTCTTTGCTGGTAAAGGAAGCTGCGTTGAAGACAAGAGATGACCCGCTTCAAGCGAACGAGTAGGATTTAAAAGCTTGGCAGTTATTGTCAGAAACAATTCTCCAGCATTTGAGTCATCCCAGAAAGAAAACCATGGACCTGACTTCCACTCCATATCAAAACTATTCTGTGGCTTTAGCAGAGGAATAGAGAGAGTCCCAGATCCAAGTTCAACACCATCCCCATGAATTGTCCAGCTAAACTCCAATTCTTCTGTTGTATGGAAAAAGTAAGCATTTGCTACCTGCAAAGATAAAGTTTGAGCTATATAGATAGAGGATTAACACCAAAGCCAACTGAGGTGAAGTATATTAAGTTGTACCCTCATCGTGCCATCCGTTAATGAAACCTTGATTGGTTGATAACAATGCTTAACCTCTTCAGCAACACAGAGACATGATGCAGACAGAAGAAAATCAGTGCCATTTGAAAAATGTAACATGGTCAAGTATTTTAAAAATCCTAAACAGATGTGATACGCTTTAGATTTATGTTCCTTTATTAAACTAAAATTTCTGTTTCTTGATTTAGGAAAATATTTAGGATTTCCATTTCTTAACTATTTCCTTGCTGCTTTGCGATCTCGTTTGTGAGTCTCATCCACGCTAGAGAGAGAGCATTGGAGGAATATCATTTCTCTTTTCAACCGGAAAAAAGCTTTTGAGAGTTGTTGTAGGCTTTGCCAAGGGAAACGTTACTATTGATTTGTTTCTATTTCAATAAAGAAGAGCTTTTGGTTTTCTTTGTGACTCTTAACTCTATCAACGGGTCCACGGACGAATGACTAAAGACATGACTACTACTCGAACAGAAAGATGTTTGGATGCTTTAGAGAAAAATCAATAACTTCTGGGTGAAAAGTTGGATGGTATTCAAGCTGGGTTGAAGGATGTTTTAGATCGTATTTTGAGGCTAACAGCAGTGGTTGCTGCAATTCAAGAGGGCACGATATCTGAAGTATCTCAAGAAACGCCTGCAGATTTTGTTGTGATCCCTATAAAAACAAACAAATGTGCCATAAAGAAGGTAGAAGAATTCAAGGCACAAGCAGCACACATTCCTGATTTAGATACAGATGGAGAAGTTGTAATATTTAAGCTCCAACCTCAAGTTTCTGTGGAACGACAGCCCAAACTTGTTTGTGGAAACCAACAAGTTTTGACTGATATTCCACCTTTTTTGGATTTCGATGAGGATGATTTCATTGTATTGGAAGGGCGTGCTTTGAAATGAACTCCTTCGTTTTCTTAGTCACTTTTCGAGTCCAGCCTTTAGGACAATGCTATTTTCCAAGCGGTGTCTTTGTTTTATGTTCCTTAGGATTTCTGTATCTTTATTAGTTTCTAGTTTCTTTTACTAGAGTGCTTTGCTTTTACGATTTAGTATAAATAAGGATGAGATCTCGGTTGTGAGACTCATCCAAGCTTAGAGAGAGCTCTGGAGGGATATTGGTTCTATTGGTTTTAAACCGTGGGTAAAGCTTTTTTAAGCTTTGTTATCGGCTTTGCCACAGGAAATGTCTCTAGCAATTTAGGTATTATAGTTCATTTGTTTCAATTTCTAATCAATTTTCAACCTAGGGAAAAGCTTTTGGTTTTCTTTTGTGATTCTTATAACTCTATCAAGACGTTACCATGGAGTGCTGGATGAGGCGTTCGGTCAGGCCACATAAGCCCATTCAGACAGAAGTTCAAATCATTAGGCTGGTCACCAAAGTCCCCTCCATAAGCCCAACGCTTAATGCCATCTGACCCCAGCTTCAATAGCCCCTGAATGACACAAGAAGACTAATGTTTAAATACGACTTATTTGAAGAAAAGCATATTTTTCTAAATCTTGTGCATGAATTTGGTTGACTTTATGCTACTTCAGTCTGCAGTGTGCCTGGTACCTATAGAATCTTACCAAAGATCTAATATTATCTTTATGTTACATGAATAACAACGTTCGGATCATTGTAATAGAATAGATTAACAGTTTTTAACTAATTTGTTAGAGGCATTATTGTATGACGAAACGGCTTAAACTGAAATTCAAGATATGAACCTGGTCAACCCAGTCCCATATGAAACCTCCTTGCAGGCCAAAGGTATTGTCAATTGCCTCCCAGTACTCGTCTATATTCCCATTGCTGTTACCCATAGCATGTGAATACCTGCATTTTATTGAGAAGAAAATCTCTCAAGTAGACACAAAAGAACATGAAATATAAACAATGATGCAATACATTGTCACCATATGATGCCAATGCATTTCAGGAAAAGTGAAAGGAAGCCTGAAGAAACTGATGCCACATACTCGCATAATATCAACGGACGTGATTCATTTTTATCAAGTGCAATCTTGACGATGTCCCAAACCCGCATGTACATAGGGCAGACTATATCAGTAGAATCTGTTCTGGAACCACCACCTTCATAGTGCACCAACCGCGATGGGTCCTTTTCCCTAATCCAACCTGTTCCAGAAGTTAAACAACAATAGCTTTAAGATAAGATGGATAGATATGGACATTTACAAAAATATGCAAGCTAATTCTCTATCAGAAATGTAAACAACAAGGATCAAGAAATATTTGAAGATTTCAAAATGTTCATCGCATAAGTTCTTATTATGTACAAATCAACTCAAGGAAAAAGAGAGAACACACACAGGCTTTTCAGAGATTACTCTTAGAAAGCAAGATATAACTAGTGGTCATTCAAATAGCACACATTTCAATTGGACAGCTTACCTGCCATGGCAGAATGGTTAGGCCCATAGCCAGCCTCATTTCCCAGGGACCAAGAAATTATGCACGCGTGGTTTTTGTCTCTCTCAACCATCCCAACTACACGATCCAACATAGCAGCTGCCCAACTCGGCTCTTTTGCAGGGTGCTTTAGATGCCCAGAGAGGTCAAAACCGTGTGTCTCTATATTGGCTTCATCGATCATGTACATGCCGAACAAATCACATAATTCATACCAGCGGGGATGTTGAGGATAATGACTGTTTCGCACAGCGTTGATATTATATTCTTTCATCATGATTAAATCCTGTAACAGTATAAGGGATAAATCAAACTCCCAATAGAGTAAACAAGTTAAATAGTGGTATCACTAAGTAAACCAAGGAAGGGAGAAAGCAAAGCTGAACCAGAGAAGGAAAACCATGCTACCTTGACCATGCATGACTCTATATTCGTCTTCCCAACACGTGGATGGTGCTCATGCCTGTTTACACCTTTTATTATGACTGGGTGCCCATTAACAAGAAGCTGTTTAAAGGCCTTTGATACTTGGCGAACGCCAACAATGCTTGACTCAGAATCAAGGAGTTTCCCAGATTTATCTTTCAGGGTTATAATGAGGATGTAAACATTTGGCTGAGCACAAACATAAATTAAAGAGGAAAATATGAGTTAGTAAATCTGGCTTCATTACATAAACTATAACAAACTTAGATCAGAGACAATACTTTATACACACATCTCATTTCAATTTTCCCACTACATTTTTGGAAATATCACTTCAATGTTACACGTTAGCAAGATAAAAGTACTTGAAGAAGATATGGTATGACAACCCTACAAGTTATAGAGAAAGAGCCCGACACTGGAATTCGATTACAATAAGAAAAATACCCAGCCCAAATTCAATGAACTCGATGAATCTGAATATATTATAAAACGATACAATCAGCAGGGTTTTAATCTATATCTTCCTTAAGAGCCGGTACTAACTCGATAAATTTCAGGAAGGTTTCTCATTTTACTGTCTCTGACTAATACGGTACTTTTTATAGTACTCTACTGCACGGAGAAGCAAATCCCAAAATTTAGGTAGCTGAACTAGAAACCAATAGCGATAGCCACTGAGCTGCTTACTTGTTCTGCTGACCAGAGATTTGGAGAATCCATTTTTCCCTCAAGCGAATAACCATGGAATCCAAGACTTGGGCTTGGAGAAGGATTAAGCTTCAAATTAGCCACCTTGGGAGAAAGTTCATAACTAAATCCTCCAGAGTTGTACCAACTTTTAGTATCAAATACGGCAGCCTCTATGATGAAGTTAGACAGAAGAAGATCCTTTGAGGACTCCAGCATATTGTCTATCTTTAATTCAACCTGTAAAATTATAAACAATGAACTTTAAGCATAAAAAGTACATACCTGTTTACTTAATTAATACCAAAAGAAAAGCCTATGAAGTGAATGCTGAGATTAAAAGAGAAGGATACAATGAATTGCATCATAAGAAACAGCTTCTATAGGATAGGCTACCTGGATGTCTGCGTATGAAAAGTCATCTGCCAATTTGGACTTAAAAAAGTAGTCAGCAATGAAGACCTGCATAAATAGAAGTTAGCCGATTATGCATCAATCCGTATATGGTGGGGACGATGAATAAATTTGACATACAGTCTGGTTAACGAGACAAGAGTAATAACCTTGGGCTTTGCTAGCAGAAGCACATCTCGATGAAGACCAGACAACCACCAATGATCTTGGTCTTCAAGGTATGAACCATCGCTCCATCTAAAGACTTGGACAGCAAGAACATTTTGTTTCCCCGAGTCCCATGGATAGCAATAGTCAGATATTTCAAATTCAGCTGGTAATCTGCTGTCTTGGCTGGTTTAAGAGAAAAAGAAAAAACAGTTTGTCAATGTATTACTTCTGAGCTTTGCTGCCAAAAAAAGCACACAATTGAACTAGAAATGAAACTATTATTTTTATATCATGATTTGACAAGAACCCTATAAATCAAAATAATGTTCAACTTAGTGATTTGGTAGCCAAAGTAAAGGTATTACAGAGCGCAGAACACTAGCTTTTCAGTAATTGCAGTCTCATTCCCTATGTTCTACCCTTTTTTTTTAACTTGGTTTGGAAACTGACATTCAATTTTCAGCATATCTTTTTCTGTCCATTATTATACCTCAGTACGTTTCCTTGACTAAGCAGTTAAGACTAAAGCTGGGCTCAAAAGACAGACTGTGCCTCTATATACTTGTACATGTCTAAAGACGAGTACATAGCAAGATCACTAAAATGGAGCCTAGTCATCATAGGGAAATGTCACACCTGTACCCAACAGGGTGGCCATTTATCCAAGCAAAGAATGCGGAGTCTACAGCTTCAAAGTGAAGAAGTATTCTTCTGTCTGCCAAAAAGACAAAACTTTTATTCAGAAAAACAAATGAAAATGAGAAAGGAAATATCACACAAAAGATATGGAACAGAATTTGATTTCCCTTGGTTAGATTTAGTCACATACCCTTCCATTCTTTGGGAACCTGGAAGTAGGTCCTGTAGCAACCAGTAGGATTATCTTCAGGCACATGAGGAGGATCATTCGGGAAAGGGTAGACAATATTCGTATAGATAGGCCGATCAAAGCCATGACACTGCCAATTGGAAGGAACTGCAAAAACCAAGGAAGCAATTCAAAATCTGCTTCCAAGTAGAAATACAAGAGCAAAACTATAAATGGAACCAGCTACTAGGCCACAGAATCATAACACACTTGATGATTATAAAATCTAGTGTTACGATCTGAACAAAAAACTCACCGGGCAAAGCTTTCCAATCTGAATCGGGAAACGCAGCATCATAGAATCTCTCTGGAACATTTGCAGGGCTAGGAGCCAAGAAAAACTTCCAGTAGCCAGATAAAGACTTGACAAACGGCAACCCCTCCACCCAAAACGCAGCACTATCAAGAGCAGCTTGAACAGCATCATCGTTCCAAACAGCAGATTTTGACACGGTGAGATCCACGTTATTTCGCTGATACCAGTACCTCAAAGACCCTTTTACAAATCATATAAAAATGCGAATGCCATTATACTCTCCACTGAGTTAGAACTTAATAACAAGTTAAAACCAGATTCGATGTGGGAGAGATTAATCGCAGCTACACAGTATCAGAAGACCCCTTAGCTATAAGAATTTCAATAGGAAAAGGATCGAAATTTCACAATTTCGTTGCAACTCGTTGTTACGATTTGGTGGTGAGACCACTTATGGGTTTAGGGCAATTAGTTACCTTCGACGGAATCATGGCAACGCAAGGTGACATGAGGGTCTCTCTTGCGCCACTTGAAAAGGGTCTGATCCTCCCAAACTCTATACCCATTTTCGGAGGGAAGAATCATTTGCGCAGCCAGCGAAGCCATGCTGCTTACTCGCTGTGATTTTTTTGGAAAATGAGGAGAAGAATGATTTCGAGATAAAAGGTCGCAAAAGGAAGGATCAAAGTTGATCCATTTGTTGTCGCTGGAAGAAGAAGCCTCAAGGTGGAGAAGAAACACTGGAATATCCTTATGTCACAAAACGACAAATTGTATAATTTCAACCACGTGGCGTCGTGTACGCAAGATTACGTTACGTCCATGACCAAAACTCAATTTATTGCCATTTTTTCCTGATAAGCAAAGAAATTGCGATTCTATAAAATTGCGATTTCATGGAACTAATTATGAATTCTAGTTTCGTCGTTATTCAAATTTTTAGTTTAAATATTTTAATATCTCATTAGTTTTTGGATACGGTAGTTGTTGATGTATAAAAATAAAAATATAACCGATTAATCATAATTTATTATTAAGTTTGTTTTTTTCTTCCGTCAACCAATTTATTATTAAGTTTTAAATTTTGAATTTGTAAAAAAATAAAAAAATAAAATCAACAGAGCATGGAAAGGTAAGACATATATAACTTTTTTTGGGTGTCACAAGACATAACTTTTGCCTTTTGGCATCACTTTTTAGTGTTTTGGTTTACAATTTTGAGTTATGGTTTACAATTACTTAAAAAACATGCATGTGTTAGGATGGATGTAGCTAGCTAGTGTTTCCGCTGTTAATTGAAAAAGTATTTGATTTTTATAAATTTTGTTAATGATTCAGTTAACCAAATTAAGGTTATTCTCGACGCCATAAATTGTGTACAGAATCTTCCCTTCTTTCCTCAGACCAGATTGGTTTAACTGCATGTAATGATGATAGTATCTAATCGAATGTGCAGACAGGCACAGCTACTATTTGGTAAGCTTAGTGGACAACGACTACATCAATGGTGATATATTCTCTGTCTATATGCTTGATCTCTGAGAAAACCAATAATGTGGACGAGGAGACATTAGAGTTTCGTGATTTTTTTTGCAACCAATTCTAAAGATATTTGTGATATTTTTTTCATTCGTAATAACCTTATTGATGAATCTAACAGAAAGAAAAACATTGGTTTCGCCTTGGCGCTTTTGTTCTTTCTCTCTGTCAAAATAAATGCATCAAGCATTTTCAAACAAATATAGCTATGGCAATCCTTTTTCTTTTTTGACGGCGGCTTATGGTAATGCATTTTTTAATCAATTCTTCTGTCTAAAGAATCAGAGATAGCTGGATGGATCTAAAAAGAAACCCATAGAAAGTCTTTTCTTGATTTGAATTATACACCGATTAGATGAGAGAATCACAAAAATAAAAAACTTAGAGACATCAACGTCAACATCAACAGTCTCATAATGTTTTTTTTTGTTGTTGAACATTAACAGTCTCATAATGTTGCTGTATGATACTAATTTTATCTAATTCGACATCTGATATACAATAACAGTCACATTTGTGCAATTACATAAAATTTTGGAGAAGTATAAACTCTATAACCCGAAAAGAGATTACATCATTAAACATTTTACAAGTGAAATTCTAAAGTCTAAACCTTTGGAAACCTTTTCCCCAAAGACGACCCAACACATACATTTAATAGTGTATATATTAAACAAAACACATGCAATAGAAAAAAAAACTTACATAGAGATCAGAGTTACCATTTTCAAATATAAAAAGGACATATCGGTGATCACAACAACAATCTCCAAACCTATAGAAAAACGTCCAGATACACTCACAACGTACGATCTCGGTGCTTCGATCAGCAAAATTTGCTCAACCATGGTAGACTCAACCTCCCTCATTGATAAACAAACGAAAGGAGGCTGGAACGCTGCCGTTTTCATCATCGGTAAACATCTCATGAAAACTCTCACGGATTTGAGTATTTTCTTCCAAATTCAACCGATTTGGATATACGTACAATCTTTAGAGAAGTTGAAACCGTGCAATTCATTAATCTTTGCAGTTGTGGAGATGACAGAGAGATTTGCGTTCTACGGTCTTGCAAGCAACCTAATGACATTTCTAACGAACGAGCTAGGCCAGTCCACGGCCACCGCAGCCAAGCAAATCAACACATGGATCGGCGTTTCTTGCATTTTCCCCATTCTCGGGGCGTTTCTAGCGGATTCAATCATAGGCCGCTTCAAAACTGTTCTCTTGTCTTCTTTCATTTATCTCCTGGTCCGTATATATATATATATCATAGTCTTTTCTTTTCTTTTTCCCAAGATTTCAAGCCGAAACCCATACTCATATATATATATATATATATATATATATATGAATGTTATAAATTGTAGGGGATGGTAATGTTACCATTGTCAGTGACGGTGGTGGGATCGCGGATGAGAGAAAAAGTGTTCTTTATGGCGTTGTACGTGATGGCGGTTGGAGAAGGAGGGCATAAGCCATGCGTCATGACCTTCGCGGCTGACCAGTTCGGAGAGGCCACGACGGAGGAGAAGGCAGCGAAGACATCATTCTTCAATTACTGGTATATGGCCATCGTTCTTGGTTCTTCCATTGCTGTTCTTGCCCTCATCTTCATTCAGGTATTTTATTTATTTCATTTCAAATCAAAAATTAATTTATCTCCTGCGGAAGCAGGATTAGTTCTATGTTATTCTATGAGATATATTCATATGCTGGTATCGATAATTAATCACGTTATCAAGCTAAAAACTATTGGGGTTTGGCCATCATCGTCCTCGGTTCATATGCTTTCTTAAAATACTAATTAAGAAATGTTTATTTTGGGATATTTGGGAAACTATGTAATAAAACAAAATAAAAATACTAATTTTTCTTGCCTTGAAATACTTAAGAAATGTTTATTTGGGGTCTTCGGTTCTGCATATTTAAAAGCTGGTTGGCATAGCTAGTAAGTAATATATGGTTGGCAGGAAATTAAGAGATAAATAATAATATTATTATACAATTTCATTGAAGAAGATGTAAATTAATTCGAAAGTTTATTATTATTATACATATAATTGAAAATACACGATTATTTGTCTATGGTATTTTTACTATTTTATATTTGAACATCGTACAATATGACGTGCAACTGCGATCGACATATTATCTCAATAATCTTTCAAACGCTATTTTTGTATTAATGAGCAAAAACCAGGAGAAAAACAAAAAATGCAAATATTGTTTTCACTTTTTACTATTACACAGGAACGAGTGAGTTGGTCGGTAGGATTCAGCGTAGTAGCAGGAAGTGTGGGAATAGGTATAGTGATCTTTCTGATCGGAATTCCGAAATACCGAAAACAAGTTCCGGTCGGAAGCCCTCTCACGAGGGTTGCTCAGGTCATCGTCGCTGCCTCTAAAAAATGGCGACTGAGCACCACGCGCCACCACTATGGCCTCTGCTACGAGGAGGAGGAGGACAAGAAGTCGGAGTCAACAAATGCTAACAAAATACATCTTCTTGCCAGAACCAATCAATTCAGGTACTTGCTATATATTTTATAATATACGTTTTAAATTTATATATATCACCTCAACATCATTTTCAACAACACTTTTTTAATAAAAATTTGATACCCAAAGTGGTCCAACATGCTCGTTTTATGGGTACATCATATGCTTCTTAATGTTAATATATTCGCATAAAGTATGACCTAAAGTACGTAGTCCAATTGGAACTAAGTCGTTGGATTGACACCTGTATTTCTATCGATTAAATATGTTTATGTGTTAATATTATAAATACCATAGAGAGGATTGCATTGTAGATTTTCCCGCTGATGATTTTCTTTTTTAATCTTTGTCCAACTTTATAGGAAATTTGTAAAAATATTCATATATCTTTTAAGTTTGTGAAGATCTTTAAAATGATTATAAATATAAATGATATGATATCGGTTTAATTACATTAAAAAACCTTTTTCAAAATTACATAAAAACCTCGAAAAAGAATATGAATATTCTTTGTTTTTTATAAAAAGAATATGAATATTCGGATCATTTCTCTATCGATCTCTCCCTTTGAACGTGCATGAAATCACGTGAACACTTAGAATTCGTACTATAAATAAATTTTTAAAATGAAATGAGCTAATTAAGTACACTTAACAAGCTTTTATCATTCTATTACTCAATGAAATCGTACAACGCCACGTTCATAGAATCATAGTCATAAGCTAGATGGATAATGATATTTTTGGTCATGGTTTGGAGCATTGAATATATTTGAGTCAGAACCAAAGAAAAAACATAAAAACAAGAAATTGAATCATGGAACTTAGTTTGAATCTTCTAAAGATCATAGAAGCATTGGAGTCTTTCTCGATCCGGAAATCTCTCGATTATCAGAAATAAATAAGATTCAAGGAATAAATCGAATTTTTTTTTTCAGAGCATGCAAACGCAATACATAACTCTAGACATCACTTTTTAGTGTTGTTTTTTTTTTATCTAACGGTGATAAACAAAAGTGAAAGACAAAAGAAACCATTGCATCTAATGGACATTGATTAAAAAAAAAAGGTCCATTAAACCAGTAATGATCTACAATGATATCATAGTTAGTGGTAGATCAATAATGGTTTAATGGACAACTTTTTTCTAACCGTGATAAACAAAAGTGAATGACAAAAGAAACCATTGCATCTAGCTAATGGACATTGATTAAAGAAAAAATATCCATTAACCATTAATTAATAATCTACAATGATTATAAGTACTAGGAGATCTATAATGGTTTAATAGACTTTTTTTTTCTTCTAACGGTGATAAACAAAAGTGTAAGGACAAAAGAAATCATTGCATCTAATGGACACTAACCCACATAATGAGTTACTACTACTAATATATGATATCATTTTACATAATGCAGATTTTTGGATAAAGCTACAATTATCGATGAGATTGATAATACGTCGAACAAAAGTAGAAACCCATGGAGATTATGTCCCGTGAACCAAGTGGAAGAAGTAAAGCTAATACTGAGGCTCATACCAATTTGGATAAGCTTGATAATGTTTTGTGCCACACTTACTCAGCTCAACACATTCTTCTTAAAGCAAGGAAGCAAGATGAATAGAACCATTGGAGATCACTTTACCATCCCTCCTGCTGCTTTCCAAAGCATTGTTGGTGTCACCATCCTCATTCTCATTCCTCTTTACGACCGCGTGTTTGTCCCTTCCGTCCGTAAGATCACAAATCACCATTCTGGAATCACTTCTCTCCAGAGAATAGGCGTTGGCTTATTTGTCGCTACTTTCAACATGGTAAAGTGATTTTCTTGAACTATTCTAATCAAATTATACATATATTACCATCATTACAAGGTTTTGATGAATGGTGGTATAGTAGACTAACATATTTTTTTCGTCTAACGGGAATAAAACATATATTTGTCTCTTGTAGACAGAAACAGTTTATGAAGTTGTGTGTGTTTATAACAGATGATATGTGGGCTTGTGGAAGCAAGGAGACTTAAGGTTGCGAGAGATCATGGATTAATTGACTCTCCAAAAGAAGTTGTTCCAATGAGTAGCTTGTGGTTACTTCCACAATACATACTAGTGGGTATTGGAGATGTATTCACTATTGTTGGGATGCAAGAGCTATTCTATGATCAAATGCCTGAAACTATGAGAAGTATGGGTGCAGCGATCTTTATTAGCGTCGTTGGAGTCGGGAGTTTTGTTAGTACCGGGATTATATCGGCTGTTCAAACAATCAGCAAAAGCCACGGTGAAGAATGGCTCGTCAACAACCTTAACAGAGCACACCTTGACTACTTCTATTGGGTAATCGCATCGCTTAACGCTGTGAGCCTCTGCTTTTATCTGTTTGTCGCTAACCATTTCGTCTACAAGAAACTTCAAGACAAAGATGATGATGGTGATGTTGAAGGAGAGAGAGAAGTTTGATCCAAAACGTTTTGAAAAGATTAGTAGTTTCTTAATATTCTACCGAGGGTTCCATATCGGCCTTATGTTTATCTTAATTTACAGTACAAACTGAAATATGTAACAACTGATTTCTGTGGTTACCAAAAACAAAAAAAAAACTTTACTTTTTCTTGTTACTGATCCAAGCAGCAAAGCTGCAAGTCCCATTTTGAAGCTAGCTTATAAATAATTAACAGACAAAATTATGTGTTGCCATCTGATCGGACAAAGCTAAGATGAGACAGGTAATTGTTTTCTGCCAAATCGTGTAGCGTGCGCCGGCTGCTTCGTGTCGTCTCCTGCTCCACTTTCATGTAATCTCCACTCAATAATCTATCACTCTTTTCAGCATCCTGCTTAAAACAACACAGGGGTGATTTATTGGTCCAGTGATATGAACCATTCATAATATTCTATATTCATACTCAAGACTTTCACCAAATGCATATATCTAAGCTTTTCTTGTCTGATGATGACTAAATAGTTACATAGCAATGAGAAAAAGAAGAAAAAAGCAACCGTACCTCCAGGAATCTCATCATTTGCTCTTCAATCGTGCCACGCATGGTTAAGGTTTCTACATGAACAGGGCGCTTTGCGCCCATCCGATGAGCACGACTGATAACTTGCTCTTCCATGCTGCTCATTTTTTCAACATTTGTAGGATTTAGCAACACCATAGAATGAAAAAAACAATTGACTAGACAAACGAGATAGAAAGGCCAAATGATTAACTCCAGAAAACTCTAAAATTTCAAATCTGTAGGTTTGAGGGATTATAAAATGAAAGATATAAGAACATCAAGTTTTAAATTTTGTTACTGATGTCTCGTCAGTGTTTGCTGAATGTAAAACGGTTCAGAGTCGTACCTTTTATCCCAGATTGGTTCCATCAGGAACACACGTGTTACAAAGCTCAAATCAAGACCTAGCGCAGCACTTCCATCCATCAAAAGTGCCATGCAATCAGCATCGTCCTGGAACATGGCCAGAGATTTCTTCTGAAAAGTTGAAATCGAAAGTTGTTAAACTTCAGCTGAAAGCAAGACTAAAGAAAAAAAAAATCAAGCATCAACAGATAAGTACCTTCTTAGCCGAATGCATTGGACTGTACATTCCAGCAAACTTGATGCCAGCAATTGTCAACTACAAAACCATGATATAAAAATTGCGCAAAGCTTAAAACACGATTGCAAAGAAACAAAAAAACAACCTTGCAAAATACACGGTAATTCATACCTGTTGTTCAATCACGTGAATATGCTCAAGGAATTGAGAGAAAATCAAAACTTTATCAACAAGTACCATCTGAGATCCAAAATCCTGTTCATGGAACCCTTCTTCCAGGTTGTCAAAGTTACTCTTGTTGAAAGACAAATTGCTTTTTCTATTACCCTCTTGTAACTTCCTCAGCCTGTCCACGAGATAACTGACTTTACTGCTGGACGTAGATTGCCAGTCAGGATTCCAGTCATCCTGAATAATAAAGAGAAAGCATTTCAGTATTGCCCTCCAGGAACCAAGTCGTTAACTTATAAGATGGTTTTATTATACACATATATACCTGATTATACGAAGGCTGTAACTCAATAAGATCCTTTGGCACAGGCCATTTTGGGTTTGGATTTTCTGGTCGAGCCAACATTTCAGGAGTTTGCATCTCATATAAGTATCCACAGCCAGGAATAGAACACCTTTCGCTATCAAGAGCAACGCAATCAAGGCACAGTAGATGTCTACATGGAGTGACTACGGGAAGTCGGCACCATTCCCCACATCTATTTATAAGATTGAGGAACAAAAGCAAAGTTAGATACTTGGGTCAAATGCCCTAAACTAATGACAACGTTGGATTAAAGACATACCTTTTACAGTTACAGCCACCAATAAGGCTATCTTGAATAGAAGAATACTCCTCGGTCGAAAAGTCCAGACCACTTTCAACTAAAGCATCCATTGTCTCTTTAATATCATGACCAGCGTCAGTCATTTTAATATGCCCAGCCACACAGCAAGACAGTCTGACATTATTAATGGTCGTGCTTCGAAATTTCCACTGTTTAGAGTTAAGCAGACTTTCCACATGAGACGGGTCATTCCAATCAGCTAATAAGATATTACGCCTCACTGTCTCCACAAGTTCATTGTAGCTTCTTGCATGCCCTGGAACAAAATTAAGGTATGTCAACTTCTTGATACACGGAGGAATCATCCGCAGATCTTTCTTTCTAGAACATATCATGCATCTCTGAAGCAGCTGAAGTAAACGCGAACGACCCTCCTCCATTTCCGCTTCAAATGGTCTAAGGATGCCAGCTTCCCAAAACTTGGCATTTTCTCCATATACTTCCTCGTGAAGAAACTTTAAAAGAGACTGGAGATGCGAAAGCTGGCTATTTGGCGTATTAGGGGTTGGTGTTCCTGTCAGTAACCAACGACTACAAGCTGTCAGAGAAACAGCCATCTGAAATTTATTTGTCAAACTGACACTAGAACCAAGAGTGTGTCCTTCATCTAGCATGACCCTCAGCCAATGCACTTGGATCAATGGGCTTTTCTTCCGAGGATTCCATTCTGCACTTAAGCGACTAAAAGTTGTTATCACAACATCGTAGTCCCAAGCCAGGCTGTGCGGAGAAAGTTTCTTATGGTCAGTCCAAACGAGGATACGTAGCTGACCAGGGCTGACATGTTTTTGGATTTGTGTTTTCCAGTGATCAACTAAATTCGCTGGCACGACAATTAGAGTTGCTTTCGACAAATACAATCTAAACGCATCCAACGGCTGACAGAGAGCAACCTTGAGGGCAGGTGAATCAAATACCAAGTTCTCAAGAAACTTTGGATAATACCATCTAGTGACACCCTTTTCAACTCTACTCGTTAGACCAAGTGCTCGAAATATTATCTGAAACCCACGGACATTTAACGGTGGACNTATGTCCCGTGAACCAAGTGGAAGAAGTAAAGCTAATACTGAGGCTCATACCAATTTGGATAAGCTTGATAATGTTTTGTGCCACACTTACTCAGCTCAACACATTCTTCTTAAAGCAAGGAAGCATGATGAATAGAACCATTGGAGATCACTTTACCATCCCTCCTGCTGCTTTCCAAAGCATTGTTGGTGTCACCATCCTCATTCTCATTCCTCTTTACGACCGCGTATTTGTCCCTTCCGTCCGTAAGATCACAAATCACCATTCTGGAATCACTTCTCTCCAGAGAATAGGCGTGGGCTTATTTGTCGCTACTTTCAACATGGTAAAGTGATTTTCTTGAACTATGCTAATCAAATTATACATATATTACCATCATTACAAGGTTTTGAATGGTGGTATAGTAGACTAACATATTTTATCGTCTAACGGGAATAAAACATATTGCTGTCCCTCTCTTGTAGACAGAAACAGTTTATGAAGTTGTGTGTGTTTATAACAGATGATATGTGGGCTTGTGGAAGCAAGGAGACTTAAGGTTGCGAGAGATCATGGATTGATTGACTCTCCAAAAGAAGTTGTTCCAATGAGTAGCTTGTGGTTACTTCCACAATACATACTAGTGGGTATTGGAGATGTATTCACTATTGTTGGGATGCAAGAGCTATTCTATGATCAAATGCCTGAAACTATGAGAAGTATGGGTGCAGCGATCTTTATTAGCGTCGTTGGAGTCGGGAGTTTTGTTAGTACCGGGATTATATCGGCTGTTCAAACAATCAGCAAAAGCCACGGTGAAGAATGGCTCGTCAACAACCTTAACAGAGCACACCTTGACTACTTCTATTGGGTAATCGCATCGCTTAACGCTGTGAGCCTCTGCTTTTATCTGTTTGTCGCTAACCATTTCGTCTACAAGAAACTTCAAGACCAAGATGATGATGGTGATGTTGAAGGAGAGAGAGAAGTTTGATCCAAAACGTTTTGAAAAGATTAGTAGCTTCTTAATATTCTACGGATGGTTCCAGATCGGCCTTATGTTTATCTTAATTTATATGTACAAACTCAAATGTGTAAACAATTGATTGCTGTGGTTACCAAAAACAAAATACTTTACTTGAATCTACTTGTTACTGATACATAAGCAAAATGAGTGATATTTAAGACCTCCAAGCAGCAAAGCTGCATGTCGCATTTTGAAGCTAGCTATAAATAATTAACAGACAAAATTATGTGTTGCCATCTGATCGGACAAAGCTAAGATGAGACAGGTAATTGCTTTCTGCCAAATCGTGTAGCGTGCGCCTGCTTCTTGTCGTCTCCTGCTCCACTTTCATGTAATCTCCACTCAATAATCTATCACTCTTTTCAGAATCCTGCTTAAAACACACACATGATGGAAACACGATGAACCATTCATAATATCCTATATTCATACTCAGACTTTTCACCAAATGCATATATCTAAGCTTTTCTTGTCTGATGACTAAATAGGTACAGAGCAATGAGACCAAAGAAAAGAAGCAATCGTACCTCCAGGAATCTCATCATTTGCTCTTCAATCGTGCCACGCATGGTTAAGGTTTCTACATAAACAGGGCGCTTTGCGCCCATCCGATGAGCACGGCTGATAACTTGCTCTTCCATGCTGCTCATTTTTTTCAACATTTGTAGGACTTAGCAAAACCGTAGAATGAAAAAACAATTGACTAGACAAACGAGATAGAAAGGCCAAATGATTAACTCCAGAAAACTCTACAATTTCAAATCTGTAGGTTTGAGGGATTATAAAATGAAAGATAGAAGAACATCAAGTTTTAAATTTTGTTACTGATGTCTCGTCAGTGTTTGCTGAATGTAAAACGGTTCAGAGTCATACCTTTTATCCCAGATTGGTTCCATCAGGAACACATGTGTTACAAAGCTCAAATCAAGACCTAGCGCAGCACTTCCATCCATCAAAAGTGCCATGCAATCAGCATCGTCCTGGAACATGGCTAGAGATTTCTTCTGAAAAGTTGAAATCAAAAGTTGTTAACCTTCAGCTGAAAGCAAGACCAACGGAAAAAAAAACAAGCATCAACAGACAAGTACCTTCTTAGCCGAATGCATTGGACTGTACATTCCAGCAAACTTGATGCCAGCAATTGTCAGCTACAAAACCATGATATAAAAATTGCTCAAAGCTTAAAACACGATTGCAAAGAACACAAAAAACAACCTTGCAAAATACACGGTAATTCATACCTGTTGTTCAATCACGTGAATATGCTCAAGGAATTGAGAGAAAATCAAAACTTTATCAACAAGTACCATCTGAGATCCAAAATCCTGTTCATGGAACCCTTCTTCCAGGTTGTCAAAGTTACTCTTGTTGAAAGACAAATTGCTTTTTCTATTACCCTCTTGTAACTTCCTCAGCCTGTCCACGAGATAACTGACTTTACTGCTGGACGTAGATTGCCAGTCAGGATTCCAGTCATCCTGAATAATAGAGAGAAAGCATTTCAGTATTGCCCTCCAGGAACCAAGTCGTTAACTTATAAGATGGTTTTATTATACGCGTATATACCTGATTATACGAAGGCTGTAACTCAATAAGATCCTTTGGCACAGGCCATTTTGGGTTTGGATTTTCTGGTCGAGCCAACATTTCAGGAGTTTGCATCTCATATAAGTATCCACAGCCAAGAACAGTACACCTTTCCCTATCAAGAGCAACGCAATCAAGGCACAGTAGGTGTCTACATGGAGTGACTACAGGAAGTCGGCACCATTCCCCGCATCTATTTATAAGATTGAGAAACAAAAGCAAAGTTAGATACTTGTGTCAAATGCCCTAAACTAATGACAACAGTGGATTAAAGACATGCCTTTTACAGTTACAGCCACCAATAAGGCTATCTTGAATAGAAGAATACTCCTCGGTCGAAAAGTCCAGACCACTTTCAACTAAAGCATCCATCGTCTCTTTAATATCATGACCAGCGTCAGTCATTTTAATATGCCCAGCCACACAGCAAGACAGTCTGACATTATTAATGGTCGTGCTTCGAAATTTCCACTGTTTAGAGTTAAGCAGACTTTCAACATGAGACGGGTCATTCCAATCAGCTAATAAGATATTACGCCTCACTGTCTCCACAAGTTCATTGTAGCTTCTTGCATGCCCTGGAACAAAATTAAGGTATGTCAACTTCTTGATACACGGAGGAATCATCCGCAGATCTTTCTTTCTAGAACATATCATGCATCTCTGAAGCAGCTGAAGTAAACGCGAACGACCCTCCTCCATTTCCGCTTCAAATGGTCTAAGGATGCCAGCTTCCCAAAACTTGACATTTTCTCCATATACTTCCTCGTGAAGAAACTTTAAAAGAGACTGGAGATGCGAAAGCTGGCTATTTGGCGTATTAGGGGTTGGTGTTCCTGTCAGTAACCAACGACTACAAGCTGTCAGAGAAACAGCCATCTGAAATTTATTTGTCAAACTGACACTAGAACCAAGAGTGTGTCCTTCATCTAGCATGACCCTCAGCCAATGCACTTGGATCAATGGGCTTTTCTTCCGAGGATTCCATTCTGCACTTAAGCGACTAAAAGTTGTTATCACAACATCGTAGTCCCAAGCCAGGCTGTGCGGAGAAAGTTTCTTATGGTCAGTCCAAACGAGGATACGTAGCTGACCAGGGCTGACATGTTTTTGGATTTGTGATTTCCAGTGATCAACTAAATTCGCTGGCACGACAATTAGAGTTGCTTTCGACAAATACAATCTAAACGCATCCAACGGCTGACAAAGAGCAACCTTGAGGGCAGGTGAATCAAATACCAAATACTCAAGAAACTTTGGATAATACCATCTAGTGACACCCTTTTCAACTCTACTCGTTAGACCAAGTGCTCGAAATATTATCTGAAACCCACGGACACTTAGCGGTGGACCTTGTAAGCCAACTGTTTCCATCTGTGAGAGCTTCTCAAGAGAGAGTTTTGCAAGCCAAATTAAGGCTTTCTTTACGGACAAGTTTACTGAAGACTTGTGTTTCCTAAGGACACTGGTGAAGAAAGAGATATTATCATTTTCTTCACCAGAAGCTCCCTTAGTATAAAACCCTTGCAAGTGATTTATCGGTTGAGATCTATCCCATAATTCTTCAGGATCCTTACAACTCTGATATGCAGGGTCACTATTGTTGCTACAAAACCATGCAGAACCAGTAACAGAGACACCTTCATCTACTATTCTCCGCCACTTTGAGCAAGAATCACACTGTATCCAAATATTGCTTTCCTCATCCGAATCAGTAGGACCCTTTCTCTTACAACCGGTTATCATGCCACATTTCTTCCAATTCCTAATTCTTTTAGCTTCCATCACTTCAGAGTTCTCAGATGCGCCATTATATGCATCCAAGAGATTTCTTCTGGCATTACCCAAGCTCTTTCTACGTTGAGCTTCTAAATCCATGGAAGCACGGATGGGAGTTTCAAATTCGTTTTCAAAGTTTGAGTTCTTAGGCTCAAAAGTTCGACCATCTGGATCCATCGGCATAGCTTGCTTAAGTGGCAAAGATTTTGATTCCCACAGCGGACTAAAGTTGTCAAGAGACACCTGGCTTCGACAACTACTTGGACTTAGAAACCTCTTTACAGTAAACATGCTGTTAGAAGTAAAGTGGTCACTCGTGTACTCATAATAACCGCATTTTTTGTCACTTTTATGTGTACACCAAATGACAGGAAGTCCCTCAGGCGGATCAGCCATTGTTCCCTGCGTCTTNGTTAGAAGTGAAGTGGTCACTCGTGTACTCATAATAACCGCATTTTTTGTCACTTTTATGTGTACACCAAATGACAGGAAGTCCCTCAGGCGGATCAGCCATTGTTCCATGCGTCTTTAGAATAAGGGACAGTGCTGTTATTGTCTTACCTAGACCTGGTTCATCGCAAATCATTCCCCCACGGAAATCCTTGATCATCGGAGGTGCCTCAGTGATTATATTACCAGACACAACATTTATAGAGAAACCAAAGCCATCCTCAGTATCAAAGTTCCGGTATAAGGGATGTGAGAAAACTTCGGCTTTCCTCTCACGCTCCAACATCCATCCAACCGCTGCCTGCTGGTGAGGGAAAAGCTTTAGATTCATACATGGCACAATTAGAAAGGCCAATGATCTTAAGAGACGGCAAACTCCTGCAATGCTAACAAGATCCTTCGGGTTGAGTTTCGTTAGTATGCTAATCAAAACGTCATCTGAGAGATCCCAAATGCCAGTTGCACAAGAGTCAGTTGATGGTGATGCTCTAGTAGAATCAAACACGCCACTATTTCCTGGACTGGGCAAGTTCTTAAAGATTTCATGTAGTTTAAATAATCTTCTATCTGGAGAATCCGGAGCACTGCAGTGTAGTTTGCAATCAAACACATGGCAGTCAGATAGATCCCAGATGGCCTTTATTCTTCCATTGGCCTCTTCCCAAATACTTCCCCCGCTAAGGATTGAGCTTCTAAGTCCCCAGTCACAGCTGCAAAAAACTGGAATACATTAAAAAAAAAAAAAAAAAAAAATGGAAATACATAGCTTACAGTAGATTTCCAAAGCAATAACAACGTGACGAACACATCAGAATCACACACAAAACCTGAATTCTACTCTTAAGCATCAGCACTCACTTATTCTCCCTAAACCTAAAAACTAGGGTTCACAGAGGGAGGCTCACGAATTACCTCAAGTGCTTAAACACAAAACCTGAATTCTACTCTAAGCATCAGCACTTATTCTCACTAAACCTAAAAACTAGGGTTCACAGACTCACGAATTACCTCAAGTGCTTAAACAACGCAGCAGCAGTAGCCTGACATTTAGGGAATTGCCATCCCGACCACAATGCAACAGGCAGGAAAACATCCACTAACACCACAGCTCTCTCTTGTCCATTCTCACCCTTACCAGCCTTCACGACTCGACATACGATCTTCAAACATTTGCTGGTGACCAAAGCGTGAAGTTGCTGCACCACACTCATGCTTCCGTTCACCATGCCTATACTCCTCACCCTCTTCCTTCCCCGTCCGCTGCTCTTCTCCGGAAGAAAGCTTTTGCTCCCGGAGGAACCTCGTCTCTTCGATTTCGGAGATATTCGTTTTCTCTCTCCATCAACGCACTTACGGCGTTTCGGTGTACTCTCCAGTGTTCCACAATTCTCAGCATCATGATCTCCTTCGACGGCGCCGATTTCCGAAATTAGGGAATTGGGATTGGAGCTCGGATTGATGAGGGATAAGACCAAGCCATTATCGGATTTGAAACCGGTGACGGAACCATCATTGAAGATGAAACAAGAGGATCCCAATGAAAGTCCAGGCGAATCGACGGAAAGAACAGCACAGAGAAAACCACAGAGTTTGTGATCGGTTTCTCCGGGAACGGCCATCGGCAGAATCTAATCGACAACGGAATGGATCAATTTAGGCTTTACAGACTCCTTTTTAATTCCTTTGGGAAAAATCTCATCTTCCTGTTTCTCTCTTGTCGACCTCCTCAGCGAAAAAAAATTACCAGAGGAGAAAGAAATTAGGTTTTTATGGGTTTTTTAAAATTTCTAATAAAAAGGAAAAATATGGAGTATATTTTTTGGGGTTCTCTCTCATCCACCTCAGCAAAACAGCCAAGCGAAGTTTCACGTGTGTCTCTTTAACCATTAAGACAGCTCCACGTATACCTCTATAATCCTGCGTGTAAATTAAAACATCGAATTTTGTGATAAAAACATACAAAATGCATAATGATATGAGATCAACTCCCAACGTTTCACCTTATTCTTATTGAGATCGTGATATCAAGGTGACAAAATCAACGAGACATGAGTCCCTAAATCCATCCTCACAATAAATCACACAAAACTTCCACAAACTTATAGCATCAGAAGAACACAAAAATCAACAAAGCTCGGCAATTCTCAGGATCGAATCTACTGAGAGCATTTCTCCAAGTATGCTTTCCAGCCTTCAAGTCGATACTCGTGCGCCGTCTCTGCTGGATTCTCCGCCTTTATGATTCCCCGTCCCACGATTATAATATCACTTCCCCTCTCAGTAATCACCTGAAACAAGGAAAAGAGTAATCGACTTTATATTCCTGCAACACCGCCTAAAATACTCATTATGAAGATGAACG
Source organism: Alliaria petiolata (assembly GCA_020283515.1). Classification (NCBI taxonomy): domain Eukaryota; kingdom Viridiplantae; phylum Streptophyta; class Magnoliopsida; order Brassicales; family Brassicaceae; genus Alliaria; species Alliaria petiolata. The sequence continues at coordinate 106,993,445 of JAHZTW010000002.1, read as the reverse complement.
TTAGGTTGGGGAGAGAGAGAGAGAGAGACTAACCGAGTGTGGAGTGTTGTACTGTTGACCAAGTGCATCACCACCTTTCACCATTTGAACACCAGGGGTTGCATGAATCATAGACGGAGACGCATATCCGCATTTCCAAGACGCCGGATTAACCGAGATGAATCCCATCACGAAATCGGAATGAGCCTCTGCGATTTTCACAGCCGCTGCAGTGTAGTCTCCTGTAGCAAGGTTACCCGCAGAGCTCATTTCAGCTAGCAAAAGCAGACCCTTACCACGAGGCAAACCCTGAGCCATAGTAATCCCAAAAATATCAGTAAAACCAAAAGAATCAATAACAATCCGGTAAAGACAAAATAAAAATATACCTTCAACTTAAGGCCATCCACGATTCCTGGCCCCGATATGATATGAGCGTTTATAATATCAGCCCACTCCAATATTTTAAAGACGCCTCTGCGAACAAAACCACAAGAGATAAGTTTTGTGAAAACTTTAAAAGACATCAATGAAGGCCAAGTGATATAGACGTAGAAAAATTTACCCTTCATACTGCATTGTGACCGTGTTACCAATGTCTGCAAACTTGCGATCCTCAAATATGAGAAAATTGTGCTTGTCTGCGATCTGAAGTATAACCGTAACAATATAAAATCAATGAGTATCCAAAAGGATTACAAGAACTCGCAAGCCGGATAATCAAGAACAGCTAAATTGTGGTCCATTGGATCTATGGGGATTTAAAAGGCTTCAATATAGCATAAGATTTCTGTTATATTGTCGAGATTATATATAATCTTTCAATTTCTTTGAGCAACCAAACCTATCAAATAACATGTGTAAGAATGGTGTGAGCAAACTAATGGAAGTAATTACCGCACGGAGTTTAGAGCCAAAGTCAGAGGTGAAATCAGGCAGAATATCAACATGAGTCTTCAAGACACAAATCTCTGGTCCCACCTTCATCAACACAAACATTTGAAAGAGATCACTAAAAATATATATAATCAGATGAGAAATTGTCCAGGAAATGAAGGAATATGAAATGATTATTTACCTTATCGGCGATGTCGAGCAATTCGGCGGCAGTTCCAACATCGGCGGCTAAGCAGAGATTGGTTTCTTTCTTCATCATAACCTCAAACAGCTTCTTCCCCATCGGATTCCTGGATACCTCTGACCTTTCCTTGAACCCTAAAATGCTGGGTTTGGGCACACTCGGGACACTAACCCTACGGTTCTCCTCCAGGAACTTGAGCAAATTCGCTTCCACCTCCTCTTCAATTTTCCCCTTCTCCTTCAAAACCCTAACCATATCCGTCAACATAATCATCGAGTGGAGTTTAATCCCGTTCTCCGCCAGATTCTCCCTGCCACCTTGCTGCCTATCGATGAGAACCACAGCGTCGCTAACCTTGAGACCAACCGAACGAAGAGGCGCCGCCGTCTCGAGAACAGAAGCGCCGCTGGTCACGAGATCTTCGATGATGAGGCATGTTTGGCCCTTCTCGAAGATTCCTTCGATGGCTTTGGATGTGCCGTAGTCTTTGATCTCCTTACGGCGCATGAGCATAGGGATGCCGTTGGAGACAGAGACGACGGTGGCAATGGGGAGAGCAGTGTAAGGGACGCCACAGACGACGTCGAAGGAGGCGGAAGGAGGAAGAGAAGAGATGAGGGTCTGGGAGATCTGCGTAAGGAGGGAAGGATAAGAGACGATGAGGCGGAGGTCGATGTAAACCGGAGAGTAGATTCCGGATTTGAGCTTGAAATTGCCGAACTTCACGGCGCCGATTTCGTGGAGCTGAAGAATCAGTGACTCCATGCCCGACATTCTTCGGTATCGGATTCGCTGTGGCTCTGAGGTTTTTGGGTGGTTTGAGAATTGAGGGGGACTCAGCAATGACTGCACACTACAGAGTACAGAGTGTGTGTGGGCTTTTTATATACCTTAGGTTTTATTTTTATTTTCGGGTTTTCAATCTATTTCTTCGGATAAACGACCAACAACAAAATAATTTTAAATAGAACTTTCTTAGCAAAATATTTTTGTAATATCTGTAATAGTTCATTTTTATAGCAGCGGAAAATAAATATTTGTTGTGTTAACAAAAATCAGATCCTACTCATATACCCAATTCGAAAAGAAAAAGCTGGAATCCAATGCTCCACTTGCACATAAAAATGTTTACCAAAAATTAAAATCCAATAACTGAATTCGCCCTAAAAGGACTTTATTCGCCATAACATAATAATCATACACAAAGAAAAAGAGACATGTTCTGTCTTTAAGGGGAAACATAAAATACAAAGGGAGGTGATGATTGATAATGACCAACCATCATCCCATAGATTACAAATGTTACAGGTTGAAGAAAGAAAGGGTGTAGTAATCTAACATACAACAAAGATCACTTTCACTCATGATCAACATCAAACCAGAAATAGAGGTAAGCCTTCGAATACATGACTCGAACACGCTGCAGGACCAGATCTCCGCTCGTGGAAACAGCCTTTGCACCTCCCTCGATCCTTGTCTGCAAAACGCTCACGCTGTTTCCTTTGATCTTTTCAACAACGGTTTCCTTCACTTCCACATGGCTCAAGATATCTTCTTCTTCATCTCCAGCAGTGCTCACGATTGGGCATGAGAGATGATCCAAAGGGTTTGTTTCGCACTGAAGCACACATCCATCAATGGTTAGCCTTCCACTCCTATGAAGCAAGCAGCAACCAAGCTCCGCTTTCACTGTTAAATTCGCAAGCTTGCAGGTTGATACCAATTCCAGGGCACTGCACAAGAAACCCAACAACAAAAAGCCGTATACCAAAGATTTTTCTTTGCAATAAATACTGAAATACTAGCATCGCGACATAGAACAGGAAGTCACATCTTTCATTTTCTTTAGGCCGCAATGGAAAATGCGTTAAGAGCAACTTCTGGGAAGCTAAACCTCCCAGAAAATATTCTTAAAAAAAAAGAAAAAAAACTGCAGAGTGAAATGGACTTAAAAGGGAATATTAGCTCCAAACCTGTCTGAACCTCGAGAACAGACGAGGGTGGTCTCATCAGGAATCTCGCCTCCACCAATCTGAACAAAGCAAAGATGAGATAAAACTGAAATACTAATAATTCATTGAACTTTGTACTTAGCCTCAGTATCATACCACACATTCCTCAGAAAAGAAAGTTAAATACTATTTTAAGCCTCAAGACATTGAGTCTTCCACTTAACTGCAACTAAAGAGGACACTGATAAGGCACAACCTAACCCACTGAAGTGTTCTAAGGTGCATGCATAAATAAAGTCCTGATTAAATAACTATCATCCATATTCTGCCACTCCATCTATTCATCCTACATCATGTTATACTTTCAATAGCTTTTCATAGCTTACCATCTTTCCATGTGTTGCCCAATATGAGAAAATGAGGATTACTAAGACGCAGGTAGCGGAGAATCCCATAATCAGTGGACTGTGACTCAAAGAATCCCAAAATCTTCTGAGACTTTGAAGTCCAACTGAATTTTAGTTCTCAAGTTTTAGTTCTTTAAAATTCACTGAGAAGAATTGACAAACTCACAGACAGCTCGTGCATAGTTTCCAGTAGTGAGATTTAAAGTAATTTTTGTACCAGTATAAGCTCTTTTCAATTTTCTTTTGGTACCTAAAATGTGGGATTGTTCTCTTTTGTATCTCGTCAATGCATATTGATATCCGATACCAAGAGCTACAGCATGGAATGGATCTCTATCCTCTCATCAGAATGGATAGGTGGCTATTTGTTCACATGTTTTTGGATATAAAACAGTTTAGTTCACAGATGTTGGTATAAATGCTTTCAATGAAGTTTAGATAAATTATTTATTACTTTTCGCGGTACTGTTGAAGATGTGAAACATGATTTCTTATCCATGGAAGAAACGTGTGAAAGTACTCTAGAGAAAGTTGTGGAAACGAAAGAGGCATATCACGGAAATGCAAAAACTTCCATGAAATATCAAAGCAATAAAACTAGATTATATGATAGACATACCAGGCAAAGAGGCTTATTAATCTGAATATTAGAAACAAGATGATTCCCACCAGCTCCTATTAAAATGGTATCGCCGGGTCTAGAGGTGACAATTTGGTCAGGCACTTGTGGGACTTTCTACGACTAGCAATGAAGTAAGTGAACATAATAAAGATAATATCACAAACCTCGCTGCAGATACGGCTGACTCAATGTTGTGGAAAACTCCAGGCAACGACAAATCCTTCACAAAACGGTCAACACGTAGCCACAAGCGAGGGTGACACGCCAGATATCTCCATCTGTGGCAAACGAGTGCTGTGTTATACCTATCTGCAAACTCAGAAGAGATACACAAACCAACACTCTGTCATGCGCAACAAGTGCCCAAACTCAATCAAATCGCATGCAAACAAAAAATATGAAATCTTCGAAGCTTCACACAACACAATAAAGCTCAAAAACATACCAAGTCAATACCCAAAAAAAAAAAAAGTTGTCTTGCTAATAGTGCTACATTACTACAAAGCTGCATCACACCAAACTGATAGAAATTGAGTGGGACAAACACATGAATAGAATTCAATTATGATTTGAATAGCATCTGGAAGTATAAAAGTCTGTAACTATAAGCCACATAACCGTAATTGAGATGTAGAACACTTGGGGTGAAAATCTAATTGAGGTCTAATGGGAGAGATATATATATACAACCAACAAAATCAACAATGGACCCATTCAGAGCAAAAATGAACAGAGAAGCCTAAAAGTATCAGTAAACCCCAATCAATAAATGCGTAGAAGAAACCAATTTACCTGGAATTGGAGATAGGAAGCTGAGGATGTGCATGAGGCAACCATCGTCAAGATTGTTTAGAGATGTGAGAGATTCAGGTTTCGTTCTCTTCTTCATCTTCGGTTCGGTAATTCTCCTGGGATGCCTCTCGTTGTCATGATTTGAGATCTTAGTAATCTCCATGGAAGCATGAACCCTAAAGTCCTCGCCGCCGTTAATATCAGCCGACTCTGACGTTGTTATTTCGACAACGTTTGGTATAAGCCCGGTTTGGCGTTTAGTTGTAAGGAAATTATTTTATTTTAAGGTGAAGAAAATTAATTTCGGCTCAAAACATCCTCACCGTTGGTTGTTTGATGCAGTGGACTGTCCAGATCTCTCCAATCAGGCCACTAAAAAAAATCAGAAAGGAGACCGAAATGGCGTTAAAGCAAACTCTTGTGAGCAGTGGAGACATTTCATAAACTTTTCTTTTCTCTCTTCAACTGCAAAACTCAATCGGCAAAAGGAAGCTGAGCGGGAAAATGGAGGAGAAAAGGGACGTAGAATGGAGCTGTGAAAATGGCGTGTCGACGTTTGACGATGGGTCCCACAGCCACTGCATTGCGAAGACTGTTGACAATGGTGGAGTCGAAAGCAAGAGGTTTTACTTGGCTCGCACGACAGCCTTTGAGATGCTTCGCGACAGAGGCTACCAAGTTTCCGACGCCGAACTCTCTCGCTCTCTCTCTGAGTTTCGTTCTGCTTTTGGTGAGAAGCCAGACCTCGAACGCCTCCGTATCTGTGTGTCTCTTCGCTCGGATCCCAAGAAAAAGGTTTCAGCTTTTTTTTTGGTACCTCTATGTTGAGTATTTTCGATTTGGGTGTTACTTTCTGGGCTTGAAACAGATGAAAACTTGAAAAAGGCATCAACTTTTTCAGATTTAGGGTTTACTTGGTTTTGGGTTTGCCTTGAAACAGAGGAAATATTGCAAAAGGCATCGACTTTTTTCGATTTAAGTTTTACTTTTGGTTTGGGTTTGTCTTCAAACAGAGGAATTTTTGCAAAAGGCATCGACTTTTTCGTTCTAAGGCACATTTAAACGTCTGAGGATCTGGCTAGTGATGCGAAGCATAGTGGCTGATCAAAGATTTTTACCTGTTCTTATTGCACGGAAAATGGAGTTGGGTTTCTTTTTCTTTCCATTGATTTGTGCTTTGCGTTTCGTCTTGTGTTTGTAACCAATGGCAGATTGATATAACTTTATAATGGGAAAGATTTGGGTGTCACTATAACATTAGGTTTCAACAGCTAGTTGAGATGAGAAATGTCAACAAACATCTTTTAATGCTTTACCTTTTTCCCATTAAGCTTATCTCAGTTTTGAAATCGAAATGGTTTTTTGCAGATACTTGTTGTGTTCATGGAGTCTGAACCAATCACCGTGAAATCAATCCATGTTCTTCACAGTCAGATTTCGAGCACTGAAGGCTTGCATGGGCTGATTCTCGTTTTACAGAGCAAAATAAACCACTTTGCTCAGAAGGAATTGACAACCTTTCCTTTCACTGTTGAAACTTTCCCGGTAAGCCGTTTTCCGTTTGGCTACACGATGAAATGAAATTATATTCTATATAAAAGTGCGAATTCCCAGGATTTGGATCGTCTTAGATGGGTCATGAAACTGATACCTGACTTAACACAGTCAATAGAGCAATGCGATTGAGATATGTGTTTCATACTTACTGAACACTTGCATGTTTAAATTTTATCTGTGTCAACAGATAGGAGATTTGTTGGTCAACATCACAAAGCACACTGCGCAGCCAAAGATTGAGATATTAACCAAAGAGGAGAAAAAAGAGTTGCTTAGTAAGCATGGGATTGAGGACAAACAGGTCTGGTTCAACTCTGCACAAAGCTTCTTCACCTTTTGTATTCTATGTTTTAATGGATGTTTTTTTTATTTTTTTCGTTTTCAGATTCCTTTTTTGCAGGAGAAGGACAGCTTCGTGAGATACTATGGGTTAAAGAAAAGCCAGGTTGTGAAGATCACATACAGTAAAGAACCTGTTGGGTCTTTCGTCACATACCGATGCATCAACTGAAGAAAGGCAAATTCATTGTAGCTTGAGAGACATTCCTACTTTTTCTCCTGAAAGTAGACTGATTGTTATGACGATAGATGTTTATTTGTCCTTCATGATTGCTTACAATTGTAATAAGAGATTGAATCTGGTTTTGAAGAAGGAAAAAGGTAAGAGCAAACCACATGAGTTTTCCAAAATGTAATTCTGAGTGAGGTCGTGTAAACGAGGTTTTCAACAAGTAAACAAAATAGAAAAAAACATCTAATTACAAGAATAAGAGTTTCACATGAAAGGAGTAAAGAGGAGATTGTTTCAAGAGATGCAGAGAGATGTTGTCTACTTTGCTGAATTCCTCAAGCTCCTCTCTAACACGGCAACCTAAACTGACTGACAACAAAAGTAATACCTGAGTATCAGTTACCAATAAATCCATATATGGGTGAGCTCTATGAACGTATATAAAATGGCATGTGACGCAATACATAGTAAGAAATTATTTACCCTTCTATATTTCACAACTTTCTTTTGTTTCCTTGGGATGCATCAACAACCCTCTCACCAACAGTACTACTGGATCCAGAGTTGGGTGCATTCCCTAAAGCAGGTGAACATGCAGGTATGTCTTCCGCTTTTGCTTTCTGCTTATTTATGCGATTCTCTCGTTTAGGAAAATTCCCTATTTCTCCAGTTCCCATCTTCGAAGAAGCCGGTGATTCTGGTCCTTCCATATGCCTTGCCGCCGACATATCAAAAGGCCTATGAAAGAGCAAATGAGCCACAGTTCTGTCTGCGGGATTCGTCACTGTTTCTGTGTCTGGGATCCCAGCATATCTGTAATAATCAAAACCAAGAGCTAGCTATGTAAATCACATTGATTTTGATGATGAAGTTTAACTTAAACGCAATCACCGAACAAAGAATTATGACAGCACATCACATATGCTTGCAGCGTAATTGATTCATTCAGAACAAGGGAAATCTGCTAATAAATTCCTACTATCTCGTACCTCGTCAACCTCACTTATCCTTGAAATATGAACTCAATATCATATATAAAAGGTTACCCCAAATTAACAAAAGTGTATGCATGTAGTTTACATTGTCTAAATACGAAGTATACCATGTTGTTAACAATTCATAAATTTGCTTACCTATATCTGGATTCTTCTTTGGGAATAACTTCCTGGTCATCCTGGCTAGTCTTCTTACCGTGGGCTGTATCACTAGTGAGATGTCTCTGACCTGCGCTACCAGCCAACCGGAATAAGCTATCCCGTATACAAGTCCTTGTTCCCATATCCAACTGCAGGACAATAAAGAGTTTAGTTACTCCCTACATTAAGGTCACCTACAAAGTACTTTAGGATTGCGACTCCGTCCTTTTAAACATAACAAACCAATCAACCATTTGAGTACCTTTGCAACAACATCCTGAAGCCTATAAAGAACCGAGAATTCTGCCGAATTATCAACAGCAATATCATCTAGTTCCGAAGATGAATTAGGATCAAAGGAAGGCAATGCAGTTAGCCTTTGGAGATTAGTTTTGTCGACAAGCTGGAGTGGATTATCTTGGCGACAGTTCTGAGTAATGGATTGATCTGCTACAGGAACCTGATGACGAAAATGCTGCTGTTGTCTCTGAATAGCAAGCATTGCCTGCATTTGCTGTCTGCGTCTAAGTTTTTCTAGTTTTTCCTGTGGCGTCATTGTTGAAGGTCGAGCAGAGGCATCTGTTGCCTTGTTTACGGAGACAGCAGAAGCAGGATTGTAGGAAGGAAGCAACAACTGATTCTTAACATAAGGACATTGGACCGCCGAAAGTACAGGCACAGTAGAATATGGATTTGTAAGATTACCAAAACCAGAAGTAGCCATGTATTGGTTTGGCACATGTGGATAGTGTGATGTACCAGACCCTTGAGACTCACTCTGCATATTAACAGCCATCAAAAAGGATCGTGAAGGTGCCAACTGATTTACAAATTTTCCCGGTGGATTACTGGATGAAGTACTCTGACCGTACAGATCTTGAAATGCTCCTGCCCCAGAAGTCCCAGACATTTTCGAAAACTTCATCATTTTATTTTGTCGATATGGCTGGACAGAAAAAGGAAATGAAACAAAGAAGGCTAAGTGGAGCTGACAAATTAGAATGCATAAGAATTTGAAAACATAAATCAAGCTACCAATCCGCATTGGCAGAAACTATGTAACATACTTTCATTCACTATATCATAAACGTATGAACAATATGCAGCAGTCTGCTACGCATAGTACCTGGTCCTCAACTGAAGGTTGACCCGTATAATCACGATATTGCTCAGCCTTTGGGGTTACATGTACACTCAGCACATTTTGGGATGACGGACCATTGGCGTTTCCAGTCAAAAAAAATTGCTGGTTCTCTTGTCGCTCAAACTTAGTTTGAATATCCAATCCTAGATCTTGAGAGTCCAAAATTGATGGTAATGATTTTGATGGACTATTGGATACATCTTTAGAAGAAGACCATAACTCATCAGGATCGTTGAGACTGCCATCACCAAATATAGGGACATCATTGCTGCAAAAACATCACTTGTGAGGATATTGTGTTAGATAGAGACAGATGTGCGTGAAGTAACCATTAATAGTAATCCTGAAGTTAGTAATTTGCTTTGACGTTAAAAAATCTGTATCTCACTTGAAGGTAAAATGATCAAAACACGGGAAATGCGGCGCTGCTACAAATTAGTATTCTACAAATGATGCAACTTCACAAATTTTCAAATAACCTGCAGCACACATGAAATAAACAACCTAGTACTTTTGTCATATATTCCACCTAATTCCTTCAAACGTGATATCTTATCAGTTTTCTTCACAAGGATTTTCCACCCTATTCAAATCTGATATCTTATAGTCCAGAATTTTCTGTGACGTTTATCGAGTCAGCATACAAGAAATTAAACAGTCCGTTCATTAAAAAGTTATTCAAACTACAATCAGAAGGTAACTAGTAGTCATAATAAGACTAAGATGGAGATCGTTTGTGTGTGTGGGAAAGTAGCAAGATGGAACAAAATGAGTACGTCACTGAAAAGTTACCGAATAGCTCAGTGAGGATGAGAACGAGCTTTACCTGAACATTCGATCAAGATCATCAAAACTACCAATGTTGGCCCATCCGTACTCATCAAAACCACCTTGCTCTTCATCAGTGCTATGAAAAATATCGGGGCCTTTCCCAAGTTCAGACGTTTTCTCTGGTAAAACAGGGTGAGCACACAACTTTAAGATGATAAAAAATTTGAAAGAACGTACCCAAGCAAAACATCACTGTTTGAAGAAACGAAACGCACCACCTCTCGTTGAATTATATCTGGCTGGCTCAGCCAAGCATTGAGTGGCACTGGAATCTGGATCAGCTTCTCTGGCATTAGATAGCGATGAGTCAGGCCATGAACTCATACAGAAATCTGGCTGAGGAATCCCTTCGTCAACATTATGTCCCGAACTGCTCCCGAATTTACTATCATCATCACTGAGGTCAACTTTAGTCCCAGTTATATTTTGCTCAGCTGGCTTCACTGTCTTAGATTCTTCGCTCCGTTCCTTCCTGTTAAGTTGTTCCCTTCTTACTTTAAAAGGCACAATATGGTCGCCTGTCTCACCGTCATCACCCCATATCATATTAGTAAGCTGAAAAATAGGTTAACACCACGAACAATAGGGATCAGGCACAAGCAATACATGCGACCATACCTCAAGGAAAGTAAAATATATAAAGAACACGTTACCTATAAAGCATTAAAATATAGGCACATTTCCCACAGGATAAGATTGATTGATCATTGAAAAAGTGAAATTTGACTAACAAAACTAGATAATTGATCCCTGTATGTCAAGGAAAAACCCAGGAAGTAAACAATCAGAAAACTTCATACCCAGAATCGGATAACGATTCACGAAGCAAAAAAAGTAAGAAATGCATTCAGAAAAGAAGCAAACAATCGGAAAACTCATAAATCATCACCACCTCGCCTTACAGGACGAGTGATAAAAAAAAAAAAAACGATCGTTAATCATATTCATAAAAAATACAGAATTATATAATGATTCCACAGAAAGTGCGATGTATAGCACAGATGAACATTTACCTCTTCTTCGTCCCAATCAAACATGACTCGAGAAACAGAATCGAATCACAGTCCCAAAATCACGCTCCCAGATTGCTCCACACATCGCCGACTCCACCACGGAAAAAAAAAAAAAAAACCCCAAAAAAAGGAAAAAGAAAAAAACAATAAGATTAACAAATAGCTTAACGTAATATACTCAAGAGTGGAAAAAAACCGATAATAGAAATAAATAAAATTAAGATTAAACGGAAAAACAGGAAGCCTTCAAAAACCTTGATTCAGAATCCTTCATGCTTTCCTCAAATCATTGGGGGTATGGGGAAAAGAAAGGAGTTACAGTGGAAAAGAAAGAGTTTTCGGGGGAGACTGGGCCCCATTTTGAAAATGTCACGTGCCGAACTAGTGGTGGAGAGAGAATGGGCTTCGTTAGGGTGCCACGTCAGACAAGTGGCGTATCTAAAGATGTGGCTGAGAGTGGGAGTCACAGCTAATACCAATATTACTACGACTGGATTCGATGACTTTCACTTGCTTGCCGAGAGGTCTATGTTATTTCTATATATAAAACTTTTTAATTTAGTGTCCGAGGAAAGAAGAGTGACACACAAAGATATATTATCCGTTTTTATATTTTTTATTTAGTAGGTGAATTAATAAGTTTTGGAACTTTTCTTTGAAAGGCTGGAACCAGGGTTCAAATTTCAGATTTGGTGGGGTAGATGTTCATAGAGACCACTAAATTTAGCTTTTCCTTTCCTTTTATTGATATCCACGTTAATGTTTTTTTTTTAAAAAATCGAAATATTTGGATTAATTTGTTAAAAGAAAATTTGAAACCGTCCACATTCTTTTTCATTTGCAAAATTTGGTATATTCTGGTTAGGTTTCAACTTTGCGCTTTTGCAGTGTGTTGGAGTTAAGAATATGAGAATTGGAATTATCTCTTCTTCACCATAGTTACGACATCAAAGAAATTGGAACATACAGAAAAGAACAAAATTCAGTTGCTCATGTGATGATGGTTTTGGTTTCCAGCGATCGTGTTGATCGCTCAACATTTTTAGCCAATATACAAACATATATGTACTATTTTGGTCGATGTGTAAATTAAAAACGAAAAAAACGAGAGACAAAAGCGGCGTGGAGGCCTGTCTTTACATGCAGAAAGGCCACGTGTCATGTGATGTGACTCTGTTTTCAGATAGTATAGTGAGAGAAGAAGAGACAAGAGGGAAAGATGACGCCGGAGAGCTTGATAGCGTCGGCGTCGATCAACATAGGACTCGCCGTCCTCGCACTCTGGCTCTTCTCCGTGNATATATAAAGAACACGTTACCTATAAAGCATTAAAATATAGGCACATTTCCCACAGGATAAGATTGATTGATCATTGAAAAAGTGAAATTTGACTAACAAAACTAGATAATTGATCCCTGTATGTCAAGGAAAAACCCAGGAAGTAAACAATCAGAAAACTTCATACCCAGAATCGGAGAACGATTCACGAAGCAAAAAAAAGTAAGAAATGCATAGCAAACAATCGGAAAACTCATAAATCATCACCACCTCGCCTTACAGGAGGACGAGTGAGTTAAAACCGATCGTTAATCATATTCATAAAAATACAGAATTATATAACGATTCCACAGAAAGTCCGATGTATAGCACAGATGAACATTTACCTCTTCTTCGTCCCAATCAAACATGACTCGAGAAACAGAATCGAATCACAGACCGAAAATCACGCTCCCAGATTGCTCCACACATCGCCGACTCCACCACGAAAAAAAAAAAAAAAAAACCCCAAAAAAAAAAAAAACAATAAGATTAACAAGTAGCTTAACGTAATATACTCAAGAGTGGAAAAAAAAACCGATAATAGAAATAAATAAAATTAAGATTAAACGGAAAAACAGGAAGCCTTGAAAAACCTTGATTCAGAATCCTTCATGCTTTCCTCAAATCATTGGGGGTGTATGGGGAAAGAAAAAGAAAGGAGTTACAGTGGAAAAAGAAAGAGTTTTCGGGGGAGACTGGGCCCCACTTAGGAAATGTCACGTGCCGAACTAGTGGCGGAGAGAGAATGGGCTTCGTTAGGGTGCCACGTCAGACAAGTGGCGTATCTAAAGATGTGGCTGAGAGAGAGAGTCACAGCTAATACAAATAACTACGACTGGATTCGATGGCTTTCACTTGCTTGCCGAGGTCTATGTTATTTCCTCCTTTTTTTCTATATATATAAAAAAAATTATTTTAGTGTCCGAGGAAAGAAGAGAAGAGTGAGTGACACACAAAGATATATTATCTGTTTTTATATTTTTCTCTAGTAGGTGAATTAAAGTGCCTCAAACCGTAAATAACTCACATTTATTTGAAAGGCTGGAACCAGGGTTCAAATTTCAGATTTGGTGGGGTAGATGTTCATTGAGACCACTAAATTTAGCTTTTCCTTTCCTTTTATTGATATCCACGTTAATGTTTTTTTTTATTTTTAAATCGATATATTTGGATTAATTTGTTAAAGAAAGTTTGAAACCGTCCACATTCTTTTTCATTTGCAAAATTTGGTATATTCTGGTTAGGTTTCAACTTTGCACTTTTGCATCGTGTTGGAGTTAAGAGTTGCTGCTGAATATGAGATTGGAATTATCTCTTCTTCACCATAGATACGACATCAAAGAAATTGGAACATAGTTAGACTACTACATCTAGAAATTGAAGGAAATAATAATGGAGTCAAAGATTAGAAAAGAACAAAATTCAGTTGCTCATGTGATGATGGTTTTGGTTTCCAGCGATCGTGTTGATCGCTCAACATTTTTAGCCAATATACAACATATATGTACTATTTTGGTCGATGTGTAAAATTAAAAACGAAAAAAACGATAGACAAAAGCGGCGTGGAGACCTTTCTTTACATGCAGAAAGGCCACGTCATGTGATGTGACTCTGTTTTCAGATAATATAGTGAGAGAAGAAGAGACAAGAGGGAAAGATGACGCCGGAGAGCTTGATAGCGTCGGCGTCGATCAACATAGGACTCGCCGTCCTCGCACTCTGGCTCTTCTCCGTGCTGAAGAAGCAGCCCCGCAACGCCGTCATCTACAACGCTCGCCTCCTCTCCGATCACCACCGCCCTGATCTGCCTCTCCACTCTTCCTTCTCCCTCCCTCGCTTCCTTCCTTCCGTCGCCTGGATCCCACGCGCCTTCCGTGTCCCCGAGGACGACATCCTCCGCCGCCATGGCCTCGACGCCCTCGTCCTCATTCGGCTCTTCAAATTCGGGTGAGGATTTCGTTTTTATTATCCTCTTATTTCCCGGTTAAGAACCGGTTCTTTAAGCGTCTAATCATTGTTTCTTCAAACCCGGTTATGTAAAATTTGGAGAATCCGCGTGAGTTTTGTAGTGTGAATAGGTGTGTGGTCTTGAAATGTTTTGCAGAATCAGATTCTTCATGTTGTGCTCGTTACTTGGAGTGTCACTGCTTCTTCCGGTTGATTATTACAGTGAGTCAGATTTACCAACTCGAAGGGAGTATTCGATGGATGCTTTCACAATATCAAATATCACACGAGGTTCTAACAAGTAAGCCCTTTGATTTGTTTGTTTGTTTGCATCATCTCAGAGTTGTTTTCTTGATGACATTTCTTATCTGTCTTAAATTTTCCTAGGTTGTGGGTGCATTTCTCATGCTTGTGGTTCATATCATTCTATGCATTGTTTTTGTTGTATAAGGTAAGATTTTTACTCTTGTCTATGATGACATGTCTCTCCAGAATCTTGTTTCGATTTCTGACAATTTATCATCTATATTAATATATATGCATGGACCGGGTTATTTTTCATAGAATGGGTTATTGATTGGATCCTCCCATCTAGGAATATAAAGAGATTCTTGTGAAAAGACTTCAACAGATGAGAGAACTTAGGCACCGTGCTGACCAGTTCACTGTTCTTGCCCGGCAAGTTCCCCTCTGCCCTGAGCATAAGACTCGTGGCTGCGGTGTTGATCACTTCTTCTCTAAACATCATCCTTTCAGTTATCATTCGCATCAGATGTTGTACAACGGGAAAGATCTTGAATACCTTTTGGTAAGTTTTGACACTGGTGGTACCATCTTTTCATATTCTAACACCAGATCAATGTTTTTTCTTATATGAGGATTTCTCCATGTCAAGTTTTATTTTTCTGCTAAAATGATGGTAGGATCATTTATGTAGGGGAAGCAGAAGAAGCTTAAGAAAGAGCTAGAAGACAAGAGACACACAGTAGAACATAAGCAGATATCCACATCTGAAGAAAAGCTTCAAGAAATTACCCATAAGATTTACCACCTTCAGAGTGAAAGTATGCTCAGAGAGAAGGTACTTTCTTGAGGTCAGAGTTGATGGTTAACAAAGTTATGCTACTTTTTAGAATTCTAAGACACTAGTATATATTTCGGGTTACTAAATTGTTCTTGTGATAATCGGTTGTATTCAAACTTGATAACTGTGATCTTTGAGTTATAGTGACTTGCACTGCATGCAGGTCCGGAGATTTTGGGGGTCAGAGATAAATTGAAAAATATGTGCCATAAAATCATAAAACATTAGTAATGGATCAACAAAAACTACAAAAGTTATTATATATACATAATAATAAAATTATACAAAATTTCTTGTATAATGGGCCAACAAAAATTGGGGGCAGACTGCATGAATCATGAAGAGTAGTTATAATGATGATAGTAACATCTCAATGGTCTAACTGAACTTCCGTAAACAGAACTATAGCTGTATGAGAGAGCTTGACCAAAACAGAGTAGTCTGTCGAATTTGGCATAATGCCAGGTGCCACATAGTAGAAAGCACCTTTTCCATTTTATTCTTCTCTATGTTTCATTATATGTACATCATGATGAATGATCTGTTAGGATTTTTATACCTTGCGCAAATTTTCAATGAAGGAATTACCTGTTGCGTTTGTCACCTTCAAATCCCGAAGAAGTGCCGCGCTGGCGGCTCAAACACAGCAGCACTCAAATCCTCTAGAACTGATCACTGAAATGGCCCCTGAGCCAAGAGATGTATCATGGAGAAATCTTGCTATTCCGCAAAAGATGTTGCCTCTCAACAAGATCGGAGTCATCCTTGCAGCAGCACTTCTTACAATTTTCTTTGCTATTCCTGTCACAGCTGTCCAGGGAATTGCAAAGTATGAGAAGCTTAAGAAGTGGTTTCCTCCAGCCATGGCTATTGAATTTATGTAAGGCTTCTCTTCTCCTTGGCTGCTATTTTGTTCTCATAAAGTTAACAGATCGTTCTTGTTTCTTGATTTGAAAATAACAAGATAAGTTTGTTATTTGAAACAGACCAGGTCTCAGCTCAGTTGTGACAGGGTATCTCCCAAGCGCGATACTAAAAGGTTTCTTGTACGTTATCCCTTACGCTATGCTTGGAATGGCTTATCTCGGCGGCTCTATTTCCAAGAGCAAAGAAGAGATCAAAGCCTGCAATATGGTCTTCTATTTTCTAATGGGGAATGTTTTCTTCTTGAGTCTCATCTCTGGTTCCTTGCTAGATGAAATTGGAGAGTATTTCACTCATCCTAGAGACATTCCTAGTCACCTTGCTGCTGCTGTTTCAGCCCAGGTAAACCCTATTACGCTCTCTTCAAGAACATTTCAATTCCGAAATCACATTTTCTTCAAAATAGTAACCATTTTTTTCTGTTCTTTTTCTTACTTGCTTTTATATTATAGGGAGAGTTTTTTATGACATACATCTTGACAGATGGGCTGTCTGGATTTTCCTTGGAGATTCTTCAGCTGGGGCTGATAACATTTGATATCATAAGATCCTGCACTTATGGAAGAGGAGAAGAGAAAAACCCTTATCTCTATTCGTTTCCATATTTCAGGGTTATCCCCACAGTGTCCTTGTCGATAATGATCGGTATGATATATGCCGTGGTCGCACCATTAATGCTCCCTTTCCTAGTTGGCTATTTCTGCCTTGGATACATTGTCTACTTCAACCAGGTCCAGGTTTTCTAAAACCCTCTTTTAAGATCTGTGATTGTTTACACACCTACTTGGCATTATATAACTCTGTTTGCCAATTAAATTTTCTTCCTCAGATGGAAGATGTGTACGAGATGACATATGACACTTGCGGTAGATTCTGGCCATTCATTCATCACTACATCTTCGTCTCGATTATACTTATGCAAGTCACCATGGTGGGTCTCTTTGGGCTTAAGTCAAAGCCATCTGCAGCAATTGCTACTGTACCTCTCATATTGATCTCTATCGCTTATAACGAGTACTGCAAGATCCGCTTCCTCCCATCATTTAAACATTTCCCAATACAGGTATCATTCCGAGTAAATGATAGAATATGGATTGGAGTCAATTCTTTTGAGAGTTGAGACGATTGAATGAATCAAACCCTGGTTGCTAAATTAGAAAGAATCTCTACATTGTTTTTGTGGTGCAGACAGCAGTTGAAATAGATGAAGTAGATGAAAAGAACGGGGAGATTGAAGCGCATTATGTTGATGCTGGAACGGCGTATAACAGGCATCAACCTTGCTTAGAGCGTGTAAGCTTAACGGAATCACCAACAAACTTGAGCCAAGCCTTGCTTGGGACAGACTCCATTTGAGGTGAAAAGGCGTTGAGCCGGTTTGAAAACTTTTGTCTTTTTAGTATTCTAAATATATATAGTCAATATAGATCATGGATGGATGTCTGGGATTTTGAAGCTTCTCCACGTACATCCTCATGTGTTGCCACTTTGAATTCAATAGTTAAAAGCTACATAGAACAGTGAAGGCTGCCTATGTAAATGGCCAAACGTAGTAAGTAATTAATACTATACAAGATAGCATGAGAATGATGAAATGTTATTCTTGCGAGTTGTTTAGAATGGAGACATGTGAAGATGATCCCAAATTCCCAACACAAGCAAACTGTTGTTGGACAAATGGTACTACTGCTGTTTTAATGTTAGATTTTATTGTCCTGATGAATAAAGTGGAAAAAAAAAATTGCACAGAAAACAATCATGTTCATCAAAAGAGAGGAGCTATTTTGATTTGTGGATTTATGTTACTACAACCCATCTTTATGTATTTTCTTCAACCCGACGATGTACTTGTTTTCTTCATCCCATTTCCCGCAAATCCATTCACATTTACTCTCCAGATGCCTCATCTTTTCCTCGTAACCATCATCAATCATTGTCTCTCTCCCTCTTTCTTTTTCAAGCTTTTCTATTACCTTTGTCAGAATCTGTTGGAAAACAAATATCGTTTCGTTGATTATAGTTTTAAACTTTTAAGAAAGGAGACAATTAAAACACAGAGTCTTAGTGACAAAAATGGGGAAAGGGTCTTGATTTTGACTACTTTTATAGAAATTTTCAAACTGTCCCGACTTGTTGGGTTGTAAACAAGTTCACCATTGGCAATAGCTTTATCCCTCGACTTCTCTGTGTCTTTAAATCTCCTCAGCAGATCATGTATTCCTTTGCTGCCGCTGCTTTTTGGAATTATCCTTTGATTGTAGCTGAACTGATATTGATTTGTAAAATGGTAAAGTAAGTACAAAAGGCCAATTTTATGATGTAAAGTAAGACTATTAAAGTAACAGTAGTAGCAGCAGCACCTCCCAGTTTATTTCTTTGAAATGAATTTTTTCTTGACCCTGCAGGTCATTGTTTTCCAGGTGTTGTTGTCTTTCTCCTATCTGTTGTCTTAGTATCCTCTTTTCTTGGGCCAAGCTTTTACAACCGTGCAACATCGAGAATTGCTTGCACTAAACCGGTATGGTGCCCAAACACATGAAACATATAATATAATATCATTTCCATAGTGAACAGAAGAAACTTATTGTTTGATCATTTAAAAGGCAGGAGGCTGATTCCTCTCTTTTCTTATTTCTAGTAATCATGTTTGTACAATGAGAAAACAAAATGATATTGATTGGTTGTGAGGACTTACGTAATCAGGCTTTTCTGTTCTCCTTTGCGTTGCTTCTGCTTTAATCAGTTTTGCAAGATTATCTTGCAGTTGGTCTTGCAGATTCTTGTAGTATTTGATACAATTTCCAGCTTGGCGACTGCGATAGTTAGAATGTTTTCCTTTAATGTAGAACCCATACCTGTTTGACTGCCCAAAAAGTTACATTATCTTGTGTAAGTCTTGATCTTACAAGCTTAGTAAAAAAAAAAAGTACAAGTAATCAATCATTCTTCTGTTATCTATAGGTGCTTACTCGGGTTTCTAAGTACTTCTCGTAGGTGTGTTGATAATCCCTCTCGAGCTTTTTCAGTCGCTTCTCGGCTTTGGAAACTGACATGGGCACAACTGGGTCTGCGCATGGTGACACCTTGTCGCTGTAAAGTTCCCTTAAACCCTTTTCATTATAGTTGCGTCCGATAGCAATAGAGTTGGATATTTTGTTGATGTCGTTGAGCAGAGTAGAAGCTTCCATGCCACTGATTTCAAGAATTTCCATAGTTTCTCTTTTAAGTATTAATTATTTGAAAGCATATTTCTCTTTTTGTCTTCTTATATGAAGAGAAAAATCATATAAGCTGGAAAATGAAGCAACCTATCACAATTGATTATCCAACTTCTTGCCCCCCACGCCAAGGAAGTCAATGGCTCCTCCCTTTAGAAACCTTCTTTATATTTTTTTGTTTAATAAAATATTTCAGGCATCTGTCTCTGCTTTCTAGCGATAAGATGATGTCCTTAGTACAAAAAAATATTGGAAAGAATAAACTCCTTGTCCCTTGAGGCATAAAGTAGAAAGAAATGCTTGGCATGATATTGAATTTCAATGTGGTGATATGAGAGAGAAGAAGTCAACGTTTGACTAAAAGCCCCCACCACCGAAGTCAATGGCTTATTTGGTCAAAAGGTTTTGAAAATAAGCAACTTAATTTGTAAGACAATCCATGGATGCACCAGATACAAGGAATGGTTAAATTTGATAGTCTTAAGTTTGTTTGATGATATGATAGTAAGAATCACTTAGGTTCGTTTCATTGCATTAACTTTTTTAGAAAACATCCAGAAAAACTCTGTTTTCTTTATCTTTCTGGGGACTTGGTCCTGAAAATCACTCACCAAATTCCTTTCAATGATCCTGTGGTGACATGAACTGAAAATATTTGCAGAAATCAATCAATCGAAATCAAGATTTGGTATGTGGAGTTTAATGTGATTTATATATGAAAGAGAGAAAGTCATAGTTTGACCAAAGCAGCTTCAGAGCATCCTAATTAAACCAGGGAGGTTTTAAGTTTACTTCGATGATATATATGGTTAGCTGTTTGTTAAAATGTCGAAATCTGTTCGAGACTGATTCATTTGCGTATATATTGATCTGGTAAAGGGAATATTATAAAACCCATCTGATAACATGAAACATGAATGTGATGTACAACATGATAGCTTATACATAGGCTTCTTATTCTACTCCTTGGAATAGATCTCTCTGAAGTTACCCTTTTCGGCAGCCTTTTTTCTTTGTGAAGTAGTTTTGTGCCTCTTACCTGAAATTGTTCTTCAAGCCGAGCATGTATTTCTTTTCTGCATCCTTTTTCTCAGCTATGCATTCACATTTTTCTCGTAGATGCCTCATCTTTTCTGTGTATCCTTTTTCAATTTTTCTTTTGTCTTCCAAAATGTTCTCTATCTCCCCTCTCTCTTTCTCAAAAGCTCTGATTACCTTGGTCAGATGCTAGTGGCAAACAAACATCATCCCATTTGTTAGTTTTAAGAAACAATCCCATGAGTTAAAAAAGGAGAAAAAGCGTCGTGAATGTTCATTACTTTTATTTCGATACTTGTAGAATTTTTCATATTGTCCTGACTTGAGATGTTTCCCACCAACGCACCGTTTGCAATAGCCTTCTCCGTCAACTTCTTTATCTCTTTAACTCTCTTCAACAGATCGTGTACAGGTTTCTTGCTGCTACTCTTTGGAATTATTCTTTGAATGTAGCTGAACTGATTGATTCGTAAGATGGAGACGTATAAATCCAAAATTCTCATTTATGATAATAACAAACTAAGAGGCTTTCAGTAGGATTAGTAGTACCTCCTTATTAATTCTCTTAACATCAATTGTTACTTGACTCAGGCCATCATTGTGCTGCTCAGAACAATAATAGTTGTTTGGTCATATAGGCAGGAAAGCTGACTATTCCCATTTTCTTATTCTAGTAATCATGTGCAGTTCAAGACAAAATGATGTTGATTGGATTTGAGGAATTACATACGTACGTTGTTAATAGGTGTGTCTCTTCCTCTTTGTGGTGCTTCTTCTGTATTCAGCTTGTCAATAACATTCTGCAGTTGCTCCACCACATTCTCGGTGTGATGGATACAGTATCCAGACCAGCGACTGTGATGTTCTGAACGTCGTAATTCAGTGCAGTAGCTATACCACTCTGACTGTTCGTTCGTAAAGCTCATTATTTTATAAAACTAGCCCAAATAAGTTTCTAAACAACACTAAACGTAATCAGTGTATTTTGTTATTTACTGATGCTTACTTGTAGTTCTGTGTACTTCTTGTAGGCGTGTTGATAATCTCGCTCGAGCTTTTTCGATCGTTCCTTTGCTTCTGCAAATGAGGAACGCCCAACCGGGCCAGGGCATGGTGACACCATGTTGCAGGGAAGTTTTTCGTAACCTTTTTCATTATAGTTGGATCCAATACCAACAGAGTTAGATTTTGTTTTGAGGGTAGAAGTTTCCTGACCATCGGCTTCAAGATTTTCCATAGCTTCTCCTGAGTGTAATATGTCTTTTAGCAAGCAAGTTTTTTTTATATGAAAGCCTTGTTTTCTTGTGTTGTTATATAAAGACAAAAACCATTGTTAAAATAAAACTACTTCACACAACTGATTATCCTGACTCTTGCACCCCACTCCAAGAAAGTCAACTGCTCCCCTCCATCTGTCTCTTCTTTGAAGCTTATATAAGATCATCTACTTGAGGCATATAATAATAAAAAACTGTTGGTCACGATATCTCTATTTCTAGTGATTAATCATTAAATGTGTATATACTATAAAAAATGATTGGGATTGTGTTAAAGTCTTCAACCTAACAGACTCTCAGAGTTAGGGACAAGTGAATTTGACGTATTGTTAAAATTTCTGTTAGTGTGGCCTTATTGCATGGGAAGATCATTTAGTGGTTCCCATTGTTATGTTGCATTATTGAAAACGGAGAGACTTTCAGTCACAGCCATGTTTGCACGCAAGGATCCGAAACACGACAATAGTTCATCATCCAGATCCAACGCTGCTCCAAAACCTTCTTCCTACACTGATGGCATAAACTTTCCTCCTCCTTATGTCGAAGGCGTCTCCGATGAGAAACAGGGACAGACTTTTGCAAGGGGGAATCACAAGACTGCGCTTGATATCCCTGTGTCTGATAAGGAACTAAAGAAGCGAGTGAAGAAAGAAAGATCAGCTTTAGAGGCTGCAGAGAATGCAAAGAGAGAGGCCTTGAAGAAGGACCTTGATGCATTCACGGTTGTTATCGGAAGCAAAGCTTCGGTTCTTGAAGGACAAGACACCGCGGATGCGAACGTTAAAGATATTTCCATCGATTCTTTCTCTGTTTCTGTTTGCGGGAAAGAGCTTCTGAAGAATGTATCTGTCAAGCTATCACATGGAAAAAGGTATGGTTTGGTCGGTCCGAACGGAACGGGGAAGTCGACACTGTTGAAGCTTTTGGCAGCGAGGAAAGATTCCAGTCCCCAAGAATATCGATATTCTTCTTGTTGAGCAAGAGGTCGACGCTCATGACAAGACGACTGCTCTGGAAGCAGTTGTTTCTGCCAATGAGGAGTTGGCTAAGTTAAATGAAGAAGCTAAAGCTCTGGAAGAAAACGGTGATGGAGAAGATGGTGATTCTGGACAAAAGCTTACTGAAGTGTATAAGAGGCTAAATGAATTGGAGTCAGATTCTGCTGAAGCACAAGCGGCCAAGATTCTTGCGGGGTTAGGTTTCACAAAAGATATGCAAGCTTGTGCAACTAAGTCTTTCAGTGGTGGCTGGAGGATGCGAATATCGTTAGCTAGAGCTCTCTTTGTGCAACCTACTCTTTTGTTGTTAGATGAACCCACCAACCATCTCGACCTAGAAGCTGTTCAATGGTTACAAGAGTATTTGTGTAGTTGGAAGAAGACGCTAGTTGTTGTTTCACACAAGCCGGACTTCCTCAACACAGTCTGCACAAATATGATATCTCTGCATGACAAGAGTCTCCACTCATTTCGTGGTAACCACGACGATTATAAAAGCGCATACGAGAAGCAATGCAACGAGGAGAATAAAAAGCTTGAGATTCAAAAGAAACAGGATGAAGCAGCTAGGAGGTCTGGAAACGTGGCTCAGCAGAAGAAGGCAAAGGACAAGCTTGCAAAGAAAGAAGCGTCCAAGAGTAAGACAAGAGGTGAAGAGGGCCCAGCAACGAAAGCTCCAAGGAAGTCGAAAAAATATAGCGTGGTGTTGGATTTTTCAGAACCGACCTTCTCTGCTTTTTCTCTTCTGAGACTAATTGAGGTTAGCTTCTGCTACCCGAACAAGCCAGATTTCAGGCTGTCGAATGTTGATGTAAGTATCGATATGGGGACACGGGTCGCTATAGTTGGTCCTAACGGAGCTGGAAAGTCCACTCTTTTGAATCTTCTTGCGGGAGATTTAGTTCCAACGGAGGGTGAAGTGAGGAGATGCCAAAAGCTGAGAATCGGTAGGTATTCTCAGCACTTTGTTGACCTGTTAACAATGGAGGAGACACCGGTTCAGTATCTTCTCCGACTTCATCCTGACCAAGAGGGGTTGAGCAAGCAAGAGGCCGTGCGTGCGAAGCTAGGCAAGTTTGGGGTACAAGGTAACAACCACTTAACTCCAATTGATAAACTGTCTGGTGGACAAAAGGCTAGGGTTGTCTTCACCTCAATCTCAATGTCGAAGCCGCACATTCTGCTTCTTGACGAGCCTACGAATCACTTAGACGCGTTGGCCAAGGCACTAGATAAGTTCACAGGAGGAGTTGTGTTGGTGAGTCACGACCCGAGACTCGTGTCGCGTGTCTGTGATGATGAGGAGAAGGGTCAAATTTGGGTTGTAAAAGACGGAACCGTGACTTTAGGCACATATGAAGAGTACAACGAAAATCTTCAAAGTTAAATCAACGCAGGCTTCTACGACAAACTCAGACTCCTTTTTTTTTTATGTAACACTCACAAAGTTTTGGACGATTTGTTTTAGCAATCGTGTTTTTTCATCATCTATGCATTAATGACATGACACCATATGCATAACATCTGTCTTTCCCATTTTTTTACATATCTTAGTGTATTCTATTATACAAGTCTTTGAAAAATGAATTAAAACTTAATTTTATTCGGTAAGAAAAAAACATTTTGGTTAAAATCCAAAATTGAAATCGTATCAAAATAGTATATACTATGTCGGTTTTAATTTGGTAACTTTAAAACCGAATAACTCGAATTTAAACCGAAGGAAACCATATTTTGACCACTATCGCACCGGTCACCACTCTTTGGTATATCGGTTCGGTTTAGTATTTTTATTTCCAACAATTTTTCTATTTGTGCGGATCCAATGAAATTTTATGCGACATTGGGCCTAATAACTGTCTTTAAAAATTAGAAAAGGTTACGAAAACCCAATCTCTTCGTCTTTTCTTTTGATTGTGATTCTTCTTCTTCCTACAATCTTCTTTTACTTCTGCGCCGCGTTGTCTCTTCTCGGATCTCCCTCAACCTCTCGATCAATTCCTCTAGAGCAAGCTTTTTTCTCGTTATTCAATCTTAATCAACAAAATTTCCTTTTATTTTCAGGTTTGTCTTCTTCAATCTTAAACTATGATAACTCTTATTGTTCCCGTTCTGTTCGTAAATTCACAGCTCGTAGAAACTTTTACCTAGATTTGTGTGGATATATAAATCTGTAGAGTATAGAGATTTGGAGTCCACAGAGTTTTCTCGTGATTATTTAGGTAAACGAAACCCAGTAATTGAATCCCTA
Source organism: Alliaria petiolata (assembly GCA_020283515.1). Classification (NCBI taxonomy): domain Eukaryota; kingdom Viridiplantae; phylum Streptophyta; class Magnoliopsida; order Brassicales; family Brassicaceae; genus Alliaria; species Alliaria petiolata. The sequence continues at coordinate 106,968,363 of JAHZTW010000002.1, read as the reverse complement.
ATTCGGGGGGCTCTGTTCACTCGCAGCCTTGAGAACCAGCTCTGAGTTTGGAAACTCTCGAATTGTTTGCTAGATAATATGATTTCTCGTTGATAAATATGTAATTGAAGCTAGGAACAACAAAAAAACCCAATTTTTACATGATTTTGATTACTCACAGGCTTTTTTTTTTTTTTTATTGATGTCGTATGTCAGATACAGGTTTGAATGGGTAAGAAGAAGTCAGACGAGAGTGCTGCTACCACGAAGGCGAAGCCAAGTGGGAAAGAGTCTTCTAAAGAAGCCAAAAAGGAGAAACTATCGGTCTCAGCGATGCTTGCAGGCATGGATCAGAAAGATGATAAACCCAAAAGGGGTTCATCATCCAGAGCCAGGGCTGTTCCAAGGAACGCTTCCTCCTACACTGATGGCATAGATCTTCCTTCTTCTGAAGAAGAAGACGAGGGCGCTTCTGATGAGGAACAGAGACAGGCGGAAGAAAGGAGAAAGCAGAAGAGCGAACAAAGGCATCTTGATATCTCTGTGACCGATAAGGAACAAAAGAAGCGGGAGATGAAAGAAAGAGCAGCTCTCCAGGCTGCAGAGCTTGCAAAGAGGGAGGCCTTGAGGGACGACCATGATGCATTCACTGTTGTTATTGGAAGCAAGACTTCGGTGCTTGAAGGAGAAGACACGGCTGATGCGAATGTTAAAGATATAACGATAGATTCTTTTTCCGTCTCTGCTCGAGGTAAAGAACTTTTGAAGAACGCATCTGTCAAGATATCACATGGAAAAAGGTATGGATTGGTCGGGCCGAATGGAATGGGCAAGTCTACACTGTTAAAGCTTTTAGCATGGAGGAAGATTCCTGTTCCCAAGAATATTGATGTTCTACTTGTTGAGCAAGAGGTGGTCGCTGATGAAAAGCTTGCTCTGGACGCAGTTGTTTCTGCCAACGAAGAGTTGGTTAAGTTGAGGGAAGAAGCTAAAGCTCTGGAAGCTGCAGCTCAGCTGGATTCGTCTTCTGGAGCTGACGGAGAAAATGGTGAAGGCGAAGATGATGATTCTGGAGAAAAGCTTGCTGAATTGTATGAGAGGCTACAGATCTTGGGGTCAGATGCTGCTGAAGGACAAGCGGCCAAAATTCTTGCAGGGTTGGGTTTCACAAAAGATATGCAAGCCCGTGCAACTAAGTCATTCAGTGGTGGCTGGAGGATGCGAATATCTTTAGCTAGAGCTCTCTTTGTGCAACCTACTCTTTTGTTGTTAGATGAACCCACCAACCATCTTGACCTGAGAGCTGTTCTCTGGTTAGAGGAGTATTTGTGTCGCTGGAAGAAGACGTTGGTTGTTGTTTCGCATGACCGTGACTTCCTCAACACTGTCTGTACGGATATAATACATTTGCATGACCAGAATCTCCACTTCTATCGTGGTAATTTCGATGGTTTCGAATCTGGATATGATCAGCGACGCAAGGAGATGAACAAAAAGTTTGAGATTTACGAGAAACAGGTTAGAGCAGCTAAGAGATCTGGAAACCGTGCTCAACAGGAGAAGGTAAAGGACAGAGCCAAGTTTGCTGCGTCGAAAGAAGCATCCAAGAGTAAGGCAAAGGGTAAGGCGGTGGATGAGGAGGGCCCAGCACCGGAAGCTCCTAGAAAATGGAGAGATTATAGCGTGGAGTTTCATTTCCCAGAACCAACCGAGCTCACTCCTCCTCTTCTGCAGTTGATTGAGGTTAGCTTCTGCTACCCCAATAGGCCAGATTTCAGGCTCTCAGATGTTGATGTGGGTATCGATATGGGTACACGGGTCGCTATAGTTGGGCCTAATGGAGCTGGAAAATCCACTCTTTTGAATCTTCTTGCGGGAGATTTAGTTCCAACCGAGGGTGAAATGAGAAGAAGCCAAAAGCTAAGGATTGGCAGATATTCTCAGCACTTTGTTGACCTGTTAACAATGGGCGAAACACCTGTTCAGTATCTTCTTCGCCTTCATCCAGACCAAGAGGGATTTAGCAAGCAAGAGGCGGTGCGTGCGAAGCTAGGCAAGTTTGGGCTACCAAGTCACAATCACTTAACTCCAATTGCGAAACTGTCTGGTGGACAAAAGGCTAGGGTTGTCTTCACCTCAATCTCAATGTCGAAGCCACACATTTTGCTTCTTGACGAGCCTACGAATCACTTAGACATGCAGAGTATAGATGCGTTGGCAGATGCACTAGAGGAGTTCAGTGGAGGAGTTGTGCTGGTGAGTCACGACTCGAGACTCATATCACGTGTCTGTCAGGATGAGGAGAAGAGTCAAATTTGGGTTGTAGAAGACGGAACAGTGTCTTTCTTCGACGGCACATTTGAAGAGTACAAAGAAGATCTCCAAAGAGAAATCAGAGCAGAGGTTGATGAGTGAAGTTCTGTTGTTGTGTTCTACAGGTAAACTCAAAACTCCCTTTATATTCATAACATACTTGAAAAGTTTTGGACGAATTTTTATTTTAGACATTGTGTGTTTTCATCATGTATCCGTTAATGACATGACACCATATTCGTCTTCCCCATGTTTACATATCCGAGTGTCGTATTATGGTTTGCGGGAAGAATGGAAAAGATGTGTTTCATCCTTTTTTTTTCATGAGTGTGTTTCATTAGAGCATAATAAACAACAAAGATTCCTGTAATTTAGTTGTCTGAAAATTTTGCCGTTTTAATAGCCTCTACTCATTATTTTCTACAAAAAGTCCATAAATCTAATCTGTTAAGTGGTTTAGTTTGTCTGATTGTTGATGTTGGGGTGATCAGATGTCAACTGTAATTGTCTGTTATCAAGATCCTGGAAAAAAAAACATTCTTAGAGGAAAAAAAAGTCATCAAAAACAAAAGATATATTTATTCCTTGAAATCACACCCTTACATAAAGAAAAAACAATAATAGAGATTCAGAGCTTATTTCTTATTTATATAATATAGCATTAAAATTCCAATATTCTAAATTTCAAAACCAGTTTTTCTTCGAGTTAGCTTAGTACGAACATAGGGAGCCGACCATTTGGTTAACACATAATCTGCTTTCCTCCATGGCGGCATCTCAAGCCCATTCTTGTCAAAACTTTTCTTGGCAGCTTTAGATATTACAGTCACAATCTTCTTAAGTCGACGCATCCGTCCCACGAAAACGTAAGGAAGTGTTTGTGACATCGACTTATAGGCCTCGGTGGGACGAGCAATCTCGAATTTCGACCTAAAATCAAAGTCGATCAACACTCTTTTTCCTCCGATGATCACATCCAAGTACTCGTATTCCCCTGTTTACCATTTTCGCATAGTTGTTATACCTAAAAATTTGCAAACTTCATATGAAAAAAAGGATCATATGAAAACTTCATACCAGCAGGACATACGAGCTTTCTCGATGGCTTCCAGCAAAATTTGCAGATTGCTGCATCATAGCCTAAAGCCACCAGTTCATCGAGGACAACTTGCAATTGTGAATCGTGATTGTTTTTCTCGACGATCTCTCTCGTCTTTGTCACCAGGTCCCTCTCTCCCTCGGAGATGTTAGCACAAAGAAGCAGATTCTACACACAAAAAAATATTAAAAATTAAGAGTTTTCTCAATATAGCGTTTCTACACATGAATCATATTAGCGTAAAATATACCCTGAGCCTTCGAAAAAATCTGCTAGAAGAAGAAGGAGATTCTTCGTCGGATGAGCTATCAGTGCCACTCCCGCTGAAACAATTTTTGCAGCTGTTGCGACCACCACACCATTGTTTCTCACTGTCGGGATCCTCTATGTAGTTTCGAACCAACTTCCTCAGACAAACGGAGGTCGGTTCGAATTCATCTGCATCGCCTCTCGAAAACGATTTCTCTCCAATGGATAGGTTTTTCAGGCTGAACGGTCGCTCTAAAAGCCGCTTCAATCGCGATTTCGGCATCTGTCTCGTCGCTGCCTCTTTCGCTACGCCATCGCCGACGATTGGTTGGATTTTCGTACGGAAAGGCATTTTTTCAAATTTCTTTCACACGAAACCTTAATTAGGAGAAAAAAAAAACCTCGTGAGTGCAAAAATTTCAGAGAAATCAAACAGATCTTCGCTTCCAATCGGAAAAAGTATGGAGGAGGAACTAATGCAAAATGAGATGAAACAAAATTCAAATTTAAGAGAAACAAAAAAACAATATTTAAGAAAATTCAAACGGTTATGATCGATATATATTTGAAATTTAGCTTCGAAGGTTGAGAAAACTTTTCGACATAAATTAGAGAACCAAACAAAAACATGAAGGAAAAAAGGGAAATGTCACTTGAATCGAAAGCTTTTAGATACTGATCTATACTCGACACCACGATAACATTAAGCTTTAATGCTTTTGAAATTACTATGGGAAATGGATGCAAATCACAATATGTGGATGATGGTATCTAGTTAGATTTTCGCCTTTTGCATACAAAATTGGAAATTAAAATTTTGATTAAGCAAAAGAGAAATGGCTAGAACCTTAGGAGAGAAGAGTAATGTTTGAGAGATATTTGGTTTTGGTCCACCTCTCATCCTTCTTATAAAGGGGAAGAAGATCTTCTCACATGGTTTTGTCACATGTGTCAAATAAATTAGTTTCCTACTAGTAATGAGCTACGCGTAAGCTTGTTATTGGTGATTTTTATGAAAAACACCAGTAACAAGCTGACGCGTAACTCATTACTATTAGAGGACTGACTTATTTGATATGTGTACGTCATAAAAACTGGTTTAAAAAAAAAGTAAATCAGTGTGCGGAATTATGTTTATGTCTATGGTAGTTTACACGCGTCAACGTTAATCTTTAAACAATAAATAAAAGGTTGAACATTACTAAATTATATGTAATGTTCATCAATTCCAAAAAAAAATTGACAATAATAAAATCCATACCTCAAAATACAACTTTGAACATAAACAATCTAGTCAAAAACAATTAATTCATCTAGTCTAACAGTTGCCTAGAAAACAAATACAACCCAAATCATCATAATCCTAGCCTATTTAAGACGAAACGACCATAAATAACAAAACCTTTAACAACTCATTCATCACAAAGTTTTTTCTCCATTAATCGTTTTTTTTATCGTCTGAAATATTACGAGGACAATTAGAAAGATAATTTTTAACGGACAATTATATATTCTACAAAGATCCACAATAGATATGCAGCCCCACCATTAATAGCTCTATTTGCACCGTTCTGAAATTTTTTCTTATCTGATTTGCTTCGAATAACCTGCAAAAATCGCATATTCTGGGAATCGAACCGTTTAATCAACTACTAGACTAAGGGGGCTTCCACCTCCATTAATTGTTTAAAACATACTTTTGCATGATATGAGATGAAAATCATAATCAATTATGGAATCAACATTGTTACTATATAAGTAGTTACATAGTTGACAAAAAAAAGTAGTTACATAACTCCATATATGTTAAATATGCGCTTTCCAATACTAAATGCATACTCGGATGAGAGAGTGAAAGAGAGTGAAGATGAAAGTCACCAAAAGCATATTTTACATTCCTGCTAAACATGGATATTTTGTGATGGTTGTAAACTTGAAACCCAATATGTTTTCTTTTGGATTCTCAATAGTCTCCATTGGATAAGAGTGAATTCATAGAGATTATTAGTCGAAGAACTAGGTTCGACGTCTCTTTTATTTTTGTTTTATGACTATATATATATATTAAACCTTGTACACATACATAAAATGTTATCGCTTACGCCCAAGAGTTCCCATTTCCCCGCTCATTAGTCAGTCACAAGCAAACTGACTTAATTTTATTTTCTTAAGACCAACCCCAATGGTCATCTTTGGGGTCTTATTATGGTTCTTAATAATAAAACAGATTAAAATAAAGATTCTTGGTGTCTTATTTATTGGACCGGTGTCTTAATTAAGACATTTTTTCTGAGTTAAGACCCTCGACGTGTCAAGCCGTGACTGGATGATGAACAGTTCGTCTCTTCCAATCGCGTCGACGCTAGCTTTCCTCCCTATGAAATTACTGTAGGAGAGGCTACGGGACGGTGGTCCGATGGCCGTATTGTTCCCGACTATCTCGGTAATTATGCTGATGGATATGAAATCGATTGCTAGGGTTTATAAATTCGTTTGGGGTTTTCATCTGGTTTTGTCCTTCGTTCCAAACAGCTAGTTTCATGGGTATTCCTCGAATCCCTCCGATTTTCCGAGGCACGGCGGATTTCTCTCACGGAGCTAACTTCGCCATCGCCGTCGCAACCATTCTCGGATCTCCTCCGGAGACGGTCAGCTTTTTTTCATAACTTTTTTTCTCTGTAGGAATTCGAATTCAAGTTCTAATTGCCGTTCTTACTTCGATCCTTGCAACTTTGTTTAGCTAAGCCAAATCTGGAATTGAGTTTGATTTTTGTTATCACTATAGCTAATCAATCTCATTTAGAAACAAACAATCCGAAACTTGTGATGAAATAGTAGACACTGCTAAAGTGTGAACTATAGTAAAAAGAAATCTCAGATCATACATATATTAGGTTAAGACTTTTTCATCTTGATGGCAGAAATCTTAGATCTTTTTGTGTTTGAATATACAGATGACTCAATCTTGTTCCTTTGCTATAACAATCTGATTTCATTATTCACAAATTGATGATGGTGAGTTTTTTGGATATTGGGGATTTTTTGCAGATACTGTGATCTGTATATATTGTTGAATAATCCCATATATGAACACTCTCAGATTCTTGTGGCTACACCTGGAAGGCTCAAAGACCATATCGAGAACACTTCTGAATTTGCGACAAGGTTAATGGGTGTGAAAGTCCTTGTCCTTGGACCTTGATGAAGCTGATCATCTCCTAGACATGGGTTTCCGAAGGGATATTGAAAGGATAATCGCTGCTGTTCCTAAGCAGAGACAAACATTTTTATTTTCTGTCACAGTACCTGAAGAAGTAAGTGTTAGTTTTCTTGCACAAAAGGCTCTCATTTTTGGGTTGGAAACTTGAAATTGTGTATTTTGGTGTGAAGGTCCGTCAAATATGCCATATTGCTCTGAAACGGGATCATGAGTTCATCAATTGTGTTCAAGAGGGTTCTGGGGAGACGCATCAAGTGCCATTGTGAATCACCAACGCATTTATGAACCGGTCGGAAAGGTAAGGAAGGGGAATGTGTACTATTGTTAGGCACCATGGAAAGAGTACTTTTTATCTTCCGTCAAAGACTTGCCCATCACCAAGTCTCCTCTACCGCCAATAGACCATGAGGCTGTGAAAAAGGTAAGCTTGGACTTAGCATCTCTATGAATGTTAGAATCGTCTCAAAATACAAACCATTTTGAAGTAAAAGAAGCCTAATATCTTCAATTGTATTTGAGTATTGATGGGTGTGAGGAACATTGAATTCAGGTGCAGNTACTTTTGCATGATATGAGATGAAAATCATAATCAATTATGGAATCAACATTGTTACTATATAAGTAGTTACATAGTTGACAAAAAAAAGTAGTTACATAACTCCATATATGTTAAATATGCGCTTTCCAATACTAAATGCATACTCGGATGAGAGAGTGAAAGAGAGTGAAGATGAAAGTCACCAAAAGCATATTTTACATTCCTGCTAAACATGGATATTTTGTGATGGTTGTAAACTTGAAACCCAATATGTTTTCTTTTGGATTCTCAATAGTCTCCATTGGATAAGAGTGAATTCATAGAGATTATTAGTCGAAGAACTAGGTTCGACGTCTCTTTTATTTTTGTTTTATGACTATATATATATATTAAACCTTGTACACATACATAAAATGTTATCGCTTACGCCCAAGAGTTCCCATTTCCCCGCTCATTAGTCAGTCACAAGCAAACTGACTTAATTTTATTTTCTTAATAGTAACAGCCCATAAAACCATTTGTTAAGAATTGGAGGGTATAATGGCAAAATATGGAAAACTTTTTAAAGTCCCAAGCAAAAATTTCAACCGCCAAGTGAAAAGGTTCCCCCCAAGATTTTTAAAATATTTAAAAACTCCCACCAAAACTTTGCAATTTTTAAAACTCCCCATCCCATTCAATCTAAACCAGATTTCGTTTCTTCGCCCTCTCCCATTCTCTTCTCCTCTGTCTCGTCGGCTCAGGTACTTCTCTCTTCTCTCTTCACGAATCGGGATCTGTTTGTGTCAATCGACCAAACGCTTCAGATCTTGCCTTGTTTGGTGTTGGTGTAGTCTTCTTTTAGATTCTCTGATTCTTCATGCTTCTACAACAATAGATCTGGTACGCTGTCTTGTTTTTCTGAGGGTTCCTCTTGTTTTTGTTTGACTATGTGTGGTTAGATCTAGAAGAAGGAAGCATCAGTTTCAGCGAACATGGCAGGCAAGGGAGGGAAAGGGCTCGTAGCTGCGAAGACGATGGCTGGTAACAAGGACAAAGACAAGGACAAGAAGAAACCCATTTCTCGCTCTGCTCGTGCTGGTATTCAGGTAATTCCCTCAAACCCTAGCTTCTTGGGTGTTTTGAAATTCGACTTCTCTGACTCTGATTCTTGTTGCCCAACTGTAATTGCGGGTCGAGAAGAGTGTGTTATTCCGTGGAAATTGTCAATTATCTCTACAGATTGAGATCTTCGAGACAAGATCTGTGCGCGTGTTCTATGTAAAAGCGTGGAAGTTATGTTGTACGATATTAGATAGCCTTCTCTCTTGTGATTTGAAAGTAAAAATGTTTCCTTTACTCTAGACCAATGCCCTACTTGGGTTGATGTGTTCCTAATGTTTGGTTGAGTTATTAGAGTGGTATTTTGTGAATCTAATTTATCATTCTTTGGTTGCTGGTTGCATTGAATTCTTGGACATTTTGGTATACATATTGTTGTTTTTTTATCGTATGTTAGGAGTCTCCACTTTGTTTAGCTATGTAACTTGATTTTGGTACCATGAGGCCTTATGGGTTTTGCTTGGGATTAGAGCCAGGTTATACTATTGTAATGAAACTATTCTAAACTCAAAAGATTTCATCAGCTCTAATCTTGGACTTTCTTCCTGCGAGTGTATATTGCTTGATATTATTGAAGTCATGGAAATACCCATGTGATGAAAATGGCTTAATAGCCTGAGATAACTCTAGGACAAGTAGATAAATGAAGTTTCTTATAGAAAATAAAATGATGTTTGACTTTGTTTAAGTTTGCTTGATCTACCTCATAAGAAACAATCGAGTAAAACTATAGAAATCACTGTATAGACGACTATTTGATATATAATGCTGTTTATGTTTTATTATTTCTTCAGTTTCCAGTGGGTCGTATTCATAGGCAGCTCAAGACCAGAGTTTCAGCACATGGGAGAGTTGGTGCAACTGCTGCTGTTTACACGGCTTCAATTCTCGAGTACCTAACTGCAGAAGTTCTTGAGTTAGCTGGAAACGCAAGCAAAGACCTGAAAGTGAAGAGGATAACTCCAAGGCATCTGCAGTTGGCAATCAGAGGAGATGAGGAGCTTGACACGCTCATCAAGGGAACCATTGCAGGAGGAGGTGTGATCCCTCACATCCACAAGTCTCTCATCAACAAAACCACCAAGGAGTGATTTGTTTCTTAGGCACTGAGGTTATGTGATCTGCTAGTTAGTAGCATATGGTGTTTGTGTTTGTTTAGTCTTGGACTGCTTTTCTTTTCTCTTCTGGACATCCTCAGGTGTACATTAGTTAATTTGAACTCCTTAGGCTTCTCGTTTGAGCAAATGTTGTCTTTGCTCATTCAGGAAATGTTAATTTGGGTTGTTTGGGATTTGCATGCTCTCTGTCAAGTAAACCGTTTTAGTTTCAAGTGTTTAATAACCAAGGAAACCTTTTGGTCTCGTGATCTCTTAGGTGACAAGACTTAGTAAGACCCTTTTGTATGAAATGAAGCATGCAATGTTCAGAGCTTTCAGATGAATAAGGGTTCAAATACACCAAATTCTCATTATACATATATGTAAAAGCCATTCATTTTCATAAGAAAGAGTTAATCTTTCACTCACAAGGCGTCAGGCTTTGTTATCATGGTAATTGCAAGCTTGAAGTTGTCTTCCGCAAGTGAAAGCCGGTGAAGGTTCTCTTTAGGTTAATATGGTATCAAATGCTTCGAGGAGCAATTTCACTTTCTTCTTCCATTCTAGAGCAACTTTTCTGACAGTATGCTGCAGAGCATAATCAGTCATCCACTCCTCTGCATGCTTCGTCTCATCCATGTCCTGATGCTTTAGGGTTTTCATGCACTAGTTAACAGAGTGTCCTTGGTAACAAATTTAATCCACCCTTCCACTTTCTCAGTCTCTTTCTCGCCATCTTGAGCTTTATTTAAGGTCAACTTCTCATCAAGAGCGTGTTCCTTAGAAGGCAGTGAGTGATGTCATCTTGTATTCCAATAAAAGAAAGGCTGATTTGAGTTATCCAAGAAACTAAAGTCTTCTTCACTCTCTTGATCATCGCTTGGATCTTCTGAAGGCTGAAGAATTACAGAGTTGTAGATCATCATGCTGTTGCCAGAGGCACAAGATGAGCACAGAAGCAGATGAGCCAAAAAAACGAGAAACCAAGATGAACTCTATAAGCCGGGCCTATAACAGAGTATACAAAAAAATAAAAGATAAATAATTGACATTTTCATCATTTATATTGAAGGAACAAGAAATTGTCTATTGTGATAAGAAACTGTCTTATCACAACTAAAGTTCTTCGTTATTTTTCCGACTTTATGAAAGGAAGCTCTGACTTGTTGCTACCGACGATATTGTGATAAGAAACTTGGAGCATTTTTGTGCGATTGCATAGTTGTCGTTATGGTTGTAATGGTGTTTAGCTCATCGATGTTAAATAGTATTTTTTATTTTCTTGAAGAGTTTATGTAACATAACATTATGGTTGATTATTAAGTTTTAAGAGAGTAGTGCTGCTGTCAAAAAAAAAAAAAAAAAGAGAAAGAGTAGTGCTTGATCAACACTTTTGGGGACACTCGCATTTCAGTTCTAGTGAGTTTATTATCTATATCAAATAAAAGTCAACGTGTAGATACGAAGACCGAACCTCCTTGATTCCCAATGTCTCTCGGTTATTTTCTACATACATCTTTCTATCTAGTTCCACTTAATTTTTTCAAAAATCATGGTGTGTAGGCTTTGAGTTACAAGTTGGGGAGCTTGACGCCAGCTTCCAAGTTAATAATCCCACGACGCTACTTACTAAATGGAGAGATAAAAATCAATGTAGTTTTATATATCGTGTATACAGTAATGTCGGCGTCAATGTATTTTTCAGAGTCAAATTGTAAATTTATTGTTAATTTCCTTATGGCGCTGGACTTTGTCGCATAATCATGTTTCCGAATAAAGACTACAATAAAATTTTAAATAATCCAGGCAATTTAGGTATGCAGTCCATATACAAAACTCATGTTAAGAGGATTACATAGTTATCCGAAGCTACCATGTCAAGAATAGGCAATGCATAATCGCAATTTGCAAAGGACTACAAATAGACTGCAAGCAATCTTTAAACAAAATAAAAGAAAACACATGAAACCATATGATGGTATGGTACCCAAATTATTAATCGACATTCCCAAGAAAATTGAAATTGATTGGATACATGTTGTATCAAGAAAAAAAGAAAGATGAAATCAAATAAAACTTGGTAGCTTTTTCAAGAATCGCATTTACTGTTTTCAGTAATATGAAGGTGGTGGTGGAGATTTGTACTCAGCCTTTGGGGAAGGAGAGTAATAAGGTGGCGGTGGTGGGGAGCTGTAGACATATGGTGGTGGAGGAGACTTGTAGTCAACCTTAGGAGATGGTGAGTAGTATGGTGGTGGTGGAGAGCTGTAGACATATGGTGGCGGAGGAGACTTGTAGTCAACCTTAGGGGACGGTGAGTAGTATGGTGGTGGTGGGGGAGAGCTGTAAACATATGGTGGTGGAGGCGATTTGTAATCTACCTTAGGGGAGGGTGAGTAGTATGGTGGTGGTGGTGGAGAACTGTAGACATACGGTGGTGGAGGAGACTTGTAGTGTACTTTAGGAGAAGGCGAGTAGTATGGTGGTGGTGGAGAACTGTAGACATATGGTGGTGGAGGAGACTTGTACTCTACCTTAGGGGAAGGTGAGTAGTATGGTGGTGGTGGTGGAGAACTGTAGACATACGGTGGTGGAGGAGACTTGTAGTATACCTTAGGGGAAGGCGAGTAGTATGGTGGTGGTGGGGAACTGTAAACATATGGTGGTGGGGGAGACTTGTAGTATACTTTAGGTGATGGAGAGTAGTATGGTGGGGGTGGAGAACTGTAGACATACGGTGGTGGAGGAGATTTGTATACAACCTTAGGAGAAGGAGCATAACATGGAGGAGGTGGTGGACACACGCATACATGTGGGTGCGGTGGCGATTTGTAGTGTACCTTAGGGGAAGGTGAGTGGTATGGTGGTGGTGGAGAACTGTAAACATACGGTGGTGGAGGAGATTTGTAGTGTACCACTGGGGAAGGTGAGTAGTATGGTGGTGGTGGAGAGCTGTAGACATACGGTGGTGGAGGTGATTTGTATACAACCTTAGGAGCTGGGGAGTAGTATGGTGGTGGTGGGGAGCTGTAAACATACGGTGGAGGAGGAGACTTATATACAACCTTAGGGGATGGAGAGTAGTATGGTGGTGGTGGGGAGCTGTAGACATACGGTGGTGGAGGAGACTTGTACTCAACCTTAGGAGATGGTGCATAGTATGGTGGTGGTGGTGGGGAGCTGTAGACATACGGTGGTGGTGGAGATTTGTAGTCTATCTTGGGTGATGGAGAGTAGTATGGTGGTGGTGGAGAGCTGTAGACATACGGTGGTGGAGGAGATTTGTAGTCTACCTTAGGTGATGGAGAGTAGTATGGTGGTGGTGGAGAACTGTAGACATACGGTGGTGGAGGAGACTTGTACTCAACCTTAGGAGATGGTGAGTAGTACGGTGGTGGTGGTGGGGAGCTGTAGACATACGGTGGTGGAGGAGATTTGTAGTCAACTGTAGGAGATGGTGAGTAGTATGGTGGTGGTGGTGGAGAACTGTAGACATATAGTGGTGGAGGAGACTTGTACTCAACCTTTGGTGATGGAGAATAGTATGGAGGTGGTGGTGGGGAACTGTAAACGTATGGTGGTGGAGGGGACTTGTAGTCTACCTTTGGCGATGGGGAGTAGTATGGAGGTGGTGGTGGAGAACTGTAAACGTACGGTGGTGGAGGAGACTTGTACTCTACCTTTGGTGATGGGGAATAGTACGGGGGTGGTGGCGGAGAACTGTAAACATACGGTGGTGGAGGAGATTTGTACTCAACCTTGGGAGATGGTGAGTAGTATGGTGGTGGTGGTGGAGAGCTGTAAACATATGGTGGTGGAGGCGATTTGTAATCTACCTTAGGGGAAGGTGAGTAGTATGGTGGTGGTGGTGGAGAACTGTAGACATACGGTGGTGGAGGAGATTTGTAGTAGACCTTAGGTGATGGAGAGTAGTAAGTTGTTGGTGGTGGTGGAGAACTGTAGACATACGGTGGTGGTGGAGAGTTGTATTCTACTTTTGGAGATGGTGAATATGACGATAGAGGTGGCAAGCTATACGTGAGTGGCTCATATGCCGCAACCATTGTTGCCATGATGATAACGCCTAGAGCGTAGATGGGATGGGCTGAAGGCCCCATCCTAGAAGAAGATCTCATTGTTATTTTGCTTTTTTTCTACCAACGCCTATCTACGTTGGTTAAGTTTTCTTGTTTTGGTGTGTGTTGTAAGAAATGGGGTCATGGATTTATATAGCAAAGTTTTTCTCTAAATCCAGCTATACTATTCTTTTTGTCCTGTTTTGGACTCCATCCAACTAAATCGTGGAGCCATGTCTACACGTTGCTGGTGTAAGACGTGCAGGAACGTTTAGCGAACGTCAACGAGCCACTTTCCATTTTTTAATCACAAGTTCAAGACGAATTTTGTATATCATGGATTCATCATTTTGTTCTTCAAACTAGTTTATTTATTTTGTGATATTCGACCGATCCCACTCCTCAAATGATTAGTGACATTGTGACAATCTCTACCCTTTTATTCCGGTGAAGCAAAACGCAGCAGGTAGATGAGAAAAGCCAGAACACAGAAACGACGTTGTTTCGTAAGAAAACTATTTAAGTAAAAAAACCTTAAAACGGTGTTGTTTTATTATTGTTTTATTTCGCGGGTATGCCCATTAAGAAAGCAAGGCCTAAATGAGCCAACCTTGTTCGGACCCGTTAATTTTTACAAATCATTAAATAGGTGCTGAAAACTTTATACAGAACCCGTTTAGGTCTGCGAGCATCAAACCTATTTTAACATCACTATGTTAGTGTATATGAGACAGGAACTTAAAACAATGTCTCGTTTGGAACCGAAGGGAAATAAAGTAGTACTCCCTCTATCTCATATTAAAAGATTATTTAGGGAAAAAAATTATTTCATTTTATAAGATGTTTTACAAGTTTTTATGTAAAATTTAATGTTATTAGATATTTTTGACTTTTAAAATTCTGATATATTTTATGATTGGTTGAATTATATTTTTAACTAATTATTAAATGATATTTATAAACAAAAAAAATTCTTAATCTTTGTGTTTTTATCTAAAACATCTTATAGTTTGGACATAGTGAGTACTATTCATAAAAATAAAATAAAAAGTTACCCCTACTATTTCAGATTCTATTATAGAAGTAGAAAATATTAATTATACTAAATTTTAAAAAATAATAGAAAAATAAAATAAAATTTAAAATTACATTTATATTTAAATTAAAAAAATAATAGAAAATGGAAATAAAATTATGCTAAATCAATTATCTGTTTAAAACAAATTCAACATTATCAATTCTAACTATTTTAATTTCATTTTACCTTAAATGATAAGTTTTTGACAAAAAATACTAATTTATATAATATTCAATTAGAATAAGATTTATATTGATTGAAATTTAAATAAAATAATATGTTTTTGAATTTAAAAATTAAATGAAATGATAATTCTTTGATTTTATACTTCAAATGATCGTTTTTAACCACTAGAATGACATTTTTTTTCAAAAATACTACAAAAGTAAAACTAAACTTTAAACCTCTAAACCTAAATCCAAAATCCTAAATCTAAAAAATAAATACTAAATCCAAAATATTAAACTCAAACCTAAATATTTAAATTATAAATTTTAAAAAATTATTTTTAGTGTTAGTGGTTTTAATGGAAAAATGTCATTTTATTGATATTTTTAGAACAAAAATTTTATGACAGTATTTTTTAAGGGTGGACAAACGAGAATTTGGGACGGGACTTTGCGGGAATGGAACGAAACGGGAATATGAGAATCAAAATAGTTGTTTCATATGTGTTTTATTTCAAATCTGGGATGAGATAGAAACGGGACGGGACAAGAAGGGAACGGAACATAAATTCCCACAAAAATTAAAAACAAGATAATCGCAAAATTCAAAACATATTTGTCAACCATTCATCTCTTAATAACACATCATATATAAATGAGTTGAGAAAAACTTCAAAAACTTCAAAATTAAAGAAAAACTAACATAATTCATTATGATATATATCGAATTAAAATATAATATTTTATGTAGTTCATATATCATTTGTCTCAAGTGGGACTTCGAGAATTCTCGTTTCCATCCCATCTCATCCTCAAATGGGAATCAATAGCTTGTACCATATGAAAACATATTTCCATATGGAATAGGAATTTGGGATTGGAAATGGGACAAGACGGGACATAACAAGAACATGACGAGAATTATGCTCACCCTAGTATTTTTGAAACAAAAATTTATTTTAATGGTATTTTAAAATATTTTTCTTTTTTCTATTATGTTTTTTATCAACCGACTATCTTATTTTGTAATTTATTTTTCCATGTAAAACAAGAGTAGTTGTGGTATTTAAGCTGTGTAAAGGACGCGTTAAGCAATTGACTACAGAAAAAATACACTTCCATATATAGATTTAGTTAGAAAATATCATTCAGAAAGAATTTCTCTTTAACATAGACATGATTCTAAGATTAAGATCATACAGAGATTACAAAGCTAACTGGAATGTCGAGCAAAAGAGTAAAGGGTAGATAGTTTAAAGTTTTTTTTTTTTTTGCTAAGTTTAAAGTTAGCGCTTAGTAGGAGTGTAGTTAACAAAAACCATACTCTGAAAGGAAACAAAGAAGATAGAGAAAACAGGCAAAAAAGTTTTAAGATTAATCCCAATCACTCTGTCCTTTTTAACCATCACGACCACGTTTCCACAACCTCCACTTAGAGAAGAAGAGAACATATCATCTGAGAAGGTTTAGCCAATGACCATTTAGAATTAAGTTTGTCGAATATCCAAAATATATATTATATATATGGCCTAGAAAAGTAGAAAACAAATAAACTAGTTTGATGAACAAAATGATGAATCCATGATATACAAAATTCGTCTTGAACTTGTGATTAAAAAAATGGAAAGTGGCTCGTTGACGTTCGCTAAACGTTCGCTAAACGTTCCTGCACGTCTTACACCAGCAACTTGTAGACATGCCTCCACGATTTAGTTGGATGGAGTCCAAAACAGCAAAAAAAAAATAGTATAGCTGGATTTAGAGAAAAACTTTGCTATATAAACCCATGACCCCATTTCTTACAACACACACCAAAACAAGAAAAACTAACCAACGTAGATAGGCGTTGGTAGAAAAAAAGCAAAATAACAATGAGATCTTCTTCTAGGATGTGGCTTTCAGCCCATCCCATTTACGCTCTAGGCGTTATCATCATGGCAACAATGGTTGCAGCATATGAGCCACTCACGTATAGCTTGCCACCTCTACTGTCATATTCACCATCTCCAAAAGTAGAATACAACTCTCCACCACCACCGTATGTCTACAGTTCTCCACCACCACCAACAACTTACTACTCTCCATCACCTAAGGTCTACTACAAATCTCCTCCACCACCGTATGTCTACAGTTCTCCACCACCACCACCATACTACTCACCTTCCCCTAAGGTAGATTACAAATCGCCTCCACCACCATATGTTTACAGCTCTCCACCACCACCACCATACTACTCACCATCTCCCAAGGTTGAGTACAAATCTCCTCCACCACCGTATGTTTACAGTTCTCCACCACCACCCCCGTACTACTCCCCATCACCAAAGGTAGACTACAAGTCTCCTCCACCACCGTATGTTTACAGTTCTCCACCACCACCTCCATACTACTCCCCATCACCAAAGGTAGACTACAAGTCCCCTCCACCACCATACGTTTACAGTTCCCCACCACCACCTCCATACTATTCCCCATCACCAAAAGTTGAGTACAAGTCTCCTCCACCACCATATGTCTACAGTTCTCCACCACCACCACCATATTACTCACCATCTCCTAAAGTTGACTACAAATCTCCTCCACCACCGTATGTCTACAGCTCCCCACCACCACCACCGTACTATTCACCTTCTCCTAAGGTTGAGTACAAGTCTCCTCCACCACCGTATGTTTACAGCTCCCCACCACCACCTCCGTACTACTCCCCATCACCAAAAGTAGACTACAAATCTCCTCCAACACCATATGTCTACAGTTCTCCACCACCACCATATTACTCTCCATCACCTAAGGTAGACTACAAATCTCCTCCACCACCGTATGTCTACAGCTCTCCACCACCACCATACTACTCTCCATCACCCAAGGTAGACTACAAATCTCCACCACCACCGTACGTCTACAGCTCCCCACCACCACCACCATACTACTCACCATCTCCTAAGGTTGAGTACAAGTCTCCTCCACCACCGTATGTTTACAGTTCTCCACCACCACCATACTACTCTCCATCCCCTAAGGATATATACAAGTCTCCTCCTCCACCATATGTCTACAGCTCCCCACCACCACCATACTACTCTCCATCTCCTAAGGTTGAGTACAAATCACCTCCACCATCGTATGTCTACAGCTCTCCACCACCACCATACTATTCACCTTCCCCAGTGGTACACTATAAATCTCCTCCACCACCGTATGTTTACAGTTCTCCACCACCACCATACCACTCACCTTCCCCTAAGGTACACTACAAATCGCCACCACACCCACATGTATGCGTGTGTCCACCACCTCCTCCATGTTATGCTCCTTCTCCTAAGGTTGTATACAAATCTCCTCCACCACCGTATGTCTACAGTTCTCCACCCCCACCATACTACTCTCCATCACCTAAAGTATACTACAAGTCTCCCCCACCACCATATGTTTACAGTTCCCCACCACCACCATACTACTCGCCTTCCCCTAAGGTATACTACAAGTCTCCTCCACCACCGTATGTCTACAGTTCTCCACCACCACCACCATACTACTCACCCTCCCCTAAGGTAGATTACAAATCGCCTCCACCACCATATGTTTACAGCTCTCCCCCACCACCACCATACTACTCACCGTCCCCTAAGGTTGACTACAAGTCTCCTCCGCCACCATATGTCTACAGCTCTCCACCACCACCATACTACTCACCATCTCCTAAGGTTGACTACAAGTCTCCTCCACCACCATATGTCTACAGCTCCCCACCACCGCCACCTTATTACTCTCCTTCCCCAAAGGCTGAGTACAAATCTCCACCACCACCTTCATATTACTGAAAACAGTAAATGCGATTCTTGAAAAAGCTACCAAGTTTTATTTGATTTCATCTTTCTTTTTTTCTTGATACAACATGTATCCAATCAATTTCAATTTTCTTGGGAATGTCGATTAATAATTTGGGTACCATACCATCATATGGTTTCATGTGTTTTCTTTTATTTTGTTTAAAGATTGCTTGCAGTCTATTTGTAGTCCTTTGCAAATTGCGATTATGCATTGCCTATTCTTGACATGGTAGCTTCGGATAACTATGTAATCCTCTTAACATGAGTTTTGTATATGGACTGCATACCTAAATTGCCTGGATTATTTAAAATTTTATTGTAGTCTTTATTCGGAAACATGATTATGCGACAAAGTCCAGCGCCATAAGGAAATTAACAATAAATTTACAATTTGACTCTGAAAAATACATTGACGCCGACATTACTGTATACACGATATATAAAACTACATTGATTTTTATCTCTCCATTTAGTAAGTAGCGTCGTGGGATTATTAACTTGGAAGCTGGCGTCAAGCTCCCCAACTTGTAACTCAAAGCCTACACACCATGATTTTTGAAAAAATTAAGTGGAACTAGATAGAAAGATGTATGTAGAAAATAACCGAGAGACATTGGGAATCAAGGAGGTTCGGTCTTCGTATCTACACGTTGACTTTTATTTGATATAGATAATAAACTCACTAGAACTGAAATGCGAGTGTCCCCAAAAGTGTTGATCAAGCACTACTCTTTCTCTTTTTTTTTTTTTTTTGACAGCAGCACTACTCTCTTAAAACTTAATAATCAACCATAATGTTATGTTACATAAACTCTTCAAGAAAATAAAAAATACTATTTAACATCGATGAGCTAAACACCATTACAACCATAACGACAACTATGCAATCGCACAAAAATGCTCCAAGTTTCTTATCACAATATCGTCGGTAGCAACAAGTCAGAGCTTCCTTTCATAAAGTCGGAAAAATAACGAAGAACTTTAGTTGTGATAAGACAGTTTCTTATCACAATAGACAATTTCTTGTTCCTTCAATATAAATGATGAAAATGTCAATTATTTATCTTTTATTTTTTTGTATACTCTGTTATAGGCCCGGCTTATAGAGTTCATCTTGGTTTCTCGTTTTTTTGGCTCATCTGCTTCTGTGCTCATCTTGTGCCTCTGGCAACAGCATGATGATCTACAACTCTGTAATTCTTCAGCCTTCAGAAGATCCAAGCGATGATCAAGAGAGTGAAGAAGTCTTTAATTAGTTTTGTAAATCGTGTTACGATCATCTATATTGAAGAAGCTAAATATTAATTAATTGTCACCATTTTCATAATTTAATTTATTTATGCTAAATTATTTAATATTTATAATATAAATTTACAATTTGCGCAAAAAATATATAAATGTACATTATTTCTTATACACCAGAATGATTAAGAAAACTTCGAATACCAAAGTGAATCGACCTAATTCGGGTTAGTTTCCCTAAGGCTAAAAGTATTGACGTCGATCGAGTAATACATTTGAATCTTGTTAAGATGTAAAGAAGAGCCAGAGGATGATTTAATCAAAAGTTAGTTTCAAGGCTGCATTCTGCCACTCAAATATAATTTTTTGTGATATACTCCCTCCGTTTCATTTTAAGTGTCGTTCTACACTTATTTTTTTATTTTAAAATAATTACCGTTTTTAGTTTTCAATACAGATTTATGATAGATTTTTCAGTTTTATCCTTACTTTTTTAGTTTATTAATTACTTATATCAAACAAAATAGTGTATTAATTAAGGGGTAAAACAGAAAAATTAGTTGTTTTCTTAATCTGTGTGCAACAATTTAAAACGACAATTAAAAAAAACGAAATGAGTATTTTTTTTTTAATTCATTAGATATGTTTTTAATTCATGACAGATATAGTAATGGTTTTTATTTATGGGACTCTCATAATGGACATATATTGATAGTTAAAGATTTTAATTTTAATTTTATTTATTTTTAATTAAATAAAAGTCTTTTTCTTGTACTGATGCTGCAAGTAGGCAAGTGCATTCAGGTTCGGATCAGTTATTTCGGGTTTTGGATATTTCGATATTAAGGGTTAATAGGATCAATTCAGATTCAATTCGGGTTTTGGTTCGGATTCAATTCGGTTTCGCCCTGGTTCAGATTAGGTTCGGGTATCCGAAGTATTTATTTTTTAGATTAACTTTTGATAAAATTTGGTTTAATTTGAAAAAAAAAGTTTAATTTTGATTAATATAAGTAAAGACACTTGAATATTTTGGTTATCTTGTATATTTTTTTATTTTAGTATAATATTTTTGAGTTTAAAACTATAATTTTGGGTATTTGATTACTTCAAATCTAATTATAACTAAAATTTTTTTTATATAATTATATTTCGGATATTTGAGGTACCTATTCGACTTTCAGTTTTGTTTGAATCCTGAAATATTTTTAAGAAAGAACCATTCATATATTTTTGAATATTCGGTTCGGTTCAGGTTCTATTAATTTGGTTCAGTTTCGGTTGGGTTTTTCAGTTTCGGATAATTTATCCATGCTTAACCGCGAGCGAAAGAAAGTAGAACTAGTTTATTCTCAAGTGCCTTTTAATTTGGCATTTTTGTTTTTATTTATTTGTCAGGTTATGCAAAGGAAGATGGCAAGTAGGTTCGGTAGTCAGGTAGGTGAGTGGAAAGTTGCATTTATCACATGTTTATTTAAGGTTTTTGTTTTCTTTGTTGTTTTTATTTAAATTTGATTTGGGGTTTTGACCCTTAATCCCAATTTGATTTGGAGTTTTAATTTTGTTGTTTTTAGTTAAAATTTAGTTGCACATATGTTAAATTGAATTGGACAACTAAATTGGAGACATATAGAGGAAAGGAAGATGAAGAAGACAATACTTTTTTTTCTTTCTATTTTTCATTTTTTTTAAAAGTTAAAAACAACAAGTAGTTTTTATCTTTAAAATGGTGAGTTATAATTTCCATCACCGATATAATGTATTTTATCCACAGAGGGTTATATAACAAGTTGACTAAGATCTGGAGGGTTGACCTGCATTTTCTGAAAATCAAGGATATAACTGCAAAAAAAAGCCACTTCAAAGATTTATTTACAGAAAACTTTATTTCAACTCTCTAGTTGAAGATGATTGCAATATTGAACTGAGAAAACTGATTTATTTCTGAAGAAAAAAAATTCTTGTAGTTTGATATATTTTCTTATTCATAAAATATATTTGTTGGACATAAATCTTTTATTTATTTATTTTTTGCTCTCCAATGTGTTTCAGTCATTACAATGTGTTAAATATATACATTATCTTTTTTTAACGTCTAAATTATTATTTCAATTATAAATTATAAGGACAATTACAAGGATCATTTTTCTAACGGATAATTTAACATAATTGTTGTAACGGACAATTTAACAATTTAACATAATTGTTGTAACGGACAATTTAACAATTTAACATACATTTATTTGTATATTATGTCTAATCCGTAACAAAAAAATTACTTCATAATCAGTTATGGCCCATCATGTGATAGATAAACAAATAGTAAGTGCTCCATATGGAGCCACGTTTCCACTTACATATCTTTATATCTTCTTTCTTGAATAAAAAGGAGTACAATGTTGATTATTCGAGCTCATATAAAGTTAGTTGTGTGTGTGTTATCCATTGTACGTGTGCTTGTCGTAAGAGATCGCTATGGGATCAATGGCTCAGAAGTCGGTTTTGATGTTATGCGGAGAGTTCATGGAAGCCTACGAGACCATAGTACCTCTCTACGTCCTCCAAGCGTTTAGTGTTAACGTCCACTGCGTTTCTCCTGGTCGCAAAACTGGCGACAAGTGCGTCATGGCGGCTCACGATCTTCTCGGCCTCGAGGCATATATTTCTCTTTTTGTTTTTTTTTGGTCAACAGCATATATTTCTCTAATCTTTCACTTTTTCTTCATTTGGGTTTTGCCATTCGAATGCGTTCTTTGCTTGAGTTGATTAATAAAATTAGGGATAACAAAAAGAAATATTAATCCAAATCCCCCCCCCCCCCCAAAATAATCACACTTTGCAATTAGTAATAAAAGTGGCATTTATTGTATCTTTGAAGGTAAGAAAACAAAGGCTTCCTACTTTTTACGCTAGATACATATCAAATACGGTAATGGTAATTCATGTATTTAAAAATCATTATCCGAATTTTATTAAGTTTTTTTCTCTTACACATTGATCCGATGGATAATTTATGTTAATCTTATAAAAAAAAGTTCGGACAATTGCGTAGGATTAGGTGATCCTACACTAAATGAGCAGGCCTAATTCTTATTTTTTTTTTTATAAAAAATAAAAACTCAATTTTCGACCTTTTTACAGTTATACTCCGAGTTGGTGGTCGATCATCTAACACTAAACGCAAACTTCGATGACGTCGTCCCCGAGCAATACGACGCCATCATCATCCCCGGTGGACGTTTCACTGAACTTATGAGCACCGACGAGAAATGCGTGAGCCTGGTGGCTCGATTCGCAGAACTTAAGAAGCTTGTCTTCACGAGCTGTCACAGCCAGCTGTTGCTCGCGGCGGCGGGTCTACTCACCGGTGGAATGAAGTGCACGGCGTTCGAAAGCATGAAGCCGTTGATCGAGCTCTCCGGAGGCGCGTGGTGGCAACAGGCAGGAGTCCAGACCCTTTTCGACATCACCGATTGTGTCACGGACGGGAATTTCGTTTCCACTATGGGGTGGCCAACGCTTGGCCACACTCTCAGAGTTTTGTTAGAAGCACTTGGCTCTAAGATTTCTTGCTCCAAGGAGACTCAGCCTTCTTTGCTTTTCTTGATTGGGGTAAGTTTCTTCTTATCATACCACTCTATTAATCTCTCTTTAGACTTTGTTCGAATTTCCAAGTTATTTTTGGACCATATGGAGTGAGAATACAAAAATTGATAAAAGTAACAATTTCTTGAGATGAATAAGTTACAACTTACAACTACATATGTTTCTTAAAAAAAAAAACATATCGATTAAAAGAAAAAAATAAAGAAACATATTGATTAAAAGAAAAAACAAGAAACATATTGATTAAATAATGATTTTATTTGTTTATTTTTGTCCAAACCCAATCCAAAGCTAAACCAAACAAAAAATCATACATAACAACTGAAAATCCCAATAAAGCAAACCAAACCCCGAATGTCTCCTGTCCTAACTGGTACACCACAACTCTCAAGTAGCACGTGGAAGTCACAATATGATCTTAGCAAAAGAGTGGCACTAAATATTTGATCTAATAATTCATATTTTCTTTCGGGATATTTAGGACTGTGTTGAAGATTACAGTATCAACGTACCATTTAAAGCGTTTCAAGCACTGGGATGTAAAGTGGACGCAGTGACACCAAACAAGAAGAAAGGTGACAAATGCGGTACTATCGTTCACGACCTCGAGGACGGACGGCAACTTCCTACCGAGAAGTTCGGTCACAACTTCTACGTGACCGTTGCCTGGGAAGACATCTCTGTGGATGATTACGACTGCATTGTGGTTCCCGGAGGAAGATCGCCGGAGCTCTTGGTGATGAACGACAACGCCGTCGGATTAGTCAAGAGGTTTGTTGAGAAAGGCAAGTTTGTTGCTGCCATTGGAATGGGAAATTGGCTACTTGCCGCTACCGGCGCTCTCAAGGTAATAAACATCCATCTCGTTGATATTCTTTTCTTTTTTATTAGATTATATGATAAAGCTTCATTTGGAATCTCGTTGATATTCAAAGTTGGACAAATCAACTAAACTTAATCAAACCGAATCGGAATTTGTTTTATTATTTTGGAAACTTAAAAGTTGCAACTCAAACCAATCGAAGCCGATTTTAGCTAACCGACTAAAAAAACCAAAGTATTTAACCTTTGTATCCCCTATGTGTTAAGCAACAAAAAATGTCAAACTTCTTTCAAATCTTAGGTGCAAAAAGCTTAGTGATTTCCAATGGTAATAATAACATTTATTGTATTGTACCACTGGATATAACTAAGTTTTTTTCACTTAATATTTAATAATGACATTTTTGATTCTATCAAACATAAAGATCTCTATGAAATACAAAGTTATGGTTATGACAAAGATTACTATGGCGTTATGTTGGATTGCTAATGTAGACGTATTCATACTACATTAATACAATATTTGATTATTTATACTTTTAACTTATAAAAAACAAACTAACTGAACAAAAAACTAACCGAGTTACAATTTTTTTTTTTTTTAAAGTTTTTGGTTTCTCTTAAACCGAACAAAAATCAAACCTTCGGATTGATTATCCACCGCTGGTTGATATTTTTAATTTGACAATGCTTAAAATTTAACTATTTAAAGATTATATATTATATTAGTGATCATTTGATCATAATTGAGTAATTATTGAGATATAACTGATCATACCGATCTACTTCTTTTATTCAGTCGTACATATGGCACCACTTCCTTATAGCAGAAATTACAATTTCGCCAATTTAATATTGGTCGCACAACTCATTATATTTCCATTATTATGTCAAACTATTATTTTGCAGAAGAAGAGATGTGCAAGTGGTTATGGGACAAAGGTGGCTGTGAAGGTTGCTGGTGGTCAGATCGTGGAATCAGAGCGGTGTGTGACCGACGACAAGCTGGTCACAGCCGCAGCAACCTCCGATCTGCCTGCCTTTTTGTATGCATTATCGACTGCACTTGGTCTCTCTGTTGTGTTCTAATGTCAAATGAATATGCGTTGTCAAACTATATATATATATATTAATACGCTCCTTACTTTAATGTCACTTGTTAAGCGAATCAACCGGCAAACAAGTAATAAACGTACCCTTTTATATACTTGCATGTGTATATTCAAGCTTCGATGCATTATGTTAAAAAAAATGGCTGAGCAAAAAGAGGTTGCAATACTTTTTTGTACCTCTTCACATTGCGAATTTTAACAAACCACCAGTCCACCACTATTATTCTATTAAGTAGTTGCCATGACTCATGAGATGCATTTGCTTCAATTTGTATATGGTATGTAGGGCTATTGTTGTATGGTCAGTTTTTTTTTTTTTTCCCATACTGTAATATATATCACTCCAAGAAGATACTTGTTTAGCGATAGCAAAATCCTGTCACACGAAAAAATTGTATTTTCCTTGTTCAATATATTTAGTGATAGATTCCAATTTCCAAACATACTACAATTTTGTTGTTATTTCACCATACCATCATCACAGATTATATATGTCGCTAAAAGACATGCATACTATAAAACACCATTTCGTAGCCAAAATATGTTGGTACATTTGTCAGTAGATTTATTGACGGATTTATAAACGGAAGAGATTTCTTTTTAGTAATTTACCAACCAACACATAATGATTTAACCCAAATTGTTGTAGGATTGCAACGGTTTAGCCGACCATATTCGTAGCCAAATTTATTTCATTGCATATTTTTAGTATGGTTTCGGTTTAGAATTTGGAGTAAATTTGTTGGATCATAAAAATAAAATAAAAATAGTGAAGAGTGAAGCCTGAATATTTTCTCTTCGTCGGCGTCGTCTTTCACCACCATCACTCTCGCTCCCGCCCCCAAATATACGAGCAGAAAAACCCTAGCCTCTCGATTTCCTCTGCTACTTGCTCAATCACCTTCACTATTCTGCTGGATCGCTTCAATGGACTCTCACTCTTCCCACCTCAACGCGGCCAATCGTTCGCGCAGCTCCCAGACTCCCTCTCCTTCTCATTCCGCCTCCGCCTCCGTCACTTCTTCTCTCCACAAACGCAAGCTCGCCGCCACCACTGCAGCGAATGCGGCCGCGTCTGAGGACCATGCCCCTCCTTCTGCTTCTTTCCCTCCCTCTTCCTTCTCTGCCGATACTCGCGACGGCGCCTTGACCTCCAACGACGACCTCGAGAGCATCTCCGCGCGTGGCGCCGATACCGACTCAGACCCTGAGGAATCAGAGGACGCCGTCGTGGACGAAGACGAGGACGAATTTGCTCCCGAACCGGACCACGACTCTTCCATCCGCACATTCACCGCCGCTCGACTCGAGTCCAGCTCAGGAGTCAACGGTTCGAGTCGCGTCACTAAGCTTAAGACGGAGATCTCGACGGTGAAGCTTGAGAGCTCTGACGGTAGACCATCTGCGGTCGGGACCGGTGTGAGTGGAACCGCTGGAGGGAGCTCGATCGCGGGGCTGGTGCCCAAGGATGAGTCTGCAAAGATACTGACAGAGAATCTGCAGACCAGCGGGGCTTACATCGCGAGGGAAGAGACCTTGAAGAGAGAGGTAGCTTATCGATGGATCCTGTCCTCCTTACAGTAGAGAATGAATATGTTTTCTGCCATTTACAAATTTGGCGAAATCTTTCTTCAGGAGCAAGCTGGTCGGCTCAAATTTGTCTGTTACTCTAATGATTGCGTTGATGAGCATATGATGTGGTATCTCCTTCTCTCTCAGAGAGTTTCAGCTTCTGTTCAAGCTTCAATCTATTGTCTAAATAGTTTTGTTGAATGTTTCCTCTTAGCTTGGTTGGGCTGAAGAACATATTTGCAAGACAGTTGCCTAATATGCCCAAGGAGTACATTGTTCGCCTTCTGATGGATAGGTAAACTTGCTAAACTTAACTGAAACATGACTTTTCGACTTGGGTTGAATGCAATTACAGTAGTTTCACATCTCTCCTCGTTTGTAATTTTGTTAGCAAATGTAGCAACTATTTGCATTTAACTGCCGGAATTCAGATGACCACAGAATGCGCTTGCAAAAAAGTAATTAAGTAGAAACCATTTCGAGAATAGATGGAGTTCTTACAAAATAGTGAGTAAAAGACTAAAAGTTAAGTAATGCCTATCACTATCTGAACACATGATGAACATGCTTCTCTACTTATTTTTCATCCAGAGTCTTTCATTTTCTTAATATAATATATTCTTTTGATCTAGTTCTTTGATTATCGACTGAATTTTTGACGTTTTGCAAGAGCTATTCCTTATTGTAAGCATTCTGATATCTGCAACTTATGTTGTATACCCAGGAAACACAAGTCTGTTATGGTCCTAAGAAGAAATCTAGTTGTAGGTGGTATCACGTATCGTCCATATCACAGGTACGGTCAACTTCGCATAACTATTCCCAATTTTTTTTTACTACAATGGTATTCTATTAGTTTTAATTATCATCAAACTATATATATTAGTACGCTCCTTACTTTAGCAAGTAGTATATTGACTTAGTATCTTAGATTATTATCAGGCATAGTTTGCTTTTCCAATAAAATCTTTCTATAAATTTCTAATGTCATAGTGAGCGTGATTCCAGTCTTGACATGCTTATTAACTCCACTGTTTTCCTGGGATTCAGTCAAAGGTTTGGGGAAATAGCATTTTGTGCAATCACTGCAGATGAACAAGTAAAAGGTTACGGTACCAGATTGATGAACCACTTGAAACAACATGCACGTGACGTTGATGGATTGACGCATTTTCTTACTTATGCTGACAACAATGCTGTTGGTTATTTTGTCAAGCAGGTTGGTGTATTTCATATTCTCTGCAATATTTCGCTCTATATCTTATCTGCAAAGAGACTTCAACCAACTGGTAGTACATATAACTTATCTTGGCCAGCGAATGAAACTGTATTTTGCATGTAACTTATGCTATATGTTATCGTAGCAATAAGGGATAACGTACCTGAGTTGAGCCTGGTCTATGGGAAAGAGATGCCATTTCTATCCTTGTTCCCCTCTGTTAAAGATAATATGATTAACCTGGTTGTCAGTTTCATGCTGCTACAATGTTTCTTAAAATTTGAGACCAACATGATAAAAGGCGAGGTAGTCTTGCTAAAATGATCTGCCGATGTCGTCGAAAATAATTAAATGTAGAAGCGGCTTTCTCTTGAAGTTTCCCAGCCCTAGTCAGAACGCTGCTATTTGATATAGTTCTCAAACTCAGCTAACATGATCCAAATCCTGTCATATTTTAGGCATTAGGTGCGTACCAATCAGTTTAAAAGCCTAAGGGGATTTTTATTGCTCTGCTCTTATGCAAATTTTTTTTTTTTTTAATTTCTTTGGTTGTTTAGTTGTAATTGTTAGCTCATCCGGAGGTCTGAGCGGCTCTGTATACTCATCGCATTGAGTTGTTGAATGAAACGCAAGAACGTCCAAGAAATCTTTGCGTGCTTTATTTTTGTGTGCATAATCCTGTACATGGTGATTTTGGGTTTCTAGTTCCAAAATGTTCCTTTTGTTAGAATAACTTCTAAATCTTTTGTCTTACTTTGGCTCAATTAACGTCTGCTCTAGATAGACATTATTGCTCATTTGTATCTCGTTTGAATATAACTCAATGTTTCTCTTCAAAAAATTTCACATTTTGTGATCATGTCTACTTTCTAGGGTACTAAAGTTCTGTAATCTTGTCTTCTCTTATAATTGTTCACCAAGTTGATCTGTTACGTCTATATTCTTGTGTAGGGGTTTACGAAAGAGATTTATTTGGAGAAAGATGTATGGCATGGGTATGTAAATGATGTATCTCTTAAGTTCAAACTGCTCATTACTATACTCAACTTCTGTGCTTTATATGATTGATGTCTGACTGAAATATTGTGGTCTCAGTTAAGCTCACAAACATTAGAATAAAAGCATTTGATTTCCTAGCTGATCATGCTATCAGAGAGATTCTGTATTACGTGCCAAAAAGCTTTTCAAAATTTGGCTTAGCATTCTTTTCTTCATCTTTAGACCTACTCTTGCAAATAAAAAGCTTGGTATTTTCCTAGGTTCATTAAAGACTATGATGGCGGCCTCCTTATGGAATGCAAAATTGATCCAAAGCTTCCATATACAGATTTGTCAAGCATGATTCGCCAGCAAAGAAAGGTAAGCCATTGAATATACTCTAACTCTGAAGAAATATTTTCTTGAGCCTTACAAGTTCTACGATTTATGAATTTGTTTCTATACTTTCACTATTTAGCTCTAACTTTATGGATGACTCTAGTAAGATTTAAGAACAGAAGAAATACAAACATGAGGGCTCGATTCAGTTTATGTTCTTTTAATCAATGGAAATTCCTGTTTTCCCCCAAGAGTAAGAAGCCCAAGAGCCAAGCTGCCCTCTTCTTTATTGACTAAGAGAGCATGGCAACCTACACACCACTTAAAAAAAACTGTACACAGCTTAAAAACACAACTAAACAATGGTTACATACATTACTATCTTTTAAATTATAAAGAGCTTTGGTGATTCGACCCTCAAGACCATCAGATTCTGACCCACGTTGTACTTTTATAATGTCAGGCAATTGATGAAAGGATAAGAGAGTTATCGAACTGTCAGAATGTGTATCGAGTACTTGAATTTCAAAAGGTAAACATCAATGGTTGCGTGTCTTCTGTGACTATTGTGCATGTCAGAGCAAAAACCCTATGTTCCCAGTAGTATAATAAACGTGATAATTTCTGCAGAAAGAAGCTGGAAGTCCTAAAAAAATCAAAGTTGAGGATATACCTGGCTTAAGTAAGTCATGATTCTACTCCATGGTATTATTGCAGTTTATTACTGAAAAATAGAATTTTCTTCCATTAATAATATGTTCTAGTTATCTCAAAGTTCCATGTGATCAAGTTGATATGCATTTGTTAAGCTTCCTGCATTGGTTAGCTATGAATTTATGGTTAATATGTAATACTTAATCTGGTTTTAAGAAAATAGATTTATCTCCCTTGAATTTGCTTCTCAGGGTTAATATAGTAAGAGCCTTTCCTAAATTGGCGTTAAAAAATGCTTCGGGCTTTAATAATTATAACCTTTTCTTCATATTGTGTAAGTATAGTTCAATAATTGCTAATACAGGATTTATGAAAAACTATTACAGGGGACGCGGGTTGGACACCAGATCAGTGGGGGCACACGCGTTACAAATTATTCAATACTTCTGCAGATAGTGTGACAAAGCAAAAGCAGTTGACCGCACTTATGCGCGTGCTATTGAAGGTTGTGATAATTTTTCTTCCCTTGAATGCTTTGTCATTTTTATCATATTACATAATAAGTTATTACAATTACGTGCCCTTTAGTTTGACGAGCTGACTTAATTGCAACAGACAATGCAAGACCATGCTGATGCTTGGCCATTCAAAGAGCCAGTTGATTCTCTCGATGTCCCTGATTACTATGACATCATTAAAGATCCCATTGGTAAGAATATATAGTTACTAGTATATGAATTTCGGGTATAGAAAGTTTGCTTGCAAAATTGCCTTCCCAGGTTAAACACTGAATTAACATGTCGCTTAATTTGTTTTGTTATCCTTTTACTATCCCTTGAAGCATTATAGTCTACAAATAATATCATTTGCTTAGGAATAAATGCAACCTAGTCAAGAGATGCTTCTTTATCTAGGATGAACAAAATTTGTAGAGTAGGAGAAAGACCGATCGTTTGTTCTGTTGGTGTAACTGATTTGATTAACCAAATATGGTATGAACACAGATCTGAAGACAATTGCAAAGAGAGTAGAGTCAGAACAGTACTACGTGACGCTTGATATGTTTGTCGCGGATGCGAGACGGATGTTTAACAATTGTAGAACTTACAACTCCCCGGATACCATTTATTACAAATGTGCAACCAGGTAAAGGACCTTTTTTTTTTTTGGTTATTCTGATAATGAAAATGTGAATTTAATTTGTTTGTTTCTCGTGAAAGGTTGGAAACACACTTCCATAGCAAAGTGCAAGCAGCTCTCCAGTCTGGTGCTAAATCTCAATAGAAGATGGTAAAAGTGATATGATGCTAATTTAGTTAATGTTTCATTACTCTCGTTGGGGCTGGAATATCGCCTCAAACGCAAGTATATTATTAGGTCCACTTGATCGTGGATGATGTATATTTTGCATACGAATATGTTGGGAATATTAATATAATTAGACCCTTTTGAGTAACAAGTCTTAGAACACCCACGCCAAGTTTTTCGGTCCATCCACTGAATTTTCCTCTCTTATTTCGTAAATGTCACTTCCTCGCTCGATAGGTAATTTGCTATGATTTATGCGATATTTTATGATTTCAACCTTTGGCAATTCTCCAACGTCCGAAGTTATCTCTCTATAGGTTTTGCTAATGTAATTTTTTTTTTTTTTAGCATTTTACAGGTTTTATGTTAAAGTTGTACTTCCATTGGGGATTGCTAACTTCTCTTAAACGATTACGTTTTGCCTTTACAATTGGCTAAATTTGTGCTGCTGCACATGTGCACACCTCTGTTTTTGTGTTGACATTTTCAACGTCGACTACCAAAAACAGGTGGTTAAAATTAAGATTCTTCCAATTATTCCCAAGCATATATATAAATGGTTACATTACCCTTACAGTAACACCGTCGCACAGTAAATATATTAAGAAGAAAGCAAGGTAAGAGTTTACTTACCGCAAAAATCACAAAACCAATGACTCAATCTTGTGGTTAATGCTTGTGATTCCAATGGGGCAAGGTTTCGTACAGATTCGAATTGGGAGCAAACTGGTTCTGCATGCCTTCACGGTTCACCTGTTCGGGCAAGAAATTCGCTCTCTCTACTCTCTGATTTGGTGCTAAACCGGCACCAGTAGTAGTACTTGGGATTGCTGGTTTCAAAATGTGGTTAGAGTTTGGCGGAATTCTAGAGGAATCGCTCGGTGTGTTGTTCAATGGTATGCTCATGTTTGGTCTTGCCCAATGCAAAGGGTTCACTCCTGTCACTCTTTTCACCGTTTCTTCTGCCATTTTAACCTGCCACATGTTTTTATCAATGCAAATAAACTTAGTTAATAAACTAGATAGAATCATACATAATCCAGGGTGTTGTAAAATCTTTAAAGTCACAACAATATGTACCTTTGTTCTCAAAGTTTCGATATCAGCTCTTAGAATTCTGTTGTCGACAGCAGCTGCATCATACTTATGATTCATGTCACTAAGACGACTAAGTAAAGTTGAATGCTCAACTCTTAATTGCCCTACCTACGAAACGTACAATTTTTTTTCCTATAAATCAATGGAAGACTGCTGAATAGCAAGGAATGAGATCGAGAAATGTCAATGTATATGAGCAACAATTACAAGACAAGAACCTGTGAATCAAATTCATTCATTTGTTCCTGCTTTCTTCTCCTGGAGCGCCTAGCGGATTCTCGGTTTGAGAGCATCCTGAGTAATTTACCAAATACCGATTCAGGAAGACCTTCAGCTAGAATTTAAATATATATAGTCGGCTTTGGTCTTAATGACCGTTTCTAAACTTTCAGATGTACAAGAAGATTTTCCTAAGAAGAAAATAAAACTAACAAAAACATTCCCCTTCTAGACTTGAGTTGTTTCTTTCTCTTTAAAGAGAGTAGAAACTCCGACAGCCACAAACCTTTCCCCCAAAAAGATTTCAAAGTCAAAAGTATCTCTATATTATATATCAACCTTGAGAATCAGAATGATGACGAGAAAGATTCTAATTTACAAAAATCAAGATTTGTACCTCCTAGCACGCTTAACATCAGTATGATCTCCATTATCTGCTGTTTCTGTGTCTCCATCAAGATCATCGTCATCAGAATCATCTCGTGATGAAACACTGGTAGTTTGCCTGGCTGGAACATCTGGTTTCTTCTGCGTGTTTGTTGAGGGAACGAATCTAACAGATGAAGCCCCGGGTGACGTCTGTGCCACAATGGAGCCTAGAATAGTCAAAAATAATCCCCATTATCCACCAAACCAAAGAACATTAAGAATGCCTTATTAAGTAGGCAGAGTCAAAAGGATGATTCTCATCTAAACTCGTACAAAATGTGCCTTGTTTTTCTTCTTCTAAGGAAAACAACATATATGTGAAGATGATACAACGATGGTGCCGAAAACTAACTCCAAATTTTGACACAACACTCAGAAGCTGAAAAGGCCAAAACAAGCGTACCCTAAATGCTTAGATCCTCACACTCACTCAAGTCTGAATTATATATACTAGGAACTGGGAAAGGTTAGCAGTTAATCAACGAAGTCTCAATTATTTAGCCAAATTGACAAATAAATCTCTCGAAATGTTTGGTACTCTAAACATGAACAATGAAGAGAAGGTCAAAAACCAATCAGCTATAATGGTAACCTTGAGATTGAGATCCCATCGGAAGAGATTGCTTTTGATTGCCAGCTGAGGCACTCGAATCTTCCGGCTTCACAGTTCCCACCTGCGGAGAATCAAATCAATCAACACCAAAACTAAATTTTTCCTTGCGTTCAATTGATTTCCAATCTAAGATCAAAATGTTTTCATCAATTCCTTCGTCTCAAGTTGAGACTCTCAACACAACAAGAGATGGAATAAAAGACGTACACGACGCGCAACAGCAGCGCAAGCAAGATCGAGCTTGCTCTTAAGAATCGCGTGATACTGATTAGGATCAACTCCACCTGAATCCAACGGATCAGACGACCGTGCACGATTCCGATTCCTTTGATCATCCGCAGGAAGGCGGTGATTCTGAGGCGGCTTCTGTATATCGACAACATCGGCGGTATCGTCAACGGTATCTTCCACTCTCGAAAAGGAGAGCTCAGACTGAACCGGTGGAGGTGACCGATCGATTGCGTTGGACGGAGGGCTCTCGGAACCGGACATCTCCTTGAGAAGCCTGTGGAACGCCCACTCCGATTGACTTCGAGTCATCCCTTCCGCCATGTTCTGCGTCGGTGCCGGTACCGATCCCGGTGACGGTGAAGGTGACGGTGCCGGAGCGGGAGCTGGCCAGAATGACTCGGTCAAATCATCGACAGAGAAGACGATGTGCATCGCTTACCCAATCGCCTCAGATTCCTTTTTCTCTCTCTCCTTAATTTTGATTTTTTGTCTTTCTCTCTCTCTATCTCTGTTGTCTTACGTGGAGCCGCCATTATCAATTAGGACGCTTAAACACGTAACTGCGTTGAATTGGAAGCTTTAACTTTTTCCTAATCTTATAAAAATCCTCCACTAATTGGGATTCGGCTGCTTCCCCTCTTTAATTTAAAACGCCTCGTTTCATTTAAAGATTTTTCCAACAAACCGACGCGGATTATAACAAGAGATGCATAAAATAGTACATACCATCTAAATAAATGCTAAAACAAGACTGTTTAAACAAAAGCAACAAACGTTTTTCACCATAAGATACGAACTACTCATGCTTTAACAATCTCTTGAGGTTAAGATACGAACTACTCATACTTTAGTAAATGCCATCCAAATCCCTAGCTACCAAGTTGCCTCTTGAGGTTCGCTTTGTATATCTCTGAAACGGCATTGGCAGTGTCAGTAACACCGCTTTTCACCTCTAGCATCTTCGAATCCATATACTCTTTATGTTTGGATATCGAATCAATGAGTGCAAAGAGTTGTGCAGCGAAAGCTTGAACTTTCTCTTCGCTCTGCTTCACCGCCTCTTGCAATCTAAGCTCTGAAGCTTTCAGAAACTCCGCAGCTTCTTTCTCTACAGCCTCTAGATTCAGGGCCTCCGTTTTCACACTCTCTGCCATTGTTTTCGCCTCCATGTCGCATTTCGTAGCCAAGTCCTGAGTTTCCTTCTTCACTAGCTCCATCTTTTCTTCCAGTCCATTGATCTGCAACTGAATTGACCCGAGAAGACTCCTTTTGGATTCAATCTTCGAAGCCATTTCAGACGCCTGGTGTCGAAACGTGGTCAGTGTCTCCGCCTTCTCCATCGAGCTTCCCTTGATACCATCGTATAACGAACACAGAGCTGGCTTCACCACAGACTTGTAGTCCACACCCATCACCTCTGCGGGGACTTCCCCTCTCTCGTTCACAGCAAACTGAATATCGAGCTTCAGTCTCCTTAGAGCTTGGTTACAATCAATGGCAAGTGTCTGAATCTGATGAAACTGATTCCTGATCTGAGAATTGAGTTCCCAAGCTTTCTGCTCCCAACCATCTCTAGCACCCTCGGCTTCTGAGACAACTCTTTCCACGGCTTGTAACTCCCTTTTCATCCTCTCAACATCTCTCACGTTGAAACTCTGAACCTCCACACTCTTCTTCAGCTCCTTATTCTCTTCAGAGATTCGTTGTCTCTCTTCTTCCTTGGCTATTAGTTCCTTCTCTTTCTCCTCCACAACCTTCTCCATCCCTCGAGTCTTATCAGTATATCCCACAACCATCGTGCGATACTTGTTTACGTCTTTCTCCAGATGGGCTTTCACTTTCTCCAAAGCCTCTTTCTTCGACGGACCTTTCCTCAGCGCCTCAAGTTTAGCCTCCAGTTCACCGGAGATCTTCTCACAACCAGAAATCGTTTCAGCGACGGTGGCCTTCTCCGATTCCAGTTTACCCAAGAACCCGGAGTCGAGTTCGTTAACCAAATCATCCTCCCCGCGAATGAAGTGGCGATAGCTTTGGATCCCGAAGAAACTCATGGAGTTAGCGTCGGGGACGGAGGCGGGATTGGACGATAAATGCTGGCGGTAGCAAGCGCTCTGGACTAACCAGTGAATAACGGCGAGGACATTGGGCCAATTGTGAGGCGTATTGGGAGCACGGAGGCTAGACTTGGTGAGCTTGAAGGGGCAATTGAGAGATTTGAGGAAGAAGACGACATCCTCGTCCCATTTCTGGGAATCGCAGGGGAAATCCACGGTGGAGAGCAGGAATCTTAGGGTTTCGGAGATCTCCTTCACAGGAGGAACGGGGTGCGTGCGGAGTGTGGTCGGGTAGTTATGAGAAGAGAGGAAGGCGTTGATGGATCGGATAGTCGAGGACTGGTGAGATCTGTCGGAGTATACATCGGAGGCTCGGCCTAAACCGATCGACGATGGACGGCTGCTGGCGAAACTGGCGTCGGAGTCTCTTGAGTTAACGAGATGTCGCTGCTGCTCCACAGACGGCGGCGGTGGTGGCGGCGCTCCGCCGAAACCTTCCGTCGCTTTTCTCTTCCCGGTGGCTCCGCCTCTCATCTCTCTATGCTTTTCCAGATAACCGACAGTGGATGGAAATTTTAATAATCGATCGCGGGATGCAACAATTGTGATTTGTATTTTGAATTTAGGAAAGGGAAACCTAAATTAATGTTTTGTTTTTTGGCTTTTTATTGTCAAACTTTAATTTCTCATTGATTTTCAAAATATTTTATATGGGACCCTCGATTTAGACATGATTTTAAATCCAACTCGAGATATTTTTTTTCTCTCTTTTGTATCATCAGGACCTGATCCAGTTTGCTAGTCTCGTCAAAAATTCATATTTGAAAGGTCTCTATTATAAATACAAGATATTAAACAACTAACATCATACTGTTTTTTTTTAAAAAAAACATAAATTTCAAGACAAAACTAACTGAATAAAAAAAGAGGGACAAAATGGAAATAAAAAGAGTTTTTTCGGTTGAGTTTCCAAAGGTTCTAATCAACGTGGTTTTAAACGGTTACAAAAGTCAGGAGTTTTAAGTTATATGTGGACCGGGATATCGACAAGATCACAGAGTTACCGGTCTGAAGACTGGGTTGGTCCGAATCTGCATCCTAGCTTGTCCAGCATAGGAACTAGCTTGTTTAGATTCCTAGCGTATTACAATTGCTTTGAGTATTTTTGCAGGCAATCAACTGGATCGTAGCCTTAAGCCACTGTAAAACTTCATGAAAAGTTCAATCATATTGAGGTAACTTTGAAACCCACCAAACTGGTTTGTGACACTGTAACTTTCTCTGATCATACTTGAAATGTATCAAAAGTTTCGCACATCATTGTCACACATTGATTATAATTAGCAAAAACAAAAACACAATCTATGATGCTGTCTTGCAAACTGTTTTCGGCTTTCAAAGAAGAGCAGATTTGAGAGACTTGGTGAGACTCTCAAGCTCCTTGAGCCCTTCCGTTGGCGACTTAGCATCTCCCAAAAGCCTCACCATTGCACTGCCTACGATCACTCCATCAGCTCCCCATCCAGCTATCTGTTTAACACAATTAAAACCAGTCATCAAAGAAGCAACATGAAGACAACATACGACGCCTTAGGATGCTTTTTAAGGTTTAGAACCTGTTTCACATGCTCAGGCTTTGATATTCCAAAACCGACAGCCACTGGCTTGTCTGTTGCCTGCATCGAATTACAAACGGCCATACAATTTTAGCATTTGTACCTCATTTCAAGATAATGAAGAAACAATAACACATGTGTTATTTAGACCTCTTTGATATCCTTCAAGAGCGACTGAACCTTCCCGCTTACAGATGCTCGTGCACCCGTCACTCCGATTGAGCTCACCTGTCAAACCAAATAGCAAGGGCCAATACATTCTCAGATACAAAATAAAAACGTGTGAACATCTGCAAAGAGAAAGATACACTGGAGAGGGATCTTACGAGGTAAATAAATCCCTCTGATGCTTCAACAATTCGCTTCATTCGCTCTGTTGGTGTGGTTGGTGTAGTGAGTAGGACCTTGATTACAAACATGGGGCGTAATTATATTACTAAAAGGCGAAGATAAAGGAAACCAAATGTCAAAAATAGATAGAGGCAGATTCAGTTTCAGTGCCTACACCAAACAGTGCTTCACACAGACTAAGGATAAGGAGCTCAACTAAGAAAAACAGATTCGAGTAAAGGAAGATAAGAAATAAGATATAATCTAGAGTATATAGACACGAATGAGTTTAACTGATTTTCTTGTGATATGCTGTTATTGACAAGACTGAGAGAATCACGATACTCTTGAAATTTTGCGATAAGAAATACGAGTCCTTCACAGCATATGCTTACCAGTTCAATGCTGTTGTTGAGGGCTTCTTTTCGCAGCATCTCGGTTTCCTCGAGAGGAACATCGGGAACGACAAGTCCCTGTACACCGACATCTCTGATGCTGGACATGAACTTCCCCAACCCACGTTTAAGAATCGGGTTGTAATACGTGAACAGTGAAACTGGGCAAGATAATTGTGGAACAACCTGCACCAAGTCCAACAATAAATATACATAGATACGAATACAATACAAGGAAGTTTGGATGATATTTGAGAGGGGGCGCAAACACAACTTTGCTTCAGAAACTAAACTCACCTTATCTAACATGTCAAGGATGTTATCGAGGTTGGTTCCCCTCTCCAAAGACCTTGTCGCCGCAGCCTAATTGAATGGGTGAAGAAGAGCAAGATGATCAAACAAACAGAAAACTGTAGGACAATAACATAAAGGTTGGGATTTGATTGTTGGTTTTTGAACCTGGATAACAGGTCCATCAGCTAAAGGGTCAGAGTAAGGAACACCCAATTCGATAAGGTCAGACCCACAAGCGTCAAGAACTTTCAATGCTTCTGCAGTAGTAGAGAGATCGGGATCACCAGCTGTGATATACGGTATGAATGCTACCTTCACACATATAGAAGTTATACAGATCAATTACCAAATTCCCCAATGAGCTGATGCATGCACACTCTTTCTACAAACGATACGGAGGAATTCAAAAGGTAACATTAAGGAAAAGCGTCTACACAAAAGGGGGCTGATCTTCAAATCTTCAAATTTAATTTCCCACCATAGCTAAAATTTTAAAATCCAATCGAATGCAACATAATAGCCCCCCGATAGTTGAACAATTCAAAGACGGAGAATCTCTTACTTTGCCTTGCTTTTTGAGCTCCGTGAAAGTATCAGCGAGACCGAGGGTAGGAGAAGAGGTGCAGCGAGCAGCAATGGGGGTCAATCTCTTGAAAGAAAGCGATGAATCAGTAGAAGAAGAATGGCGGAATGCGATTTGGGGTTTTGTGGATTGGAGGAAGCCGACGCCGGACTTGAAAGCAATTGCCATTGGGAAAGTTATGAATTCTGCAAATGGGTTTGAAGATGAAGAGAGAATTTTATAAACGGAGTCGCAGCGATTCCACGTTTGGGATATGAAAGAAACTTGGTAGGTGAAATCTACCAGCCACGAGTGTCTAAGCGCCGTCACATTACAATTGGAGCTTATTTTGACTGACTTTGCTCTTCCATTTTTGGTTTGTTAAACAATAAATTTAATTTCCCTTTTTATACGGTCTTTAGTTATTAAAATATCAAATACTGATATAAATTAGTGTGCTTTTAGTTTTTAAAACTATTCAAAAGTTATTAAACATATTGAAAATATATAGCTTATTGAGTAAACATTTTTTTTTTCCGTAAACTTTTAAATTATGATTTAAAAGAAAATGCGTAAAATGTGAGTGGATCAAAGTTTTTAACACTCTCATAACAACCTCATCAAAGTAAATAGCGAGGCTTTGAATTGTAATAACAGCTAACACTACGGACTAATCCAGATTTTCAGTGTACCACAGAAAGTATTATACAATCTTCTTCTGTGAAGCAGATAACAAATAGCAGTACACAATAACTTGAAAAACAAATAAAATCTCTTAGTATATTAATTATCAAAATCCAATACAGAATGTTAATTATACAATTTATTCAAACTAATTGGAAAAAAAGACATAAACATGTAAAGTTGATAAGTGAGAGACAACATACGTGATCCGACATAATCAGATGTACACTTAACGTAGAGATGGTAAGAAGTAAAATGTGAAGAGTCCAAGAGAGGATTACTAATGTATGATGGTACACACCTCTCTCTCCACCTTCCTTCTCTTCCCCGCATAATTACCATCTTCTCTTGTCTGCTAACAATAAACGCTCAGTTACATACATATTTTTTTTTGGTTAATAAATATATTTCTTACGTACTTTCTCACAAAAAAATAATAATAATAATATATTCACCTCTTGGTATAACAAATGTGGAGCCTGAATCCTCTTCGAAGCATCGGCCAAGCGTTTCCGTGGCATATGGTTTTCAACAGCTGCGGAATTCTCGGAAACCTATCAAATAAGAAGAGGCCTATTAAGACTTTGGGTTGGATGTCACTCAAGGGATTTTTTAATAACAGAACACATGTCTAGGGATCGACATATAAACTAAATCGAACCAAACCAATTCCAAAGCAAAATGTTTACACCAAAATCCGTCATAATTTTTTTTATTTTACTCAATATATGTAACTTTGCCCAAAGGATTACCTGTTTTCGGATAGCTCCGGTTAGTAGGTCTTGACATCCTGATGCGTACACAAGTTGTAACTTTGGACATTGGATCACCAAACTCTCAGGTTGCAAATTGCTGCATAAGTTCAAATTCAAGTCCTTGAGCTCTGGGCAGTTTAGGAACAAAGCCTGCATCAAAAAAAATCGAAACTATGAGAATATAGGATTTAGGGAGAACTCGTTTCGAGAGCATTGATGAGAAATCTCACGTCTAAGCTGGAGCATCCCCATAAACTGAGTTTCTTCAAACGTTTATGTTTAATAAACATCTTCTGATTGTAGCCTGATGTTTTCTGTGGAGTCGAACTCTTCTCTTCAAAGGTCGGATTATCTGAATTAGGATCAGACACAGTCATGCCACAATCCATCAGCTCAAGAAGTGGCAGTTGAGCGGTAGCAAACTGAATGCCACCTGCAAGAATATTCAAATATAGAACGAAATGAGAAACCAGGAAACAAAACACATGAATTAAGAATTATAAATTGCATATGCAAACCAAAGATCAAGAATTTACTTGATGTAATGTTGGGACAAAGAGCAACAAGTAATTTTGAGAGTGTATCAGGTAAGACATCGCATAGCATCCCGAGGCCAGTATCAGTAATGCTGGAACTAAAACCAACAAGCAAAAAAAAAACGTCTCAACATAGGCTCTTCATGTGAATAACACACTGAAACACTAGAGATATATATAGGAAATACTGAGCAAGAACAGAACATACCCACTCAGATCAAGGAGTTCAAGGTTTGTGTAACTTGAGGATATGGCAGCTACAGATGCGTCGGTGATATCTATTCCAAGAACTAGCGAGAGCATTCTTAAATCCCTGGATGATAATGAAACAACTGTTAATTCCAATGAAAATACTAAAGACTAAATGTGCATAAGAAGGATTTTTACAAACAACACCAAGACTAGAAACAGAGGAATTGAACAAACCTGAAATTCACAGCAGTAAGAGCGAGTACAACAGTATGGGAAAGCTTCAGAGAGGCTATGTGGATGTTCTGCAATCTAGCACAAGTTCTTCCCAAACCATTAATCATTGTTACAAGATCAGTTGAATCATCTTCTTGGCGAGAAAATTCAAGTGATATTTCTATAAGATTTGGACAGTTGATGATCTGTAGAA
This sequence comes from Alliaria petiolata, assembly GCA_020283515.1. Classification (NCBI taxonomy): domain Eukaryota; kingdom Viridiplantae; phylum Streptophyta; class Magnoliopsida; order Brassicales; family Brassicaceae; genus Alliaria; species Alliaria petiolata. Next base: position 106,926,329 of record JAHZTW010000002.1, on the reverse strand, counting down.
AAAGAACAAAATATTCTACGGTTTAGATAAACGAATTCTCTTCCTAAATTTTGGAAGAGGGGAAAAATCAATTACCATCTTTGAGAGAGAATGAAGGTCCGCGAGCCAGAGAGTGGAGAGGCTTGATGAAGAGAGGGAAAATCCTCCCAAGTTGGAGCATCCTTCCATCTTAAGGCTTGTAAGTCCACGTTTATTAGAAACAAAGCGACCCAGCTCATCCCTATTCATACAATAAACCATAGGACCATTAAAGACAGATCCAGGGAAGAACAATCATCTGTTTTAAGTCGATCAAATCTATGATGGATCACATGCGAAATGACTGCTTAGTACAGATGAATTTATAGCAAACATAACCAACAGTCTCTATAGTTTCCGTTTTCTGTTGCAGCATAAAGATCAAGTGGCTTTATCCCAGTCTCGCATAGCGAAACAGATATAGACTCGATTGTCATTGTTTCTTAATTGAAATTGCTCAGGTTTATCACTTGATGTCATCATTAAATATCGAAATTAATTACCCAGATATCCTATTGACAGATGCACCCGAAGTTGAAATCTCCAGAACCTCCAGGTTAGGGCAAGAAAAAGCAATGCAGGCCAGAGTTGTCGCGTCCAAATCACTGCATACATCAAGCAGAAGAGCAAATCCAGTCAGAAAACACGCAGGTTTACAATAAATTGCAATTAGTCCAACAAACACAAGACAATTAATACTTTGTTTCTCAATTATCGATAATTAGTAAGAGCTCTTTAATCATCATCTTGGGAAGTTAATAATCCAGTTTCAAATTAGTGCGGTGAGATCAATAACCATCTCAGATCTAATAGATCCTACGAAAGAAGAATCACCTCTCGATTTTAAGTGACAATCTAATAAGTCGAGGACACTTTTGCAATAAGGATCCTATGTATCCAATCTGAGCTCTCTCCGGAACCTTAATCCGAAGCTCCTCCGCCGCTTTCCACATCTTCCTCGCGGTCTCTCTCCATCCTTTGCAAACCCTAGCCGCCATCAGTAAACTCGACGGCGGCAGCCGCTTAAGCACCTCCCATAGACCTACCGCATGAAACCTCCCCGGCTGAACAATATCCGTATCCAAATGCAGATCCAGATCCGTCGATGCTGCATCCAGATCGGGCTCATCCAGAGAATTACGCGCATCGACGTCGTCGAAAGATAAGGCGCGGCGTAGTTGGGTGAAAGACTGACGCGACGGCGCAGCCGATAAGGAGAGGACAGTAGAACGGGAGGAAGAAGCCGCGGTGGAGATGTAGCTCACCGGCTCGGAAGCAATCGGAGTGCTAGGTACATCAAGAGGAGTCAAATGGCAGACATGGCCTTTCTTAGGTTGACCACATCGACCGCAACTGTAACTTCCGCGATTTTTCCTGATTCGCTGAGATTTAAGCGCGGCTGAGATCGCGGCATTGGCGGTGGCCGGAGGAACATGCGGCTGAGGCTGCATCGCGAGATTGAGAGAGAGAAAAAAGGAAATGGAGATTGGGTTGGAGTTGGAGTGTGATTAGATTAGATGAGATTTGGAGGGAGAGATGAAAAATAAAAGGAAGAAGAAGGAGGGAAGGTGCGGCGGGAGATAAAATGGCGTTTTCGCGCGAGTGTTTTCGAAGGACACAGAAGCTAAAATGTAAAAATAAAATAAAATAAAAAAAGGACGTAGCCGCTCAGCTAAAAGGGAGCGTGAGGTCTAGGTAGTTAAACTACTGATTTACCCTTTAGGTTTGGTATTCGGCACGTGACGTGATGTCCTTTATAGACGTTGGATTGGATCCACTGTATTACTTGCGCCAAAAATAGTAGTTGACTAAGGAGTATTATTTTTTTGTAAGGAAAAGATTCTCCCTAAAAACCAATAAGTTACTACTACTAGTCTAGTAGACTAGTAAAAGCAAAAACAGAAAATAATCTTCAGTCGTGTCGCAATAAGCCAATAAATATATTTAGATTGCATTATTCAACAGCATTAGACATATATATTATCATGGTAAGAAATCGCATTGCCGTTCAAAATATTAAAGGTATTGTTTAAAATAAATATTAATTTACTAGACATTCCGGGTAGATTTTACTACTTTTAATAGTGATTTTTAGTTACGAAGAGGCATATAATTACATGGAGTATCAATCTTTGAATATATGTAGTTTGTCTAAATAATTCAAATTTTTAATCAAAAGTAAAACAATTAATTATACATTAAATAATAAAACGAGGCTTAAATATAACCACAAGTCCAGAGAATGCTTGAAATCGTTTGTTTTACTCAACTAGGATTGGGATAGCCTTGCACTATACAGCCAATGCCACAATTTTAGGTTTTAGGGCTCTTTCCAAATAGTTATAAACTCTCCTGGGACTTTGGTCGTGTGAGTTTAACGATCAACAACAGAAATGCAGGACAGTTAAAGAGATCTCTACGCGACATTTGGAAAAAAATAAACGTTGGCTAAAACTCTCAGGCATATGAAATTGTCTTATTTTTATTCAGCCAGGATAATGAGATATTGGGAGAGCCTTTGTATCTATACAGCCACCACTACGATGGCACAAGAATTGAAAATCTTCACTTATAGAGCTCTTGCCAAAATCACTTTCCGAATAGTTATAACCTCTCTCTTAAGAATTTGGTCGTGTAGGTTGAACGATCAACAGTATCGCACGACGGTTATGACATCTCCACGCGACATAAATAAAAACGCTGGCTAAAACTCAATCACTCTCGATCCAAAAAAAAGCTTCTTCTTCTTCACGGATATTGTTCTCCTGCAAACATGCAGGTCGAATAAATATCACACACAATTATGTATGATTCTAGTGCGAGCTGTGCTTTCTTCGACTAGTAGTATAGCATGGAAGGATATCAACTGGACCAGCATGGCTCAAGCAAGTCCCAAAACTACTAGGCACTGCCCAAAAATTTTGGGAGGATAAATTTGGATCGAGCTTGGTCTAAATTAGTTTAGAGCTGGCTCGAGGGCGGCACAAAAAGAATATTTGGGAAAAGACATTGAAGTTTGTTTTTGCCCAACTCGACTCGACTGGCCCCAGCTCGACTCGACAGGACTATATCTCGGGACAAAGAAACCAGCTTCAAACCCTATTTTCTTCGAGATGGGCAGAATCAGAGCTTTGGCCTTAATTGACACCCTACGTATTGTATGAGCTAATGCATTGAATGTCTTCTCTAGGTTTAGAAGAATGCTATGGAAACTGGTGAATACCTTGTCAGGGAGCTCCAATAGCGTAAATCCAACCTTTTTGAAACCTTCTCTATACCCCTGCAGCTGTTTTAGCCTCAGGACTTGACTTCCCCTGAAATATAATTGGGAATGCCCATCTTTTATCCATGTTGCAAAACTATAAGAAATAACTAGATGGGGTAAGCAATTTTTGTAACACACACAAACCTCAGAGGAGTCTTTGCGGATTTTCCTGGTTGGACTTCTCATAGTGACAAACTCCTCAGCCGCTGTGGGGTGAACACCCACTGTAGCATCAAAGTCCGCCTTAGTTAAGCCAGCTTTTACTGCAACTCCAAATCCCTGGCAAATTGGGAAAAGAAAAAAAAAATCGTATTGAAATCATACATGTTTTCCGTGTTTACTTTTAACAGAGATGAATCATGTTAACAGTGAAACCTGGATGATTTCGGGTGAATCCTCTCCACACATGTGAACACCGAGAACTTTATTTGTGTTTGCACAGACAATGAGTTTCATAAACACCCGGTCTGGAAGTCCTGAGAGCGTAGCCTTTAATGGCTTAAAGTTTGATGTGAAAACATCGACGTCCCCATATTGTTCTATGGCCTGCAAACACGTCTCCAACATTTATAGGCAGTGGCAAATTGACCAACCATATTTTCGACAAATTATCCTACTTACCTGCTCTTCAGTTAGACCAACTGTTCCGATAGGTGGCTGGGAGAAAACGGCGCAGGGAACAGCTCTAATTAAATAGAGAACACAGAAAGGATAAAAGCCATCAGAGACAACAGANGGAGTCGAAGCCATCTTCGCGTTTCTTTCTCTCTCTCTCTGTTTTTTTTTCGTTAAAGTTTCTGTGCGTATGCTTTTTTCGACGAATCTACATTTCTACTTGGTGGCTTTTAGATTTATGATATTTTAATTGTTTGTAACAATTAAAAACATGTTTTTCTGTGGTCATGATAAGTGTCTACCAAATTGAGAATCGGTTTATTTATCCCTTTTTTTTTTTTGCGTTTGCAAATTACACATACCCGCCAGTTATAAAATCGATTCATGATTTATTAGAACAACGATTGCGATTTAGAGTTTTATTAAATGACAAATTTCATAAATCGCAAAAGAATACCAACATTAGATCATGAAAGTCCTATTTTTTTATTGCATGTTAAGTTTTTTTTTTTTTGAAAGAGAATTGCATGTTAAGTTAATTCAGGAAAAACAAAATTAAACTAAATATGCTTCATAAATTTGAAATTATAAAATTGAAAAAGGTTCTAAATTAGTAGTTTTCGCCTAAACTCTTGTAGCAAACCAAACTTGAAAAAACCGCTCATATTTTTAATCTCTCAAAGCTCGGATCGAAGAGATTCGATTCCAAACTTGCATATCAATGAAGTGGACCAGGCGAGATGGGTTGTGGGAGCTTCTTCATGCCTTCTCATGTTTTTTTTCTTCCAAATGCTATGTATTGTTGTTTGGAAGACATACCTAGCCAAGATATCTTGAATTTTGTCACGACTTTTGTTGTAGATATATAGGGTTTGATTAGTAACGCTTTTGCGTTACCAAAAGTTGCGATATGACTTATACCGTTTTAATAGTTAGCAATCACAAAAGCTGTATAGAAAGTTACTAACAGTATTACACTCAGCTTTTTTGTACCGTTTTTGTTTACAGCTCTTTTTTACACCTTTTAACTATTTCATAAGCACTTATCAGCTTCAGTTTACCGCTAAAGCTTATCGCTAAAAATTTCATACCGTTTTACGTTACCAATCGGACTCATAATCAAAGATAGCATTCCAATATGTCGTGAAGCTCGGACTATGAAATTCCTTTCATCCCATCTTTCACTAAGAAGAAATCTTTTTTTTTTTGGGAAGAGATTTCTTCTATTTTTGTTTTTTTTATCGTATATCGAACCAATCGCCACTTTTCATTTCTATAAGAACATGATTTTCTTTGGTTGTAAAAGCGAATAATGTTGTGGAAGCTCTTTTTACCCAATGGTTGATCAAATGTTTAATGATTCTACATCAAATTGTATGGACTTCAAACTCATATCATTTATATATATTAATGAAGATAACTTTACATGAGATATTCAGCGCGGTGCAACTAAAACTGTATGATGTGCCTTCTTAGAAGACGGTAGATTTGTCCGTTGTAGAATCGTCGATGTAATAATTATCATAATTTGTAATGGAATAATAAATCAGTGTAAAAGGGCGAAAATGTTATATTCCCCTAATTGAATTGGTGTATTGTGTACCAGTTTTCACAGAACCATAAGATGTAATTAGTTTTATCTCAACGAAATTTGGAGTTATGGGGTATCTTTCATCGTGACAATTTAAAGTGACAAATTTAATGTTTTCTGGTTTTGTTGTGAATGTTATGTGGACGCATTCGATTTTTTCTTTAGATTCATTGTCGATTAATTATGATGTTTTCTGTTTTTAACTTTACTAATTATCAAGTCTTGTTGTAATCGATTTATCCTTAAAAATTTAAGATCAATGGAGGAATGTTCACACAAAAATAAGCTGTGTTAATGTTGTCTACTACAACCCTAACACTAATTTATGAACATAACTAACATAAAAAAATTACAAAATTTCATAAATACTTGATTTTTTTAAAAAATATTTTTTCACTGTACTTCAAAACTTGTTTGATCATAAAAAATTTTAGGGTGTAAATGGTTGTTACTAAAAATACCAGTACAATAAATAATAAATAATAGAGAAAAAAATGAGTTGAATTTAGGGGAATAAGTTCTTTTCCAAAATAGTAGATGAATGAGTTGAATATATATTTTTTATTTTTATTTTGGTACAATAAATTTAAATATTTGTTCAACTATTTTTAACTCAAATAATAAAATTTAAAGAAATTTTTAGTTCCACCAGTTTTTGTTTTTCCAAAAATGCAAATGGAGAAACAAAAACAAGAAAAACAATCAACCGCTAAAGAGCATTGGTAAAAAAATACTGTAATTAACCGTACGTGATTGCATAAGAGAAGAAAAGAGTCGAGCCATATAAAACCACGCCGTATTATATCACTAGGCCCCATAGTTTAAAAAAAAGGAAAAACTCACTGTGATCTCCTCTCTCGGCTTTCGACTTGCGGATTTAGGGGAAGATGGATTTCTGAAATCCCTTGAGATTTATTTTTTCGCCTCTAAAAAAAATTTCAGTTCCCGCCATTTCGCATTCCTTTGTTTCACCCCGAGAATATCCCCAACCTTCTACAAAACCCTAAATTGGCTAATTTCACTCTCTCCTGCTTTCTCCGAACAAACGAGACCTCAAATCATGCCTGCCATACAAACCCTACCGGGGAAGATCCTGCAGCTTGAGATGGAGAATTTCAAGTCTTACAAGGGTCACCAGTTGGTAGGTCCTTTCAAGGATTTCACTGCTATCATTGGTCCTAACGGCGCCGGCAAATCCAACCTAATGGACGCTATAAGCTTCGTCCTCGGAGTTCGCACCGGTCAACTTCGCGGTTCTCAGCTTAAGGATCTAATCTACGCCTTCGATGATCGAGACAAGGAGCAGAGAGGTCGGAGAGCGTTCGTTCGCCTCGTATATCTGCTGGACGATGGGTTGGAGCTCCGTTTCACCCGTACTATTACAAGCGCCGGTGGGAGCGAGTACCGCATCGATAATAGGGTTGTTAATTGGGATGAGTACAATGGAAAGCTGCGTTCTCTAGGCATACTGGTTAAGGCTCGTAATTTCTTGGTGTTTCAGGTGGTTGCTTCATCCCGATTTTGAGAATTTTACAACACTTGATTCGTTTTTCTTTTCGTTGGGTTGTTTTGCTTTGCTTGTCAATTTCGCGTCTTGTTCAACCTTACCGTTTCTGTGTCTTGTGGATTGTTCTGGATTTTAAAATCCGTGTATATGTAACTTGCTTCTGACAGAATACTTTTCTACCCAAATTGCAGGGTGATGTCGAATCGATTGCTTCCAAGAATTCAAAAGAGCTCACTGGACTTCTCGAGCAGATTTCTGGGTCCGAGGAGCTTAAGAAAGAGTATGAAGAGTTAGAAGAAAAGAAGGCCAGCGCTGAAGAAAAAGCAGCCCTTATATATCAGAAGAAGAAAACGGTAGGGGCAGAGAAGAAGCTGAAGAAAGCACAGAAGGAAGAAGCTGAGAAGCATCTGAAGCTGCAAGACGAACTGGTATTTATGTGCATTTGCTGTTATTCTCTAGTGGAGTAGTGTTTATTTATTTAGTCTGTGAACTATCCTATCTGCTTTCTTGTTAAACTGTCTTCACGCCATGCAGAAAGCTCTGAAGAGAGAACATTTCCTATGGCAATTATATAACATTGAAAATGATATCGAGAAGGCAACTGAGGATGTAGATGCTGAAAAGAGCAATCGTAAAGAAGTCATGGGAAAGCTGGAGAAATTTGAACATGAAGCTGGTAAGAGAAAGGTAGAACAAGCAAAGAATCTGAAAGAAATTGCTAAACGTGAAAAGAAGATTGCTGAGAGAAGCTCAAAGCTTGGAAGATACGTGAGTATACCTTGGAAGTCTTACAAATTCTATTTTCCCTCCCAAATATAGCATTTACTGAAATTGTTGCTGTTCTTTGTTTATCCTCTGAAATTTTATGACTTTCTCACTTGAGTAACTTATATCTGTACTTTTCCTGTCGGCAGCAACCTGAGCTTCTGAGATTGAAGGAGGAGATTGCTCGCATAAATTCAAAAATAGAGAGCAATCGAAAGGAGGTGGATAAGAGGAAAAAAGAAAAAGGGAAGCATTCCAAAGAAATTGAACAGATGCAGAAAAGCATTAAGGAGCTGAATAAGAAAATGGAAATATTAAATGAGAAGAGACAAGATAGCAGCGGAAAACTCCCAATGCTTGACAGTCAACTGCAAGACTATTTTCGAATGTAAGTTTGAAAGAAATAAGGATATTTCCCTCTCTTTTAGTCAGAAGCATTGCCATTTTCCAACTGTCCTGAGCTAATATGCCATTCTCTATTTTTCCTATTTTATCTTCTCGCTTGAGTTTTTGTGGTGACATGAATACTACACGGGTTTACATGTTGCTTCGCCCTCTTTTCTTTTAAGTCTAATGAAATAATTGTTGGGTACGCAGTTAGTTAAGTACTTTTCTCTGCTTTGAAGAATGGTCTAAACAAACAAATACTTCAGCTTTTTGTTTGAAAATAATATATATTTGGTTGTTTACAGGCTATTATTGGTGCTGTTCTTGTGATTTTTGTAATATGTATCTTCTTCTAGATTCACCATGTACATGCATATTCCACCCTTTTGAATCCTTATGAACGCTTTGTTTTTCTTATCAATTTTTCCTTCATGTTTATCAATCTCAGAAAAGAAGAAGCTGGGATGAAAACCATTAAGCTAAGGGATGAGAAAGAGGTTCTAGACAGGCAACAGCATGCTGATCTGGAAGCATTGAGAAATCTGGAAGAAAATTATCAGCAACTAATAAATAGGGAGAATGATCTTGATGAACAAATTGAGCGATTGAAATCCAGGCAAAAAGAGATTAAAGATTCTTCTTTGGAATATAAGAATGAAAGAACTAGCCTGCAAAATCAGTTGCAAAAACTAAAAGAAAAACATCTAGGTGCCAGGTTAGTATGTGTGTTCTACTCACTAGATTGTTTAGTGTTGGATGGTTTACTTGCTATGTTATAATATCCTTTAAATGCTATACATTACTGCAAGTTTGTGTTATGACCTCCTTAGAGATTCTTTTTACAGTTGTTCATCTTTAGAAATATGGCTTGAGAGATATTGGTAATTTATTTATCAAGATTTTTTTTTCGTTTTCCCCTTCCGTATTTTGAGTATAAACCCCTTCTTGAGTTAGGCGGAATGCATTCTGCATCCCCTGATACTCGGTCTTATTTACTTTAATCTGATAGTTTCCAACCTGCTTTTATGATGCACAGGAGTGCCTCTGAGAATTTGAAGACTAGAATTGCAGAAGTAGAAGAACAGTTAAGTGATCTAACTGCTGAAAGATATGAAAATGAGAGAGATAGTAGGCTAACGCAGGCTGTTGAGTCTCTCAAGCGTCTATTTCAAGGAGTTCATGGTCGGATGACTGATCTTTGTCGACCAAATCGGAAGAAGTACAACCTTGCTGTTACTGTTGCTATGGGGAGATTTATGGATGCAGTAGTCGTAGAGGATGAAAACACAGGAAAGGACTGCATCAAGGTACTTATATTATGCCTGTGGTGTTGTTATAATCGCATGCAAGCTGTGAGTGTTTTTTTTCATAATATCTATTTCTTCTCTGCTGACAATTACAGTTTCCCTAACAGGTGAGTAAGATATACTTTACCATAATACTGCACTCTGGCCAGTGCCAACAAATTAATGATGCTTTAAACTCTACCACCTCTTAAATGATGATCAATTCATATTATTTGCCAAGTAGGGAAATGTGCTATAAATGGGTATGTAACATATATGATGTAATCATCTCCATGCAGAATTCATTCCATACAATTAAGAATTGAGCCCCATTCTGTGTTACTTGGCTTCAACTTAACTTTTCAGAGCTTTTTCTACCTTGCTTATAAGCAATATAAAGTACATGTTTAAGAGTATTTTGTACCACTACTCTAGGGTTTGAGATGAAATCATTTTATTTGTAATTCGCAGTACTTGAAAGAGCAAAGGCTTCCTCCTATGACATTTATTCCTCTTCAGTCAGTACGTGTCAAGCCAGTGCTTGAAAGATTGAGAAATTTGGGCGGCACTGCAAAGCTGGTGTTCGATGTTATCCAATATCCTTTGCAAATAAGTGAAGTAATTTGATTTTGGCATACTCAAGGTTGGATGCATTAATAATTTCTCATCCTTTAGCTTCATTTTGTGCATAGTTATGGGTAAACCAAGGATCAACAAATGTAGGAAGGTTAATGTGAGCAGGTTTCCAATTTATATTTTTGGTCCTTAACCATTTCACGTTCGATCCTGAATTGGAGAAGGCGGTCCTCTTTGCTGTTGGAAATACTCTCGTCTGTGACGAACTTGAAGAAGCCAAGGTTCTTAGCTGGACTGGAGAGAGATTTAAAGGCATGTTCCTGTTCCCTTTTCTAGGTGTAATTTACTCATATGCTTGCACTAAAGTTGGTTTTGATTTCTACGTATCCTGATTTCTATTATTTCCAGTTGTTACCGTTGATGGTATATTACTCACAAAGGCGGGAACAATGACTGGTGGTACCAGTGGTGGGATGGAAGCAAAGTCTAATAAATGGGATGATAAGAAAATTGAAGGTTGGCTTGTCATCAGCTGGTTTAAAGTGTCTTCAGTTTCAATGTATTGTCTTAAAGTCAACATTTCGGTTGTACAGGACTGATGAAAAAGAAAGAGGAATATGAACTAGAATTGGAGAAGGTTGGATCTATTCGAGAAATGCAGATAAAAGAGTCCGAAATATCGGGTAAAATGAGTGGACTTGAAAAAAAGATTCAGTATGCTGAAATTGAGAAGGTAACAACCTATTTATCTTTTCCAAGATGAGTGGTCTAATATATCTTACTTACTGTTGTCAAGCGAACCCTAGTTGGAATATGAATGCCATACAGTAGCACACCTTTTATCTTTCCTTCTGATAGGAGCAGCTGTGATAATGGATTTGTTTTACAGAAAAGCATCAAAGATAAACTTCCACATCTTGAGCAAGAGAAGCGGAATATTACTGAAGAAAGTAGACGCATAACACTTGAACTCTCTAAGGTAATTAAATATTTTTTCTGATATATGGTAAAGTTAAAACCTGATGACAATAATATGACTGAATGCCGTTTGTGTTATAGTCAAAAGATGAGGTGGATAAGAGGAATACAGAAATCAGGAAGTTGGAGAAAAGAATCAATGAGATTGTGGACCGTATCTATAAGGATTTTAGCCAATCTGTTGGTGTTGCAAACATACGTGAGTATGAAGAAAATCAGCTCAAGGATGCTCAAGATGTGGCTGAAGAAAGGCTGAGTCTGAGTAACCAGCTTGCTAAGTTAAAATACCAGTATGTCTCTTATGCTCTATTTTTTCTGGTTGCATATAAGATTTCTTCTAGCTTCTCATGTACAGTTTTAGTCTCTATCGATTTCTGTTGGCCACTTATGTGCTAACATATAGCTCTGAAGTCATCTTTTCATTTCTGATTTTTCGTTTCTGGTTAAAAATAAACATTTTGTTGTGAATCCATACTGTTGTTGCATTTTGACTTTCACGTGACTCATTAAGAGAAGGCACTGAGCTCTGTGAGATTTATGTGACTAGTAGGCAGCTATGGTCTACATTATCTTGTATTACAGTGTATAAGGGTCAGTATAAGTAGCCTGTAAAAATGTAAGTGTTAACAAACTTTGCAATATGCTAACTGGTTGGCTGAGTTGACATACTGCTTTCTATAGAATGGAGCTCAAGTTGTACGATCAGAGTAAAAAGAAGGAATTTTTTCTTGGTCAATGAAAATATTTTTTATTGAATTTCAGGCTGGAATATGAGCAAAACCGAGATGTGGGGTCACGAATTCGAAAGCTAGAATCTTCAATCAACTCTTTGGAAACCGATTTGGAAAAAATAAAGAAGAGGAAGTCTGAACTTAAGGAGTTAACAGAAAAAGCTACTAATGAAATCAACAATTGGAAGAAGGAAATGGGAGGTATTTTGATTATACTTCTACATAAATCTGACGGTCTTTTCTTCTATGCTTTCTTTTTCAATCTCAGTGCCATAATGAGTTGTCAATTTGATGATTTCATTCATAGCAGAGATCAACATGGTTCAGTAAACGTACATTGTCCGTATATGAGCTTGCTTCGTCAATATATATTTGACCTTATCTTGGAGCCCTGTCACTGGAATAATGTATTGAAATATGGAAATTTCTTATTCTTTCTTATTCTTTCTTGGGGTTATTTGTTTGTATAGATCTTTAGCCACCCTTAAACCAACTGAAAGTTTCATTACATGATCCTTGATGTTTGTAGATTGCTCTGACTTGGGTTTGAACATATTTTGGGATGTACATAATCTGCTCGACTTCCTGCATTAATTGTATGGTTACACTACATCTTAAAAGAGAGCTATCATTTTAAGATAAAATGCTAGTGGCTGACAAATTGATTGACGTGAACATTCAGCACGATAGACTCTCTTCCCCTGTTATCCTCTTCCTTTGCCTTTGCTGGTGTGAGCATAAGTTATACAACCATAACTTATGTTCTAATGTTCTTTGCCTATCACAAATCTGCAGTGGTATCTTCTTTCATAGAGATGTGAATATCTAATATGCTTGCAGAGTGCAAACAAAAATCGGAAGAGTATGAAAAGGAAATCCTGGATTGGAAAAAGCAGTCTTCTCAAGCGACAACAAGCATTACCAAACACAATCGTCAGATAGATTCTAAGGTACAATGGAGATTCATCAAATCCTTTAGCAAAAATTTGTGATGTCTGAGTTTTAGGTGCACTAATCGCTTTCCATATGCTATCAGGAAACACAAATTGAGCAGCTGATCTCGCAAAAACAGGAAATAACCGATAAGTGTGAGCTCGAACATATTACCCTTCCTGTTTTATCAGATGCTGCTGAGGAAGACGACTCAGATGGGCCACAGTTTGACTTTAGTGAGTTGGATAGAGCATATCTCCAAGAACGGAGACCATCTGCTCGTGACAAAATGGATGCAGAATTTAGGCAGAAAATAGAATCTAAAACATCAGAAATTGAAAGAACAGCCCCAAACCTGAGAGCACTTGACCAGTATGAGGCTATACAAGAGAAAGAAAAACAAGTTAGCCAAGAGTTTGAAACGGCCAGGAAGGAGGAGAAACAAGTAGCCGATGCATACAATATTGTTAAGCAGAAGAGGTAACTCTGAATTTCTCTTGTGAAATGATCTTTAGAGCTTTGAAGAATATTGCTACTAAAATGCAACGACTTTATGGTGGAACCAAAACTAGACAAGTAAAACTCTGAAGATTCTAGCTGTGTAGAAATTACCTGATAAAGAGTTGCTGTTTGGATAGAATGCGCACACAAGTGCACCTCAGATTTTTTTAAACGAGATTCATATTTTCCATTAGAGTATTTGCTGCTGATTACAAACTGTTCTGCAGGTATGAGCTATTTATGGAAGCTTTTAACCACATATCTAGCAACATTGACAAGATATACAAGCAACTAACCAAGAGTAATACGCATCCACTGGGGGGAACTGCTTATCTAAACCTAGAGAATGAGGATGATCCGTTTCTACATGGTATAAAGTATACTACGATGCCCCCTACAAAGCGATTTCGTGACATGGAACAGCTCTCTGGAGGAGAGAAAACAGTTGCGGCCTTGGCGTTGCTTTTCTCCATCCATAGGTATCTCCAACGACCTGGATATCCCATACGTTTCAATGTTAGAAGTGATTTTGTAGTTTAGTCTTGGTTTGGTATCTTGAATTTGTGTCTGAGGCCATCATATTTGTTTACTCCTTAGGAACAAACTTTGGTATGTTTGTTTTTTAACCAGGCTGACATCGTTTTAGGTCATCTGTTCGTAGTAAAATTCCCATCCTCAAAGTCGCTTTTCTTCTCTTTGTGATCTGAGATTTGACCAACGCCCGTGTAAACATGGTAGATGTTTTTGCAAGGAGGTCAGTTGTTTTTAGGTTTTGATGAAGTTCCTGGTGTTGTTTTACTTTCCATTTTTTCAGCTTTAGGCCTTCGCCCTTTTTCATACTGGATGAAGTGGATGCTGCGCTGGATAATTTAAATGTTGCAAAAGTTGCTCAATTCATTCGTAGCAAATCGTGCCAAGCCGCACGTGACAATCAGGATGCGGAGGATGGGAATGGATTCCAAAGCATTGTAATATCTCTCAAGGACAGCTTCTATGACAAGGCCGAAGCTCTAGTTGGAGTTTACAGAGACGTGGAGAGGAGGTAATGATTCCCACATCAATCTTTTTGACTTGTATCTATTTTTCCATGGGTACTAGAAATGTTTTGGCTGATATCTGAAAACTCCTGCATGATTTATTTGCTGCAGTTGCTCGAGCACGATGTCATTTGACCTTAGGAACTACCAAGAATAGTGGATGGTTCTACGACCGGACCTGGGGTTTAGGGTTTAGGTAAGCATTATAAACCCTAACTTTGTATATGTAGTAAGTACTGAATGGTGTTTAATTTCTGGGTTTAACACCGTCTCGCAATGTTAAAAGGTATTTAAGAGTGGTATGGTGAATTTATTTACGGTTTCATGCATCATAGGACCTTCTAAGATCCGACAATGTAGAACCTGTGGAACTTTTTAATGTGGATCTTAGTTGAATCAGGTTGATGTCATGAAAAGTTTGATTGTTTACTTTTGAATACATGTTTTAAGATCCCTATTGTCACTTTTGATGTCGGAGAGAAATTTGATCTAAATTGGCATAACTACTTTCCAGTTATCTGTTTTTAATGTGTCTGTCAACTTTGTCTTTTCAAAATTTTATCAAAATCACATCAGTTTTCATCACATCAATCAAATATTCAGATTGGAAATAGATAATCCTATAAAATACTCTTAAAAATGATGGATACGTGTCATGTGTCTAATCTGAATGACATCACTTGCGTCTCTCTTTTCCCTTCTCCATACCGTAATCATTAATCTAAAGAGTTTTAAAATTAAAAGAAAAACCAACGGAGGGAGGCAAAAAGAAAAACAGAAAACGAAAACCAGAAACAGATTCATTCATTTCTTTCTTCTTCTTCCTCCTTTGATCCCAAAATCTGAAAAAAATAGCTGCTACAGAGAAGGAGGCACAAGGAATGGCAAGAGCAAATAACAAATACACCTCCATTAACTACAACCACATCCTCCAAAAAGAGCCTCTTTCTTCTTCTTCTTCTTCCTCCGCTTCTTATTCCTCCGTCGCTCGTTCCAATGGCCGTATGCTCGTCCTCACCAAACCTTCCCCGAAGCCCCTGAAATCTTCCGCCACCACTACGCCTCCTCCTCCGCTCTCTGCAGCTCCCAAGACCCCGGATCAAGTTCAAGCCATCTCTGATCCAGATCCGAATCAGATCTCTCTCCGTCCTCTAGGCCATACCGGACCTGGTTCCTCGCTTTCGTTTCCAGTTCGGTCTAAAGAATCCGAGAAGGAGGTGGCTGCTCCTGCTCCAATGTCCATTTCCCCGAAACCTGACCGGTTCGTGCCCCCCCATCTTAGGCCAGGTTTTGTCCGTAAGGACGAGAAACCTGGACTCGACTCTTCCCGGGTGAGAGATCCGGATCCGAGTCAGAGGTTGTCTCACCAGGACCATCAACATCAGCAACAACCGCGGCAGGGGTATTTCGGGTATGGACAGACCGGGCGGCCCAAATCGGGCGGGTATGAGAGGATCCGGTCCGATCCTGATCACTTTGGTCGACCAAGATCGAGCGGAAACCGACCCGGCACCTCCGGATGGTATGTTAATAGCTCTCCGCTCACTTTTAGCTAACTAATTCTCGGAACCATATATAATTGATTAGTTGGAGACGATATTCTTCTCATGGATTGCCTTTTCACCTTTACCTTTCTGCTCAAGATTTTTTTCATGGAACGTCTTGAGCTGAACCCACCATGTGTCGGAACAATGAGGATTCGTATCTTCAGTTTGGAGATGAGAAAGTAATATGAACGAAAAATTGGATGTTTGTGTTGTGTGGAGAAGCTACTCTTGTTTGTCCTTACTGAGTTTTTTTTTTTCTTTGGATTTGATTTGTGTTGTACTTAGGCCATAGGTATCTTGGATACTATCTGTCTATTGATCATCTCATCTCTCTAATGTCTTTTTTTTTCTTTTTTCTTGGAAAGCTGTGACTATAGTAGTTGATGATGTTTGTGCAGATGAAGTTGCTGGGTTGATGATGTCCAGTTACTCACTCTCGATGATGGAGATGGAACCTACCTCAGTTTCCGTGTTTATATCGGGCTCTAAGGGAAGATTTAAAACTGTGACTTTTAGTTTCTCACTTCGTTAGATCAAACCGGAGATTATCAAAGACCACCCAAGATTCAGTAGATTTGTACAAGATGTTGTTTGGTTTTGGGAAGGTGATATTATTGAAGAGTAACCTGACACAATAACACTTCTTTTATTAGGTCTCTCGCTTAATACCACTATGTTTCAAAACTTTGTTTATGTACCTATAATTCTATCTAGCACATGATGTTTATTAGATTTTAATCTATAGACTATCAAAGATCAAACATCTTTTTGGTTTTTATTAGAACAGATTACTTGTGAGGACAACATTTCTTTATATATGGACAACTTTAATTTGGGTCATTTCAAGCTTTCAGCATCCGATTTCAAATTGTTCGTAATTTGCTTTACCTCATCATACAAATGACTATCCATTTGTTCCAATAGTCAGTCACTCACTGAAGAATTTCATGTGTAATGTGAAGATTGGCAAAAGTAACTTCTTTAAATACTTTCCGGTTAAGTTAAACCCTCCTTTTTATATCTTCAATCCAAACCAAACAAACAAATTTCCGATTTTGAAATAGAATAGGGACTGACTTGTATGTCAACTAAATAGCAGAATATCAAAATACCTATATAACAAATTAACGAAATCATTATGACTTAAAACTGAATAAATTTGAAATGTTAAAAAGTTATTATTTATTAGATGAATAAAAATGTTTGTCTAAACTAGTTATAAAACGTGCGAAAACGTGAAAATGTACATACCATTCAAGCTCTTAAATTAATTTCATTCAAAAATTAATGATTAATCCGATTAAATCACCGTATCTTTTGGTAAACCCGAATTATATTTGAATGTCTTTTCTTGTAGAACCAAATTTAGAAAGAGAAAAAAAGTATAAACCGGATCGGAAATGAATCCGAACCAAACTTTGGATTGTATCTTTCCCCCTAAAAGATTAAAAAGAAAACACAACACCTATATATCAGTCTATTACAAAAACTTAATGTATGTTTCCCCCTAAACATATTGTAAGACAGTTTAAGATTATTAAGCATCACGCTAATTATACAATCACCACCGACCGCTCTCGCTCCCCTCAAACAAGCACCACGGAAACGCAATGAATAAATAGTTTACCGATTTGCCCCTCCGTCTCCATTAATAATGCACTCTCTGAATTTTAGATCTAATCAATCCTCCAACAAAAAAGAAAGGCTCCTCCGTCTCTCTCAGATCAGCAATGGGATCTCTGCCACCGCCACATCTCGATTTCTCATCTGTGGATCACGAATCCCTTAAAAATGGCGGATCCGGCCATGCACATCATCAAGAGATCTCCCGAGATAATCTCCTCAAACTCTTCACATCTCAGCAAGATCTTCTCAATCACTTTTTCAAGCATCTCGACCTCTCCCAAACCCTAGATTTCGCACGCATTCTCCTTTCCTCCGCCGGAACCGTTTTCTTCACCGGTGTCGGTAAATCCGCCTTCGTCGCCAACAAGGTTTCCCAGACACTCGTCTCCCTCAGCTTCCGCTCCTCCTTCCTCTCCCCTCTCGATGCGCTTCACGGCGACATTGGCGCCCTCTCATCCCGCGACATTCTCGTTCTCTTCAGCAAATCCGGAGCCACCGAGGAGCTTCTCCGTCTTGTCCCCTGCGCCAGGGCTAAAGGCGCCTACCTCGTCTCTCTTACGTCTGTTCCCGGAAATCCACTCGCCGGAGTATGTGATATGAATGTGCATTTGCCGCTCCAGAGGGAGTTATGTCCATTCAATCTTGCTCCGGTGACATCTACGGCGATCCAGATGGTGTTCGGTGATACCATCGCCGTTGCACTCATGGCTGCTAGAAATCTCTCCAAGGAAGAGTATGCAGCCAATCATCCCGCCGGTAGGATCGGCAAGAGCTTGATTTTCAAGGTCTGGTCTCGAAATTCCTTGCTCCTTTGAAATTTCAATCAATTATCCTATTAGACTGATTTGACTACATAATTAGCTCAAGAACCAGTTAGGAT
This sequence comes from Alliaria petiolata, assembly GCA_020283515.1. Taxonomy (NCBI): domain Eukaryota; kingdom Viridiplantae; phylum Streptophyta; class Magnoliopsida; order Brassicales; family Brassicaceae; genus Alliaria; species Alliaria petiolata. Next base: position 106,908,086 of record JAHZTW010000002.1, on the reverse strand, counting down.
TGATTCGAATACAACAATGGGAGTGAATCTCTGAGCTGTTTTGCAGGTAAAAGATGTTATGAAAAAGAAAGATGAGCTTCCGGTTTGCAAAGAAGGAGACTTGATTATGGATCAATTAGTGGAGCTGACTAGCAAAGGATGTGGATGTTTACTTGTGGTCGATGAGCATCATCGCTTGATCGGTACATTCACTGATGGAGATCTTCGCCGGACTCTTAAAGCAAGTGGAGAAGCAATCTTCAAACTCAGTGTTGGAGAAATGTGCAACAGGTGAGAAAATGGCAAAACAACCAGAAAAAACTCTGATTTGGATCCTATATAAACATTGGTATTGTTTAAACAGGAAGCCGAGGACAATTGGGCCGGAAACAATGGCGGTTGAAGCTATGAAGAAAATGGAGTCCCCGCCATCGCCTGTGCAATTTCTTCCCGTGGTCAATGAAGACAACACCTTGATTGGAATTGTAACATTGCATGGGTTAGTTTCAGCTGGTCTCTGAACACGAAGCTGCCTCTATCTCAGAGCTATACACACATAAGTTTATTCTTTTATATATAAAACCCAGATCCAGAATATTGATGTATTGTGATATTCACAGCCAGTGAATTGTATTGTGTCTATCTAGTTGTATTCCAAGTATTGTACTCTCTTTTATCATTTACTCAAAAGATATGTATAGAGTATAAGAAGATTCTTGCATCTTTGTCCTCTCTTAGCTGCTTCATTATCTTCAACAACCGTCTTCCTTTCATTTATCCCTTAGGGCGGCTACCTGCAACATATTTCTTACAGCCACTGCACATAGCACCATGAATGATCTCCTCCTATGGTTTGCAGATTGAACAGAAAATGGCTTACGAAAAATAAACAATGCAGTTTTGGTTTTACCCTTTTATATAGAGCGTTGAGTTTTTTTGCCTATACAAGAAGATTCAACCAATTCACACATGATCATTGTATTAGCTTTCCATTAATTCATTTGTTACAATCAACACCAAAAACCGGTTCTAAATTAATTCCGAAAACTAAACCGAAACATATATGTAAAAGAATCAGATCCTATTGCATTTAACGATCAATAAATAGTGGACATAAAGAACAACTTGAGTTTCTAGTGAGAAGAAATTTGGAGAGAGAGAGAGTGAACAAAGATACAAGAACAAAAATAATAACACAAGTGTTTTAGAATCTCTATGCAGTTGATACCGCGCTGTTTTGGTTGTTGTTGCTGCTGCTACTGCTTTCATCATTGTTCTCGTTCTCACCGGACATTTCCTCGAGAGACTTGCCTTTAGATTCAGGAACCAGCAATGTAAAAACCATCCCCAAAAGATTAACCACGCCCAAAACAATGAGCGAGTTCTTGACACCAATCCCTGGAGGATATCCATGTTCCGTCTTGGTCTTGTCTGGACTTTGTGCCAAGTACAAGAATCCAAACGCACCAACCATTGCTCCTAATTTTCCAGAAGCCGCGGAAATTCCATGGCAGGTTGATCTAAACCTAGCCGGAAAGATCTCAGCGGGCACCACGAAAGTCGTTGCGTTGGGACCAAAGTTTGCGAAGAAGAATGTTAAAGAGTACATGACCACGAATCCGATTCTGTTTTCCTTGTGGGTCCAGTGGTCGTAAGGAATGGCGAGAGCGAACATGAAGACGGTCATGAAGAAGAAACCCATCATCTGTATCGCAAATCTACCGATGACGTCAATGAATGCGACTGTGAACCAGTAACCGGGTACCGTGCTGCACAAGGCGATTAGGGTTTGCGCACGTGCGATCTTGAAAACATCTTGAATTGCGTTCATGGTCTGAGCCGGAGGTATCCATCCGATCGCGCTGAAAATATCATTCTGGAAAAGGTTATGACTGTAGAAGGCGATGTCGAGTAAGAACCATGTGCTTGTAGTTCCGAGCAAATGAAGGCCATGGCGTTTCATGAATTACTTTGAGAACAAGCCAAAAGAATTAGTCCTATCTCTCGAGATCTCTTCTACTCTCTGATGCTCTGCTTCGATCTCCACTTGCAAAACCTTAGACATGTTCGAAGCCGCTAGCTTCGCATCCTTGGCCACAAGAGCCGTGTACCGCGCAGTCTCGGGCATCTTCGACCTTGAGTAATACGTCATCGCGGCAGGCAAAGCACCGACCATCAGAATAATCCGCCACACGTAATCCGCCTGAGGAGGCGTGGATGCCAAGGCATCCACTTTATAGGTTGGGGATGGAAACTTAGCCTCGAAAGCCGCTGCCACAATGATCGCAAAGATCCCCCCGGTCAAGATTCCGAACCCTTGCATGGCGAAAACCGCGGCTATAAACGCGCCACGGGTCTTTTTATTGGCGTATTCAGACATAATCGTGGCGGATAACGGATAATCACCGCCGATGCCAAAACCGAGCCAGAACCGGAAGAAGCAGAGCGTGGTCATCACCGTTTTCGGGTCGCTCCCAAATGAGAGACCCGAAGCGATTGAGCAGAGGACCATGACCATCAGAGTCATTCCGTAAACTTTTTTCCTCCCGAGTTTGTCACCGAGCCAGCCGAAGAAGAGCTGGCCCCCGAGTGTACCGCAAAACGCCACTCCGTTAACCGCGGCTGCGACGTTTGGAGGCAGCGAACCGGGCTTCTCTGCGCCGTCCACGTGGTAGTAAATGCGACCAAGGAGCTTAGTGACGAGGGAGATACAAAAAAGGTCGTAAGCGTCGGTGAAGAATCCCATTCCGGCGATAATAATCGCGGTGAAATGGTACCATTGCGTTTTCGCTACGTCGAGTGCGTTTAGCACGTTTAGTTGATCTCCTGCCATTGCTTCTTTTTTTTCTCCTACTCCTCTGCAGTAATATTAAGAAAACACATTCAGTATAGCTGATTTGACACACGTTTTATTGATTGATATGAATGATAAATTGGTAATTATTTTTAAAATATCAATATTCATAGTTTTATGTCTTAATGTATTAAGTGTTATAATGCTGGACCAAAGACTATAGCATACTAAATGTTGATTTATACAAAGGTTAACTCGTAACGTGAGAAAGTGAAAAACGGGCACGAAGTAAAATAGTGACAAAAGATTTGATCATTCCATAATATATATCCTTATTACAGGACAACCAGTTCAACGACAAGTTAATTTCATACGTTATATAACAAATATTTGAAATGCTCATTTTGGTTATTTTTTCAAAACATTAGATTGCAAAATTTTGAGCCAAGAAGACTTTTTAGAGACTAAAAAAATACTAAGATGCTACCACATGATTGGCAACATTCTTATACATCGATCCAAGAAAGGTGCCAAAATAAAATTGATGCACTAAAGAGAGACTTATAAACAAATTAAGATCCAAGTTCATAATTCCGACAAAACAAAACTCATACTTTACTAAATAATTTTGTAAGAAGACGGTTTCATTTTTAGCTACCAAATCACGATTTCTGTTTATCAAAACATTGTATTGGTTATTATAGAAAATGTACAAACAACAAAAAAAAAACTCTATTTAATCGAAACTACCAACATTCGAAAAACTAAATTGATAATCGTTTTATTAGTAATTTTGAGATTGTGTAGACAGAATGGAACAAAGAGAAAACAATAACCAAAGTCCTGCTTAATCCTCATTCCTCATTCAAACTACAACAAATCAAACTGTAAAACAGATTCATAAAGAAGAAGAAGAAAGTAATTAAGAAGAAACTTACAGAAAGAGAGTATATTTTGTGCTTACTTTCTCACAGACAAACTCTTGTGGGATTGTCTTAAGAGAAAGAAAAAAGAGAAGAGTATTTGTTGTTTCTTCAAGAAACTGTAGCGAGAGAGAGAGAGAGAGAAAGAAAAAAGAGAAGAGTATTTGTTGTTTCTTTCAAGAAACTGTAGCGAGAGAGAGAGAGAGATAAAGAAGAGAAGAATGGGTTGTGAGAAATGAAAAAGAGGCAGCGTCGCGAACGGCTACTTATACGTGACCATTTTCTGTTTTTGCTTTGACATATTCTTTTCTTTTATGTGGTATATTCTTCTGCAACGACGTCGTTTATTTCTCTTTGACTTGTTCTTTTTCGCATTTACTCTTGTCTATTTCTCCTCCACCATTTTTTTTACTTGTTTTAGAAGGACAGTCAATAATATTGGTTCTGTTTTTCAGTTAAAAAAAGTTTGTTTTGGAATTTATTTTTACTGTCTGTTCGAAAACTCGTTTTAACTTTTAAGCAATATTTTTGTATATTCGTAGGATGGAACAAAATATTCGGTCATATGAGCTGTTACTTTCTTTCCTTTTGGGAATTGACCCCCCTCAAGCAATTACTGGAGAAGACAAACTTACGTACACTTAACTATCGCAAGATATTACTTTGTCTATAAATAGAAAGATATATAGAAATTGATTAAAAGGATATACTGTATATACTTTCTGATTAATTTCTTAAGATTAAAAATATGAGAGCATATCCCAGTCAAAAGTAATTTACTCTCTCCCCCGATGTTTACAGTAAAATCTCAAACGTCTACGAATCATTATAGGCTATAGAAATAGACATGAAGATGGATTTACGACTAAATTTTGAAAGTAGAAAATTCATCACCAATTATATAATATAGGACAGATATACAAAACATGTAGATATTTAAAATTGATTGATTAATGACAAAATAACGTAGTGATCCATCATCCATCGCTATTAATTAACTATTAACGTAGTAAGTTTTTTTTTTATTTATCGCGAATAGAATCCCTAAACGTAACAATAGGTCCACTGAAAAATGATGAGTCTGATCACCATTGAATTGGGTCAAGCGAGTTTATAGGTTTTAAAAAATAAAAGTATTATTGGGTCCAATTTTCCAAATATGAAAGGAAAAAAAAAAAGTAAAGAAATGTGTTGCTGCAAATATCATAGATAGGTCATATAGGTCTCGATGTAAAAAAAAAAAAAAATTGTAGGATAAATATTGGGTGTCCCTCTATGTAAAGTGGTTAATTAGACCGTGATGTCACATTTTTCATTTCTAAACTCTATCGTATTGTTAGCATAAATTATATGTATCATCAATAAAATGATTTTTCTTGTTGGACAAAAAGAAGAATTCAAATGACGTAGTTTATATATGGTAAAGGAAATAGCGGGAACCAACGTTTAGAATTGACTCGAACGACGTGGCAAATATGGGCCCACATCTTTGGATTTCCTCCATCGGCGAAAAATCTGCCTTTCTTCTTCTCCCACCTCTTCATCGACTCACCGTAATGGCCTAAACCCTAATATATACTAGCCGTTGCGCTCTCTCTCTCTCTCTCTCCCACAAACGCCACTTGTTCTTCTATCTCACTCCTCACTTCCACATCAGTCTCTCTGCAATGAGCTCTTCCCGAATCGATTCTGAGAAGCCCGACATGGTGTCTGAGTCTTCGAACCCCGGGCCTCTATTTTCTACCAAGACTCCTGACAAGACGGCGATTCTTCCCACCAGATCTCGTAACAGCGACGTCACGATCTCATTCCGGCAGATTAAGCCCCAAGGATCTCGAGATCCAGTCAAACCCGTCAAGAGACAGCTCTTGTCTTCGCCTCAAAAACCTGAAATAACTGTAAAACTGCCGGAAAGGTTATAAGATTATTTGATTGATTGATTGTTCATACACACTGTTCTCAATTTGGACTCTGGTTTTTTTTCAATTTCGGTGAATTTTTGGCATTGCAGGTTCGAGATTCTGGAGGATTTATTCAATGGGTTAGACACTGCAATTAGGCTGCTCGAATTAAAGGGTTCTTTGACGTCATTTGCCAATATATGTCCCAAGATCGAGTGTCTTACTAATCGGTAAAGCTACTCACTTACTAGCTTCTACTTCTTCTTCTTCTTCTTCTTCTTCTTTTTGGTCTTTGAGGATTGACTATTGATGCATCTGATTAATCGTAATTGTTGTAAGGGTAAAGATTGCATATTGCTACCACGTTGCTTGATTTTATGCCTGCTTATGTGTGTTGTTTGGTTGTATGTGTTTAATGTTGTTTGTTTGGGTCTGCAGGATCTTCTCGTATGATCATTTGGCTCAGATGAAGCATATTTATCCGGAAGCCATTGAAGTAAAGAGAGTTTTGAAGTATGTTGAAGGCACTGGCTGTATGAAACCCAGTCTTCACATTAACTTAAACACCGACGCGATTGTACTTGACGATGCAAATTTCGCAAGTAAACACATGGGACTTAGGAAGGTGTTCCACTCAAAGCTTGTAGATTTTTACAAAGCTCATCCTAAGGTACATATATATTAATCTGTTTTTTGTTTTCTTTGTAGCTTTCAAGAAATGCATTTCTTATATCTGATTGATTCTTGATTCTTTTGTTATCTACAGGACGAAATTCCGAAAGAACTGCTTCCTGAACCGTTCAGTTCCTCCAAAATGGATAGTCATTCAGACACAAAAAGCGTGGACTTAGGAGCATCTAAGCTTGAAAATGAAGGGTTTGATGTTCAAATGGAGGAGATGGAGAAAGAACAACAAGAAGTAGTTCCAGATTCGACTTTATCGGGTGGTACTGAGGAATGCTTGTTATCACACACAGAGTCAAGAATAGTTGGAACCCCAGTGAAAGATTTATCCACTCCTCCCTCTAAGGATCTATCAACACCAATCCGGCTCATGAGTGCTACACCGACATTGCAGCCATCTAGAAGGTCTATTACGATGACTCCGGATGATGATAACGACTCTGCTAGATCAACAAATGGTCTGGAAAGGCGCCCATCTCGTACTAGGTGTCTGAATTTTGACACTCTCGAGGAAGATGGAATTGCGAAAGGTGACATCAGTAACAAATCTTATGATGAATCGGTTGATGATGCTTCCGATGAAGATAGTCTTCTGCACTCAGTAAGCGATGCTTTTCCTTGCAACCGTTCACATTGTTCTCGGGATTTTGATTGTTTAAAAAGAATTTTTGCTTACCATTTGTGTGTGCTTCTTGCAGATGAAAGAGAAACAAGAGGCTGAAACCGAGAAGCAAAGTTTACCTAAGCTTGTTGACTTGATTCATAAATTGTTTCACTCAACAAAGCGAACGATCATCACGAAGGAGGAGCTTCTTCACAAGATTATCGCATGCCAAATCAATATAACCGATAGAAGTAGGGACAGTTATATATCGAGTGTGTTTTGCAATTTCCCTGGCTCTTCTTTCTTGTCAGGCTCACGGTTTCTTTCTTGTTTGTCTTGTTGTCAGAGGAAGTGGAGGAACAATTAAGGTTGATGTTGGAGTTGGTTCCGGATTGGATCTCCGAAACAAAAGCATCTTCTGGGGATTTGCTTGTTCGGTGAGTATTATTACCAGTGGATGAAAATGATTTATGATTTTCTTGGTTTTGGTATTAGAAATCTTCTCCAGGCTTTTGACATTTGTTGTACATCTTTTGGTTTCTCCAGCATCAATAAAATGTCGACTGCCGAAACGGTACGTGCGAGACTTGAGGAAGCAACTTCACAGGGCATTTCCACCCTGAACAATAATAAATCACGTCTTTCTTTTTTCCTTTCTAATCTGATCCAACCTATATAAACAACTTATATTATAATATTCTTTTTTTCTTTACATATTCGATTATGAGAATTCCTCCTATCAGATCAGGGGACAAAACTTTCGTTTCAGTGAGACTCAGACTGAGACAGAGGTTTTCGCAAAGGATGAAGGAAAACAATCATGAGACGGGAAAAGGAGCTACACACTTTTGATAGAAAAAATAATTGAATTGTTAAAAGTTGTAAGGATAAAAAATTTGGTCATTTTATAACAAAAATTGTTCATCAGTGATGATGTCTTTCTTAAAGATACAAAGTCATTGAAGACTTTGAACAACCGTACGGGAATTAAAGTTGTTGAATTCAAAAAATCAAGGTTCTATTAGTCTTTTGAGAGTGTTGAATATGTTATATATGACACAGTTAATTTTTGTTTACATTCTACAATCAACAGTCACACAACATATATACAAAAGAGAACTCTTGAGATTTTTAATTTTTTTTTGCTCATGTGAACCCTCCTTTAAGAGCTTTGCTTGCTCTCTGAATCGCTCTCGCGACTCTCCATATCTCGTGCTCGATAATTCCCTCTGATGAGTTCATCGCTAATGCGTCTGCTATCCCCGGGAAAAAACCTAGCTTGCTCTCCGGTTCAGCCGCCGGTCCATACACCTATACATTATACACAAAAGTCACATGAGTTTTTCCAAGAAGGAAAAAAAAATGGTGAATCTGATTGAAAACAAAGATCAAATTTCATCAGTTTACTCACAAGATGCTTGAACCATTCCTTCCCTTTGATCCCTTCTGCATCCAAAAATCCTCTTTCTGAAAGCATCATTCTGTCATTTAGCTCTCTTCTCTTGGCAGCTGCTGCAACATTATCTTTGCTATACGCTTGTTCCTTTAATTTCTGCATATCACTCACAAAAAAAAAACATATATATAGAGGTAAAGACAAAGAAGAGAAAGATTTCAGGTTTTTCTTTGATTAGCAAAAACCTTTGCTTCATCTGCGGCTTGTTTAGCAACAAAGGAGAACTCTTGTATCGCCACGCTCAAGGGATTAACAGAAGCTTTCCCTTCTAAGAGCTTGCTCAATGCATCTCTATGTGCCTGAATCGTAAAACAGAACATAATAAACTCAGTTTTTTTCTTCTATCTTATGTAGAAGAGAGTAAGTAAAAAAAAAAATATATACCTGTAATTGTTCTGCATAGGAGATGTAATCGAACGGTATGACTGGTTCATCAGCCAAGAGGATTCCTAAAAGTCCCCAGATTCCAGCCACTGAGAAATATAGAAAGCAAAGTTTAGAATTAACTCTCTTCATAGAAAAAGAAACTAAGTAGTAGATCAAAAGAGAGAGACAAAAAGGTTTTACTAGCAACATGGCGGTGAAACAATGGATCCGCATTGCGGATCATCCAATCATAGGAGTCAAAAGCGGTGTGATAGACAGGATAATCTGAAAAAAAAAGCTCACATAATTTAATACATCACATCGTGGAATGTTATCCAAGACTTTTAAGGAATCAACTTGTCATTTTACCTGCTCCATAGTACATGTCTATAGATGGTATCCCGGCATGATGAAGAAAACCGGAAAAATCAGAATCTACTCTACTTAGCCTCTGTATCTGCATCCCATTAAAAAACCATATACATCGTTTACAAAGACGCTCTCTTTTTGAAGGTTAACAATATTTCAGCAACAACAAGTAAACGCAATGACGGAGTCTACTCACAATGTTATTCTGAGACTTGAATGTATCTTCCACTGTCAAGCCTACGGCGTCAGGATCCTCGACCTGATCACAAACAATGAATAACAGAGACTAAGAATTTCATCGACGAATAAACAGCAAGAAAGTTCCACTTATTACTATTACCAGCTTCAGGGCATCTACAAGAAGACGGTCTAATTGAGGAGTTGCGCCAGCGAAAAATCCAGAGCCTTGGACCGCGCAATCTACATTAAGGTAAGCCACGGCACTTGCACCTAAGTTAACAACATTTTCTTCAACCCATTCAGTTGATCCAATCTACAAAACAAGAAAGAAAGAAAGAAAGAAAAAAACAACTAAAAACCAAAACTCAAAAGTGGTTTAGTCAAAGCCCACCAAAGCAGATTAATAAGCTCTTCTAGTAACACTGATTTACTAACCATTCCGAATTCTTCTGCATCCCAACTGCAAAGAAGAATGGTCCTACGTGGCCTCCAACCAGATTTAAGCAACAGAGCGAATCTCCGGCTAATGTCGAGTAAAGCAGAGGTTCCACTGTTTGGATCAACAGCTCCGTATGTCCACGCGTCTCTATGGTTTCCAAGAATCACATACCGATCCGGTTCTTCAGTCCCTCTTATCGTAGCCATTACATTGTGAATTTTCTTCATTTCCATCTCCCCCTGAAAGTTTTAAAGACAGGTAGTAAACAGCAAGAACCTCAAAACTCCAAACTTTTTTCAGCTAGATTAAACCAAAATGTAGAAAACCATTTTCAAATGTATACAACTTCAAAATCTAAAGCGACTCCAACCAGAAAAATGAACAATTTCAAAATCTTAGGAGGGTCAAACTATTGAGCTTAATTGCCACTTTCCGGCTACAAATGTAATTTCCAAAAACATATATCTAAGGCCAAACTGGAACTTTTCAAAAAAGGTTTAACGGAAAATTAATTAATCACATAATAAAGACAGTAAATAACAAAAGTCAAAGCAAGAAATATAACGGAAATGCCGAAATTCCAGTTACCTGGTATGTCATGTTAACAACCGTCCGTCCTGGGCCAACCCGTTGTCCAGACCCGACCCGACCCGAGTTCCGCCACCCCGCCGGAGCCCTAACACCGCCCAGAGAAGCCAATACGATCTCGGCATTGTGGAGAGACAAAGGCAAAGACGGGATTTTGGGAAATCTCCGAGTGACCCGTTCATCTTCCGAGCTCAATTTCTCACCCCCGACGACTCCAGGCCAACCCGGACTAACCGGATCTCCGATTCCTCTCATGACGGTGCCTCTCTCAATGCCGCCGGATCCACCACCGTCGTTCTCGGCGTATATTAGCACTCCCAGCGCACCTCTGGTCTCTGCTACCTTCACAATTCCTCCTCTGCCCAACGAATCTCCCTTTCTCGCTAAAACCACGCAATTTCTAACGCTCACTCCAATCAACTCAAGCGCACGATAGTCTCTCTCCTCGCCGTGATTCACGAAAACCACGTTACCCTGCGCCGACCCAGACGGAGAATAGGCGTGGTAAGGCCTAACGACAGGAGAGGAAGAGGAATCATCACCTCCGGGAGCGTCGTAGACAACGGGCTCGTTTAAGTCAAACTCCACCGTCGTCGTGTTGCTAAAACGCGCGGTGACGGAGATGTGCGCAGGATAAGAGAGGAGAGCCTCGTATTCGGCGACATGGGTCTCAAGTCCGAGGCTTTGGAAATGGTTCAGCACGTAGTTGAGAGTGTCTAGAGAGGGTTTTGTTCCGGCGAGGTGGGGACGACGGGTCAAGGCGCGGAGGTAGGAGGAGATGGTGGCGTTAGAGGCGGATGATAGGAAGAGGCGGCGGAGACTGAGGGAATAATGGGAATTTCGAGAAGATAGATGAGGAGCAGCATCTGGGTGATGGAGAGTGTAGAAAGTGGCGACGAAAAGGACGATGACGAAGAGGAAAGCACAGAGCGGCGGTGGCTGACGGAAAGGGAATATAGAGATTCCGGCGACGGTCGGTCTACTTGTGAGAGGCTGCGACATTGCAGAGATAGAGAGAGAGAGAGAAGTGAGTAAATTGTTTTAGCAGTAGTGGCTAAACCCAAAGTAGTAATCTTTCAATTTTTCTTGTCGTCAAGTGTGTCTTTCTCTTTGTTATTAATTAAAATCATCTTCGTCTCTCTTCTTCTTTTTTTCTTTTCTTTTCTTTTTCTTTTGTGTATTGTCTCTTTCGTCTTTTGTTATTACTCAGGAGCTTTTTTGGAGAGGTCGAAACATTATTATTATACTGGTTTTCTCAATTCTGTAGAGGACTAATTCATTGTGTAATTACGAGAAATTGAGAAAGATCCAAGCTCTTATAGAATCGAATTGAAAAATGAGTTGTACTACTCCTACTTTTTAATATCACTTGAGAAGTAAGAGTTCACAAAAAAATATATATATCATTTGAGAAGCATGTAAACGACCCATACATCAGCACTTCAGCAGTGTCGGTCAGTCGAATGAAAAGCTGCGTATTAGAAGAAGAAAGTGATTGTGTTTATAGTAGTAGTGGGTGGCCAAAACAGTATATTCTTTTATATAGTATCATTTTTATATACTCATAAAAAAATTGTACTATTGTATTGCGAGAAATTTGACATATTCCATTTTGATTATTATTTTCAAACATAAGCATATTACGATTATTATTTTTAAACAGAAGCATATTACGCGTGATATTCCCTTTTGATTATGATTTTTTCCCTCAATCTTTTTTCTTATATTTGTCGTTGATTCATTAACTTGGAGACAGTCACAATGTGAAACGTCACATAAACAATGGGTTGGTAAATAGTAGTAAACTTGACATAAGTTCTCCTTTTGCCGATGGATCCGTCTATTCTCATTAAAAAAAAAAAAAATCCATCGTCGTTAATCCTTCTTGTAAACAAAAGGAAAAAATGTGTCTCTTAAAACCTGATTATTCCAGCCTTCAGGCATATGATTTGGAGATTCAGGTTAACTTATTTACACAAATAAAAGATTCAACAATATATGAAACCCGTCTTCGAATTTGAACTGTCGATGACCCCAACATGGCACTGAATTGTAAACCCCCAAATTAAATTACACATTATTGTGACCTATTGTCTTTATGCATATTTTAGACTACACATAATTTGTTTTAGAAAATTGAATTATCTCTTAACTTTTAAAATTCAACATAGACTTAAACCCTGTTCGTTTGGGCATCGCTGCGATTGAAGTTCCTTAATAATTTTACTCTTCACTGCTGCTGGATTGAAAAGAAGTGAACGCTGCAGCCAAACAAATCAAAAGAATCTGGAACCTTTTGTTTCGCAACAAAAAAACAGCATCACCTTCTTCTTTCTCGCAAATAAAAACGCAGCGACTCATTTTCCCTCTTTCCTCTGCTTTTCTTTTAAATTTTACCCACTAAATTTTGCCGCAACCACAATCTCGGCGTTACCCAAATGAACATAACTTTAATGTTTTATACTCCGAGTCTCTCAGACTAATGATATTAAAATGATCCAATTGAATATTTTGGTTTGTCATCTTTTCTTCCTTCCCATGTTTTATGGATCAATTATAGTCTTTCGCAAACCATCCATAAGTTTTCTAACATCTAGTTATGTTGTAGATATATTTTACTATAAAAATAAGATCTCCAAAAACTTCATATTCTTCTAAAAAAGTGGGACTCGATCGAATGATTGAGGCGTTTATAAATTAGAAATTTGACAGCACTATCGTGAAATAGGGAGGACAAATCTTAGTGGGTCCTTCAACGTATCTTTGCAGTACACCTTCATAATTGCTCATCCAAGTCATCATTCGGACAAAATATTATAGGGACATTGCAAGTGTTTGGGTTTAGACAATAGACTACCTTAAAATCGGTAGAAAGAAGATATATATATACTATTTTTTAAAAAAACGTAAATATATTGGTAGACAGATAGACAACAACAACCTAGAAAGACTACTTTAAATATGTTTCTCTGAAAGCAAAAAGAAAAAAAAAAGATTTAGAAAATTTCGTAAAGTCTAGTGTCCTCCTTTTCTGAACCAATTGAGCGGATTTCTTGTGAAATCTGTTGTTGTGATCCGTAAACAATTGTATTGAACCTTTTTGTATTGGTGGGCCAGGTTTTTTCTTTAGCCCAAGAGACAAAACAAAATCCATATTAAACGAGTGTTTTACAATAAAGGGACATTTGCAACAAAAAACCCTCATACCAACCATATTTTACAAGATAAACCCTTATTAAACTTAATAAAACGAAAACAAACCTCCATCTCACAAAACATTTATATGACACCTCACAAACACAAGCAATAACAAGAATCTTGGTACCAATTCTATTTTCTGATATGCCAGTTGGCTAGTTTATACTATTTGCTAATTTGCTATAATGTAGGATAAGCTTTCATAGTTTCATTTATGGACTTTCAATCTTATTTAGGGTAAGGGTTGAAAAAATAATCACAGTAGATCATTAATTTCCATTTCCTCTTCTTTTTGTTTCTAAGTTTTCTATTTCATTTTTATTTAATTTCATTAACTTTTTTTGTTTATAAGTAACCACGTGTTACAACTAGCTCTGTTATGCCACAACTAAAATTTTAAGACAGACACAAAATCCTTGTGAACGAAACACACAAACCAATGAAATTAATTTCTTCCTATATACCCCCAACCATATTTATGTAAAGTATTTTTTTTTTTTTGGGTTATAAAATGTAGCACCCATTGTGCCTATAAAACGAACAAAAAACTAAAGAAAATAAACAGTGTGATCTATCCCAAATTACTGAGGTTTGATAAGAAAATATAAATTAAGAAAAAGATGACGAAGAAACATATTATCAAGCTGGTCGAACTTTGATTGAATTTTCCGTTTGTGATATTGCATAGTTTTGATAGATCAGATGAATCAGTACAGTTGGTAAACATATTTTTTTGGATCTGATCGTAAATCAAAACTTCTTAAGGTATGAATATGATTCTAACTATGCTCATACGAATCTATATTTTGCAACCGGATTTTTTCTTCCTTTCCCGTCCATTAACTTTCTCTCTGTTTACAACTCACAAATATTTCATTAACTGTTTTTTTTTTCTCGAAAAAAAGGCCAAAATTTTTATTCTATGATATTTCTCTCTCTCTGGGCACGTAGCCCAAGAACTATGAAACGCGCTCCGATAAAGAAGGGAGAGATGAGGAAGATGGAGAATCAAAGACAAAGACAGAGACAAAACCAAAAACTTGCTTATCCTCCAAAATTCTCCCTCTTTTCTCCTATTGGATTTTCCATCTTCTCTCCCACCGGAAAATCCCGCCGTTTTTAACATTTCCCTCTCTGTTTTTTTTTTCCCGGGAAACGGAAGGAAAATTTCATTTTTTTTTTCCGGAAGGAGAGAGAGAGAGAGATCTTTGTGAATAGGTAGCTGCACCCATCTTAAGTTTCGTGTCGAGGTAAAAAGGATAATACTATGTTATTCCTTGAAAATATACCTTCTTTGGGTTTTTGAGAACGACAACTTATTATCTTCTCTGTTTGGCTATGCGGAAACTTTCTTGCAATTTGTTAACGGCAATTTTGTTATTTTGGGGTCTTTGTTCAGGTCCGGTGGCTCATCGTTGTACTTGTTTCTGCAATTCAATTGGATAATGAAACAAAGGTTCCTGCTTTTATCAGATTCAAAAGTTAGGGTTTTTGGGAACGTACTTAATCCGTCTGTTTCTTAGTCTTCGAGATTGGGTTTTTGGGTACCCATGGATTCTGAATTGAGTTTTCCTTCAAGAGATGTGGTGAAATGCTGTGATTTTGGTTGTGATTATTCTCTTGGGGCATGTTCTTCAGATCCTTGGACTAGAACGGTGAAAAGAAAGCTCAGCGAATTCAAAGAAGGGAACATGATGCTGTTACGAGGCTCTTCTGGTTCATCTTCAAACGCCAAGTTACTGGTTGAGAACGAATGTGCTGCTTTGCTCGAGGCTCTTTCTAGCCAAAGGCAAACAGTGAAAGATCTTTACTCGGAGCTCGAAGAGGAGAGAAACGCGGCTGCATCAGCTGCGAATGAGACAATGTCGATGATACTGAGGCTGCAGAGAGAAAAGGCTGAGATACAGATGGAAGCTCGGCAATTCAAAGCGTTTGCTGAGGAGAAAATGACTCATGACCAAGAACAGCTCTCGGCTTTGGAGGAGTTGGTGTACGAGAAAGAGCAGGCTATCGAGGCCTTGACTTGTGAGGTCGAAGCGTACAAGCATAGACTGTTGAGCTATGGGCTAACCGAAGCAGAGATACATGAACAGATACTTGGTTTTGGCAGAGACTCTAGCTCAGTCGGTATTGATGTTTACCCGTGCGAATATACTTCTTTGAAATGTAGCGTGGATGAGAACCAGAACGGAGCAGATGGTAATGTTGAAGTTGTGGAGAAGGTGATAGTTGGTCAGTCTCCAAGATGGCCATATTATGATCCAAACTCGCCTTTAGGAACTGCAAAAGAGATAAAGGGGACAGTTTTCACAGACTCTCCTATGTCCACTAGTAGCGATAGAGTTTATACTATAGACTCAATTCATGTGGGAGTTTCTGAAGTCAAGATTGACGACGAGCCTAGCAAGATGAGTAAAGGAAAGCTGAACGGTGACCACTGGAATTCTCCGAGGTACCAAGAACCGCCATTCAGGACTCAGCAAGGAGCTAACGAGCCAGATATCGAGAAGCTTTACACAAGGCTTCAAGCACTTGAAGCTGACAGGGAATCGTTGAGACAGATCATTGTATCGATGCGAACAGACAAAGCTCAGTTGGTGCTGCTGAAAGAAATCGCACAGCATTTATCAAAGGAAACTGTCGCAACAAACGCACGAAACCAGATTAGCAAAATGCCATCTCTGAAAGCATTCTCTGTAGTAACGGCCTTCAAGGTAAAATAATCATAAACTCTCACATGTTGCTTACATTGTTTGCTGAAACTATGCGTAAGCCTGAATTTTGGTCTCCCTTGATTCTTGTGTGTTCAGTGGATTGTGTCTTTCGTATCTTGGAAAAGGAAAGCCAAGCGAAACAAGTAAGTCAGGATTCACGAGTTGCTTTTTCCTTCACTGGTATTACTGTTTTCTGATGAATTCATTGCGAAATTGCAATGCAGGTATGTCTATGATTTGTCAGCAAATAATGTGGGGATGGTTATGATTCTGGGCGAGGGATCTCGAACTAGGAGATGGAGTTGTTTAACAGGTTCACATGTCTAGATGTCCTCTTGGCATAGTTAGTGCAATGTACATCTCGCTTTATCGCAAGACATACATTCGAACATGTATGGATGGATGGTTCAGATTCTGGTTGAATATATCAATCCAAAGTTAAATTCTTTTCTTCTTGTATTTTGACCTTACATCTCCTCAAGGCAAGATCATAACAGAGCAAAATTATTTGTTTTACCATATGTTGATTTGTGGAAAATTTTTAATTGATTTTTGGCGAATAAGAAGAAATCGATGGAGATAAATTGAGAGATATATATGGAGAAAATTTCAAAATAATTTTTGGAAATTTATAGTGGCCGCAGGAAATGAAAAGAAAAATCAAAAATTAATTTTGCCAAAGATGAAGTCGTTTGTAGTTAATTGAAGATTGGAAGAATTTCATTGGTTTATTTGTAGTTAGATGAGAGAATTGAAAATTGATTTTGTTTTCTATGTGGTTAAATAAGAAAATTGAAATTGATTTTAATTTATTTGTGGTTAAATTGAGGTGTTAAAATTGTTTAATAAGTATATTACAAAAGTTGTTAAAGATTAATATAAGTCTTCCACAACGATCTATATCGAGTAAATTTGATGCTTCGTTATGGAAAACACTCAGTACTGACATTTCTTAAAAGTGATTAATTAGAGATCAAAAACCACATATTAAAACTAAGACATTCGTAATTCGCTCAGGAAAAAAATTAAAACTAAGGATCGATAAGTTAACATCTGGACTCGTTAAGTCAGAAAAATGGACATCTGGCTCACCTCTTCAATCTTCGCGACTTTTAAAGCAATTTCTCTTCCGAATCGAAATAATATTTAAACACCGTGTAGTGTCGTTTCTCCATCTCTTCAATTGTAGACTTCAAAGCTTCCATGGTTGGAGAATCTGCAATCAACAAGATTGGAGATGATGGTCATCCAACTTAGCAGCTTCAGTTCCAATTTATCAGTAAGTGACTCTTGCCTCTTTTTACCGTGATCCACCGCTTCTGAAAATTTTTTTAAAAAAAAATATACACATAAATAAATATATATATATGCAAAGACTGTAAAATAAATATAACAAAAAGTTATTAGAGAAATACTAGTAAGATTGAACTTAATCTTCATATCCAGTTCAGCAGCTATGGTTTCAAAATCTTTCACCTGTGCTTCAAATTTTTGTTTCTCATCTTCAGACTCTTTTACCCGTTGGTTACACTCATCCTTTGACATCTTCTTTGCCGCAACCTGAAACTTCTTTTTTGTAAAGCCATAAAATCGAAAGGATTGAGGGGTTGGACACGAGGGAACATCATTGATCTTGGAGATGATATCACTTGGAGAATTCTCTCCTAGGGAGCAAGAGGTCAAATCCCACATGACTGTGGCCTTCACGATTTCTTTTGGACTGAAATAAAAACCAATGACACGAATAATAAAGAAAAAGTTTACAACAACAACAAAAAGAAATAAGAAAACATACCGAGAGAAGGTTTTATGTCTAGTGTCCTCTATATAGGACACCTTGGCCTTTTTAATTTTGGATTCAATGCTTTCGAGAGCATTAGCTGTTGTTTCCTTGTCTCTAAAAGCACCTACTGCATACTCTTTCATCCTTACTTCAGGGTTTCCAAGGTCAACGAAATAGCTTTGTTTGTATATGAAAGCTATTTCGTTGACCTTGAAAACCCTGAAGTAAGGATGAAAGAGTATGCAGTAGGTGCTTTTAGAGACAAGGAAACAGCAGCTAATGCTCTCGAAAGCATTGAATCCAAAATTAAAAAGGCCAAGGTGTCCTATATAGAGGACACTAGACATAAAACCTTCTCTCGGTATGTTTTCTTATTTTTTTTTTGTTGTTGTAAACCTTTTCTTTATTATTCGTGTCATTGGCTTTTATTTTAGTCCAAAAGAAATCGTGGAGGCCATAGTCATGTGGGATTTGACTTCTTGCTCCCTAGGAGAGAATTCTCCAAGTGATATCATCTCCAAGATCAATGCTGTTCCCTCGTGTCCAACCCTTCAGTCCTTTCGATTTTATGGTTTTACAAAAAAAAAGTTTCAGGTTGCGGCAAAGAAGATGTCAAAGGATGAGCGTAACCAACGGGTAAAAGAGTGAATATGAGAAACAAATATTTGAAGCATAGGTGAAAGATTTTGAAACCATAGCTGCTGAACTTGATATGAAGAATAAATTCAACCTATCTCTCTAATAACTTTTTGTTATATTTGTTTCACAGTCTTTAACTATATATATATATATATTTATATATGTGTATTTTTTTTTTAAAAAAATTTCAGAAGCGGTGGGTCTCGGCAAAAAGAGGCCAGAGCCACCTACTGATAAATTGGAACTGAAACTGCTAAGTTGGATGATTAAGAAAGGACCATCATCTGTTGTTGATTGCAGATTCTCCAACCATGGAAGTGTTGAAGTCTACAATGGAAGAGATGGAGAAACGACACTACACGGTGTTTAAATATTGTTTTGATTCGGAAGAGAAATGCTTTAAAATTATGTATTCTTACTTCTTTTCGTGTCATTGGTTTTTATTTAGTCCAAAAGAAATCGTGAGAGACTTGATCGGGGATTGGGCAATCCACGACGTCCCAGAATACGCCCTTCTTAGCATCTGCAAATCCGACAGATAGTCAAACAATATAGAGGATACGACACAAGAGAGAGAGAGATGTTATTCTTAATCTTACGGGTGAATTCGCTGGTAATGTTATGGAAAGCAGGCTTTCCTCCAGTTGATAGGTCTGTCCAGTACCATATTGAGCTCACACTAGCAAACAGCTCTCCTCCGTTTGATAGGTCATCAATCTGTGCTAAGAGAAGGTTGCGATTCTGCTTTCTCAAAGAGACAAGTTGCTTGACGCAGAGCGATTCTGTAGACGCGTCTTGCGAGATTACCATCAGGTTTGCTGTTTCACGGTCTACTGCAAAGAGCATAAGGTCCTTGAGCATCCTCATAAGCCTCGAATATCTATCCTCCTGAAATCATCATATATCAACAACAACGGAGATGAGATACAAAGAAGTAAGCTTTATAAAAAGAAGAAGAAGAAGAAGAAGAAGAAGAAGAAGAAGATACTACTCACCTGCAGGTTTGAGCTTGATTCCGGAGGATTTAAACGCTGACGCCAATGCCACTTTGCTCTTTTTCGTGTCACAATAAGCTCTGATTGTCACTTTGCCACAATAGCCATCCTCCGCAAGAGCTGACTTGATATTCTCACAAGCCAAATCAAGAGAGACTCCCTCCGGGATTGGGCAATCCACCACGTCCCAGAACACGCCCGTCTCACTCTCTGACAGACAGGTTTTACAAAACCAACCGGTCAAACACTTGAGCAATTCAAAACAAAACACCTACTGTATTTTTAAAGCCATCTTACCGGCGAATTTGCTGGTCGAAGAAGAAGACATT
Source organism: Alliaria petiolata (assembly GCA_020283515.1). Lineage (NCBI taxonomy): Eukaryota > Viridiplantae > Streptophyta > Magnoliopsida > Brassicales > Brassicaceae > Alliaria > Alliaria petiolata. The sequence continues at coordinate 106,888,145 of JAHZTW010000002.1, read as the reverse complement.
GATTCCATGACTAGGGTTTAATCTGTGGCCGCCGATGAGAGACAAACTCAAGTTGAAGGGGTTGCTTCCAAGATTATATATATATATATATATATATATATATATATAATCAAATAAATTTCACAATTGGAAAGTCTCGAACCTAATTAGAGTATTGTAAAATCCGAAAACAATCCCAATAAAATCCGCAAACCAAACCGCTAACCAAAGTTTGATATGTTAAAATATAATTGTATTTAATCTGATAACACCAAACCAAACCGAAATAGAGCATATAAATAAAATTCAAATCATACCATTACAACCATACAAATTCACGTAAGATGGGATATAGCTTGAATATAAATTGAGTAAACCAGAATTTTTTTGAATAGTCTATACTATATAATAAGATCACTTCTCTTATGATGGATAGGTAAAATCAGCAATCAAACCAACGTTTTATTTATACATTGCCTTTCAAATATGTTTCTGAATATGTCCAGCCAAATTGCAAAATAAAAATTAACATCGGGTTGATAATTTGATTTCCGGGTCACATAATACATATAACGATGAAAACCTTGGAAAGTGAGTGGATTCAAAGCAAATACAGATCACGAGGGAGAAAGTGAAACAGTGTAAGACTTGTTGCAATACTTCAAGCTCTTTAGATGGCCTGATCGAAGCTGAGGACAGATCACTGCACCGGGAATGCCAGACGCATCATCATTTGTTTCTCCTGTGCCTTCTTCTATGACTCAAGACTCAGGCTCGGTTTTCTCAGGGATTTGTGGTAGACCCATGTTTAAGCAAACAGAGGTAGGCTCAGTCACAAAGCTGATTTCAAAATCACAGAGTGTTAGCAAAGACTCCAAATTTTTGGTTTGGAAGAGAAGAGAATTGATTTTGCAACAACGAACCTGGCTTCAAAGTTTTGTCCATTAGCACCCACATTTGCACAAATATTGCTAACAATCCACGGCGGAAGATATTCACCCTTAATCTCTACCAAGCAGCAACTTGTATGCTCTGTTCTTACCATCTCCGTGCACTTGATCTGGATATCAAATAACACGTATTCTGAAAATGTCAAGAAGAATTCACCCATCACAGAGCAAAGCACAAATGTAAGAAAATATACCTCAGGAGAAGACACTGCAGCATTCTGAAATGGTACAGGTGAATATAGCACAGGAACGTCTGCGGTGAGAAGAAATCCCAAAGAAGACCTACGACGCATGATTCAGAAATAATGGTTAATATTATACATCATGGAAATTAGTTAATAGGATTTAGATGTGCCCAATATGCAACTTCTTTACCAAATAATGTTCACACGCACCTATAATTTAACAGAAGATCATACAATCCATGTACGCTCTCATTTCCGTCAAAAGCCAAAAACGATTCTGGAGTATTATCTATGTTTGAGACGGACCGCAAACGACGAGTCTGCATCTATTACCAGGAGTCAGAAAAATACGCCAATACTCTAATCATAACAGCAGAATATTCACCTAAACAGAAATAAAGTTCTTCAACAGGTAACTGAAGATACACAAACCTGGCCAAGGTTATGATTCTCTATCTCTGAGAGTTCAGCAAGATCTTCAACAGTGGTCTCATCCATTTTAGTTTTACAAAGAGGCATAGTGTAGCATATGTCCTGTGAAAAACATATTCAGATCTTATTAGTAAAGTACTGATGACCCCACAAAGCATCCGTGCCACACTGACCCCAAAAAAAAAAAAAAAAAACACATGACTTCTCAAAACTAGAGAAAAATGAAGCAAAGATGTGTAGACAAGAATACAATTCCTACTAATATTTTACTTAAATTCAATATGTCCTATCAACGAAGTAGTCAATCAAGGAACTTGTAAACAAAAAATACATAACAGATAAGGATGCTGCAGCTAGTTTAAAAGCCTCAAGGAAAGCAGTACACAAACAATTTGCATAAAACTACATAAAGCAAAGGGATTAACAGTACACAGGGAGCATATCTTACAAGGTCTTTTAGCATGGCTCTCAATCTTCTAGTTGACTGAGTGACATAGGCATTGCATGAGCGTTTGACACACCCTGACTCACAGCTTCCAGTGAACATTGCCACAAACTGTGAAGTAAAAACTACAATCCGAATAATGCACAACTAAAATTAGGTTTCATTTCAAGGGTACAGCATACATATCATTTACAGTAACAGATGGAACATCAGAAAGAAGCTGTGCATGAAAGCTCACATTTCAATAACTTGAAAGTCCTACGTGACTTTGATGCATCTTTGCCAAAACAAAAAAGTAACAGCAAAATTTACGCCGAGTTATTCTAAATGAAAGTGCAAGTGGGAAACAAAAAATAAAAGGTTGCGTCTCTCCGGAAACAATTTCCACCTACATGCATTTGTATGAATATAAGTAAGCACTACAGGTTTCCAGTGCCATTGACGTTATCTTCATTAAACTAGTGTTATACCCGCTAAAATATCACATCCAAATCAGGCAGATATACGTACCATAGAATATTTTGCAGAGATTCTTCCGAAACATAAAATATAGACTTCGAAAAGCATCTTCCCATGCCGATTGTCGCTTTTGAAGGAAATCAACTTCACCTAAAACAGCAAAATGAAGACCTCTTTATAAAATTTTAAAGGAATATGGACTGATAAGAAGGCATAGCTCTTGAACCTCGTTAACAAACCTCTGTCTGGTCCAGATGCTACCAATGCTGAAATGATAAAAGGAGGCAAAGTGGACTGGGGATAAACCCATGAGTGTAGCGACATGGAATTTAACACCTGGGAAACCACAGCTGATCCAGAACCGCTACTGTTATTTTGATTTACCACATCACACGACAGCGACTTTAGCTGTGGCATACCATTATAGGTGCTACCCATGATTGACCTATGTAACCTAGACCAACATTAAAATGGAAAATTATAGACTGAATCAAACTTCAGAGGCAAAAAAAAAAAAACACTATTCAACATTATTTAATACGAAAAAGAAGTGAAAATAAAAGGAATACTACTGTCTGATAACAAAACAAAATTTCATCTAGAATCATCAAGATGTGGTATATGATAACTAATATAAGATGTCAAGGAGGATTCAATCAGATTCAACTAAAAATCAACCAATATATGAAGCTGTTGTTACTACATATTGCACAGTAATATCAGAAATAGCTCAACTCACCAATTTAATGGAGAAGAGGAAACAAGTCGAGCATAAGTCTTCATGGAAAGGTCTAGAGGAATCTTTTGCCCAGGAACATGGAACTCAGACATGAAATTTCCACTTAATGAAGCAGTATCAGATTTCCCAGTTATGTCACCAGGATGAAGCGGCAATGGTGTACAAGTGGCAAGTCCTTTCAGTGCTTTGTTCTGTTGAAAGACAACATCAGTTTTAGACCATATATATAGCTATCTGAAATTATAAGAGACTACCAAGTGAAGCATACCATATCAATATCTGGCAAGCAGGATAACTCTTCACCCCTGGTTGCAAGTTCCGTGACACTGCGAAATATGCTCTTGCTACATCTCTCAAGTGTTTGACTTGCTTCGGCGTTAGCATCATTAGAAACTTCAGTAGAATCATTATTGTCCTCACTGCTAAGACATTAAAGCATTAGCATAAGTTAAAGCACAGAAAGTCACCTAACTCCAGACAGAAATTGCTGAGGCGTTTTACCGAATAAGTTGCTGTCTTTTGATGGCAGCAACATTTGAGAGTAAAGAAACATTGACAAGGCTGCTGGATTGCTCTTTCGCACCATTTTCCTGTGGTAAAGACAAATAAATTAAGAAACCAAAAAGATGTGTAGTATTAAACTATAAAAGCGTCTTTGACATAAGTTTTTGAAGGAATCAAGAATTAGAATCAGAGAGATTGTGGACCTTGGAGTTTTCTTTGCCAGAGAGCATCCAAGGCCGAGCCTTTTTGGCAGGATACAGTTCATCCATACGCATCTCTATGTATTTTGGATTCTTCAAAAGTTCTTGTTTCTTGAGCCCATTTTCCCTCTCCGTACTACTGCCAATATAATCTAGTAAGAAAAATAAAAGTTCAACAGCTTGAAGGCGTGATGTTTTTTTAACCTTTTGCAAGGGCGCAATGCATCAAACGATTCTTTAGCTTGGTCCACAAAACTAGTCCGCTTCAGTTGTTCTCCCTGTGTTGTGAGACGGGATTAGTATTTGAATGAACAACATTTAAAGATAACTTACAACTCAACGAGAAAAACACTGCACAATGAAGAGAGGAAAACAAACTTACCCTCAGTTCAGTGGGCGTCTTCCTCTTACCCTTTGGCGCAGCTTTGGACCCTCCACCCATCTGAAGAGAGCTACCGAAAGCCCCAGGAGCAACTACTTTCGCCATTTCCGAAAGATGCTGTTCGCTTGGTCCTCGAATTTACCTAATCAACTTCTTTCACAAAATTATATAAGTAAATCTGAGGCACAATTTGGTATTTTTTTTCCATCCCATCCTAAATCCATCCGGCTCAAAATCATAAAGTTAATCTCGCAACCCCAAATAAAGACCCTATGAACCCTAGAATCTGGTGAGTAGCACCGGTTGAAGAACTTACAAGCGAAGATTTCGATTACAAACGTAAATCAGAGATAGGATTAGGAAGGTACTCACCACGCTCGATGGTTAATGTCTTAGCGATGTAGTAAACATCAAAACCCAGCGGCGTAGCGATAGCGAAACCGATGCCGCGATTATACGAGCTCGTCGTGGTGGGCCGTGGTGTGAATCTCCACGGCGAGGCTGGGCTAGGTTTTCTTTATTCTCTCCTTTCTTAAATTTGGGGGAAACAAACAAAAAAAAAACAAAGCTTTGGAAGTGAAGTGGGAGGGAAGAGGAAAGAGCGTGAAATCGTAAGCTATTTTGAAAATTTTGGTCAAAATATTTTGGGGTTCCCTCCTGTAATGTATTTGTAACAGAGTCAATCTAACGCCGTTAGTTTAATAGTAACGCTCACTAAAATCTCTCGCCTGCGACGGTTTCTTCGAGTATTTTCTACTGCTTCCATAGATCAACAGTCTTCTCGTGCAGCCATGGCATAGGAGAAAGCTGGATTTCGTATCTCTCTTTCCGCTACAATCGATTCTCCTTTCTCAAGGTGGAAGACGAAGACGTACTCTACTGTTTTCACTCATCCCTCACCGATCGTATTTCGGGTTTTAAAAATCTATGAAAACCGAATTGAAACAGATGCATTCGGTTTGGTTCAATACGGTTTTTGGTTTGGTTCAGATTTGAGATATTTTAGAGAACCTAATCTTTAATTAAAGAAATTATAGAAAATCCAGGTTTAATCAGATATTTATCTAATATGAAATCAATCGGCTTCTCTCTATCATCGATTTAAATCGGTTAACCAGATTAAAATCACTGTGTATAATTAAAACCAAACCTGGTCGAAGCATCTCACCTAACCTACATATATGGCTCCAAGTTTAATGCTCCAAATCCACTTGAACAACACTCCTAATATCACTAGGTTTAATAACAGCAAATACAAATGTTTTTTGTCAACGAAAAGGGACTATTTCTCTAGCTTCAAGCATCAGCTATTGGAACATCTTGGGTTTATACCAAACCTGCACTGGCAGCTTCATTCTACTGTAACATTCTTTCCCACCTGTTCATCTGCCGCATAATCGATGTCCATGGCTTCTCCCACTTCTTCTTTTTGGTTAACATTGGTTATTTCTTCTTCGCGACATATTTCAGCAGCAGAGCTAACTTCCGAAACAGTTCCTGGGTTCTCTTCGTTCGTTTCACCTTTGCTTAATTGGATAGGCTCCTCTGGAACTTGTGCAGATTCTGAATGCTTAGCATCTTTGTTCTCATGAAGACCAACAGCTTCATTCGCCTGTTTGCTATCAACATCCATTTTGTCATCATCCTCCTCCTCACTTTTATTTTCTGATTCCTTTTCTTGGTCAGCTTCATCTTCTGCAACAGAAAGCATCTCACCATCGACTGAACTTTGCTGGGACTTTTCAGTTTGAACATTTTGCTCGGCATCATAAGCACCACCGTCTTCTTCAAATTCACATTTTTCCTTCTCATCAGTCACCCCATTCCCACCAGAGACTACAGTCTCATCCTCTCCTGCACTTTCATGACTTTCACCATTTACCGGCTTCACCTCAACAGCTCCAGCATCTCCTTCACACTCCATTTGATTTCTCTCAGTTTCAGGCTCTGTGATAGCATCAGTCCTTTCAACCTCACCAGAGCTAACTGTCTCCTCAACGTTAGCCTTAGTCTCAACCAAATCGTAAAGACTTGCAACATCAGCTTTCACATCAGAAACCGAATTACCCGAATTGTCATCTCCCGCTTTTAAGCCCCCATCAACAGTAGCTGAACCTCCACCATCTGGGTTTTGGTCAGTTCCACTAACATCGCAAACACCTGGCTCCGAAACCTCTACCATAGTGGCATCCTCGCATACACCTGGTTCCTCGTCGCCTAATGACACAACATAAGGCTGAACTTTGAATGCTTCAGTAATTGTAAAGCTGAGCTCGTAATTCACAGCCTTCGTCCCAAAGATATTGAACCTTCCTGCACTCTTGTAAGCTACCTCAGCATCAGCACCCTTCCTAAATACTACTCTAGCACGGTTATTCTCCTTGTCAACTTCAGTCTGCGACTCCCTTATTGGTCCAAAATGCCTGAACATTTTACGCAGGCTCTTCTCAGGAGGTATTGTATCTGTTTCAGAAAAGTTCATTATAAGCTCAGCTGGTGCATTCTCATCAAAGTTTGCCGGTTTGTCTGAGGCTGAAGGAAGAGGAGTACTGATCTGAGACTGTCGTCTTCTGTATGGTCGACGAGTCCTTTTAACCTGAGCAGGTTTCAACTCAACCGGCACAACTTGATGGTTTTCTTTCTCAGTAGGTGGTGTTTGCTCTTCACCACCATTATGGATCACCCTGTCAGTCCAGTACGTGTCGCCCATTTCCTCAAACTCAAATGCTTCGGTTCCTCCTGCATTATAATTGGATGGTCTACCTCTTTTATTGCTTACCTGTTCTGGGGTAACTTGCTGCGAAGCCGATGAGCTTCGGAAATCTAAGAAAAAACCAGCAGCAATCTCAGATACAACGTTCTCTTTTACAGGGTCGGTTGCTGCACAGTGAAGCTGGGATACAAAACTCTCAACAGAAAGAGTTTCATCGCCAGAGTTACTACCCTTCAAAACTGAAGGAGATCCTGCCATCTGACTAGCAGCTCTGGCTATGCATGCACCGATCTTAAAGGACGGCCTTTGGGCAAAAGACACCTTCGCAAATGAAACAGTCTTCCTACTTTCTCCTGGTGAATCCTCACTCAGGACGTCAGCCTTTCGTTTCACACCATTGGTTTTAATATCAGAATCGGTTCCATCATCAGCATAATCAAGACTGTTTGGATTTTCTTCCATTTCTGCATCTTCCTTGTGATTTGGATCGACACTTGGGCCTTCATGAGTAGTTTCACCTTCCTTTCTCATTGTATCTTGTTGATCTACTGATTTCTGATCTAAGCATTCATGATTATCTTCTTGGTTTTCGTCAGATCCCAAAATTGCATCAGAAGCCTCTCTTGGAAAATCTGTAGCAACTCGGGCTTCGTTCGCTTCGGCACTTAAGCTTACTTGATCACCGGATTCAGCATTCACTTTAGCGTCAACAGATTTAAGGGTCTCGACCGTGGCAACTTCATCTGCCATGTCAGTATCTTTCTTATCCTCTTTTAGAGATACACTCCCGGTTTCAGTTTTAAGATCTTGTATATTTCCTGACCAAGATGATACACCACTGAAATCAATAAAGTTGGTAATATCAGAACTTGGATCAAAAAGAGCATTATGATCCAACGGTTCAACTTCACCTGTAGCAGCATCTTCAGAGGGACTGTTTCGGTTTGCTAAATCAGCAGATTCAATTGTTCCGGTAAGATCAGTAGACATATCAACATTTTCTTTCCGTTCATCAATTTCCATTTCGTTTACTAAATTGGAATCATTCCCGCCAGCTTCAGTATCATTTCCAGCATTGTCCAAAACACCACCTACTGTAACATTCTTTCCCACCGGCTCCTCTGTCGCATAATCGATTTCCATGGCTTCTCCGTTTTCTTCTTTTTGGTTAACATTGGTTATTTCTTCTTCACGACATGTTTCGGCAGCAGAGCCAACTTCCAAAACAGTTCCTGGGTTCTCTTCGTTCGTTTCACCTTTGCTTAATTGGGTAGGCTCCTCTGGAACTTGTGCAGATTCTGAATGCTTAGCATCTTTGTTCTCAGATCCCGGATCATGAAGACCAATACTCTCTTCATTCTCCTGTTTGCTATCAACATCCATTTTGTAATCATCCTCCTCACTTTTATTTGCTGATTCCTTCTCTTGGCCAGCTTTATTTTCTGCAACAGAAAGCATCTCACCATCGACAGTTTGAACATTTTGTTCGGCATCATAAGCACCACCGTTTTCTTCAACTTCACATTTTTCCTTCTCATCAGTCACCTCATTCCCACCAGAGACTACAGTCTCCTCTTCTCCTGCACTTTCATGACTTTCACCATTTACCGGCTTCACCTCAACAGCTCCAGCATCTCCTTCACACTCCATTTGATTTCTCTCAGTTTCAGCCTCTGTGATAGCATCAGTCCTTACAACCTCACCAGAGCTAACTGTCTCCTCAACGTTATCCTTAGTCTCAACCAAATCTTCGAGACTTGCAACATCAGCTTTCACACCAGAACCCGAATTTCCCAAATTGTCATCTCCCGCTTTTAAGCCCCCATCAACAGTAGCTGAACCTCCACCATCTGGGTTTTGGTCAGTTCCACTAACATCGCAAACACCTGGCTCCGAAACCTCTACCATAGTGGCATCCTCGCATACACCTGGTTCCTCCTCGCCTAATGACACAACATAAGGCTGAACTTTGAATGCTTCAGTAATTGTAAAGCTGAGCTCGTAATTCACAGCCTTCGTCCCAAAGATATTGAACCTTCCTGCACTCTTGTAAGCTACCTCAGCATCAGCACCCTTCCTAAATACTACTCTAGCTCGGTTATTCTCCTTGTCAACTTCAGTCTGCGACTCCCTTATTGGTCCAAAATGCCTGAACATTTTACGCAGGCTCTTCTCAGGAGGTATTGTATCTGTTTCAGAAAATTTCATTATAAGCTCAGCTGGTGCATTCTCATCAAAGTTTGCCGGTTTGTCTGAGGCTGAAGGAAGAGGAGTACTGATCTGAGACTGTCGTCTTCTGTATGGTCGACGAGTCCTTTTAACCTGAGCAGGTTTCAACTCAACCGGCACAACTTGATAGTTTTCTTTCTCAGTAGGTGGCGTTTGCTCTTCACCACCATTATGGATCACCCTGTCAGTCCAGTATGTGTCGCCCATTTCCTCAAATTCAAATGTTTCGGTTCCTCCTGCATTAGAATTGGATGGTCTACCTCTTTTCTTGCTTACCTTTTCTGGGGAAGCTTGCTGTGAAGCCGACGAGTTTCGGAAATCTAAGAAAAAGCCAGCAGCAAATTCAGATACAACGTTCTCTTTGTCAGGGTCAACAGCTGCACAGTGAAGCTGGGATACAAAACTCTCAACAGAAAGAGTTTCATCACCAAAGTTACTACCCTTCAAAACTGAAGGAGATCCTGCCATCTGACTAGCAGCTCTGGCTATGCATGCACCGATCTTAAAAGACGGATTTTGAGCAAAAGACACCTTCGCAAATGAAACAGTCTTCCTACCATCTCCTAGTGAATCCTCACTCAGGACATCAGCCTTTCGTTTCAAGCCATTGGTTTTAATATCAGAATCAGTTCCATCATCAGCATAATCAAAATTGTTTGGATTTTCTTCCATTTCTGTATCTTCCTTTTGGGTTGGTTCAATACTTGGAGCTTCATGAGTACTTTCATCAACCTCTCCCATTGCATCTTGTTGATCTACTGATTTCTGATCTAAGCATACATGACACTTCTCTTCTTGGTTTTCATCAGATCCCATAATTGCATCAGAAGCCTCTCTTGGACACTCTGTAGCAGCAGCTGGAGAATCTGCTCCAAAAGCAACACAGGCTTCAGTGGATCCATTTTGAACACCTTCGGCACTTAAGCTTAGATTATCAGGGGATTCAGCATTTACTGTTGCGTCAACAGATTTAAGGGTCTTTTTACAATCCACCGTGGCAACTACCTCTGCCAAGTCAATAGCTTTCTTATCCTCTTTCAAAGATACATTCGTTTCGGTTTTAAGGTCTTGTATAATAATTCCTGACCAAGATGATACACCACTGAAATCAATAAAGTTGGTAATATCAGAACTTGGGTCAAAAAGAGCATTATGATCCAACGGTTCAACTTCACCTGTAGCAGCATCTTCAGAGGGACTGTTTCGGTTTGCTAAATCAGCAGATCCAATTGTTCCGGTAAGATCAGTCGACATATCAACATTTTCTTTCCGTTCATCAATTTCCATTTCGTTGACTAAATTGGAATCATTCCCGCCAGCTTCAGCTATCCGACTATCATGGGTTTGTAAAACAGTTGTATCAGCAGTATCATTTCCAGCATTGTCCAAAACACCACCTACTGTAACATTCTTTCCCACCGGCTCCTCTGTCGCATAATCGATTTCCATGGCTTCTCCGTTTTCTTCTTTTTGGCTAACATTGGTTATTTCTTCTTCACAACATATTTCAGCAGCAGATATAACTTCGAAAACAGTTCCTGGGTTCTCTTCGCTCGTTTCACCTTTGCTTAATTGGGCAGGCTCCTCACTATTATTTGCTGACTCCTCCACTTGGTCCGCTTTATCTTCTGCATCAGAGAGCGCCTCACCATCGACGGAACTTTGCTGGGAGTTTTCAGTTTGAACACTCTGTTCGGAATCATAAGCACCACCGTTTTCTTCAACTTCAGAGTTTTCCTCCTCATCAGTCACCTCATTCCCATCAGAGATTACAGTGTCCTCTTCTCCTGCACTTTCACGACTTTCACCATTTACCGGCTTCACCTCAACAGTTCCAGAATCTCCGTCACACTCTATTTTATATCTCTCAGTTTCAGGCTCTGTGATAGCATCAGTCTTTCCAACATCATCAGAGCTAATTGTCTTCTCAACGCTATCTTCATCAGAAACCGAATCATCCATATTGCCATCTTCAGAAGCCGAACCTCCATGATTTAGGTTTTCATCAGTCCCACTAACATTACAAACACCTGAATCCGAAACCACTACAGTGTTGGCATCTTCGATATCAACTTCACCATCTAGGGTTTTAGTTTTAGACGCTAAACCTAGCCCCTTACCAGTTTCCTCCATGGGCTCTCTGCAATCACCAACAAACTCAATTTCCTCTCTCTGTTCCTCCATGGAATTATCTGGTTGCAGCTCAATCGCTCAAATATATCGATGGATATCTATATAACGAAAGCCGAAACTTGGAACAGAAATCGGGACAAGTTCTAGGTTTCACTAACACCGGAAGTGAAATTAACAATGGGAAAGCTGAAATCGACCGAAAATTACCTCTTTAGATCTTGTCAAAATTGGAGAAACGAAACAATGTGAGGGCTTTGGGTCTCGGTTACAGAGACGAGTGTGGAGAAGAAGAAGAGTCGATGTCAGGAAAGAGAGAGAGAGAGACCTATTTATCCAACCGCGTTGCATATTTTTTTGGTTTTGAGATAAAACCTCGACTTTTTCTCGAATTTATTTTTAAGCCCTAATTGTTTTCACTTTTAAGATCAACCTTTTGAAAGTTACTAAAACAACCCTGTGTAAAATTAAAAACCAAATTAGATCTTGCATAAATTTGGGTAGTAGCCAAACTTTGTCGAATCATCATCTCACCTAACCTAAGGGCTAAGGCTCCAAGTTTAGTGCTCCAAATCTCTTCAACAACACTCTCCCAATATCACTTTTTTTAATAACAACAGCAGATACAGATGTTTTGTCACTAAAACAAAGAAGATTGCCTCTCTAGCCTCGACAATTACAACATGACATGAAAATGTATGTTCTCACGAACTATTACACAAGCCTAAATCTCTACCTAAAAGTTAACAAAACACAAGCAAGAGCCTCCAAATTCCATTGAGCCATTTCATCGCTTACTTCTCTTGATGCCTGCCAATGGTTTTCACCTGAACACACAAAATCAACCACTCTGTTTGAATCCAAAATCAATTTAGAATCCCTTACTAGGAATTCATATATACCCTTTAAGAAAAACACAACAGGCAAATACATGGTCTCATCAGTCATCACTTAGTCGTCATGTATGTGTTAATGGGTCTTAAACTTCCTAACGTTAATCTACCAGGCTACTATGCATATATCCAACTCTTCTCAATGTACACTCTACCCATGTGAAAAAACTATACACCTTAGCTATTAACAACATATACAACTTTCCATTTGATTTGGATCGATACTCGGAGCTTCATGAGTAGTGTCATTGATACGTGTAGATACAGAAATACCGATTTATAGAAGATAATGTTGGGATTACAAAGGAACCTATTTTGATAATGGAGCTCCTCCCACTCCCTCTAATTCACTCACAAACTCGATAAAAAACCTCTATCAACATCCTCGAAGATAATATATATATAGATAAAAGACTAAGAGATAACCTAATCAAACTGTGGTTACTTTGAGAGTAACCACAATACACTCTGGTTACTTTGCAACATTTAGTAAATAGTCACTAACCGTTTAAACCTCTGAAACCACTGCGTCTATCAGTCATCTTCCTTTCTCATTGTGTCTTGTTGATCTACTGCTTTCTGATCTACGCATTCATGATTATCTTTTTGGTTTTCTTCAGATCCCAAAATTGCATCAGAAGCCTCCTTTTGACAATCTGTAGCAACACGGGCTTCGTTCGATTCATTTTCAATACCTTCGGCACTTAAGCTTACTTCATCACGGGATTCAGCATTCACTTTAGCGTCAACAGATTTAAGGGTCTCGATCGTGGCAACTTCCCCTGCCATGTCAGTAGCTTTCTTATCCTCTTTCAAAGTTACATTCCCCGTTTCAGTTTTAAGGTCTTGTATATTTCCTGACCAAGATGATACACCACTGAATTCAATAAAGTTGGTAATATCAGAACATAGATCAAACAGAGCATTATGATCCAAAGGTTCAACTTCACCTGGAGCAGCATCTTCAGTGGGACTGTTTGGATTTGCTAAATCAGCAGATTCAATTGCCTCGGTAAGATCACTTGCCATATTAGCGTTATCTTTCCGTTCATCAATTTCCATTTCCTTTACTACATTGGAATCATTCCTGTCAGCTTCAGCTATTGGAACATCTTGGGTTTGTACCATACTTGCACCAGCAGATTCATTGTCAGCATTATCTACTCTAACATTCTTTTCCACCGGCTCCTCTGTCGCATAATCGATTTCCATGGCTTCTCCGATTTCTTCTTTTTCGTTAACATTGGTTATTTCTTCTTCACGACATATTTCAGCAGCAGCGCTAACTTCCAAAACAGTTCCTGGGTTCTCTTCGTTCGTTTCACCTTTGCTTAATTGGGTAGGCTCCTCTGGAACTTGTGCAGATTCTGAATGCTTAGCATCTTTGTTCTCAGATCCCGGATCATGAAGACCAATACTCTCTTCATTCTCCTGTTTGCTATCAACATCCATTTTGTAATCATCCTCCTCACTTTTATTTGCTGATTCCTTCTCTTGGCCAGCTTTATTTTCTGCAACAGAAAGCATCTCACCATCGACAGTTTGAACATTTTGTTCGGCATCATAAGCACCACCGTTTTCTTCAACTTCACATTTTTCCTTCTCATCAGTCACCTCATTCCCACCAGAGACTACAGTCTCTTCTTCTTCTGCACTTTCATGACTTTCACCATTTACCGGCTTCACCTCAACAGCTCCAGTATCTCCTTCACACTCCATTTGATTTCTCTCAGTTTCAGGCTCTGTGATAACATCAGTCCTTTCAACATCACCAGAGCTAACTGTCTTCTCAACGTTATCCTTAGTCTCAACCAAATCTTCAAGACTTGCAACATCAGCTTTCACATCAGAAACCGAATTACCCGGATTGTCATCTCCCGCTTTTAAGCCCCCATCACCAGTAGCTGAACCTCCATCATCTGGGTTTCGGTCAGTTCCACTAACATCGCAAACACCTGAATCCAGAACCTCTACCATAGTGGCATCCTCGCAAACACCTGGTACCTCCTCGCCTAAAGACACAACATAAGGCTCAACTTTGAATGCTTCAGTTATTGTATAGCTGAGCTTGTAATTCACAGCCTTCGTCCCAAAGATTCTGAACCTTCCTGCGCTGTTGTAAGCAACCTCGGCATCAGTACTCTTCCTATAGACTACTCTAGCTCGGTTATTCTCCTTGTCAACTTCAGTCTGTGACTCCCTTATTGGTCCAAAATGCCTGAACATTTTACGCAGGCTCTTCTCAGGAGGTATTGTATCTGTTTCAGAAAAGTTCATTATAAGCTCAGCTGGTGCATTCTCATCAAAGTTTGCCGGTTTGTCTGAGGCTGAAGGAAGAGGAGTACTGATCTGAGACTGTCGTCTTCTGTATGGTCGACGAGTCCTTTTAACCTGAGCAGGTTTCAACTCAACCGGCACAACTTGATAGTTTTCTTTCTCAGTAGGTGGCGTTTGCTCTTCACCACCATTATGGATCACCCTGTCAGTCCAGTATGTGTCGCCCATTTCCTCAAACTCAAATGCTTCGGTTCCTCCTGCATTAGAATTGGATGGTCTACCTCTTTTCTTGCTTACCTTTTCTGGGGTAACTTGCTGCGAAGCCGATGAGTTTCGGAAATCTAAGAAAAAACCAGCAGCAATCTCAGATACAACGTTCTCTTTTACAGGGTCTGTTGCTGCACAGTGAAGCTGGGATACAAAACTCTCAACAGAAAGAGTTTCATCGCCAATGTTACTACCCTTCAAAACTGAAGGAGATCCTGCCATCTGACTAGCAGCTCTGGCTATGCATGCACCGATCTTAAAGGACGGCCTCTGGGCAAAAGACACCTTTGCAAATGAAACAGTCTTCCTACTTTCTCCTGGTGAATCCTCGCTCAAGACATCAGCCTTTCGTTTCACACCATTGGTTTTAATATCAGAATCGGTTCCATCATCAGCATAATCAAGACTGTTTGGATTTTCTTCCATATCTGCATCTTCCTTGTGATTTGGATCGATACTTGGAGCTTCATGAGTAGTTTCATCTTCCTTTCTCATTGTATCTTGTTGGTCTACTGATTTCTGATCTAAGCATTCATGATTATCTTCTTGGTTTTCGTCAGATCCCAAAATTGCATCAGAAGCCTCTCTGGGAAACTCTGTAGCAACCCGGGCTTCGTTCGATTCATTTTCAATACCTTCAGCATTCACTTTAGCGTCAACAGATTTAAGGGTCTCGACCGTGGCAACTTCACCTGCCATGTCAGTAGCTTTCTTATCCTCTTTTAAAGATACACTCCCGGTTTCAGTTTTAAGATCTTGTATATTTCCTGACCAAGATGATACACCACTGAAATCAATAAAGTTGGTAATATCAGAACTTGGATCAAAAAGAGCATTATGATCCAAAGGTTCAACTTCACCTGGAGCAGCATCCACAGTGGGACTGCTTGGATTTGCTAAATCAGCAGATTCCATTGCCTCGGTAAGATCACTTGCCATATTGGCATTATCTTTCCGTTCATCAACTTCCATTTTGTTTACTACATTGGAAGCATTCCTGTCAGCTTCATCTATTGGAACATCTTGGGGCTGTACCATACTTGCACCAGCAGATTCATTGCCAGCATTATCTACTGTAACATTCTTTCCCACCGGCTCCTCTGTCGCATAATCGATTTCCATGGCTTCTCCGTTTTCTTCTTTTTGGTTAACATTGGTTATTTCTTCTTCACGACATGTTTCGGCAGCAGAGCCAACTTCCAAAACAGTTCCTGGGTTCTCTTCGTTCGTTTCACCTTTGCTTAATTGCGTAGGCTCCTCTGGAACTTGTGCAGATTCTGGATGCTTAGCATCTTTGTTCTCAGATCCCGGATCATGAAGACCAATACTCTCTTCATTCGCCTGTTTGCTATCAAAAGTCTCCTCTTCTCCTGCACTTTCATGACTTTCACTAATTACCGGCTTCACCTCAACAGTTCCAGAATCTCCTTCACACTCCATTTGATATCTCTCAGTTTCAGGCTCTGTGATAGCATCAGTCTTTTCAACATCATCAGAGCCAATTGTCTTCTCAACCAAATCCTTAGTAACAGAACCAACCGTACCCTTAACGCTTCCAACATCAACTCTCACTTGTTTCTCATCAGAAACCGAATTATCCGTATTGCCATCTTCAGTAGCCGAACCTCCATCATTTGGGTTTTCATCAGTCCCACTAACATCACAAACACCTGAATCCGAAACCACTACAGTGTTGGCATCTTCGATATCAACTTCACCATCTAGGGTTTTAGTTTTAGACGCTAAGCCTAGTCCCTTACCAGTTTCCTCCATGGGCTCTCTGCAACCACCAACAAACTCACTTTCCTCTCTCTGTTCCTCCATGGAATTATCTGGTTGCAGCTTAATCACTCAAATATATCGATGGATCTTAAATAAAGAAAGCCGAAACTTGGAACAGAGATCGGGGCAAGTTCTAGATTTCACGAACACCGGAAGTGAAATTAACAATGGGAAAGCTGAATCGACGGAAAATTACCTCTATAGATCTTGCCAAAATTGGAGAAAAGAAACAAGGTGAGGGCTTTGGGTCTCAGTTACAGAGACAGAGACGAGTGTGGAGAAGAAGAAAAGTCGATGTCCCGAGAGAGAGAGAGAGAGAGAGAGAGAGAGACCAAACAAAGTACTGTATATGATCCGTTCGCGTTGCATTTTTTTTTGTTTTCGAGATAAAGCCCTGACTTTTTCTCGAATTTATTTTTAAACCCTAATTGTTTTGACTTTTAAGACCAATCTTTCGAAAGTTACTAAAACAACCCTTTTCTCAGTATTCCGTTGCATTTTTATTTTTTGAATCAAATATCTAGAAAATATGTATAAATTAATTTTTAAAATTGTGATTCTATTATATTTTTCATGGTCTAGCTGTGATTTTACAATGTCAGCAGTAAATCAGGATTCCAATTTTGACACTACGATTATATAACTCTGACATTGAATCGCAGTTCCCTTGACTACAAAGAAGCAAACTCATCTACTAAATGGAAAAATATCCAAACTATTTAGACAATTGGCCGGGGTAGGGTCGGATTGATTTATCCATGTGATCAATTTGTCACTTCTAATTGTCAGTGTAAAGAATGCAAAAGATATATAATATTTTTTTTATTAAGTATTGTTTTGTTTCAAAATAATTATTGTTGTTATTTTTAATGCAGATTTGTGATAAGATTTCCAATTTTATCTCTATCTTTATAATTTATTAATTATTCATATCAAACTAAATAATATATTAATTAAGGTTAAAACAGAAAATTTAATGCTTTTTTTAATCTGTGTGAAATGAAATACAATAAAAAAAAAACCGAGAGAATATTTGTTTAATCATTTTATACTTTTTTTTTTGCGAAAGGGTTTTAATCATTTTATACTTGTTATATAGGATTTTGAGTTATGTTTTTTTAACAACATATACTTCACCAAAATTTAAATACGGATGGTGATACAGCAATAATATTAGACCACTATGCTATATGTATACTGAGTTATGTAAAAATACCCTTTTAGCTTGTGTTCATTAAAAAAAAAAAAAAAACCCAATCTTTTGAAGGTTTAAGACTAGAGAGATCATCACTTGAAAAAACCCGATCACTACCCATTAAAATTTTCTATTATTTTCTAAATATTTTTCTTAAAGTTATCATTACTAGATACTAAAAAACATCTCCATCCATAATATATAACCCCAAAAAAAGTTTCTCAAAAAAAAACTACTTTTATATAATTAAATTTTAATTTAAAAGAAAACTTGAACCAATAGAGACAAGTGTTTTATGGATTCTAAATAGTTTTTCAAAGGTTCTCATTTAAAAACACATTCTCACTTTATTTCTCTTTCTTCCTTTTTCATTAATTTTTTTTTAATCATCAGATAATCTGATGAGAAGCCTCCATTGCAATGCTCTAATGAATAGGCTTACCCAAGAGATAAGTAGAAACACCTCATAAAATGACCTTAATTACTTAAAAAATCGCTAGCTTAGCTTCAATGAATAAATTATTAAATGCAAAGGAATTAAATTTAGAAAAAATTGATTTATGTCTCTATTAAAAAATAAAACATGGTGAGATGGAGAAAATGAATGATTTGGGGCTGAGTCGTTTGATCAACAGCTTGTACCCTATCAACTTATGGCCTTCTTCATTATGCTCTCTCCTCCTCCAACCGTACCTATTCAACAGTCAAAAGAAAAGTTTAATATATTTTCCGACATGAAGATCTTGCATGTAAGGGGCCTTTTGTGATTTATGAATTCATCATAACGACCAGGAATCCAGCTAAACAATTACAGAGACACGTGCTACAACGAGGCATCACGTGCTAAAGCAGGAGCCTAGCTAGCTGAGGATGGTGGATCCATGTGATACCACATCATGGGCACATGAGGCCAATGACTGACATATCAAATAACGTGACCAACTTGTGTATGCCTCATCAGATTTATTTTCTTGAAACGGTCTCATCAGATTTATTTTGCGCATGTATAGTATAAAAAGGAAAGGTAGATGGATAAGAAGTAAAACAAAACACTATATACGAAAGACACATGTTATATTACTAATTTTTATCGCCAACAGCATATATTCACATGTTAAATTAATAAATCAAACTTGTCATTTTTGGATATCTTTTCAGTACAAAAAATAAAATAATAATACCTGATATGGGAGTGGAAAAGGAAAGGGGTTTCGAAAGGGAAGGCTGAGGAAAACCAATGGCCTGAGATTGATGATAAGGATAGACAGTGTAGAGAGGCATCATCGGACTTGCCCCAACCATTACTCGTCCTCCACCATACATGTGATGTTGGTAATATTGCGGTTGCGGCTGCGATTGGGGCAGCGGTTGAGCGTAGTATCCGTTCATATACGATCCTCCAACGTATCCAACCTTCTGTTTATTAAATTTCATCACAAACAAATTCATTTCGTAGGTGTGGAAATATGGTTTTCCAAGCATATCGATTTTACCTAGTTTTAATTAGAAATCATCATAAGACTTACTTGATTGAAGGTCATGTTCGGGGAAACGTAGGAGGAAGGGTACCTTTAATTTAAAATATTAAAACCGAGCTGGTCAAATACCCTTTACTAATATAAGTACATTTTGAAGAAGATTATATGTAGACCTAGAAAATAGTTTACCCATAGAAAGGAACGACTTGATGATGGTGTTGTTGTTGAAGTTGATGTTGCTGGTGTGTGAATCCCGCAGGGTAGTACCATTGAGCTTGATGATTCCCTACATGTGCTGACGTGGCCCTACTCACACTCTTTGATCCTTCACATCTCAAAACATAATATATTGATAAGAACGTTAATTTAGATTAAATTTGAAAAAAAATAGATGGTTTCTAAAAAGTTGAAATGGCAGTGTGGCACAATGGTGTTTCGATTCCTTTCATAACAAGATTCAATCCTTGGGACGTTCTTACCTATGTGAATGAGAACAGGCCTGCCTAGATCAAACCCTTTTATTTTTACATTGTGGTATATATATCCTAAACTTGTAAATTGAAAAGCATTGTTTTCTGCCAAACCAATAACATAAATGTTTTGATTTTCTATTTTCCAAATTGTAAATGACAATCTTAGCATAAGATCATACACAAAATCCACCATGCTACATGCACATATCGATTCCCTTAACATTCCCCGGATAGAAAAATTCCTTTATGACGTTATAACCAATGCATTTATATGTGTATATAACTTTTTTTTCCTTTTTGTTAAAGGTTTTTTACGTGTATATAAATATATGTTCACTGCAATTTCGATCATTTAGATGCCCTAAAGGGCAAAAGTACTCGACTGTTTCAGCCCGTGATCCTCCGGTTATAATTAAACAAAAGAAGATTATATACTAAAAAAAAAGAAAGCTTTAGATGAACCTTGTTGAGGAGAAGCCATGGTGGGGGATTTATGATGGCGGCCACCGAGGGAGGCGAGATTGCAGTTGGCACGGCGGCCATTGATGATCGGAGTCGACTCTTCGCAAGCCTTCTTCGCGGCTTCCGCATCTTTGAAAGTCACCTACAAAAAAAAAAAAAAAATTAAAATAAAATTGAGAAACATAGAAAAAAGAAAAAGTGAGATAAAGAAAAAAAAATGAACATACAAAGCCGTAGCCTTTGGAACGGCGAGTGAGTTTGTCGGAGATGATGACTGCCTCCAAGATGTCACCGTACTTGATAAAATGATCATACATTGCTTCTTTGTGAGTGTCCCAAGCCAATCCTCCTACGAACACTTTGGTCAGCTTCGTGTCTCCAAAACATCCGTTCACGTTGTTGCTCGTCGTCATTGGATCGTGTGTGTGTGTGTGTGTGTGAGAAAGAGAGAGAGACCAGAAAAAGAGAGAGAAAGCGAGAGAGAAGGAGAGTGAATTGAATTATATATAAAAAAGGGGAATAGAATAATAACTCATAATAATATATCATAAAATTAAAAAAAAAAATTATGTAAAATAGAGAGTGACAGATTGGTTGACAGGTAAGTTTTAACGTGATCACTACACCCTCCTATGTCTCTATTCACTCTTATGCCTCTTTCCTGAATATACTAACTTATAATAATTAACACATCACCAAATATGGCCAAGACTTTGTGCAATGTTGTTGATTAACAGGTCCAATCCCTGGGCTTACTCAGCAAACTGGTGATTTAGGCCACACAAAATTATCACAATAATAAGGACGGACTTCATTTTTTTTTTAAATGTGTGTTCTGCCTTTTTGGTGTGTTGATCGAGTTTGGCTCGTTCAGCTTGTAATATTCTAGACCTACATTTGTGAAAATTTGTAACGTTTTTTAGCAGTTTGGGCCCAAATGTTATTTTTGCTTTAGGGCCAACAGCACTAAGGCCCCATAATTAGTAATACACTATTACGGTGGTAATCCACACATCCTTATTCCTTAACACGTCGTGGTAGATATATCTATCTTGTATTAGTTAGCTACTTAGCTAGAAACTTTATCAATACAGATCGCGGCTTTACTGGTTCAACCGGCCACTCCCGGGTTAAAAAACATTGCTTAAAATCAAATTTTCTTCAACCATGCCGGGTCGCTGGTTAATGGTGTGGATTTTAGCATTAGACTTGGACTAGATGAGTGGCGGGGGTCACTGGCCCAATGCTTATGTACCAGCACTAGTCAAGTGTGGAAAGCTAAAACATTGGAAGGACTCTGATTTTCTCTGTAAAGAAGCAACCACTGTAGGCAAAACGGAGACATGGATAAAATGAATCGATTCGTGTGTGTGTTATGTACTAAAAACTTCATTTCCTATATATACTCGAATCTCACAAGTTGCACATATATATATATAACTACTACAAAACAGCATTAACACACTCATTACATAACAAGAACCCAACACAAAAGGGGAGACAGAAGAGAAGACACTAATCTCCAGCTAGTAGTATTCCTGGCAAAAAGAAAGAAAGGGAAAATTCTCTACTGACTTAACAAATAAATCTCCAGAAGGGAATGTCCAAATGGAAGAATGCAGCTCTGTTTCTTCATGAATCATATGATCTACCTTTCTTCATCCTTGCATCTCGCTGGTTTCGAAAGTGGCTGAGAAGTTGCTGTGCCTGCAAAAGAACAATAATATTCAGATATCTCAATCGATTTTCCAACCACACAACAACAAACCGGACTTGGTGTATTATAAGCTCAAGTGTTTACCTTCTCTTTTGCTCTCTGTGTGCCAGACTGGGACAAGGCAACAAGTGGAGGTATTGCGCCTTCTTGCAAGACCAGAGTGCAAAACTTGGAACTGTTCAGACACAACTGAAGCAGCACAGAAGCTGCGTTCTCTTTCCCTCTCTGAGATCCCGAGTCGACGGTCTCAACAAGCAACGGAATCCCACCTTCCCTCACGATTGCTTGACGCCCTTCTCCAACTGCAGAAAGATTTGCAAGAAGAGCAACTGCTTTATCAACCATCTCAAAATCCGGGTCTAACAGCTCCACAAGATACTTAACCGCCTTAGCTTGCACGATACGAGCCTTGTTCTCATGAGTTATCGAGAGGTTGAACAAAGCAGAGGCAGCGTCTTTCTTTCCTCTAAATGTTCCCTTTCCAAGAAGATTCACCAGAGCCTGTACCGCTGCGTTAGACTGCCCTATTCGTTCCCTGTTGACTTGCAGAACAGACAGACTGAACAATGTTGCTGCTGAATTCTCTCTGGCTCTGTCGTTTCCTGTGTTCAAAACATGAACAAGCGGTTCTATCGCCCCAGCTTTCGCAATCATTGCTTTGTTTAGTTCACTTATCGAAAGGTTCAGAAGAGCCGTGACTGCGTGTTCTTGGGTTAGGTTTTCTTCCGAGTACAGAAGTGACAGCAGTGGAGCGATAGCACCGCAACGCCCGATGTGAACACGGTTTTCAATGTTGCTAATGGTGAGATGACGTATCTCAGCTGCAGCAGCAGTCTTCGCTTGGTTAGATCCACTTTTAAGATCTTCTACCAGTTTCATGGTATGTGAAGTCGTCATTGTTCCTGAATCATCCAAATTCTGTCCTGCAATATACTCATGATTAGCGTTGCTTGAACTTTCTGAGTTTTTCTTGGGAGACATCTCACTGTAGCTTTGGCGGTTCCCCGGAATACTTTCTGTCTCATTTGTCACCGAAGGAACATAATCAACAGACGAGACAACACTGCAAACTGATTCACTCCTGCTGTGAGTATAAGACTGCCCCGGAGAAGAAAGTTCGAAAATCTCAAGATCCTTGCTCTGAGATTCCCCGCATAAACTGGCAGGCACGTTGATCTTCAGCTTCTCAAACCCATTTCCGGTTTCAAGAGATGGCCTTGAGGTAAAACTGCTGCTCCGTAAAGAAAAACGGAAGCTCTCAGTGCGGTTAAAGTCATGAGAACCCATGTTATTAGCCATGGAAGAAGCATCGCCACCATCAAACTGATGACCAGAGCTAGGAGCAAGGTTGATACAGTTTGCCTCCAACCAGCTCGCAATCATAGCCTTAACAGTGTAATTGGGAATGAGTTCTTGATGAGTGAGCACCTGCCGTGTCCTGGGACAAACAGCTAACCCGTTATCAAGCCATTTCTTAATGGATGTTCTGTCAAATGTCTGTCCTGAAGCTACTATTACCGGTTCCAGCATGAGTTCCGTTGACAAAGGACACCGGAAATACGGTGGCACAGAGATGCCTTTAGCCACTTCAAGAAACTCGGTTTTAAGCATGTGTTCACGGATGCACGAGACGAGATCTGTCAGTTGGTCGAGTTGTTCCATTTTCTCTTCCGACTTGCTGGCCTGGGAACCTACCCTCTCCTTCTCCACAGCTATGCTTTCCTTTAACAGATCCTGGTTCGATATCAATCCCATCATTTGAATTATGTTATCCAGATGTAGATTATCCAAAGGAGCAACAATATCGTCTTTCTGATTCCGTAAAGCATTCTCCATGTGCTCAGTCAATCTGCTCTCTTGCTTAAAGCACTCAATCTCCTGCACACAACGCTGAAATCGTTCCAAAGAGATTGATACAAGTGGCTGCAATTAGACGCAGGGGGATAAAATAATGAAGTGATTCTAGTTTACCTCAACACCTTGTACGCTTGAAGAAGTAACCGGACTTGACTGTGATAACTGAACAAGTATGCGGCTAATATCCAGCGAACAAGTCTGGACCTTTTCCAACAAAACCTCGCACTGAAACACCTGCACAACGGATTCACTGAATCAAAAACAAAGTAAGAGATAAATGCTGAAATGAGAGCTTATATTCATCAACTTACACCAAACAGCTTGCTCAACTTTGGGGACCAGTCCTCTAAGAACTCCCGAGACTGGTTAACAACGGAATCTAGGTCTTCGCACGCTCTATTTAAGCAGTCATCAGAAGGTATTTTGCAATCAACAACTTCATCCAGAAAGGGTTTCAAGAGCTTCAACAAGTGAACCGCATTTCCAATACATGTTTGGATGGGATTAAATCTTATGGTCTGGCACGCGACCAGATGAAGATACCGAGATATGCTGTTAAGAAGACATCGAACAGGCACAGGATCCATTCAACTACCAAGCTGGAGAATACAAAAACAAAATCAAAATCAACTTCATGACTTTGAAAGAGTGTTTGGTTTAGTAGTTATTCAGAATTTATATGAAAAAAAAGAAAGTATTTAGCACAATTTTGCTGTAGGAACAACATATAAAAGCATTGACTTTTGACCTATTTGTCTGAGAGACTTGACATTGACTAGATTCAGTCACTTCTTGTGGGAACTGAAGAAAAGGAAACAGACACATTCTCAACAGATGTTTCTGCTTTCTCATTTCCTTTTGCCTAATTTTAAACTATTTTTTCCAGTCTACTAAAGTGGGAAAAAGATAGAAATATAGAAACATTTAAGTTTAACACACACACACACACACACACACACACACAAGGAGACTGAGACTTATTCCTCTGAATCTGGTAAAATATCAAATCGATACCCCAAGAAGAATCTCGAACAAGCAAGATAATTCAACGAGACGAGACCCATCACATCACAGAAACAAACAGTAAAACCCAGAAAGAAAAAAAAAAAAAGAACACCCAAAAACCCTAGCTTATTACAAGGCTAATGCCGAATTCGAAAACCAACAAAAAAAAAGAGGTGACATTAAGAAGGAGGAATGTAAGTAAGTTGGAGATACCAAAGATTCAACTGATTCTGGAGCAGGAAGAAAGCGAATTCGGGGTTTCACAAGAACAAGGCGATCATTCGAGCTCGCAGGGATATAAAGAAGAGTTTCCCAAATTATCCAAAGATCTGTTATTTGCTGCTTACACAAAGAGAGGAGAGAGCGAGATTTAAGACAACGGAAGGGGCACAAAAAAAAAAAAAAAAAAAAAAAATCAAGAATTTGCGGAAAAAAAAAAAAAAAAAAAAAAAAGGAAAGAGGAAATAGTAAGTGTTAAGTAATGGCGGGGGCCCCAAGTTGGGTTTTGCAGGTAATCTCTATTTGTTGTGTTGTGTGGAGTTAGTAGTAATCTAAAAGCTGTCTTTTTTTTCTTTTCTTTCTATGTTTTTCATGAAAACACCAAATAATTACTATCACTATTCCAAACATATTTATTTACATTGTTGCCTTGATAAAAGAAAAGATTAAAGTGTCGAAAAAAAAAAAAGAAGATTGAAGTTGCGATTGTGATTTTTTTTCTTTAAAAAAAAATTATTATTAAATTGTGTTTTTCTTTTTCATGATTGGGAATAATGTCAAAGGGGAAGAAGATTTCTATCGTCCTTGAGATTACAAGGTACAATGATTAATCTCTGTTACTTATGGTTTCTAGATTTGTTGGGTAGTACATATTATATGGTGTTTCTTTCTACCTCAATATTTCAGATTTTTTTTTTTTTGGGTCAACATATATCAGCAGAAGTCAGACTATTCAAAGAAATGTCTCTTAGGCCGGCCGTATGAAACAAATTTTGAAGTATTGGCCCCAATTCATGGGTTAGGCCCGTTATGGGTTTGTAAAGAACTGTATTTGTTCGTCTTTGGAGATTGTAAGATTGTAACAACGAATGTTGTTGGTCACTTTTTTTTTTTTTTTTTTGAAACAGGTTTTTGTTGGTCACTTGTTTCTCCGGTAGAAACTGATTAATCGGTATTAATTCTACTTACACATTGGTCAGTCATTTCACCACGATTTAAAGGACTTTTGGAACCTTCTCATAACCAGTAAAAATATAGAGGGACATAACTAATAGCAGAATTTTCCTAAGAAAAAAACTAATTATAGAATTTAAACCCGAACACAGAAGCGCCAATCATTTAGCCTCTCACAAATAGCAAGCAAATTTAAACCAAAGAAGTTAGAAGTTTATAACCAAAAGAAAACGTAACAGCAATAAAGACAAAAAAAAAAAGAACATAAGAAAAAATTGTTTGTTTTTCTCTCTTGATTGAGAGAAAAACAAAATTAAAAAAAAAAAACTTCATTTTCAACTGATCCTCCATACTTTCGATTCTCTGTTTCGCTTCGGCGGAATCAGAGAATCGCTTCTAAAGTAAACATTCGAGACACATACGTTTTGTGATATCGAATATATATTCGTTTACGGGGGAGGAAGCATTTTAAGTGGTAAAGGAAATGTCTCAAGCCGACGGAAGAATGGAAGGTTGGCTTTATACCATCCGACATAACCGGTTTGGCCTTCAGTTTTCCCGTAAACGATATTTCGTTCTTCTCGACAACAACCTTTCAAGCTTTAAATCTGTACCATCCGATCACAATGAGGTTTGTCTTTTTCATTCGTTTTATGGTATACGTTTTGTTCATGTGTTATGGATTTACGTATTGATGCAAAAGTGACACGAATAAGTAAATTGCGTTATAAATAAACGGATGAACCATTTGATAGATAAAAAATTCACTTCAAAAAAAAATCTCACTTCAAAAAGATAGATAAAAATCGCGAACATCTATGTTCTTCTTGTTTTGTTTCTGTATAGGAACCGGACAGAAGAGCATCTCTAGACTGCTGTATTCGGGTTACCGACAATGGTAGAGAGAGTTTCCATAGGAAGGTACTAATTTAATAAGCCTAACTTTCTCTATTTTATAGAGAGGTTTATTAGTAATTTTTTTTTGTCATGTGTTGTTTCAGATTCTGTTCATATTTACACTTTACAACACTTCGAACCATTTGGATCAGCTAAAGGTTTGTTTGCTAGGTTTTGTCTTTATATCTCAGGTTGTTGTTTTTTCTGGTCTTAATAATCAGTTAGGTTTTTTTTACTGTGAACAGTTGGGAGCAAGTAGTCCTGAAGAAGCAGCCAAATGGATCCGATCATTACAAGATGCTTCACAAAAGGTTTTTTATTTTTATTTTTAAGCTTTTACATTTCTGTGTACATTATAAGGGACTGATTTATACGTTGGATTTCTGATTTTAGGAGTTTCCATTTCCGGATTGTGAATTTGTATCTCATGCTGAGAAGGGACTTGTGAAGCTTGATGTTTCAAAGAGATCACGCCGCAAAAACTCAGTGGACTGGACAAATTACTCGTCATTGAATGTTGAAACAAATGTTGAAACAATAGCACCTGATGTCATTGCACCTTCTCCATGGAAAATCTTCGGATGCCAAAACGGTAAGGAAACACAAATCTCTTTGAAAACTTGTGTATCAAGAAACCGCACGCTGCTCTCACCTGAGGTTTTGGGATTTCAGGTTTACGCCTTTTCAAAGAAGCTAAAGACTGGGATTCTCGCGGAAGGGTAATGTTGTTAATTTGTTCATTCACTGCATCTGTGAATCATAATTGGTTTCTTAACTTAATCTCTTTTGCTGAAACCTCTTGCAGCATTGGGATGATCACCCTGCAATAATGGCGGTTGGGGTCATTGATGGTGCTTCAGAGGATATTTTCAATACGTTAATGTCTCTTGGCCCCTTACGATCAGAGTAAGCTTCCGTAATTTTGATCTGAGAGGTTAACCAACCACAGTGGTCTAGTAGTTTGAGGATTTTACATGAATTTCTTGCAGATGGGACTTTTGTTTCTACAAAGGCAGCGTGGTGGAGCATCTTGATGGACACACAGATATAATCAATATCCAGTTATACAGTGATTGGTTGCCATGGGGCATGAATCGAAGAGACTTGTTGCTGCGACGCTACTGGAGAAGGGAAGAAGATGGAACATATGGTTAGATAAATTCTTGATAGTATTTCTAAGTTTTTCGATCTGTTGAATTTCCAGGGTCTATACTATAACCTTCTCAACCTTGAATATCACAGTGATTCTTTGCCACTCTGTTTATCACAAGAAGTGCCCACCAAAGAAGGGATACGTTCGCGCTTGTGTCAAAAGTAAAGTTTCTTACTTCATATACTCTTAATAATTTTGTTCTTTGGAATCCCATATCTAAAAGTTAGAAAGAGACCTAATATAGAACATAAAAGACATGAGCCAATGAGTTTTGCACTCGGAATGTAGGTGGTGGTTACGTGGTGACTCCGGTGAACAAAGGAAAGCAATCACTAGTAAAGCATATGGTAGCCATTGATTGGAGAAGCTGGAACTTATACATGAGGTCATCTTCTGCAAGATCCATAACCATCCGTGTGGTTGAGAGGCTTGCGGCATTACGCGAAATGTTCAGAGCGAAACAAGGACACGGCTTCACTGAGTTCGTCTCAGGGGAGTTCATGGACACCAAATCCTGCGTGTCCAAGACTAACACTAGACCCCTTAAAGCAGAAGCCAAAAGATTTGATCTAGAGCTTGTGAAGGCTGATGAAATGGAGAAACCTTCTTCAGCACGCAACAGTTTGATGGACTTAAATGATGCTTCTGATGAGTTTTTTGACGTTCCTGAGCCCACCGAGTTTGATAGCTTTATTAACAACTCTCCCTTTTCGCAAGGACACTCTCAGGTATATTTCTCCTTAACCCAATGGCTCTCTCTCACTTCTTGTTTTACTTGTGGATCAAAGTAAAATTTGAAAGTTGCATGTGTTTGTGTTTCAGCTCAAGATACCATCACCAGCTGGTATTGTCAAGAAAATTCAAGATCTAGCCATTAATAAGAAAGGCTATATGGACTTACAAGAGGTGGGCATGGGCGAAAATAACACATTCTTCTATGGAGCCACTCTTCAAAAAGACCCAAATCTTACTCTACCTTGTAGTTGGGCTACCGCGGATCCATCCACATTCTTGATTCGTGGAGACAATTATCTAAAAGACCATCAAAAGGTAAT
This sequence comes from Alliaria petiolata, assembly GCA_020283515.1. NCBI lineage: Eukaryota > Viridiplantae > Streptophyta > Magnoliopsida > Brassicales > Brassicaceae > Alliaria > Alliaria petiolata. The sequence continues at coordinate 106,859,114 of JAHZTW010000002.1, read as the reverse complement.
CCATTTTCAAGATACACAAATGTGTTTGTATTCTTCTTGAAATTCAAACACATTTGGTAATGATGCTGGAACAATAGGTAAAGGCAAAAGGCACATTGATGCAAATGATTGGAGCAGACTGGATAAGTTCCGATAAGCGAGAAGATGATCTTGGTGGACGACTAGGCGGTCTAGTTCAGGAATTCGCAGCGAAAGGAGGTCCCGAGTTTTTCTTCGTTGTAAACATGCAGGTAACTTTGAGATAAGCTTATACTATTCTATGGAATCAGTGATTTTATTCATAGTTTAGAGCTAGGCACTAATTAATATCAAATGTAAATAAAAATCAGGTCCCCGGTTCAGCTATGTACAGTTTAGCATTGTACTATATGCTGAAAACTCCATTAGAAGAACATCCTCTGTTACAGAGTTTTGTGAATGGTGATGACGCTTATCGCAATTCGCGCTTTAAACTCATCCCTCATATCTCCAAAGGTTCGTGGATTGTGAAACAGAGTGTTGGCAAGAAGGCTTGCTTGGTGGGTCAGGCACTTGAAGTTCGTTACACCCGCGGCAAGAACTACTTGGAGGTAAAAAATATGAATCAAAATCGATCTTAATTATATGTGATCCGATGACAAAATCATAATGTTTTTGAGCTTTGTTTTTTTCTTCCAGCTTGACATTGATGTTGGGTCTTCAACTGTTGCAAGAGGTGTAACCAATCTTGTTCTTGGGTATCTTAACAATTTGGTTATTGAAATGGCTTTTTTGATACAGGTAAGCAAAACAAATCATGTTTTTAAGTTTGCAAATTGTTAGATTTAATTTCAGTTTATGGATCACATAATGATAATTTTTTTTGAATTTTTTCTTTGACACGAATCGTGCAGGCAAATACAGTAGAGGAACTACCAGAACTGCTACTAGGAACGTGTCGGCTCAATTATCTCGATGTTTCAAAATCTGTAAAAGAAAGATGACGCTTCCTTAAGAACAGAAGAATAATGCAGGAGGAGCAGATGATTATTTCGATTTTGTTACTTTGTAAAAGCTGTGTTTTTACTGTGTTTCTTTTACCCTTTTTTTTCTTCTTATGTCAACTTGTTTTTACACTCAAACTAAGGTGTAGAAAAGATCAATAGTTTGTGTCTCTGATCCAACATTGAATAAATAAGATCGTTGATAAGACTGTAACTCAACAGAGTAGCGCTTTAGTTCAATGTTTTGCAATATGAAAACCAGAGGAAAGAGTTACTTGCGCAACAATCAACAGCTCTTCTTCTATCACAAGAAACCTTAAACCCTATCCAATACTGAGTTGCACACAGTGACACAGAGCAAAGGCGATATATAATAAGTAGTCCTGTATTTCTAGAGTTGATCTCTACTAAAAGGCTTCTTCGATGTGTGACATGTGTCAAACACAGTTCTGACACTTGCGTTTTACATGAGTAAAATTTCTTTCTAAATCACTTTTGAAAATTGAAATATAATACATTTTCAATTTTTTTTAAAAAAAATTTGTGAAATACATTCCAACGGTGAAATACATTCAAACGCTAAACGCAAACTGAAAGTTTTATTTTCGTTTGCGTTTAACGTGTACTAACAAAAAAAATTTGTTGTTTAAAGTATTTAAGATTGTGGATTCATTTCAATATATCATAAATGTCAACGTAAAAAGTGGAGGCATAAATGCATTTCTTTCTGAATTTTGATAAGTATCTAATTAGAAAATAAAAGAAATGCGTTTATGATTGGAATTTACATATGTAGAGCGAGTGTGATTTAATGAATAACAAGTGTGTGTGGGGTTGAGCAGAGCAGCGTTGCGTGCCTCTGAAAGCAAAGGAGTCTCTTTCAGTGGGTCACAGGTTCCTCCGGTTCATCTGTCGGCACCGACACCTCTCTAACTAATTCTTCTGTTTTTTTTTTTTTTTTTTTAGTTTTCACCTTATTTTTCCTTTGCTTTTTTTTCTTTTCAACTTCAAACACTATTGGGTTTTTTCGATTTCTTTTCTTTAAAAGTAAATATCTTTTGACTACATTTCATCTTGTATTATTTAACATAATTTTTTTTTTGTTGTTCATATGCTAATCATTGTTTCATCATATCTAATGATTTCTTTTAAACATATATATTACACATGCCGATCTACAATAACAACAGACATATACTAGTTACTTCGAAAATATTACATGTATAGTTCGCCAGAAAATGTAGTTTCGAGAGATTAAACCCTAAAGTTGGTATAGAATCACTAAGCATATAATAAAATGTGAAAAAAAATAACTGCATGTAGAAAAACACCAAGACAAACCCTTGACTTTGAACAGTGGATGTATAATTGTACCATGTGTCCAAAAGAATCACAAGATTGAATTGTGTGTTAGTATCTTTTGTATGCTAAAAGAATAAGAAACAAAACGTATAGTGAAAAGAAAATATTTAAAATGATTTGTTGGTATATTTTTTTTTTGTTTTTAAGACGTGAGGACGAGTCATTTACATCTAGACTGTTATGTGTTACTATTGGTTTGCTGTTTTGCTCGCTTATCCGTACCTACATTCATCAAATGTGTAACTGAGCGAGTGCATATTGCTAAAGTACGTAATAGTTAGTATNATGTAGAGCGAGTGTGATTAATGAATAACAAGTGTGTGTGGGGTTGAGCAGCGTTGCGTGCCTCTGAAAGCAAAGGAGTCTCTTTCAGTGGGTCACAGGTTCCTCCGGTTCATCTGTCGGCACCGACACCTCTCTAACTAATTCTTCTGTTTTGTTTTTTTTTTAGTTTTCACCTTATTTTTCCTTTGCTTTTTTTTCTTTTCAACTTCAAACACTATTGGGTTTTTTCGATTTCTTTTCTTTAAAAGTAAATATCTTTTGACTACATTTCATCTTGTAATATTTAACATACTTTTTTTTTTGTTCATATGCTAATCATCGTTTCATCATATCTAATGAGTTTTTTAAACATATTACACATGACGATCTACAAACAACATACATATACTAGTTACTTCGAAAATATTACATGTATAGTTCACCAGAAAATGTAGTTTCGAGAGATTAAACCCTAAAGTTGGTATAGAATCACTAAGCATATAATAAAATGTGAAAAAAAAATAACTGCATGTAGAAAAACACCAAGACAAACCCTTGACGTTGAACAGTGGATGTATAATTGTACCATGTGTCCAAAAGAATCACAAGATTTAATTTTGTGTTAGTATCTTTTGTATGCTAACAGAATAAGAAACAAAACGTATAGTGAAAAGAAAATATTTAAAATGATTTTGTTGGTATATTTTTTTTTTGTTTTTAAGACGTGAGGACGAGTCATTTACATCTAGACTGTTATGTGTTACTATTGGTTTGCTGTTTTGCTCGCTTATCCGTACCTACATTCATCAAATGTGAAACTGAGCGAGTGCATATTGCTAAAGTACGTAATAGTTAGTATTTTTGTTTTTTATTGTTTGTTAAGGTTAGTATTTTTGTTTGTTTCGCTTCTTATCACTATTTCTCTGTTTTGCACGTGATTTATTTTGTTAGCACCGTTTTAAGTAATTTGGCATTCGACTAAACACATATTAAGCGAATTAGAAGCTAAATCAGAGGAATACGGAAAAAGACTTGCGCTATCGGTACTCGGAACATCACAGATTCCTTGACATCCTTGTCAACGATTTGTATTTTCTTTTCACGTCCTCATAGGCTCTTAATCGATTGGTTGTCAGATTTATTAAATTTTCTCAAAATTTTGGTGTCACTCTAAAACGTGCTCTCAACCTTTCAAATTATACAAATATACCAAAATAATACATATATACCCTAAATGCTCAAAATCATATGACTATACCAAAAAGAAATTGTATGGGCAAAAATAAAATATATGGAAAGTGCTAAAACTCGCGCCCGTAAAGAAATTATATTAATTAGTTGAAAGATCAAAAATAAGCAATGCACCATGAATAACATTTTCATTCGTCTACCAACTCACGACAACAGGAAATCATCACTTCAACGAACATGCCGACGGATTTATGCAAGATTGATGGCAGATAATATTCTGTCACTACTATGTGGCGAAAGATTGTAAACGACATCACATCATATAGCATTTGAAGTTGTGCAAGCTTATGTTGAAAACTATTCAAATACTCTTGTAACCGGTACAAGTGATTTATATGTCAATACGTCGTATGATGCACTCTCAGAAATATCCACACATGTTAGATCTTCAAGTATTTTCGGGAACAACGTGGTGATGTCCAAAGATTTTTTTGATCTGTTAGAGGTAGCAAATCAATTCATTTATGTGTGAATTGTGATCACATTCGAAAATACTAAATATTAGACTATATGACAAATGGCATCGGCGACCAATTGAGTTTGAGAGTTGGCAACCGTCATCCACAGACATTTTCAATTGCTGAGAAAACAACTGAGGCAAATTCAGTAATTTGGGTGTATATATATATATATATATCTACTAACATATAAAATAAATTTCTTTTATATATTTCAAACGTTTTTCTTCCTATTTAAACCACATATAACAGTGAATCCGCTCGCGCGAATCCAAAACTATCTTTTTATCAAGTATGATTTTATAGAAACTTAAAAACTAGACTGAAAGTCTATGGCAGACTCAATGTTCAAAAAAAAAAAAAAAAAAGTTCATGGCACTCTTGTCTTGTTTTATGCTAGTATAAAACCCAAGAAGAGAAGAAGGTCGCTAGCCCAACTACTTTTTTCTTTAAATGATAATTGTTTCGACCAAAATAAAAATATAAATACTTTTGGTGTCTTTAGTTCAAACAGCATGTGAAGAATTGCTGACAAACTGCTTTATAACAAAAAAAAAAAAAAAACCAGAGAGGTTCATGAATTGTCCAAATCGCATCAGTTTAAAATATAATAATACAAAAATTGGATAAAGAATTGTGTATTCCAAAAAAAGCCAGTGCATGTGGGTGATTATAGAGCATATAGTGAATAATTGAATTGATCCGTTGATCCTAGGACTTGTTGGACTTGGAGGAGAGATTCGTACGCTCGAGTGAAAGAGAGAGAGAGAGAGTCCTTCCCCGAAGAGCTTAGCTAGCTAGTAGAGAGAGTTTCGCACACTACTAGGACCCACATCGTCACATGATCTAACGTGGAGATTGTTGGACACGTGTTCGGTGCCTATTCGTATATGTTTAGAAATATTCATCTGTCAGGGAAGAGAGAACCGATCCCGAGGCAAAACCACGTGATTTGCTGAATGATATAATAGTTTTTTTCAAATTGGCGCTTCTAATCTTCTTCGTTTCCCTTATTTAAAATACGCCTAAACAATGTTTAATAATCGTAATTAAAAAAATGAGCGTGGGGCCGATCCCAATCGTATCTTCTCACGTATTTTAGACAAAAGTGGGTCCTAACGAAAACATGGGCTCTTACTTGCTCGCAAGTCACCCGCGCCTTCACCTGTTCTCTGTGCACATGCTCATCATCCCCCACCGACTAGATACGCTTACGGTCTCATTCGTAATCGTATATTATACGTTATCGTATACGGTCAACCGTACCAAAAAATGTTTAATTACTATCCCCTACTCCGCCAACATCTCTTATCCCGCTTATTTTTACTATAAATTATGTTTTGATTATGTGTCACGGATTTGTATTACTCTTGTGATAGAGGTGGCAATTTTTCATTTATTATATATATATATATATATGAGATATGGACACATCTAACTTTATTTAGTCATTACACTTATTGAGATCATAGAAAGAAATCTTTTGAGGAGTTTAGCCTTTTTCTGATACAAAGCGTATAGTTATGCTAATATAAAATCGGGATTTTGATTCTTCAATAAATTTGGATTTGAAATATTTCTTATTTTAATATGATATGTTGATATTCCGGCTTAATGCAGAAGTCTTACCACACTCATATATGGCGTTTCGTAAACCATTTATTTACCTGATATATTATTACATGCGTTTCNCGAAGAGCTTAGCTAGCTAGTAGAGAGAGTTTCGCACACTACTAGGACCCACATCGTCACATGATCTAACGTGGAGATTGTTGGACACGTGTTCGGTGCCTATTCGTATATGTTTAGAAATATTCATCTGTCAGGGAAGAGAGAACCGATCCCGAGGCAAAACCACGTGATTTGCTGAATGATATAATAGTTTTTTTCAAATTGGCGCTTCTAATCTTCTTCGTTTCCCTTATTTAAAATACGCCTAAACAATGTTTAATAATCGTAATTAAAAAAATGAGCGTGGGGCCGATCCCAATCGTATCTTCTCACGTATTTTAGACAAAAGTGGGTCCTAACGAAAACATGGGCTCTTACTTGCTCGCAACTCGCAAGTCACCCGCGCCTTCACCTGTTCTCTGTGCACATGCTCATCGTCCCCCACCGACTAGATACGCATACGGTCTCATTCGTATCGTATATTATACGTCATCGTATACGGTCAACCGTACAAACAAATGTTTAATTACTACCTCCTTACTCCGCCAACATCTCTTATCCCCGCTCATGTTTACTATAAATTATGTTTTGATCATGTGTCACGGATTTGTATTACTCTTGTGATAGAGGTGGCAATTTTTTTCATTTATCATATTTTATTATATATATGTGATATGGACACATCTAACTTTATTTAGTCATGTACTTATTGAGATCATAGAAAGGAAATCTTTTGAGGAGTTTAGCCTTTTTCTGATATACAAAGCGTATAGTTTATGCTAATATAAAATCGAGATTTTGATTCTTCAATAAATTTGGATTTGAAATATTTCTTATTTTATATGATATGTAGATATTCCGGCTTTAATGCAGAAGTCTTACCACACTCATATATGGCGTTTCGTAAACCATTTACCTGATATATATATTATTACATGCGTTTGAGTTATTTTATTAGAACTACAACTTATTTGGTTAGAGAAACTAGCGTTTTGTAAACAATTCTACTCGTTTTAATCAATATTCGTTGAGGTGTCTTGATCAGTCTAATATTAATGATCAACAATACGCTTTTTCTTTTTATGCCGGAAGTTATACGAACATTTTGGTCCCAACCATAGGCTCAATTTTTTTGATAGCGTAATATACATTAATTAATTAATTCGAATAAATAAAAGCTTAGTATTTTGCTATATAATGGATGAATTCAAAAAAAAACATACAACCATTGACGAGATGCATGCATGCATGAAGTGATCTCAACATGCAACCATTGACGAGATGTATAAAGTGATCTCAACATACAGCCATGAAGTGATCTCAATAAAAGCTTAATTAGTATTTTGCTTATAGCAAACAAAGAAACCATTGACGAGTTATATATATATATATATATATAGTACATGTCTTTAAATGTACATAAAATAACACCTTCTTCATAGCTTTTGTCATTTGGAGAGTAATGGACAGAAGTCTTTTAGAAGAAAGTGATCGTATATGGAGTGAACTCCAAGTTAGTTACTGCAAACGAAAACTAAAATAGAAGAAATATAATAAAAGAAAGAAAGTGGAAAAGTAGAGTCTTACAAAATTAGCATTAAATTAAATTGGTAGATCATGTTTTTTTATTATTATTTTTTGTTCATTTCTTTAGGAAAGAGTGTGCTTGAAGTAAGGAAACTAAGAGTATGGTTGAAGTTAGCTTAAGAAAATGGTGATATAGAACATCTCAAAGAAAATTTCATTGGATTATACGTCTACGAATGTGGAGTTCTTTGGCTTTGAACTCATTGTGTCTTCGATTTATGGTGACTGCGTACAGTATTCTCCACAAAGTATTAAATTAAGTTTTGTTTTTATTAACCTATATATTGTTTATTCACTTATTTGTATAACTTGTTATCATCATTGTTTAGTAAGACTAACTTAGAACAAAATTCTTCTGATTATGATGATATCTACCAGATGAAAATGATTAGATCTTTTTTATTATCATTTGATTGATTTTCAAGATATCTTAACAAGAAAACGATCAATCCCTCATTTATATGGTTTACTTTAGGGCATCTATATATCGCCTCCCTTTTTTAGCCTAACCAATGAAAAAAGGTAAAATATCCAATTCAAATTTGTTAAATTTTCTATATATGCTTAATTAGTTACTAAGTTAATTAAACTAGGAAACATTTGAGGGATCAAGATATAAAGATATATTTTGTTTTTGCGACTTAAACCAAAAAAAAAAACACCGAGGGAAAACTCATGAATATTTGTTTTTGGTTTCAAACTCAGAAAGAAATCTTGCCAAAGAAGAGTAATGCCACGTAAATTTTACACCTATAGGAAAATATATCACTGTAACCATGATAAGATAGTGTTTATCAATGATAAAATCGTAGATGGTTTATTTTTCTGTGGCAAAAAAAAGAGAGAAATAAAGTTGAGGGGGGTTCTTAAAGCCTATAATAAATATATATAGTTTGATTGATATGTCAACTGAATAATAGAATACCATAATACTTGGTAATAAACTAGCGGGATTAATAAAATGGAAAATTGTAAATGTGAATAAACTTAAAACGCTAAAAAAATTATTGTGTAAATTAATTATAAATTTTTTTTTGACAACAATTAGTTATAAATTTAAAACGTGTAAAATAGATTGAAAAATATCTTATTAATTTTTATTTGTTTTATTATTTTATTTTTAATACTATAAATGGTATATATTCGAATAAAAACGTGAAAATTTGAAAATTTTACATACAATTCAAGTCCACTCGTATGTATTTTGACCCCCTAAAGAAAAATGTAATACGCATAGAAAAAGTCTCTACTTTTACTTTGCAACACGTAGTTTGTGGCATAAACAATGGGGAGAAAATTAGTAAAAAGAAATAATAAACAGATAATAATAATATCTAATATAATATTGGAATTACATGTACGCGTAAACGTCGTATATTTTCCTTCGTGCCATTTCACCTTCCCATTATCTCATTGACTTTTCTCGTATGTGTGTAGGAGCAAAACCATGACTAGAGAGAATTATGCGCGTTATAATTTTAGTATTCTTCTTAAATCCAAAAACAAATAAAAGTCCCCATATATCTTCTAATTACGTCAACTCTTTACTTAAATGACAATTTATTTTTTGATGACAATCTGAACCTATGAATTTCAGGTATTTTATATATTAATAATCTTTGTTAAGATAAAGGCGGTGTAACTTTAATTTAAACCAATTTTCCTTAATAAGTTTTATTTTTCACTTAAATTCATTGCTTTTCAAACAAATACAACTTTTGCACAGCTAAGCAAAGGTTTGTGAATAAATCATCTTTGGTAAAGTCTCAAATGAGAAATGGAACCCACATGAGGGAGGTGAGATTATGAAATATTTTATTTCTTAAAATTTTATGAAATGTTTAGAGAGAGAGAGAGAGAAGGAAAGAGACTTCCACATGAAGACAGGGTAAGGAATGGTAAAATACAGCTAGCAAAAGGGGAGAGAGAGAGAGATAAGTGTTTCTCACACCTAACTCTTTATAATAATAAGAGAGAAGCTATTGCTCTCCATTACTCTTCACCCATTTTCCCAATCAATCACTCTTCACTTCTCCCCACTCCTACTCCTTTTTTTTCCTTTCTAAGCAATCTCCATCTCTCTCTCTCTCTCTCTCTCTTCTTATATTCTCAAAAATTTGATTCTCTCTCTCTCTCTCTCTCTCATACGATCTGCACAGCACTACGAACAGAGGTTCGAATTCCCTCTCTGGCTCTGTTTTCACTCCCATTCTTGATTTTGGTTTTGCTTTTTCTTGGGAATTCTTGGTTTTGAATTGGGTTTTAGGAGTCTTGCAGAGTTAATGAGGTGTCGGTGGGGGCAATTTTCTGATTTTTTTGTTCTGTTTTGGTTACTGAGAAAGTTGAAAATTCAAGAAGATAGATGGGATAATCAAGAATGCCTAATTAACGGTGACTTTTGACTTTTAGAGCCGCTGGTCTATTGCAATTGAATTTGTTTGTGCTTAGAATGGTCCTCGTTATTATTTCTGTAACCAAAAAGAAAGAAGAAGAAAAAAATATCAAAAAAAGGTGGGCCAAAGCATGTTCATTTTCAAAATTTTGATTTTTAAGGTGGTTCCAAAATTTGGTTCAAATTTTTAAAAAAACTTTTGAGAAACTTCTTCTTCGGTTTCAAAAACTCTTGTCATTTTCCTCTATATATCAATTAATTCATTAGACCCATCACATCATCATCATCTCTCTCATTATTTTTCTTATCAAATTGTTTCTTTTTTTCTTTTCTTTTTCTCCAGCTAAAAATTCTAAATCGTTAAAGAAGATGATTGGACAAAGCTTCCCGGAGGATCTTGATTGCGGCAACTTCTTCGACAACATGGACGATCTCATTGATTTTCCCGGTGGTGATATCGATGTCGGTTTCGGCATCGGTGACTCCGACTCCTTCCCTAACATCTGGACCACTCATCACGACACGTGGCCCGCCGCTTCTGATCCTCTCTTCTCTTCCAACAACACCAACTCTGACTCATCACCTGAGCTCTATGTTCCGGTCAGTTTTTTACTCTGCTAACCTACGCTTTTCCCCTTTTTTTTTTTTTTTTTTTTTATCAATCACACATTTATAAAATTCCTTTGTTTTGGTGGTTTTTAGTTTAATCAAATTTTTATTTCCCGCTTTTATTTGCCTGTCATGTGTTTTTATTTTTGTAAATCCTGCTAACATACGCACTCTTCCTTGTTCTGCCGTTGCCTTTTTTTGAACAAATGTTATTTTGTTGGAAATTTGCAGTTTGAAGATATCGTGAAGGTGGAAAGACCACCGAGCTTTGTAGAGGAATCATTGGTTGAGAAGAAGGAAGACTCGTTCTCGACAAACACGGACTCATCGTCTTCTCATAGCCAATTCAGGAGCTCAAGTCCAGTGTCGGTCCTCGAGAGCAGCTCCTCGTCGTCCCAAACCACCAACACAACCTCCCTTGTCCTCCCCGGGAAGCACGGCCGTCCACGCACAAAACGCCCCCGCCCACCGGTCCAGGAGAAAGACAGAGTCTCTAGAGACAGTGTTTGCGGGGCGGATTCTCGCCTCATCATTAGAATACCGAAGCAGTTCCTCTCCGACCACAGCAAGATGATCACCAAGAAGAAGAAGAAGAAGGCCAAGGTTACTTCTTCCTCTTCTTCCTCCGCGATCGATCTCGAAACCAACGGAAACAACAACGTGGATTCGTATTCTTCGGAGCAGAACCCGGTTAGGAAATGTATGCACTGCGAGGTCACCAAGACCCCACAGTGGAGGCTCGGCCCTATGGGCCCAAAGACGCTTTGCAACGCTTGCGGCGTGCGTTACAAATCGGGCAGGCTTTTCCCGGAGTACCGTCCCGCTGCTAGCCCAACATTCACTCCAGCTCTTCACTCGAACTCCCACAAGAAGGTGGCTGAAATGAGAAGCAAGAGATGCGGCGACGGCAGCTATGCAACCGAAGAGAATGATCTGCAAGAACTGATTCCGAACAATGCCTACATTGGCGTAGACTAAAACCCGAGAGAGAGGTTGATTCAGTTTCCAAGCCGTTGAAGTGATTAGAGTTGCGAGGAGTAGGAAAGAGTCAGTGAGCAGAAAAAATGTTAGTTTTAGAAAGAGATGAAAGGAAGAGGAGCAATCAATTGGGGGATCAAAAGTTAGATGAGAATTGATTGTGATTGTATTTTGTATTTGTAGTGTGAATGGGCAAAAACTCTTGAAAACAGAGGAAGATTAAAGTTTGGGGAAGAGCAGAAAGATTTTGAAGACATTAGAGAAAGTTAGGCGTTGAGTTTTACATTAAAATCTTCCTCTCCTTTTCTTTTCTTCTTTCAATTCTTTGTATTTTTATTGTGAGGATTCTTTTTTGTAGTTGATTTGTTTTAGCTGAAAGGTTTTTTTTTTTTTTTTTTGTTAAAATCCAATGTTATATGTTAATTTATTAGTAGATGGTTTCCCTACCCTTGAAAGTAACTGCATACATCCCTTTTATTATACAAAGCTAAATACGCGTTTATATAGAGTAATATATAGCAACATTATATATTTAGACTGTATTTATGAATGATTAAGTTATTTCCTTTTTGTTTTTTTTTTCTCCTAAAGGTTTTATGGTTAGTGTTGCGTTTAAATCAGTGGTAGATATGATATAAGCAGTAACGTAATTAAATGGAGATGAGAGATTGATTAACAACCAATATCTTTTTAGAAAAAAGGAACTTGATAGACTAGCTTTTATGTAAATCCATCCATATATGATCTATGTCTCTATGATGCCACTTTAAGATAGAGTGTTTCTTAATTTTACCAACCTTTTCAAACTCACACTCATTTCATATTAAACACTCTCTTTTTTTTTTTTCCATGTGTTTCTTCATTGTTAGTATTATATTAGTTTAACAATGAGCGAATGATTTTAGAATGTCCTCATATTTTTATTTTCGAAACCATATGCACAAATAACCAACTCGATTGGGACAATCGAGTCAGTTAAAGAGACATTCATTCGCGATTTTAATGAATTTTATTATTACCAAACAAATTTTTCTTTCTCTTTTGTCTTTTAATTATTTTCAATTTTTTTTTTTTAATGTGAGGGTATTTTACTAGGTATGTTCAATGGCCTAACACATTACACATGTTTATAGTAGACCTATATCTTCTTATCCGTCAATCAATCGCTTACTTTTATTTTATCTCTCTATGTTTGGAGTTTAAATTATTTGATTTTTAATCACCAAATTTCATCTTTCAATATTTATTTCTTTCGTGTTTAAACGAATTTTAACCAAATAGAATTGAAACAGTTTTACAGATCGCCAATTAATAAGATACTTTATACATAAATAACTTTTGTATTACTGATTCAAACAACAACAAATTGAAAAATTCTAGCGATTATTCTTCGGATCTTAGGAATTTAAGAGCATTTTCATTGCTAAGAGTCTAAGACACTCAACAAGAGGTATTTGAAACATGTTATTCACGTTTTTGGTTTAAGCATGTTTTGATTCTAGGTGAATGTTGCATATTTAAGTGACAACGTTTATATTGCTAGAATGTGTCAGTGTCACTTGATCTAAATAGCGATTAAGGCTCATAGCCTCATCATATACACTTCAACTCAGGTTCCTCGAGAAGTTTGCAACAGAGTTCAACACGATTTCGTGTGTTTCGTAGACCCAAAACTTTTGTCTTGGTTGATTTCAGATGTGCTGGATACTACTAGGCCCAGTATCGGCCCACGTAGTGTTTTCCCTTAATTGTTTTGTCAGTAAGAACTAAGAAGAGTTCCTTCCTAGCTCATAGAGATGTGCGATTAATTTCTCTAGGTTGGGCCCGCCGAAAGAAAAGGTGCAATTGACAAATAAAAGTAACAAATCAATGAAATAGTTAATCTTTAAATATTATCAACTTACTGATGTGGCTGAATTTTTAAAGATTGAATTTGCATATGTGGCAGTGTAAGAAAAGATGGAATTTTACTTTCTGTATATAGATTTCCGAATCTAAAAACAATTATGAAGCAAACAATAACTAGCACTAACTAGCATAAAAATTTTATAAATTAATATTTGATAAATTAATAATCATTATAAATTAATAAATTTTCATCATTTCAAGTCGAATGAGTGTAAAAATTAGCAAAATTCGATAAGATAATAAAATAATAATTTTTTTCAAACTCTTATTTAAATATATGGTCCCAATAATAAAATAAATTAATAATTATACATCTAGACATATATAATTAAGGTAATGTAGTAAAATATAATTTTATCGTTGTTACAAATTCATGAATGTTTTTTTGACTTATCTTTCAAATTCATTAACATGACATTTTCTGAACGAATTTTATAGTGTCGAAAAATATTTTTTATTATTTTTTGACGAACATTAAGAATTTAAACCGAAAACTCTATAAAATAATAAAATTCTGAAGTCTTATCATTATTATTTTATAGAGGTTTTAGTGTATATAAGCACACTCTAGATAATCAATACACAATCAGTCTATAAAAAGACTAGTTATTCATAGTTATAACTTACTCTTTCCGTTTCGTTTTAAGATTTTATTTTTATTTTACAAATAGTATTGTTTTCTATTTTCAATTCAAAATTTTAAATAAAAATCAAGTTTCAACCCTATTGGTTTAGTGTATTAATGGGGTTATTTAATGTATACCCTATGTTAATGGAGTTATTAATGGGACTATGTAATTAAAATCAAGTTTTAACTCTATGTATTAATGAAAAAAAAAATATTTAGTGTATTAATAAAGAGTAAAATAAAATAAAAATTATGATTTTTTTAATATGTGTAAAAACTTAAAATGATAATATTTGTGTAATATATGGAGTAGTATAACATAATATCTGTTTAGATCAATTTCCCTATGTGGAATCAACAATCATCACATCTCATTTCATTGCACGAAGATGGTTTATACCTTTTCGACCTGAACAAAAACGACGTCTTGGAAGCTCCACTTACCTTTTACATTACCGGCCCAGACCGACGCGGTCTGTATTCTCCATTGCCGTAGAATAATGTGATGTGTCTCACCCTAAAACAATTATCAAAATTATGCTTAAAATTATTGTAGTTGTGTTCATAAAAACCATTAGAGGCCATATTGCTTCTCCATTAGGTTTGGATTGCGGATAGGATCCGTCCCGCAGTGAATTTTAATTTTTTTTACCCGTTTCGACCCGCCCTAAAAATTTTTAGATCCGCATCCGCCCCGCTTGAATTTATGAATACCTGCGGGTAACTCGCCAATCTTTAAATAAAAAAAAAAAAAATTTTATATAATTTTTTTTTAAAAAACCTAATAAAAAAATCCAATATGATAAAATATAAATATACAATTTATTTAAAATAATAAAAACAAAATTGTTAGCGAATTTATACAAATATTACTTAATATTTTAAAATTTTAATAATTTTGTCAATAATTTTTTTAATAATTAACATTAAAAAAAAAAAATTTGGAGGGTAACCCGCGAACCCGCAAAATAAATTTGAAACATCCGCACCCGCCCCGCATTTTAAAAATACCCGCCCCGCAAAACCCTTTTTTTTTAAACAAATTTTTTTCGATCCGCACCCGCTCCACGGCGGATCAATCGGGGCGGGATCCGCGGGTAATGAACCAAATTCTCAGGCCTATTCTCCATGCTTAAATCGACTATCTTGCACTCTTTTTTAAGTTTTCGGTTCATGTATATATCATATATACCCAAAAAAAAAAACAAGAAACTAAAAAAGATGAGAAGCATGAGATTTTTGTACGAAATTGAATAACCGTAATGCATGCCATATACAACCATTATATTTTCTACCACGCAAAATTTATTTTACGAACAAATTATTTGAGTGGTCCAAAAAATGAAAAAGGGAGAAAGTTGTTTTGCAAAAATTGTTTTTTTTTTCCTTACCTGGTAAAAAGGTGTGAGACAGAGTGGGCAACTGGGCATTCACGGGAACAGATCCAAAACCCTTTAAATATACTTCCTAGTAAAAGAGGAATAATTCAGAATACCACACTGATATATTTTGGAGCAAATTGGTTAAAACAACCCTAAAGAAATAAACAAAGAACTAAGTTAGTTGTGCTCACGAGCCTATTGGCAAGTGGATGGCAAAACTACAGAAGTTCACTATTAAGAAAGTTAAAGTGAATAGTGAAAAATATTAAAATAGGAAAAAGAAAATGAAGAAAATGTTATAGATTTATCTTTATAGGGGAAATCTTAAACCTAAAAATTTGTTGGCAAGAAGAAGAAAAAACATAAAAACTTTAGAACGAAAAATAAAACAAGGCAAAGCTGCAAAGTCAAGTTGGGTCGGTGAAAGATAACAACCCACCTTACCTCCACTGCGCCGTCCTCTCTAGTTCGAACATGTGCATTTTCTTCGTTATTAACCAATTCATATTACATTTTTTTTTTATAACCATAATCATCTTTAGCCAAAACTTATGCTATCACTTCAAATTTATACAGTGATCACATGAAAACACACGCAGTAGTTTAAATTTGATACCTAACCTCAGTCAATAAGACGAGTTCTCGACCATTTGATTGTTATGTCAGGCTACTATATTTGTTTGTTCAATTTTAATTTTGTTCAAGATAGAAATGGAAAGTCACTGTTATAGATGTCTATATATGTTAATGCATGTTACAGTTTTCTTTACCAAGATTCTAAAAGTTACAAAGTGGGAGAGGGCATGCTACTTTGAATAAGCACCCAAATTTAAAGATTCTAGAAACTCTTTTTTTTTTTGGTAATCTTTATATATCAGCTAAAAAGTCGGCATGAAGCTCTCAAATATATGGTCCACCTATTTATAGAACCATACAACATTTTTTGGAGACAGCTAATTGGAGAATTCCGTAGTATTTAGGTTTATTATAGGGTTTGGTACTATTTACCTTTGTTGTGCAACTGTCAATAAATAACTTATTTCTGATTTTGATAACTCTAAAGTGGTCGTTAAAAATAAAAGTAAAATTTTGTGGCCTCTCATATCTGTTTATTCATATCTAGTTTGCCGACTCTACAAACTAATATATTATGAGTTTGTTATCTTAAACTTATAAATCAACACAAAATATTGTATCTGCCCAGTGCCCCATGCCTATATTATGATAAACACTTTCGGTAGGTTATTCTTCCAATTATTATTTTGGATTAAAATATA
Source organism: Alliaria petiolata (assembly GCA_020283515.1). Lineage (NCBI taxonomy): Eukaryota > Viridiplantae > Streptophyta > Magnoliopsida > Brassicales > Brassicaceae > Alliaria > Alliaria petiolata. The sequence continues at coordinate 106,842,385 of JAHZTW010000002.1, read as the reverse complement.
CATTAACCGGCAAAGTTAAGAGAAAAACAAATCAGAAACTAATTGGTATAATAATGTCATAAATAATTAAAATATCGTTCCAAACAAAATTCGTACGCAATCCTATATTTCCAAGAACTCTAAATCTTAATTGAGATGCTCAAAATGGGCAATCCTATTTATTGGATTATGAAGATGACTGTTAGTCTTTTGCTATAACTTATTTTCCTCACAATATTTTTGACACCTCACAATCCTAAATCCTAAACCCTAAACCTTAAACTCTAAACCTGTCAAACATCAATTATATATTTGTTTTAACAACTTTCATAAAAATACTAAATCGCTATTTTGTACCAAATAATATGATTTTTTCCCAAATTAAAGTAGTCTATTTTAAGGTCTAAATATAATCTAAATTTTCTATTTAACATGTAATTATGATTTGTATTCTAAATATTAAACTTGACCTTTTTGTTACTAATCTTATACATGTCACATGCTTCGTTGGAAAAAATCATCACCGGCGGAATTGGGTTTTATTATAGTTAATTTTTATATAATTATGTAACTACGAAAAAAAATATGAGAAGACTACTTTTCAAAGGTATTGTGAAAATAGATTTTTTTTTTAAAAAATATATATTTTTTAAAAAAGTACATAACTTCGAGTGAGTGTTTTTGAATAGTGACAAAAGTGTCTATTTCCATAAGGTAAAAGAATGTCTCTTTCTGTAATACTCTTAAATAAAAGTGTATGTATTGATATAAAAATTACTCACATTTTTCGCAAAAAAAAAAAAAAAAATTACTCACATGATACCATAATACTAAGCTAGTAACGCGGGGCGGGACGGACGGTTTATTTTTGGCAGACTACTGTATTGTTTTAGTAGCGGACATGACAGATTTGGTGGATTAGTATTTTGTCTTCAATTTTCTTTTTTCTGCATTGGCCAAAATAATTTTATTCGCTCCACTAAAAAAAAAAATAATTATAAATAATGTAGTAGAAAAACTAAGAAATGAGTCTAATCTAACATCAAATTAATCAGATCCGCCCGTTGCCATCATTCCAAAACCTTAAAAAACTAGTTAAAAATGATCATAACAATTGTGAGAATATGGAAATAATTCCTAACAACAACAACAAACCAAAAAAAAAAAACATAGCCTAAAGCCTCGTCACATCTGTCCATAAATACCCTTCACCGACTCACAATCTTACCACATTAACTCTCTCTCTCTCTCTCTCTTAATATACCTTTAAGATTATAGAGACAAACTCTCAAGTCTGGTGAAGAAGAAGAAGAAGGCAATGACGAAAGAAGTGGTCGGAGAGAAGCGATCCTTCTCCGGGAAAGACTATCAAGATCCACCGCCTGAGCCTCTATTCGACGCAACGGAGCTTGGGAAGTGGTCTTTCTACAGAGCTCTCATCGCTGAGTTCATAGCCACTCTCCTCTTCCTCTACGTTACCGTTATGACTGTTATCGGTTACAAGAGCCAGATCGATCCAACCCTCAGTCCTGACCAGTGTGCAGGTGTTGGCATCCTCGGCATCGCTTGGGCCTTTGGTGGCATGATCTTCATCCTCGTCTACTGCACCGCCGGAATCTCTGGTCGGTTTCTCTCTCTCTCTTTCTCTTTTTAGTTTAGTCGGGTTTTCTTATTTACATGGATTTTTTGCTCCTAAAGTGGCACACTCTTTAGCTCAAAACATAACATCTTGGTTTGGTTTTTATGCTCACATCAATGTTTTTGTCCAAACCTTATTTTAATGGTATAGGTGGGCATATAAATCCGGCGGTGACATTTGGGCTGTTCTTGGCTCGGAAAGTGACTTTGGTGAGAGCAGTGATGTACATGGTGGCTCAATGCCTCGGTGCCATTTGCGGTGTGGCTTTAGTCAAGTCCTTCCAGTCTGCTTACTACACACGTTACGGCGGCGGCGCAAACGGGCTCGCCGATGGTTACAGCGTCGGCACCGGTGTTGCCGCCGAGATCATCGGTACATTCGTCCTAGTCTACACCGTCTTCTCCGCCACTGACCCCAAGAGGAGTGCACGTGACTCTCACGTCCCGGTAAGCTCATTTTTTTTCCTGTTTGATTATTTGGCTAATTAAGAGACTGTGATGATTATGCCACAAGAAAGAGATTAATTAGTCATATGGTTTAGATAGGTTAGAGCAAGAACAATGGTAGTTCTTATAAAAACTCTTAATATATATTAAACAAATAAAAATTATTATAATAATGAATTGGTTCTTAAAAACTTAAAAAAGTATCTTATTTAAGAACTTTTGAGTATTTTTTTTTAAGTTTTTAAGAACTTTATTTATTATTATAATAATTTTTATTTGTTTAATATATATTAAGAGTTTTTATAAGAATATCCGTGTCCTATACGGCGGGCGTACTATTTATCATTAAAACGATGCCGTACAAAAGCATTATCGGTGTAGAGGAGAGTAAATATTCATTTAATAGGATGGACGCAGAGCAAATATCTTTTTTTTTTTTGTGTATTTCTTGTGATATTCGTGATTTGTTTTGTTTTATCTAGAGCGGTAGTTCTGTAATTCGTATTTATTGCAAAACTAGCTAGCTAGCCTGTAAATATTATTAAAATTTCTAAAAAAGTTAAAAATATATTAAAAATCATAATTAAATAAGAATATATTGCAATCTTCATTTTTTTTTCATATTTCAATAGTTGTTTTGTTTCTTGGATTTAAAAAAATTAATCATTTTCTAATCAATATTATAATAAAATTTCTTACAAATATATGACATTATAACAAATATACATTTACTGTCTCTATTTATTTATCGTTTATATATGCACACATATTTATATTTTACGAGCAGAATAAATATCCGATGTTTCAAATTTTAATATTTATCGTTTGCTTCACGTCTAATAGATATTACTACATTTTAGTATTTCTTGTGTTTCCTAAACTTTTTATCGTGGTTTTTTTCCAATCGGAATCGGACGAGATATTACAAGCCAATCTAGCTTCTAGATTCTTCATTATAATAAACGACAAAAAGGACATGGATCATCTAAACATTTTTCTTTTTTCAGCCCTTTTTCCATCATATGTCCTTTATTTGCGGTCCCAATTCGCAACCACGTATACTTAACATATCTATATTAATCATTTTTTTTTTTGTGTGTGTGGAGAAAATCTATTAATAATATTTGGAGTCTGCACTATTTGTCTCGTGATTTAGTAACATATATATTTGTTGTTGTTGTTGTTGATGGATGATGTGGTAATTGAAGGTATTGGCTCCGTTGCCAATAGGATTTGCGGTATTCATGGTTCACTTAGCTACAATCCCAATCACGGGCACTGGCATTAACCCTGCAAGAAGTCTAGGAGCCGCAATCATCTACAACAAGGACCATGCTTGGGACCATCATGTTCGTATTACTAGTATAATATTTTTACTTAATTCGTCTTCTACAGGGTTTTACTAATCAACGTTTTTCTATGATTGCAGTGGATATTTTGGGTGGGTCCGTTTGCGGGTGCAGCCATTGCGGCTTTCTACCATCAGTTTGTGTTGAGGGCTGGTGCGGTGAAGGCACTCGGGTCCTTCAGGAGCCAGCCTCACGTTTAGCTTTGGTTCTCCTCAAGTTACCAAAGAGAGCAGAGAGTACGATAATAAAGAGAAGGCTTTTCTTATGATTTAGATGGTTGGAGCCAAGTGACGTCATGTCGTATCTAATTTCTAGCTTTGTGAAGAGAGAGAGGTTTTGAGTGTGACTTGTGTGGCCAACTTTGAAATGCTACTTCTTTTATATGCCTGTACTCCTCAACTTATCAAGTATCACTAGGTTTCTCAAACGCTTAACTCGTATTTTGTGTTTATGTGTAGCATGATATCAGTTTAAGTAACTCTTTTGATTTTGATGAGAGCTATATATGTGAAATAAAGAACATGAAACATGTTAAGTCTCAAAAGTTTAGGTAAAACATAATTATGGTTTCCATCAAACTTCGGTGTGTTGCCGTAGTTTGGAAGGTATTCTCATTAATTCTGCTGGCATGGTGAATTGGATTGGAGAATGATGGAAAAGAGGCATCGATAGGTCAAATTAAGCGGCTCATCGTCGTAGAGGAGCTTTACAACTTTTTTGTCGTCCATGCGCATTTTGGAAACGCATCATTAATATAGGTTTGGCACAAGTCAATCGAAATGCTAATCTCTCCCCCAATATTCAACTAGCTTCTTGTTCAAAAGCAAGGCCTTAATCATATTTCCTTTGAAATACAACTAATCATATTTCCTATGAAATACAAGGAAGCATCATCATACACATTTCAACCTAGTCATAATTTTTTTTTTTTTTTTTTTAATCGTCAATAAGTCTAACGCACCCATTACCAAATTGGAAACCAATCAGTCATAAAACTTGGTGCGGATAAATATATGTTCTGAATAGCCTACTTGTGGAATATATATATATTTTTTTTCATTGTGATATATGGGATGTATAACTTAAGCTTTTATTTTCTGAGCTTATGATTTTTTTTTCTGACATCAATAATTTCATTTTGACCTTAAGATTTTTATATATGGGAGTGGAAAGCATTTTCTTAAAGTTTTTCTCAAGTAGAGTTTTTAAAAAAGGTCGGTCCACTTGTGGCCCATTGGTTCCATTGGTTCGAACCTTAAAATGTTCGGTCCCATGGAGCCCAAGTAGGAAGAGACATCAAATTTGGGTTTCTGGGTTTAGGTTTTTGACTTGACCATAACGAAAACTATTCTAATAAATTCACAGCCCTTTTTATTTGGGGTTACATTCCAAAATCGAATCTCTCTCTCTCTCTCTCTCAACTTGTGGCCGAAGAACAATCAGGTCTCGTTAATGGCTGCTAGGTTTCTTAGTTTGAGACGCGCTTTATCTCTCTATTGCAATAACCAAAAACATCGGATTCCTTTGTCTCAAGGTATCATCTTTTTCTTCTTAACTTGCGTAATTTTCCCCATCTTTCTACCCGATTTTTCCCGATAATCATTTCTCTTTGTCCTTCTTGTGAAGGTTAAGTGTTTGACATAATATGAAAATTCGAGCTTTAGAGTTGAGAGTATGTAGGAGTTGTAATTTATACTTGCCTTGATGTTTATTTGGCCAAACAAAATTGGTGAACTTAGTTGAGAATCATTGTAATCTGTCAAGATGACGAGCAGAGATGTGTAGGAGAGACTGATTAAAGAAAGAAGAAGGGACTCGGGTTTTTGATGTTTGATAAAGAAGAGACATTTTGGTGTTGGGAGCCTTCTTAGTGATGATGGGGCTCGTAGTCACATGTGTAATATAGCCAACGAAACTGTAGTTATGAATGCACATTTAAGTTCATTTTCTTGGAACATGTCTAGGCATTGAAACATTAGAATTTTAGCAAGACACTGATTAAGTTTTTGAGTCTGTTATTATTTTGTCCTGGCTAAGAGATGTGTTAGGCATGGATTAAGTTAGTGTTCCGAGACTTGCATTTGTAATCTAAACATTGTTTTGCATCTCTGTCTGGTTACTCTTCTCTTATGTAAGCACTCAGTTTGTGAATTGTGACCACTCTTCTCTTGCTTCTTCGAAAGCGCAAATCCACGCGTTCACCAATACTTGCATCTGTGTTGTTCTTATAGCGAATTTGAGATATAAAATCTGTTGATTATTGGTGCAAACAATATCCCTAGAAACTCCTGTGATTGCCTGTTATGCTACTGACTGTTTTAGCCGCGTGTAATGTATCATCAAACATTTAAATGGGTCTTTGACAGTTCTCAATTTTGAAAATAATCTCAGCAGATAAGTTTTCGCAATCAAAATCACTCTTCAGCAGAGATTATGCATACGGGGGATTACTTCAGAGACAATTTTGTGTGACCCGTCAGGCTAGTGAAGTTTCAGCAACCAATGGCTGCAGCTCTTCAAACTCTGCCGCTGAACTGGCCAAAGCTCCCTCCCCTGCAACGGCCTCGGAGGAGCTGATTGTGAAATACAAGTCCCAGTTGAAAATCAACCCGAGGCACGACTTCATGATGGTCTTTACTTGCAAGGTCTGTGAGACGAGATCCATGAAGATGGCTAGCCGAGAATCATATGAGAAGGGCGTTGTGGTGGTACGATGTGAAGGGTGTGACAATCTACATTTGATTGCAGACCGTCGCGGTTGGTTTGGAGAACCGGGAAGCGTGGAGGAGTTTCTCGCTGCTCGCGGGGAAGAATTCAAGAAAGGATCCATGGATTCTCTTAACCTTACAGTAGAAGACTTAGCTGGAGAAAAGATGTCCAGTGAATAGAGAGCAAGATCTTCTTTGCTTTTGTTATTGTAACCACTAGGATTTGAACTTGAAACACATCTTTTAAGCCCGGTCTTGTTTACTTTGCAATATCAGAATCTACGGAAGTTTCTTTTGATACAACCATAGCCACATAGTTACTAAAGAAATTAAAACATAATAAATTGATGTCCATAATTTTAACCAACATATTATACCCTTTTTATTGGGGTAAAGAAAGTGATCATTTTTAGGTGTTCAACTTCTCAATGATCTTTGAAAGGGCTGAATATGTGCCAATAGCCGAACAAACTGCTCCTACTGTGATAATCAAGATACAGATCGTCACCTACAAACACACCACAAAGGTTATCAAGAGAGGATATGCATATTAGCTACTAACAGACATCAGAGATTAAAGGGTGGACATTTGTTTTTACAGTTTTTTCCCGGTTTAGTCAGTTGTATACCAAATCAGAACCGATTTTTTATTCAATATCGATTTGAGTTTTTTTTTTGTTTTTTTTTTCAATTTGGTTCGGTTATAAGAAGTGTGAGCAAGGCATCATACCTGTGTAGGGGTTACTTTTGTCCTTAAGATGCTCAGGAAACAAGCGGGCGGTAGTATCAACGTCTATGTCCAGAAGCAGAAAATTCATATGAAAACGTGAATTTGGTAGCATAACGAGAAACTATATAATGTAACTTACAATGAGCATTGTCAAGAATGATCCAATCAATGACATGACAAGGCCTGCAAAAATTCCGAGTGTCAATAACTATATAGAATGTACATATTAATTTCAAAAGAGTTAACAATTTCTTAAGATTTTTTCCGACTGTGCTTGCTTACCGAAGAAGGGAATCGCGAGACCAACGAGCAGAGTAGAGAAGGCCAATGCGCTTCTAATGGCAATTGCATAGAAACGTGACTTGCCACGGTTTGATGGTATCAACTCCTCAAGACTCATTGCGACCGGAGATAATGTCAAAGCATATTTGGTAAATGGACTCACTACCTGCAAAAAGGTTTAGAGAATATAAGCAAATTACAGAAAGCGAGTTAAAACTTACAAATAAACCTCATCAAGCTAGCAAATCTAGTTCATTTTTAATGAGAATCATCCCCATTTTTCATGTAATAACCAGAAATAAGCAAAGGAAAGATGAAAAAAAACAAAAAACTTACTGTGGTCCACAAAGCAATCTTAGATGCAACCAAATCTTGAGGCATATTAAGAGTAAACTGTGTTTCTGTTGATTCTCCAAACATGCTATATCCCATAACAGCAACACCCGCATACATCAAGGTACAAATTCCAAAACTGCAACAACAAAAAAAAAAACAAAAAAAACATATAAAAACTTCACAAGAAAAAAAAATGTAGAGTTTCCAAATATTTGTAATGTGTTTATAAGATTTTACCATGTCAAGAGAACCGCAGGGAACTGAGAGGGTTTGGCCATTGAAGTATAAATATTTGGGAAGACACCATGTCCTGAGTAACAATAACCATAGAGTCCTACCGAAACCGGTAATGTTGCTAGGTTCAGAGGAGTTCCTTTGCTCTGAATCCCAACTTCATCAACCAAACCAATCCAAAACAAGCACAAAACCACTAAAACTGATGCAATCACCCCTCCAGCTGCAAAATTAAGGATATGATTAGTTATAACCGAAACCGACCATACCATTGTTTTTCATACCGAACCAAAACTGAAATTCATCAAATTTTCGTACCTTGGACCAAATTCGGTTATGGTTTGGTATACATATGTTTTTTTTTTTAACCTTATGGTATAAATATGTTAAAAGGATCAAAAGAATGTTCACTCCTAAACCGAATGTCCACATACCTGAAATGTAACTTAATACACTGAGATCTCGAAGCCAAACGGTGGGGAGAACAGCGAGGGTGGTAAGCAGAGCAAACAGATGAGGCGCATCTAAATGAAACCCTCCAATGCTCAGAGCAGCATTTGGAAATAAAGATGAAAGATTGTCACTTTCCAAAATTATGTATTCAACACTCATAGCCTGCAGTGAGAGAGAACATAGAAGCATATCAGGTCTGTAACTTTTATCATATCAAAAGAACAATCAGAATTCAATCTAAGACAATTGTACAAAAAAATTTTAAATCCTATTTGCATTAAAATTTCATTATATGTGGTGTTGATGATTTTCAACATTATAATATACCTTAAAACCAAAAAATTCCAACTACAATGGACCCTGAACAAAGGTGTTGTACTAGTCCACATGTGGTCCCTTGTTATGACTTGAGATTCATTTTAGGTACTTATCTTTAATAAAAAAAAAAGTGTTTTGTCTTCATTTATATGATATAAAATAAACTATCGGAGGACTTGCAAGTTGTGTACTTACATATAGCTCCAAATAGAGTATTATCTGCAATCAAAAGAGAGGTTAATTATAACATATGGCATAATCGATATCTAATAAACATCAAATTTACAATGGATAGATGATGAGTTTCTTAGTAAATTCATCGATAAATTGTTTGTGCTTACGGAGACAAGGATGCGGCCGGTGGTACCAAAAGCGGCATGGCCAATATCGGGATAGGTCTGGAGGTCGGGGTGGCTATCGAGGCAGTAACGCAAAAGCAAACCAGTGTAAAAACAAAGAATGCCAAATGCGAAGAGAATGATAAGTCCCAACCATCCTCCTTCCTTCACCGCATATGGTGTTGACAATATCCCAACCCCACATAGAACATTCACTCCTGCACATGTATGTCATCACTCATAAAGCATTCTACTGCTTTGTTTTTTTTTTCCGATCAAAACGTGCGGATGGTAACTAAAAAGAAGTCTTAATTAACCGCGAATGTCACCATAACATTACCAAGTGGTTTTGATGAAACACTCACCATTAAGAACAGCTTGTCCAAATGAGCTATCATTGGAGATTGCCTTTTCATGAGACTCAGTGGACGAGGCTTTCGAAGGGAGCAGATAACGAGAGCTACGTTTACGCTTGGGTGCTTCTTCATCTACTAGCAGAGGCTTTGTAACAGCAGGTAACGTTTCTGGGGTATGTCTTCTTGTTAAGGACATGAAAGAGCTTCCGAATCTTGACAATGAAGAATTGCCCAGAAATCCAGGACTAGGAGATGGTAGACTTCCATACAGATCAATCGATTGCCTATAACAACATTATAACAGCGTAACATAAATGGTTAGGGATCCAAATCAAAATGTTGAAATTGTTTTTATAGAGAATATGTTATCGATACCTGTAACTCTTTGGCCATGCCGTTGAGTATGAGCTAGCTTTGGACTGATGTTGGTTTTGGTTGTAAGCATCAGACGAATCAGAGAAAGCTCCATCATCTTCTTCTTCGGACAAGTTCTTTCTCTCGTCCTCTTCTTCCTCGCTCTCGAGGTAGAGGCTTTGGTCAGAAGCTGAGTGATTCATTTTCTCACAACTCTTATCCGATGAAAGCTATTAAGATTTCAATGGAATCTTTAAATCACAGAGGACAAAATATTTGATTCAGAAAGTAGGAGTCTAGGCGAGTGAAAGGGCAAACGAAAACCGGTCGAGGGCAACTATATAAGTAAAGAGCCGTTAAAATGTGAGTCATTCATATATATCAGATTTAACTATGGTTAAGTTAAGGTTGTAACTATAGTACAATAATCTACGCATTATCCTTTTATAACTCTTTCTTTTTTTTTGGACCCAATCCTTTTATAACTCTTGACTCATGGATATCTTAAAACAATTAAGATTTTGATATGTATACTAATTTTAAACTGTAAATATAGAATATCAAAATAAGAAACACTGACTGTTTCATTTTATTTTATATATATATAAATGCAGAAGTGGTAATAAATAAAATTACCAGATTTTCTTCCAAAACAACTTATCTGTCTAAAAGAATATTCAAATAAAACAATTTATCATAAATTATTTCTTGATAAATTAAAATTTACTTAAATTTATTTTTCTAAATACAGATATAACTATATTTATCTGAGAAATATTTTCTTTTGAGCATATTTTTTAGTTTAACTAAATTTACTACATCTTGTAAAAAAAAAGTTTGTGATAATATAAACTTAACTATCTCTATTAGGCTTTTTTATAAAATTTATTTATTTGACACTTGAGATATTTCTACTAAAATATATATTTTTAAGAAGATATAAAAACTAATTATTAGTAAAATTTCATGAAAATAAATAAATTATGATGAGGAAAATATAAATATGTGTCACTATTTCTAAAAGTTGAATCTTAGCGATAAAGAATTAAGCCGACACTATTCATCAATTTATTAACTTATTTGAAAATATAAATAAAATATCTAAATGACATATCTTTTATTTCGATACAAAATTACCATGGACTAGTTATATATATATATATATTTGTAGTATTTGTATTCTATGTATTTTATATTCTAATAAAAAATAACATCAAAAAAGAAACCCCTATTTTTGTTGTTATTGTTGTTGTTGTTGAGAAACCCCTATTGGCAAGTGTAGAACCACCACGTCCACATGGTGTGTGGATCTGTTTTATGATAATTTGGAATTTGGTTAATGTTAGAACACGGCAATGATTCAACCGGATCTTGGAGCCACCCACAACTCAAGAACATATACATATTTGTTATCAAATACACAAACAAGCCCACACTTAATCTCTTATCCGCCTCCGGCCAGCTAAATAAAATATCTTCATCCTCACATGCTTTCTTATTTTTTTATACTTATTTTCAATTATTTTCCAAGTAGATTTAGCACGTGCTTAATCTATGATGATTTATGATGGTTCATGTTTTTTTTTTTTTTTTTGATTTTTGAACATTAATGGTTCATGTTTATCTGTGTAATATATGATAAGAAGCTTGACTCATGCAAACACGAAACACCCCATCACTAATCTTTTTATTTATTTATTTATTATTATGTAGTTGTATATTGTCGTGTCTGATTATTCGTAAGTAAATCTTAGAAAAATGTAAATAAGATATAGGACTTAACAGGTTCAGGTCGTAAGTACGTAGACCTTTTTTTTTTTTTTTTTGAAACGGGCCTAAGTACGTAGACCTTTAGGAGTAATATTTCAGCTCAACTAAAGGACCTGACCAGTTAAATCCTTTCTATTAAAATCGACGTTAATCCTCATTGAGCGCCAAATTATTTCACATGAATAGTTCATAAAATCGGCTCCCCACTAGGAATAAACACCTTTTTCATATATGACACCTTATTAACAACTAAGGTTATGAATGGAGACATTAAAAGTGCGTATTTCAAGTGCATATTTCGAAAACCGCTTCAAAGTCACCAATCACATATTTTATTAGTAATTTACGTTTTTTAAAAAAGAACAAATTAAACTGTGCATTTTTCAAAACAAATTATTTTTCAGGTTACCACACTTATTTATCTAACCACTCAAATTAACCAGCGGTCCAACTTGAATTCCGCAGTGGATAAATATTTTATATCTTTAAGTTATTACTTTTATTAATTAATTGTTGGTATAAATATTTTATATAATAAATACTCCTACTCAGTTCACTTGTTTACACCTTGAAAAAAACAAAAAGATAAAACTTTCTACATGTTGCGTTTCCTAACCCATGTTTTTTTTTACAAATTAATAGAAAGGAGTTTAATAAATCAAGACATATTTTGGCAAATATATACAAATGAGAAAATCAAACTACTGGACAGTATTTTGTTTTTATATTGTACTTATTTTTTTATTATTTAATGTCGTATTTGATGTATCCATATATAAATATATATATATATATAATTAAAATTTTATTTTAAATATATTTTGGTATTTAAGGTTCATACAATGTATGAAAGTATATTTTCCTAACACTAAACAAACAATTTTTATTTATTTTGATAATAATATTATTTTTATACTATTATTTATTTATAATCTGAATTATGTACTGCTTGTTAGCTTTTTCACCAATCAAACATTCTTTTTCACCAATCATAAAATATTTGTACCGCATTTTTTGCACTAACCGCACTTATCCCGCATAACACTCGTCCCGCAGTTTAACCGCACCGTATTCTAAATCCGCTTTTTCATACTATCAAATACGCCGTCACCATTCGGAGCCTAAGAGCATCTCCATCGGTTGAAAAACACTGTCTCTTGTTAATAAAAAAAATTAAAAAAATTAAAAAAGTATGAGAGAGAAATAGAACCGTATGTTAAATGAGAGACTTTGCCAATGAGTGAAGAAACGTTTCTTACACGTGTTCTTTAACAATTGGTTGATTCTTTTTATAAATTAAAATTTAATTATATAAATAAATTATATTACTATTTAATGTGTTAGATACGCTTAATAGTATATTAAGCGATGAAGATGGTCTAATATTTTGATCACTGACGTGGGTTTCCTTCATATATTTTTTAATATTCAACTCAGAAATAAACATAAAATATACAAAAAAAAACCTAATGTGTAAGGGCGTTCAAGTCTCACAAAATTAACAGATTGTTCCATAATGTTAGGCATTCATCTCATCTTGAAGCTCTTTGCTAGCGTGCTCCCTCTAAGAAAATTGGACTCAGCAACATTATCTACGCCACAGACCATTATAGCAAGTCCTATATGTAAACTCTTCTTTTCCTAAGTGGTATATAGACTAGATATATTTGGTTACACCATTCTTTTAATTTTTATTTGAAAATTCTGACCAGTAAAAACAACCGATGAAATTTTCTTGAAGGTTAACTGGTAAAGAAGTTTCAATCACTTGGATGCAAATTTGAAATAGATTCTCTTAAGGGTGTTTTTGTGGAGCAAAATATCCCAAAAACACACGATCTAAAGCTTGTAAGCGAGGCATTGGGACAAGTGGCAGTAAGGGAGACAACTCACTCATCTAACCGGTAAACACATGAAATTAGAAACTTTGACGTGTCATAACGTCCACATGGTGTTCTCTGATTGGTTTACACGGTTACATCTCAGATTGTGTAGTTGGAAGTACCAGAGAGAAGATCTAAACAACGCACATGTGTCAACTTTTCTTTCGTTCAACTTTAGATCGGCCTTTAGGTGTACAAATTATATTCTTCCACTCTTCCCATTTCTTGATCCACGTCGGATATAAATAATTTCATTCAGTTATTATATATCCTCTCTATTTTAGTTATATTCGATCTTTATTATTGTACAATAATATAAAAATAAAAGATAATTTATGTTGTCGTAATTACGTTTTTTTTTTAATTACGTATTTATTTAACCGTTAGATAATCCCAAAATACTTATATAGATCTCTAAAAAGCACACTTGTTTAATCTTAAAACTTTTGAGTTATGTTATGTAATTAGCACACATGCAGAACCATCATCATTAGTATCACTTCTTTCTTTTTATGGAACTTTGATTTGGAGAATCAAATTTTGGAGAAGGTTTGGAGTTATAAGAAGCACGAGCATTATCAAAAAACGTGTTCTATGTGAGTTGTTCTATTTTAATGCCGACCACGTACGCAAGGTTACACATACGTATCTTGATCAATACAAACACACACACAGATGGACCTATATATATATATATATATACATATATTTCCTTTCAAGCCTTAAGAAATTAGAACACAAGAGACATTTATAGAGAGCCAAGGTTTGATATCTCTTGATTCAATAAATGCCGAGTTACATTTCCTTCATCGTGTTGCTCTACCTATTTATTTTCTCTTTTTCTCCCCAAACATATTTTGTCAATGCATCGAGGCCCTTAATGGAATCCGATAAGCCGAGCCACACGAGCATGAATTCAATTTACACAAGCGGTAGCGAACGAGGCACATTCCACGGTGGAGGGATGAACGATTGTCTTCCAAAGGGATTTCGCTTCAGTTCTGCTCCTAGCCGCTACATTAACAACCATGCTTTAGGTTCAACACTTTGTTCTACAACAGATAACGCCATTCCTAAGCCGTAAAGTAATCCAAAGACCCTATATGCATCTCATATTCTCATGAATATGTATATTTCACCTATTTGTTTCAACTCTCTCTATGCTTGGGTTATTTAAAGAAATAACCAATGTATGTATATTCCTTAATTTATCGCGCTTGTGCTATTGTTTATTTAAGCAGTACTGTTACATAGATCATCTATGCTAAAAAAAAAAATGAAGAAGTAATTTTAACTTATTGTTTAGAGAATTAATCAAACTCGGGTTCTTGTGATTTCGTTTCATTTCAATTAAGGCTTTCGAGAAAGAGTACAAAAGAGAGATGGAATCAAATGAGACCGTTTTTAAGATGGCGATATTATCTGTTAAATGTTAATATCCTTTTTATTGCTTTGATAAGAAAACAAATTGGCATTAGATTATTGTATTATCTAATGGATTAAACAACCAAAGAAAAAACACCATTTCTATATGTGAAGGCTAATAATGAAGCAATTTTTTTGATACTCTTTTGTTACGGCTTCATAAATAAAGAGCCTTTAAAGTAATAAAACTCGATAATCGTTGGCAAAGTCGTCAAGGACGATCAAATCATCGAATTTATTTACACGATCCTTCTTCTTCTTCTTCTTCTTCGACTCGCTGCCATCAACGCCCAAAACTTGGATACGATCTCTCAGCTGTAATTTCTATAATCCCATCAATTCTCTATTTAGGGATAAGCTATGGGATGTGCTGCTTCTCTTCCAGGCAAGTTTCTCTTTATGTTTTCTTTCTCTATTTTGTTGAATTTATTCTCGGTGTTCGATTAAAAGTGAGAACTTATTCGCAAGACCCTCGAGAAATTTCATCGGGGTTGAATCAGAAGCTTCTCGAAAATTGGGGATTATGATGATCATTTGCGTGATTTAGGGTTTCCGTGTGATGAAATATGAAATTGGTGAAACCAAATCATTTTTATTGAATCTTGTAGATTTATGTGTGTTTTGTGTTTCAGATAGGAACTCTGCAGCGTTGAATGGTCTTAACAGTTCAGATAATGCAGTTCCATCAGATGCGAAAAATCTACGCGTGAAGGTGCGATTTTGTGCTTTTGTTTTTGCTCTTTTCTTAACAAATGTTCATCTCGCTGGGAGAGACCACTTTGTTGCTAGACTGATTCCTGAGATTTATCAAACGAGAAAAAAACA
Organism: Alliaria petiolata; assembly: GCA_020283515.1. Lineage (NCBI taxonomy): Eukaryota > Viridiplantae > Streptophyta > Magnoliopsida > Brassicales > Brassicaceae > Alliaria > Alliaria petiolata. Next base: position 106,826,960 of record JAHZTW010000002.1, on the reverse strand, counting down.
AACTTGTGAAGGTAATTAAGTGGAATTTCTAATAGCTTAGAAAGTTCATGCTTTCATGTTGTGATAAGCCCTGTGAAGCTTTTAGTGGAGCTCGGAAGTTGTGCTGTTAAAATCGAAGGACTAAAATACTAGATTTTGGAGCTACGTTTGAAACTCTTTTGCTACTGAAAGGAGAGGATTCCTTTTCTCTTACCTATCTTCTTGTTGCTCAGCGGTGTTTTGCCCGTGTAGTATATTGTTGGTCTCAACTTTGCGCAAGACAGAACGCTAACATTTTGGATTTACTCGAATGCAGTTAGTTCTATTAGGAGATTCTGGTGTGGGTAAAAGCTGTATCGTCCTTCGATTTGTCCGTGGTCAGTTTGACGCAACATCCAAGGTAAGTAAAACCTTATTATCTTATCGTCTTTTTTGACCATCTGGACACTTTTATATAGGACACCGTGCTCTGATGTCATATGTGGCATGTGTAAGAATGGATATTAGAGTATTCTTATCTGCCATTGAATCTTAAAACTATTAGTTATGTCTCAGGTAACTGTTGGAGCTTCATTCTTGTCCCAAACAATAGCCTTGCAAGACTCTACCATGGTGAAGTTTGAAATATGGGATACAGCAGGGCAGGAGAGGTGTTAAGCCCTCCATGTAGATTTGTGTTGCTTAGTTTATTAAATAAACGCCTTGCATGCTCGTTAGGGCTTAATCTGTATTCACCCGATTTTTTTAGGTACTCTGCTCTTGCGCCACTATACTACCGTGGAGCTGGAGTTGCTGTTATTGTGTATGATATAACAAGCCCTGAATCGTTCAAGAAAGCTCAGTATTGGGTTAAGGTATGTTTTCAAGTGGCTCGAAGGGTTCCATTTCCTAAATGTTTTGGGGATTCATGCAATAGCTTCTGAACTGTATGACTGAAAATTGACCTGCAGACAGTCCTATATAACCATAGCAGAGTATAAAACTGTTTGATTTCCTTGGACCCATATGATTTAAATGACTAAAACATTGGCTTGCAGAAAGTCATATATAACCATAGAAGAGTAGACCCAACTGTATATAGTGCAAAAGGAACAAAACTCCATGATGTTCTGCTAGTTTTAGAAATTTCTTCTCTTACCTCTCCAACTTGGCAGCTATCTTGTTGTAATTAAAACAGGCATGGTCGTACTTGATCCAAAAAAGTGGATGTCATAAAGGATGGCAAGTCATTTGACTATATATTAGCAAAGTCATCAGAGGAATCGAAGTATCCAAACCTAACCTATAACATACAAAATACTAGGAAACCGTAATGTGATTGTTGAACAACTTTCTGACATTTTTGTGCCATTGAGTTGCACACGGCCTCGATATTATCTAGTGCTGTTGTTTTACCCCTGCCTTTTAATTCTAACAGGAACTGCAAAAGCATGGCAGCCCAGATATTGTTATGGCTTTGGTTGGTAACAAAGCCGATCTTCATGAAAAAAGAGAAGTATTAACCGAGGTGAGTTTGCATAAACTTCTTCAACTAGATACCGTAGAACAGTTTGTTGTCACTTGCACTGTCCTTGCTTCTTCAGCGTGTATCACATTTACCAATTTCTCAACAGGATGGTATGGAGCTTGCAGAGAAGAACGGCATGTTCTTTATTGAGACGTCGGCCAAGACAGCAGATAACATAAATGAACTGTTTGAGGTGTGCATTTCTTTATCAATCCTTCTTGTGATCCGTTTTCTTTCACTACTTTGGATTTGGAAAATGGAAAATTTGATAGGCAGTGAGATCTCTGGTTGAGAAAGAAGGATTGATTATAAGTAGAGTTGATGTATATAGAAATAGGGGTTTAACTTGTTTGGAATGTGTGACATTTTTGTCTGATAGGAAATAGGCAAGAGGCTACCTCGTCCTTGTCCTTCGTCATCATGATTGGAGTGTTGGGATCATCATCTTCACCCTTCAGGGAAAGCAAAAACCCTTTTCCGGACTGCTAATCTTTTCATACTTCGATGTAATATGTCTTAAAACGGTATTTCTCTATCTGTTAAGTAAGTGTGTTGTATAATGTGAAGATCTGAGGTTGAAATTGGGGACTATATGAGAACCTTGAAAGTGAAATTAAGCAATGATGGTGATTATCATATGTACATATTTTTACTGGGTTTCATCAAAATATCTCTATGAGAAAGAGAAAGTTGCAGCTACTCTACAAAAATCGAATCTAATTAAGAAATAATTTGACAATTTCAAAGAAGACAACTCTCCCTATCCTCGATTTTGTCATGTGCATTCATTTAAACTCTTGACTTTCGTGACTATGGTTTTGACTTTTGATTGTTTCAAATACGAATAGAAAATAAAGCATTTAAAAAAAAAAATATGAACAAATATAAATACACGTTTATTTCCAAATCCAAAATTGAATCCGGAATCTGACGCGGCAATAACACTGACTAAATATATGGTTACAACATTTGTGAGTTTTTTTTTTTTGAAAAAATACACAATAATAACCCCAATATTTAGAAGCTTATAAATAAATAAAAACAAAAGAAATAGTATGATTTGGTTTGAAAGTGGACAAAATGTGGCTTTTTCAGGACAGAGCGGACTTTGGTGTTTATTGTCACGTTGGTTGAGAGAGACTTGTTCAGCAAAGCATTTAAGCGATAACTGTTGTATGTATGTGTTTATTAATTATAGGCTTAATGGCTCCATAGCATTTTCGTTCTTGTTCGTTCCTTAAAAAACCCTCTGGAGCCCTCTGTCGAGCAAAATCCAAGGATGGAATCATCGAATTGTTCCCACGAGGAGCTGATTAGTCGACTCGTTGATTCTGTCAAGGAAATTTCTGGGTTTTCCTCCTCGAAAGGTTTCTTCGGGAAGACCCAAGGCGATCTTGTTCGTAGGATCACGCTTCTCAGCCCTTTCTTCGAGGAATTGATTGACCTCAATGTGGAATTGACAGAGGAACAGATTACAGGTTTCGAGGTTATGAGAATCGCTCTTGATTCAAGTCTAGAGCTTTTTCGATCGGTCAATGGAGGAAGCAAACTTTTTCAGGTTACTCCTTTTTTTTTTTTTTTTTTTTTGTGATTCTCTCTCATTGGTAGCTGGTAATAAAGTGGGCAAATTCCTCTGTTTTCGAGTCGAGGGTTTAAGATTTTGGTGTTTAGGGGTTTGCTGTATATCTTTGTCAACATCCAGAATTTGGTTGTTGTCTTGTTTCTCTGGTTTTGGGATGACCCGAGATCGAATTCAGTCTGCCGTTACAGGAGAAAGGTTAAAAGCTATTTCATTTCTTGATTATATAGCAAAGTTTATATTTTGACATGTCTTGGCCATCTATCATGGTTTCAGATTCACAAGCATTTCCGCTGATTTACTTTATATTTCCTGCAAAATATGTCATCATAGTTACTATTATTGCCTTGGTGATCGATGAGAATTTGTGGTTGTGTAGTTTTTTTCTCGTGTGTGAGCTCATTACTGTCTCTATATCTCCAACCTGAAAATCAAGAAGTTGAGACGTTTTTCTTGTGTGTTCTCTCTGCTTGCAGATATTCCACAGGGGTTCTGTTGTGCAGAAGTTCCACGACGTGACAGCAGAGATAGAGGCAGCGTTAAGTCGTATTCCTTATGATAAGTTCGACGTATCAGAGGAGGTCAGAGAACAGGTACTTCTCAATGCATTGGTTTTTTTTGTTTGTTTTGAGGACAAGAATTTGCAAAATCTAAATTCTAATGATACGCTCTCTGACTGAATTTGCAGGTACAGCTTCTGCAGTTTCAGTTCAAGAGAGCAAAAGAAAGACGGGATGAGTCTGATGAGCAGCTTAGCCATGATCTAGCCATGGTAGAGAATATGATGGATCCTGACCCTAAAATCCTCAAGAGACTGTCGCAAGAGCTCCAGCTCAGCACCATTGAAGAGCTGAAGAAAGAATCACATGCAATACATGAATATTTTCTTTCATACGACGGGGATCCCGATGACTGCTTCGAGAGGATGTCCTCGCTTCTTAAAAAGCTGGTAGACTGTGCAACAATGGAACGTTCAGAACCCGATACATCCACTGGCAGCAAAATCAATCTGAGGCATCGTTCTCCTGTTATACCAGAGTATTTTCGGTGTCCCATATCACTTGAACTGATGAAAGATCCTGTCATCGTCTCCACTGGACAGGTCTGATTTTGCAAGTTCCAAGTGCATTGTACTGAGTTTGATTATCACATTTGTGTATTTGTTGTTTAATCTGATTTTTTCGACCTTGCAGACATATGAAAGATCATCCATCCAGAAGTGGCTCGAAGCTGGTCATAAAACATGTCCGAAATCTCAGGAGACACTCTTGCATTCTGGATTAACCCCTAATTACGTGTTGAAGAGTCTCATTGCTCTGTGGTGTGAGAGCAACGGTATTGAGCTCCCGCAAAATCAAGGGAGCTACAGAACCACAAAACCAGGAGGAAGCAGCTCTTCAGATTGTGATCGAGCATTTGTACTTTCCTTGTTAGAGAAACTAGACAACGGTACTATGGAACAGAAAAGAGCTGCAGCTGGAGAATTACGGATACTAGCCAAGAGGAATGCAGATAACAGAGTTTGTATCGCTGAGGCTGGAGTCATACCACTACTTGTAGAGCTTCTATCCTCACCGGATCCTCGGACCCAGGAGCATTCTGTGACGGCTCTTCTCAATCTTTCCATAAACGAAGGTAACAAAGGAAACATTGTTGATGCAGGAGCCATAACAGATATAGTAGAGGTGCTGAAAAACGGAAGCATGGAGGCTAGAGAGAACGCAGCTGCGACCCTTTTCAGTTTATCTGTCATAGATGAAAACAAAGTTGCAATAGGTGCTGCTGGAGCTATCCAAGCCCTTATAAGCTTGCTTGAGGAAGGGACCCGAAGAGGCAAAAAAGACGCAGCAACAGCGATTTTCAATCTGTGCATATACCAAGGAAATAAATCAAGGGCGGTTAAAGGTGGCATCGTTGTTCCTCTGACAAGACTACTGAAAGATGCAGGTGGGGGAATGGTGGATGAGGCTCTGGCTATTCTGGCAATTCTTTCGACAAACCAAGAAGGTAAAGCAGCGATAGCTGAAGCAGAATCGATCCCGGTTTTGGTTGAGATTATAAGGACAGGGTCACCGAGGAACCGGGAAAACGCTGCAGCAATACTTTGGTATCTATGTATTGGGAGTATGGAGAGGTTGAATGTAGCAAGAGAGGTTGGTGCAGATATTGCCTTGAAGGAACTTACTGAGAATGGGACTGATAGGGCAAAGAGGAAAGCTGGGAGCTTGTTGGAGCTCATTCAGCAAATCGAAGGTGTTGTAGTTTCAGCTGTTCCGTGAAAAGCCTCGCTGTTGTGGAATCTTGTATGGTTTTCAGTGTAGATTATATATATGTATAGGAAACTTTTGGATTGACTCTGACTAATGAATACTTATGTAATGATGTTATGTGCAATTTTCGACTCAGGTTTGTGTATTCAATAAAACCTCTTTAAAGTATGATATAATATTTTATGTGTACTGTTATCATCATCATCATTTGTAAATTTAAATGAAAATGTAAACGAAAAGAAACAATTGTGGCCATATTGAGTTGGGTTTGGTTTAATTAAATTTGGGAGAAGTAAAGCCAAATTTCTTTCGCTGAAGGTGAAGTGCTAATGCATCAAAAACCATTATTGAATTTTTATATTAGAAGATCACACTGTATCTCACCAAAGAAGAAACAAAAACTGAAATACACTACAACATTCGAATACCATTTCTCTCTGCAACCAAAATGATCCAGAAGAAGACATACAAACAAAATAAAAAAATGAATTAACACGCACAAGCACGCTCGAGAGAAGAAGATGATGAAACATAATGCTCTGTTACGGATCAGCCCAGTTTTTCCATGAATGTTTCTATCAATGTTGAGCCATTGACGATTTTTGTTGTGGCAATAATCAAATCATAACCCATTCCTTCCTGCAAAAGAAGCGATCGGAAGAGGATTCAGCAACAAAAATAAGGGAACAAAAAGAGTTGTCTATGAGATAATAAACTCTTGAAGTTTGCATATATATATACCTTAGAGGCGAGAAACCGTAGAGCAGAGATTTCAGCAAATGTTACACCTCCAACGAAGACAACAAGAACAATTGAGCGTCTTCCATCAGCAACCCTGTAATGATGTCTAAACAAATTAGGATGTTTTATCGTTGGCAGCAGCAAGCTAATTTGTTAATGAGAAACTTACCCATTTGAAGCTCCATGCAATGAATCAACTGATGGACTACTTGGGAATCCACTCTGCAAATGCAAAAATTAGTCGAAAAGATAAGATACATTAGCAAAACAAAAATGTAAGCCTTTTTTTTTAATCTTTCTAAATTGGGTAAAGGCAAAAGTGTACTGACTCTTTTAGTTTCCAGATGCGGTCCAGGCAAAAGTTTCAAAATGTCTTCCATAGGACGCCTGTAAGGTAAGTTTGAGACATAACCATTCTTTCAACATTCATATATGGATTAGTAAAAGTTTTCTCAAGTTCTAACTTCTAATATTAATGCTTAGTTTTTATTTGTCCCGTTTCACTTGAAAAGCTACACATATTGAATCTGAACAGAATGCTAGACTTTTTTCTTCGTGGTTATATACTTATTTAGGAAAGCCAGAGTTTTGGCTAGTAGAATGCAAGAACATACTAACCATCCAGAATGAATAGCTTGTTGGATAAGACGAATGCTAAGAGGAGCATATCCAGAATAGACATAAGCGATATCCTCATGCCTGCACAAGAAATTTATATTTCTCACAACTCAAGCTGGTTTAAGCACTTCATTTTACACTTAGAGAAAAGTTGGTGTGCAAGGCCTAGCAAATCAGGTGCATGTAGATAAGTACTATCGAAACACGAAATGAAAGCACAAATGCACAAAATACAAATACAAAAGACAAACAAGGAGGAAAACAGATTACTTTTAGCCAATGATGAGGTTGATCATGCATAAGGAAAAGGAAGAGCCCTCATAAATCAACAAAATTAGCTAGTAAAAAAAGAGCTTATTTCAAGTCGGGCTTTAGAGATTGACAGAGGTATCTTCGGAAAATAATCAGCCAATGCTGTTGTTAGATCATACATTAGAGATTACCAGAGGTATCTTTGAATATAGTAGTAGAAAAAGACCTTTCAAATCGCATATATTTATTCAAGATCAAGTTTGGATATATCTCGACCCACTTCCTAAGATAAATCCCACTGAAAAAATCATGTCAATGAATGTATCATAGTGTTCAGTAGGAGACAACATGACTACAAAGAATATTACCTTGACGTATCAGTGTCTTCAACTATAAGCTTCAGTGTACGTTTCACTGTCTGCCAGTTGCTTTTAAACTCCTGCAGTAAACAAATGAAGGTACAAGCAGCCATTAGAATATCAGACTTACCTAACCATAGAATACAAGAAAATTATTCATTTCACAAGGAAGCGAGGAAGCGAAGAATAACCAAACCTGCTTCTTCAACAATCCTGCTTTTTCCAAGTTGTTCAATGCGGCCACATGCTCAAACCCATAACTGTGTAGTAGTTCCGTTCTGGAAGTTGAAACCCGAAGACAATATATGATTAAGAAAACAGACAACAGAAAAATGTAATACAGAATGACTGATGGAAGCTTAACTTGCCTTATATAATCAAATTGCTTTTTCGGTAAACCTGAGTTTGTAACAGAAAATAGGACTAATAGACGCAGGACGTTAGTGAGAGGCTCCTGTTTATGGATCATCTCTTCTATGTACTCAAAGCATCTGCATTTACAAACTAGAGTTAGTACTAATCAATCATTTAATAGATTTAAATATCGATTATGCCATCCACGTAAATTGTTTTACACATCATATGCAACAGAAAGAATCATGAAATCTTCTTGAATAAACGTATTAAGTGTTTCCTTAAAAAGAAACTTACATGTCATAACTTTCTGCCTCAACAAGTGTCTGTTCCATATCAAGTTTCGAAAGAAATGACTGCTTGGATGTGAACGTTGTCAGGTGTTGGGCAAGATGTATGTGCCTCTGGGAAAGAAAAAAACCATAACCAATTCAGTAAAAATGAAACTAAACGTGGTCAAAACCATCTGCGAGATAAAAAAAAAGGAACTTAAAGAAAACAAGGCAATACTTACTGTCATCTCTGGTAATGAGTTAAGCTTCTTGACAAAGTCCTTTAGCTCAGAAACTGTCTGGGTCTGTGCATTATATTACCATACTCCATTAAAATCTCAGTCCAACCATAATCTAAGGGGGAAATGTATATATAGGCTGATTGGTCCTAAGGTATAACATGGTTTATATTAATTTGGTAACTATTTATGGGCCAAAGAACACTCCTGATCGACAGCTTAGAGATTTGAGCACATATATGTACGTACCATAACCTCTACCATGAGCACAATTCTACCTAAAGGAAGAGAGCGACAAACGTACAGAATTAATTTCAGTGTAGTCCTCTTTCATGGTTGTTGCCTTCTGTCGTAGAACCTGCAATCATACTGCGTCTGGAAGATGAGGAAATAGAATCACATGTCACGAAAGATGAAAGCCAAAAGGACAAAGGTCAACCTGTACAACGACTTCAAAGTTGAGATCCCTTGTCTCCTTGAACAATTTATCACTGTAAATTTAAACATTCAAGAAATAAAGATAACACTCAAACGTGTCCTATAACTGGAAGTGTTAGCTAGTAACCGATTTTCATTTTCAGGTCGACATTTCATAAGTACTTACAAATGATAGAGATAGATAGAGACACAACATCCAGCTTGGAAAATCTAATCTAGCTACCAGTTTAGGTCCTTTAGGAAGCTCTTTTGTGTGCATAACCAATTAATACATAGGAATAATAGAAAAAAAAGTGTGCATATCCATTTCAAGAAAATCACTTCTTCTATTCCATGCATCAAAATACTCAACAGTAATCATATAGCAGTGCAATAGAAGATTGTCTCACATGGTTGAAGGAAGTTATATATATGATGCAAGCAGCTAACCTTGAATTAAGGGGAACTTTCATCTTCTTTCCCTCCTGCTGAGAACCCATCACAGATGAGTCGACCTCGACAGCTCCATTACTGATATGCATAAACTTTAAATAAAGGTTGGAGTCAGCTCACAGAAAACCCAATCCCACCAGCTTAATTTAAATCCAAATTGCGTGGTTGCTAGTTATCATTGCAACCAATGAAACCAAATAGTTTTACACGATTGTTTGATATTCCCTAATTTCCAGAAAAGTACATAAACTCATTAGGATAATGACAATGCCCGCGGAAACTAATTTGGCTCCCACACTTGTGCAAGACTTTATTATGATACAAGAAAGTCAGTATTCCTCCCTCAGAGGGTAACAAGTCCACCAGTTGCTGTGCCGGAAAAATCTACTCAAGCTACTTCTAGTCAAAACTGCAGTATTCAATTTTCGTGACATTACCTCATCTAATAGTCCCTCATAAGTTAACTGGGAACACATTGGAGTAACCATGTCAACCTGAAACAGAAAAGTAAACGTTGAAACTGGTTCCGACATATATATACATCGTTTTATAAGTATGCATTATAAAGGTCCACATGGTTTTTTTGTTTGAAAATTAAAATAGTAAATGGCCTAGGTTCAAACAAATACTAAAGTGAATATAGTGGCACAGCTTCTACTTACTATCTAAATGATGCGTGCTTTAGCTTCATAAAACCAATACCACGAACACTAAAACCACTTAGCTCAATGAATATAATCTGGCAATTGTGAATGAAAACCAATAACCATCCAATTAGCAAATATAATGCCAATCTAAAATAATGAAATTTGCTTTCGGTAATAATCCATATTAGCGAATGAACTAAAACACCACTTAATTTCAAAAAAACTAACACTTGTGAGGTCTGAGGGTAGATTTTCCCCAGAAAGCTAGCCACAGCCTTACAAGGCATCAGTCAGTATAATTCCATTTTAAGTGGGAACGTAACAAGTTTCTCTAGCTGTTAACCTTTATATGCGGACTGCCAAATCCATTGTTTGCGTCATGTAAATATATTTCCGACTTCCCAATGTTTCCATCAGATAGAACTATCTAATATTCAATTCTCGAAGGACATCGTTGTGTTTAAGGATATCATATAACAGGAAAGCACATGATAACCTTACCTCTCTATCCAATAGAATGAGTGTATCCACTTCAGACCTTCCCACCTAAGTGGAACAAACATCATTTAGAATAGTGAATAAAGGAAACAAAAGCATTAGATAGCTTCTTTTTATGTTTCGTCATATAAGATAGCTAAATCACTAAATATTATAAGACTCAAACTGTTGCAGGCAAATATTACATCATTCGAATTGACAGGTTCCTCCACTTGCATACGGTTTAGTATATCTGCAACACGAACTGATGCTTTGCCCTTTGCCCTCACTTTCGATATAACTCCAAAAGAAAACTATGATAAGAGTTAGTCATAAGATAGATTTGTGCAGATCATAATGTAAAGAATAAAGAAAGACTCAAACCTCGAGCTCATGTATGGCTTTTGCGACATGCCAAAGTGAGCTAACATCACCATCCACAAGGCAATCCTATCATTAAAAAAAACCCAAGTAAAACAAGATAAATAGAAAAGATGTAAACTTAAGGCGTCAAGGGAAGTCATAAGTAGGAATTGGAGCCATGAGAGTCCTACACACTTTTCCAGAGAGCTCAAGCTCGAATGATATAACATCCTCATCTAGTGGAACCATATACAGGGGAAACTCCTTCACGGTAACCAGGTTATGAACTTTTTCCTCTTCAAGAATCTGAAATAGCAGAAATATTTTATCCTTTATTCAAGAGGTGGTAAAACAAGCTAACTGAAGCAAAAATAGTATTAGCGGATGGCAATAAACACGTACCTTCTCACACGCAACTGACCTACGAGGTACAAAGTAAACGTAGTAGTCTCTCTGAATCGCTTTTGAAATATCATTCTGAATGTGAGAAGCTATGTATTTCATAAAAATGAGTTGAGAGCGAAAAAGATAAACCACTTTCGTGCATTCAGTCTGAACTGGTTCTGCAGAAAGATGTCGTAATTCCAAACCAAGTTCCTGTGAATCAGAAGAAAGAAAAAAAATGTTGAAACAAAAGTCAACAATTAGAAGAAGAGAACAAATTCTATCATAACTTCTTTCCTCGACAGAGTAATCGATCTTCGGAGCTGAAAAAGCTGAGGACTTGGCATTTCAATTTTAAGAAATATCCTCAGAGCTAATTGTTCCACGGAAACTAAATAAGCCGGGAAGCCTGGAATTACCTTCAGCGCAGACGTCTGGATGATCAATGAGACGGAACCACTGAGCTTTGGATCAATAACCAGACACTTACTTCCACGAATCTACAATCAGAGGCACCAAAGAGAAAATTAAAGTCTTGAGGAATCGGTAAATCAGCTCCGAAGCTCATTGATCCTAATGATTCTCGATCATGCGACATTGGTTCAATGATTTCGTCGTAAAGAGAAGAATCTAGAGTGTAGAGTGAGACCAAAAGCAGTGGTTTTTATTCCACATTCTCAATATGAGTTTGTTTAGATCAAATATAATTCGGAAATTTCTTATCGTTTCTCCCAACCTCCCAAAAAAAAATCTGAATTTGGTATTTCTCGGCAACCAAGACCTTACGAATCATATTAAAGAGTAACGAGACTTACGTCTTTAAGCAAGTTTACGAGCTCCCTCTGAGACTTCTCCCTGAATTAAGAGCAACATATGAGATGAAGACGAGAAACGATCAATTTTAAAACTCTTTTAAGTATTGACAATCGACTCACCTGATAGATTTGAGATTGAGAGGAGCATGTTCCAGGTTTGGGATCTGCGCCATGGCCGATGATCAAGAGATGGTCGACCTGCTCGACGTTTCTCCGTTTTCCGACTGCAATACAAGAGAACGGTGAAGAAGACAATTAAAAGATGAAATGGGCCTCGTATTGTGTAGATGGGCTTAATAGCTGGGCTTAGTGTCTCAGTGATGTTGTTAATATACATGAGATTGTCTTTGTATGGAAAACATTCCCAATCTCAGCAAATTCAGTTTTTGCATTCAAAAGTAAGTACTAAGCTTGGAAAATTTTCTCGGATCAACTTGATAACAAGAAGACGATAGAAATATGTCATTAATTAGTACAAACTGTGTCATGTGTCAAAAAATGGAGTTTATACAAGTTGGGGTGGACAAGACCACGTTTATCAAAAAAAAAATTTGGCAAGCTTTTGATGATTTTTATTTTGTCGTACATAAAGGAGAAATCATTATGAAATAAATGTTAAAAGATGTTGAGACCGTGTAATATAGGAGTGTACGTCCATATAAATTTGGGATCCACTGACTCTCTCTAATGCTTATTCATATGAAGTTATGGACCATATATATTTTGGACCCGCTTACTGATGACAAATGTGTCGGGATTTTCCATTTACGAGTTAATAAATAACCCTAGAAAATAACCATAAGTCTTGTGTAATTCACAGTAGTGAAATCAAATGTGCATGTACTTGTCTAATCGCATATATTTAACCACAGTCTTTCGTAGATCAGAAACCGATGTCGATGTTGTTTAGTCTTTGAAAGCTTGACTCGTATTTTGTATCCTAAGCATTTTTTTATGTAGTAAAATATTCTGATTACATCATTCTTAGTATGTAAAATACGAAAACCACAACATACCAAACCGATCTATACCAAAACGAATTTAATTTGCAAAAACAACAATTCTGAAAACCAGAAGAACCCGAACCGAAAACCAAACCGAAATTGGGGATGAACAAACAATCAGTGTAAGAAAGTAAAAACTAAAAAGAAAGAAAAAAGTGAAAAAAGAAGAGAGGAGTGGTGTGGTGTCATAACAACGTCACCCACTAAACCCACGAACGCGGGAACCCATTTTGGTTCCACAGTCGTCGTCGTGCCTCCCTCTTCTCTTCATCTCTTTCCACTTCCCCCACGAAATTTTCAAATTCCCTTCCTTTGAAACTATCTCCTCCCTCTCTCTCTCTGCCCCTTTCGTGCATCGTGACGAAAGCTATAGCTGCTATGACTTCTTCGAATTCCTCCTCCGCCGCCAGATCGTCGGCGAAACACGCGGCGGAGCGGATTCAGCAGCACTTGCCTCCTAGTAATCCCGCTTCTCTCTCTTCTTCTTCCTTGAACTTGCCTGCTAGGACCTCTATCATCGCTCCCGGAGGAGCACCCATAAGCCACTCTTCTCGCCCTAAAGATCGACCCTCCTCCTCCGTCTCCTCCGCCTCCATCTCTGCCTCTTCCCCTTCTACACGCCGCTCCGGCACTCCCGTCCGCCGATCCCAGTCTAAAGACTTCGACGACGACAATGGTCTTTCCTCTTTTTTTTTCTCCTTGTCGCTTTACGATTCTACATTTGAATTATGAGTTTCTTTTTTTTCCATTTCCTCAACGGATCTGACTTTCACTCTAGGGCAATGCTGCAGTCGAATTTATGATTTTTGATTCGAATTGGTAGATTGTTTGTTGATTTTATTTAATCTGAAATTGAAATTTTGTAACTTGACTTGACAAAATGCACAAAATTGAATTGGATGATTGAACCCTGTTTGATCACTATTCATACGAAATAAAGTTGTCAACTTTAGGTATAATAAATATAGTGATTTGATACCTTGGCATTGAATTTTTTTCATACTTTCTCTGCAGATCCTGGGAGGGTGAGAGTTTCTGTAAGAGTTCGACCTCGAAACGGAGAGGAGCTTAAATCGGATGCTGACTTTGCTGATCTCGTTGAGTTACAACCAGAGGTGAGTAGATGCTGCCTAACCATTGGCTTCTATGTTAGATCCTTAAAAAGTGTTTTTTTTTTTTTTTTCAATGCAGATAAAGCGGCTTAAGCTGAGGAAAAACAACTGGAGTTCTGAGTCCTATAGATTCGACGAAGTCTTTACAGACACATCTTCTCAAAAGCGCGTCTATGAAGGAGTTGCTAAACCTGTAGTGGAGGTTAGGAAATTGTTTTTTCTCATTGTAGAGTTTTTATCAGAGGGATAAAATATTTCTTGAATTATCGATATCCAACAACATTGAATCCGCAGGGTGTTCTGAATGGATACAATGGCACCATTATGGCTTACGGTCAAACTGGCACCGGTAAAACTTACACGGTAGGAAAAATCGGTAAAGATGATGCAGCCGAGCGTGGTATCATGGTTAGAGCTCTAGAGGACATACTTGTGACCGCATCTTCTGCTTCTGTTTCCGTGGAGATCTCTTATTTGCAGGTGTTTATCTTCTGCTTTTTGTTTCCATGGAGATGTGTTTTTCATAAACAGAAATGTATATCTGTAGAGTATCACTTCAATGCTTAGGATCTTGTCTTATTGTTGAACATTCAGAGACAAGAACCTTGTGAATGCTGAAATGATTCTAGACCTTATATAAGATCCATGCCTAACATCTATATTTCTTCTTGTAATTCACAGCTTTATATGGAAACTATACAAGATCTTCTTGCACCTGAGAAAAGCAACATTTCAATCAACGAGGATGCCAAGACTGGGGAAGTATCAGTACCAGGCGCTACTGTAGTTCACATTCAAGATTTAGACCATTTCTTGCAGGTTTTGCAAGTCGGCGAGACAAACCGCCATGCAGCGAACACAAAGATGAATACAGAATCCTCACGTAGTCATGCAATTCTTACGGTGTGCTTCCGTAGAATATTCTAGTCTAATATGGTTTCTTGTTCATCAACGGAATCCATGTCTTTTTTGTGTCTGCCAATTAATGTAATGTATCTTCTCTGCAGGTTTACGTTAGGCGGGCAATGAATGAAAAGGCCGAAACAGGAACTAAATCTCGAGATAAGGAGGCCAAACCTGAATCTTTGGGAGATAAAGGCATTCCTAGAGTGAGAAAGAGCAAACTGCTAATTGTGGATCTTGCTGGTTCAGAAAGAATAAATAAATCTGGTTTGAACTCCCTCACTCTTCATATAAACCATTCATGTTATATTAAGTAGTTTATGATAAGAGTTATGTCTTTTTTTTTTTTTTTTTGTAAAGGCACTGATGGCCACCTGATTGAAGAGGCGAAATTCATTAATCTTTCACTGACATCACTGGGAAAATGCATAAATGCATTAGCTGAAGGAAGCTCTCATATACCGACAAGAGATTCTAAGCTAACGAGGCTTCTTCGTGATTCTTTCGGGGGTTAGTTTACCAAAATTTTCTTTGAGTCAATTTATAAATATTCTTAGATGATTATGTATCTACCTAGTTACTCTTGCGTCTGTTAAATATATATATCTTGAAATTGGTTTTGGCTCTGAACCAATAGGTTCTGCGAGGACTTCACTTATAATAACAATTGGGCCATCTGCACGGTATCATGCAGAAACCACTAGCACAATAATGTTCGGACAAAGGGTCAGTCTTCATATTTCTTTGTTTTTTCCCCAGTTATATCAGTATAAACTGCTCTTTTCTGTTCTCTGCATGATCTCTTGTACACAGTGTCTAGCAAAATCATAACCTGAGAACGACACAGTTTTCAAGTATTTAAGAGTCTTATTTCTTTCAGAGAATTTTTATAGTAATGCCTTCTTGGTTATGTCATTGCTTTACAGGCGATGAAAATAGTAAACATGGTAAAGCTTAAAGAAGAATTCGATTATGAAAGTTTGTGTCGGAAGCTTGAGACTCAGGTGGACCATCTTACTGCAGAAGTTGAAAGACAAAACAAACTAAGAAATAGTGAGAAACACGAGCTGGAGAAAAGATTGAGAGAATGTGAAAACACTTTCGCTGAAGCAGAAAAAAGCGCGGTTACAAGGTCCAAGGTATATATGTCTCTTCTATTGATCGGCTACTCTTCGTTTACTGTGATATGATATCCTAAGTGTCTGGTGCTTATACTTTGAGGGGTCGATATGACTTACAGTTCCTGGAGAAGGAAAATGCCCGCTTGGAGCTCCGTATGAAAGAACTTTTGAAGGATTTGCAACTGCAGAAAGATCAGTGTGATCTAATGCATGACAAAGCCATACAATTAGAGATGAACTTGAAAAATACCAAGGTACACTTTCTCTCATATATTGTTGTTATTAGTTCTCTCCGTAACTACTTATCGTTTGATCTTTATTTTAACTACTTACAGTTCAAAGGTCTGGCATCAATGATAAATAAATAAAAATTTGAGCAGTGTTCTTTTTGGAGTAGTGTATATAGTTGATGGACTCTGACAGTGTCCTTTTAATTGTTAGTAGCAGCAACAGCTGGAAAATTCAGCATATCAGGAAAAACTTGCAGACGCTAGTCAAGTCTATGAGAAAAAAATTGCGGATTTGGTTCAGCAGGTTGAGGATGAACAAGCCCGGTCAACAAACGCCGAGCGTCAGTTGAACGAAATGAAAAATGTTTTGAGTAAACAGCAGAAGTCTATTCATGTTAGTTGACAAAACCTATCTTTTGTTCATGTTCATTTGTTAAAGCTTAGATTCCCTTTTTCTACTTTTTGACTGCTTTAGTTTTCTGCTCAAACTAAATGGTATTTTTTTGGTGTTGATAGGAACAAGAGATGGGAAACTATCAATATCAAAGGGAACTTGCGGAAACCACTTACACTTATGAATCTAAAATCGCAGAGCTGCAGAAGAAATTGGAAGATGAACATGCTCGGTCTAACTCTGCAGAAGAGCAGCTTAGACAAATGAAGAGGATTATAAGCGATCGCCAAGTTTTATCACAGGTTAGGCTTATTCCTGATCTCTTTAAACTGGATTTTAGTAAGCATGATACTTTCAGCTTTATGTTTCAGGTGAGTGTGACGAAGGGTCAACATATTTGTCTCTTTTCTTTTCAAATATTGTTTTACCTTTATTGTTTGTACAAACTGTATCTTGTGCTTCAGCTTTTTGCAGAACTTTCTGTCTCCAACTGTTTTTCTCTTGGTTTTTGGGTCCAGGAAAATGAAGAGACAAACGAACTCAAGATAAAATTAGAAGAACTTTCAGAAATGTACGAATCGACAGTAGATGAACTCCAGACAGTGAAACTAGACTATGATGATCTGCTCCACCAAAAGGTTTGACGCTTAAACGCCTGCTACATCCAACATATCAAACTTTACGTATATTTTTTTAAATATCTAAAATATATGTAAAATTTGTGTTACATAGGAAAAACTTGGTGAAGAGGTTCGGCATATGAAGGAAAGGCTCCTTTTGGAAGAAAAGCAGAGAGAGAAAATGGAGAGTGAGCTTTCCAAACTAAAGAAGAATCTAAGGGAAAGTGAAATTGTTGTTGAGGTGAGTTTACAACGAGCTTGTTTCACCTATTTTCACATGTATTTGTACTTCATGGTCTTGCTAAGTCCATTTCATTCCACAGGACAAGCGTATGAAGGAAGATCTTCCAAAAGGATCATCAGAATCTGGTGCTCTAACAGGCTCGCAGAGATCACAAGGGTTAAAAAAGTCGCTATCTGGTCAGAGAGCTACCATGGCAAGACTTTGTGAAGAAGGCATAATTCTTTCTCATGGATTGAGTTTTTTGTTTGTTTGACATTCTTATATTTAGTTTCATTGTGGGACAATCCAATTGATAACTTCTTTTCTACTTCGATTTCAGTTGGAGTTCAGAAGATATTACACCTAATTAAGTCTGAAGACTTGGAAGTTCAAATCCAAGCTGTGAAAGTGGTGGCTAATCTTGCCGCTGAAGGTGTGTGATTTCATCTCTCTATATATTAGCATGTGTCAATATAGCCTCAAGCTTTTATTCCCCTCTACTATTACAAGTGGATTCTCAATTTTTTGAAATATTAATTTCATCTCTATATAGCATGTGTCATGGTACCTAAATGACTTGCAATCTCTGTGTGTATGTTTAGAATCTAATCAGGTGAAGATTGTGGAGGAAGGGGGTGTAGAAGCTTTGCTTATGCTTGTGCAGTCATCTCAAAATTCTACAATTCTGAGAGTGGCTTCTGGTGCAATCGCTAATTTGGCAATGAACGGTAAGCACTTCTGTTGGTGGTTCAAGTGCTTTTATGGTATTGTTGTTTTATAAACCAGTTAAACTTACTACAGAGAAGCAGAACCACTTTAGACTTATTAAGTGGTCTCCTGTGGTTGTGTCATTTATTTACAATGCTTTTATAATTCGGCTGCATGAACCAAATCAAGGTTTTTTCAGTGCCATTTAGGCTTTTATAAGTTATATATATGCTAGATAAGTTCTTTCAATAGTATGGTTTCATTTCGTTACATGGTTATTTCAAAAGGATGGAAAAGATGCGCTGTCTTAATTTTATATGTTTACATTGATTTCTTAACCGCAGAGAAGAGTCAAGATCTAATCATGAATAAAGGAGGAGCTCAACTACTAGCAAAGATGGTGACCAAAACAGATGACCCACAGACTCTAAGAATGGTAGCTGGTGCACTTGCCAATTTATGCGGGAACGGTGAGCACGAGATTTTAAGAATCTTGGTTCCGATGACTTCCAGTATCAGACATTTTTAAACATATCTAATTCATCTGCACCAATTCTTGTGTTCGCTGTATAACATATGCAAAATCAAAGATATTGGAAGAAGCTAAGTAAATATCTGACTGGCTATATATTGTTGTGTTTTGCACAAACAGAGAAGTTTCTTAAGCTGCTGAAAGAAGAGGAAGGCATCAAGGGATTACTCACGATGGCGCAATCCGGAAACATAGATATCATTGCTCAAGTGGCAAGAGGGATGGCAAATTTTGCAAAGTGTGAAACTCGAGAAATTATGCAAGGTTCGTAGTCACATAATTTGCTTACAAACATACCTCATAAATGCATGTCCAAGTCAATCACTATGATACCTTGACGGATCTTATGCAATGCAGGGCGTAGAAAAGGACGTTCTCTTCTTCTGGAAGAGGGTGCTCTTGAATGGTTGACCTCAAACTCGCATATTGATTCCGCATCAACACAGCGTCACATCGAGCTTGCGCTTTGCCATTTAGCTCAAAATGGTAAGCCTCTCTTGGGTCAAGTAAAGCTGATCTCACATGTCTTTTTCTCTCTAGAGCATGCCCAGCTTTCTTTTATCAATGACTCGGGACATGACTAATATACTTGTATCTCCTCTTTCTGATGCAGAGGAAAATGCGAATGATTTCAAAAGAACGGGAAGCGTGACAGAGATTGTACGAATATCAGTGGAGTCGAGTAGAGATGACATTCGCAGCTTAGCAAAGAAGATACTCAAATCAAACCCTTACTTCTCAAGCTGAACAAGAGATGAAACAAAAGACATGTACATAACATAACTGGCGAGTGGTACAGATTCTTAGCTGAGTCTGAGAATGTCATTAGATTGACTTTGTGATTGGGATGACGATAATCAAGGAGAGACGCTAAGATTTTTACAAAAGAAATGTTAGGAGATTATGTGCTGTGGTGATCATTTATTTGGTGTTGTATACCGTCTCTGTTGGATGTGGACGCCGTTGCTAATTTTTGGGAAAAGTTTTCTTGATGTTTCGATATGCTCTTGATCATTTGTGTAACGAATACTCCTTTGGTTTGAAATTTAAAATTTAAAATTTCATATGGCCAATTCTCCTATGTAAGATTGATGTTGATGTTGTACTTTGCTGTAAAGTAATCAAAATCTTATTTGGAATTTTCATTTTGTAATCGTTGTTTCTTTCTCATTTAACAATCATATAAATGCTAAAAATGGAGTATGCGAGTGGTCACTGTCTTTTTCTTATAAGAAAGAAATAGGTAGTTCATCATATCTGTATATATGTTTACACCACTCCTAAAGATTTTAACTTCACACCATGATTGAATCTCACCTTCTTTGTTTGTTTTGTTGGTCATTCTAGTTTGTGGCATTGTTAGATTCGTCTAATCGTAAAGGCCTTCGTCATACCAAATATCGACCAGAAAGTCCACCATCTCCTACATAAAAGATCAGATGGGAAATTCAGGTATTGAGAATGATATGGGCAGCTTAAATGGGATTAGATTAAAGCTTACGGGTAAAGGAATCGACTCAGAGAAAGGTTCATGAGTTGAGAGAAGATCTTCATACGTAGTGGACCAGCTGCAAGATATTCAAGATTGTATTAAAAAGATATATAACGACATTGTTAAACGGCCTTAGAAGTTGGATGAAACAAAGTACCTTATAATCTGATCCTTTGTGGTTTCTTTTCTTTGTCGAGATTGATCTCCCACCCATTTTTCCCTGTTCTCTTGCCACATCTTTGCACCTGTAGTCAAGAAAGATGCTTATAGACAGTGCTCAAGAACATGTGATATCAAATTACAGAGCTAACTAGCTAGAGAATCTCTCATGGTCTACGCCCCGCTAAAAACAGAGGTACGGTCTTCAACGAAACAGTTTGGATGTTAGTTTCTTGTTATATATTACATAACCAAGATTCGAAACAAAAGTCTGAATTTTTTTATAAAATTTGACAAGAAGATGAAGTGTGGAAATGTACCATGATTCACAAGAGTAAGGGTGCTTTCGTTGTTCTTTTTAACCGAGCTTTTCTCTTCTATGGCCAGTTTTGAAACCTCAAGAGGTTTGTTTTCGGTGGACAGACAATTTGCAGTAAAAAGCTCCATTTTTCATTCAGTTGAATGATCATTCCTTTAAGAATAAACCCGATTATACCAATTCAACTCCGCATACAAAAACATCAAAGGTTTCCACACAAGCTGCTAGGAAACAAAACATTAAACCGATTAAAACCAAATTCTTTAAAAAAAAAAAAAAAAAGAGAACTCGAAACTGTTACAAGGGGAGACTGGTTTTAATTTACCTCATTGACATTTTCATCAATCAGCTTGTGGAAAACCTACAAATTTCAATAATCAAAGAATACTAGCTTTCTCAGAAAAAGAATACATTATCAAAGGAAGAAAAATCACTCCAACAACATTTCTCTACAAATCATATCCAACACCAAACTCATTGCAACAGAAATATAAAATAAAAATCTTTTTTTTCCACATTGGGTTCACATTCATAAACAAAACTTCATCTAAAAAGCAACAAAAGAAAAGATTTTCAATTGCAGGCAGAACTTCTTCTGATAATGGAACAAATGGCAATTCTGGTGAAGTATTTAGTCAAAGATCCAAAATAAACAGGTACAGATGCATTCTAGATCCAATTGTTTTCTAAGGAGAAGCTAAGAGACTCGTGACAGAAAAAAAGAATAGAGGAAAGAGGATTTACCTTAAATGCGGAAGTATCAGCAGAAAAATTGGTTTTTTGGGGGATTGAAAACTGCTGCATTTTGTTTTCTTTTTGGTTGTTTATATGTAAAGGAAAATTTAGATCTTGTGTCAATGAAGAATCAACTAAAAATAAATTTAAAATGGAATAATAGCCACATTTAGAATTAAAAATCAATTAAATTAAGTGATTTACTTTTCTTTTGGTAGATGAGTAAAATAATAAATCTATATATATTATCTACTATCCAGATCTATCTTGGGTCAATGAGCAAGAAATTGAAGCAAGCCCCACGCATGAATATAACAAATAATGTAGGACAACTCTCTCTCTCAATCCTACGTGGATGTGATTAGGAATATCACTCCATCTTTTAACTAAATGAGAGGGGAAATGATGAAATTTTGTCACATGCTATATTATAGATTTTTTTAAAAAAATTTGAGGAAAAGTCAAGAAGTATTATATCGACAAACAATACTTTGACTTTTCCTCAAATGTTCTGCATATTAGTATTATTGATATATACTCTAGATCCTTGCGTGTGATTGATAATGCTATTGTAGCCATTTGCATTATCGATATTCTTCAGCACATTATCGCTGAAAATGCTTGGAATTCAAATTCTATAAGATTTTTCCATAATTTATCTTAATGACATTGGGGTTGCCTCATCATTCCCCTAAAAAAATCTTAGCACCTACATTGTGAATTCAAGTAGTTAACATCAGATATCATATGACTGGACCGGCAAAAGGAAAACTTAGTTTTTTTTCTATGTGAATTTCGTTAAATGTTGTATCCAATACTGTAAAAGTCTTTACAACTTTGATAGAGCACGTCGTTTTACAAGTAGTTAACATCAGAATATTAAAAGCTTAACTCAAATGTAAATTAGGTAAAAAATACATGTGTCTTAAGTTGTTCAATATATATTTCTAAGTTGGTAAAGCAAAAAAAAAAAAAAAAAATGTATTCATCATGTCATGTATAAAGGAAAGTTATATTTGGATGGAGTGAGAAATGTAACTAGAAGTCACATGAACTGACAACAACTACAATGTTTCTTCTGCAATGGAGTTTATAATATATATGTGATAATTACCAAAGCTCAAAATCTATGTTTTTAAAGAAGCATAAGATCTCGAATAAATTGGGTTCGTAAAACCGATTCAAAAGTTTTAACCACTTAGCATTCAAGCTCACAGGAACAATCGACCACCGAGACAAAATACAGGTTTTACAATCTGTCTTTCATTACACAGAGTTTTGATACACATAAAGCGCTCATAGGATTATATTACTATTCTTTTTTTTACATCACTAGTTGAAAGGGATAACAATATCGCCAATGTTTTTGTGCCATGGATCGGCCAAGTGAGTAGCCAGGTTCTCCAATGGTCCTGTTCCTGGGTAGGCCGATTGTTGCACACAGAATCCTACGAACGCCAACAACGCAAGCCGTCCTGACATACCCAACCCAAAAACACACACATAACATTAGATAATACATTTTATTAAAAATGATCAAGAAATGTAAAATACGTGTTTGTGTGTTTTACCGTTCTTGATCTCTTTAACTTTCAACTCCTCGAACTTCTTTGGGTCTTTGGAGTATCCAAGAGGGTCAAAAGCGCCTCCAGGGTACTTCTTTTTCTCGGGGTCTTTCTCCATACTTCTCTGGTGCTCGACAAATGCAATTGCTAAGAACTCTATGGCCAAGATTGTGGGCAAAGTACCCCAAGGGACCGGGTTCCCCAAGTATGTGGCTTGTCCTCCAGGTACTGCTGCCCATTCTTGAGCCTTAACCCAGTTTCCGTATCCCAAAGCCTCTGGTACCAAAATCCCTGGCTGCATTACACAACCAAATCATAAACCATTTTTACCATTAGATCAAAAATTAAAAGACTAATTAACCTTTTGATTGGATATTACTGAAGTGTAACTGTTGAAACTTACAACAGCGAGCATAGCCCATCTACAGTGGATGAGCTCTGATTCTTTGTATCTCTCAAGGTTCTCTGGAACCTCTCCAAGTCCAAGTGGGTCAAACCCAAAGTCACTGCACATTTTCGTAACCAATAGCTTCAAATCAGAACCTTTATGTCATCAAAAGGGGTTTCGATAATTTCTCTCTCACACTAGACACACATCTAAGGGGTTTCATAGTATGCAAGAAACAGAGCAAAAAAAAAAAGACGAATTTCTGGAATTGTGAATCATGCGATAACTCAAAAATTGAAGCTTTAAACAGACGCCAATGTTGCAATTAAAACCCAAATATCATCAATCGGGATTCCAATTCCTTTGACACACATCTAGCAAATTGAGCAACGTAGACAACGACTGTAAAAGTCCGGTTTAAGATCGAGCAAGAAACAGAGTTGAGAGAGGCGATTTTGCGTACCCAGGAGCAGAGCCGTCGAGGTAAGCTGGTCGTGGCTCGCCGGGCATCCAGTGAGCAGCCATTCTGATGCGGCCGACGTTACCGGCGTTGGGGAGCGGAACTCCGGCGGAGACGAATTTAGACTTCGAAGAAGAAAGAAGCGAAGGGTAGACGGCGGCGATGCCGCAGCTCATGAGCGAGTTCGACGCCATTGTTTTTTTTTCTCTCTCTCTCTCTCTCTCCCTTTCTGTTTTACCGCAAAGAGAAAGATGTGAACGAGAAATGTCAGTGTGGAAGAGTGATCGTTTAAGTAAGGTTTTGTAGGATGCGAATCTTAAAGCAGATTTCAATTGGCTAAAGACAGCCCGCGTGGCTTTTTCATTGGGCCACGTGTACTCTCTATATCATGTTCTTCTCTCGTCGATATCTATCTGCTCTCTGTCTGTGTGGTTCAGATAAAGGCCGAATCTATAATTACCTTTTTTGCCATTTATCCACGGCAAAGGATCATCAATTTTAGAGAGCCAAAAAAATTATCACAGGAAAAATCGAATCAAGTTTTTGTGGTCTTCCCTCACTACTAACCAACGAAATTTATAATATTATTTAGAATCACAAAGATTTTTTAAAATGGAGCCTAAATGAAAGACAAAACAATCCAATCCAGGAACACATGATGGAGAGGATTCTGAATGAGATTAGATTGGAATATGTTGCTAGCTAAGGATGAGAATTCTCTTAATTGTGTGTTTTACTGGATTATATATTTTAAGACTGTTGAATCAGCCTTCTATTCATTTCTGTTTGCGGCTAGAGATCCAAATTTGTAGCTGCATATACCCGTTTTGGCTACTTCTCCTAGGAGACGTTTGGAATTGGTAGCATTAACGAGGAATGAAACTAATGATAAGATAGAACGGATAGAGATGTTGATGATATTGCAACTTTTGGTCCTGAAACTTTTGCAACGAGGACACTTGTTTCCAGAGAAGAAGCACATACCAGCAACTTTTGCAGGAAAATTTGCAGAAACATCATACTAGTGAATTGGTCAGAATCCTTGGAACTAAATCTCTTAAGCTTGGTTTCTCATTCAGACCCATCTTCACGAATGAGCACAACAAGCCATGACTTTAGTCAGAGTCAAACGTCTAATACTCAGGAAGATACTGGAATCTTCAAAGATTGATCAAAGCGCATGAACATCTCAACAACACACACAAGAGTGCAGATCAAACAAATGACAAAAACAAAAAAAAGGCACATGTCAAAAGGATTAAATTCATAAGGAGACTCGAGATTAAAAATGTATAGATTTTCAGGAACATAGTACACCACTGTTCTACAGCTAAATCCACCATACAATATGTCTCTTATGTTACAGCCATAAACTCTGAGACATGAAGAAGACCTTTGTTCAGGACATAGAAAGATCAGATTTTTTTAACCAGTACAAAAAACCAAATCAAGGCATGGACAATCAAATCAAAGCAAAAGTATGGATCGGCTTCAAGAACAAATAGCTCTTTCCACCACTTCCTGCAATTCTCCACTCTGAAAAGCCTCGAGGGTGATATCACAACCGCCGAAAAACTCACCGGCGATGTAAAGCTGAGGGAAAGTGGGCCAACTCGAGTACTCTTTAAGTCCTTGCCTGAGCATCTCGTTCTCCAGGATGTTCACATCTTCGAAAGGCACGTTCAAGTTCTTCAGGATCTGCACCACCGTGTTCGAGAATCCGCACATCGGGAAATCCCTCGTTCCTTTCATGAACAGCACCACTTTCTCCGAATTCACCAATTTCTCCAGCGTATCTCTTAGCTGCGGCGTTAGCGCCGACGCTGAGCACCGGAATTTTGGTGCCGGAGAAGCTGGTTTGAGTTTGGGATTCGAACGGACGCTGTAGCTCGATGGATGGCGGCTGTGGACGGCGAGTGCTGCCGTCGGTTTGGAGGCGAATCTGAAAGATTGAGGCTTGTTGACTGTTGAGGAGGAGACGACGCCGGCGCGAGTAATCAAGGTCGGCGTTTTGATAGATCGGAGAGCCATTTTTTTTCTGGAGAGTATAAAGATTTGGAATTGGGTATTTGAAAGTGATTGTGATTTTATGAGGAGTCACACAAACTCATAGTGCGAGTAAGAATAATAATAGAATAAACCCTGTTGCCAAACAGCACCTTGGCCACTGGTAGTACATGTTGTCATCGTATTCGCGAATCAAAAAAAACTTGCGTCCAGACAACATAATTTGTTTTTTCAGTGGATAATAAGTTAAGATATTTTTTGGTGAATAACCATAAAAAAAAACTTAATCTACAAACCAACCATTTTATCTCTCTTACTCTTCCTATCTCTCTCTACCTTTTTGGTTACTTTGTAAAAATTTTCTTTTATTATGGTTATTCACCAAATCATCCCAAAAGTTAATAACATAGAGAGAAAAGTGTGTTCTCGAGAAAAAGTGTGTTCCGAGTTGAAGACAACAATAAACCATACGAGCACATAGAAGAGTTGAAGAACAAGCCCAATTCTAATGATCAGATACTCAATCAAATATTAGTTGGCATGTTGCTGAAGCTCTAGGAGCACGTGCCAACTCCTTTATCATCTCAAATCTTGGAACTTCACAATATATAGACTCGATTACTGCAGTCTTTAAGTGAACAGCATTTTTCAAGATATAAACTACAAGATCTCTCTCTTCTGGTGTTCCAAAGTATCCAAACCAGTTGAAAGTTTGTAGACTCGACAACATACATTCAGGAACAGTAGTTGGTTGGTTCCAGTACTCCATAAAATCATGCTCATGATCCTGATGATCAAACA
The DNA here is from genome assembly GCA_020283515.1 of Alliaria petiolata. NCBI lineage: Eukaryota > Viridiplantae > Streptophyta > Magnoliopsida > Brassicales > Brassicaceae > Alliaria > Alliaria petiolata. The sequence continues at coordinate 106,800,461 of JAHZTW010000002.1, read as the reverse complement.
GAAGAATTAGACTAAAACCATATTGTGCATCAGACAAAAAGAAAATAGTTTAACAAACAAACTTACATCCATGATGATAAGGTCTAGTACTGGTAAGTTAGAAGAATCTTTAAGCAGCCGAAAAAGTAGATTCGGCGAATGCTCTTTGCATCTGCATACCTTCAGATGTTCAAGATGGTTGAAGACAAAACCTTCATCACACACAGCCTGCGCACAATATATATATATATATATAAATTATTGACAAATGATTATTGTTAATGAGTTGATAAACGGAAAATTATTACCTCTGTACATGTTTCAAGAGTCTTGACAGATGTGATTGATCCAATAAGACTCTTGATATCAGGGAATTCAACATCTACATGTGCTTTGATCAGGTTAGGCATATCCTCAATCAAACAGTACTGACTATTTGTATTATGAACCGTAAGATCAAAATACTCTAAAGAAGGAGCTTTTATCACAATCCCATCTATATCATAATCATGGGGAATAAAGAGTGATAAACTTTGCAAAGATGGAACCATGACAGTTAAATTTCTCATGGTGTCATCATGACTTGATACATCACGAAAATCCACCACTAGATCTTCAAGAATTGGGCAGTTAGATAGAAGCCGTTGAAGAGATTCTTCACTGAAGAATCTCACACCTTCAAGTTGCAAAGTTTCCAGAGAGGGAAGAAAAACCGTTCGAGGAACATCCAAGAGAATCTCGCCAACGAGTATCAAGATCACGAGCGATTTGCAGGTATACAAGTTACTCGGTAATATGTTTGGCTTAACCGGATAAGAAGAATAAATAATCTCCAGCTCGCGCAGGCAGTGAGAAACTGCTAGTACAACCCACAGCTTGATACTCTCAGGTTTAAAACGCGAACTACATAAGTCAAGACGGAAGCTTTCTATAACGGGAGCTCTATGTAATGGCAGATTTCTGTCGAGAAAACACCGTAACCTCTTGCATTCAGAGGTTGAAGCATGCCCATGACTGTAATCAAGTTTAGGCAACCACATCCAAAGATACTCCCACCGTTTCGACAAAACGCTAGTAGATACAGCAACTTTTGTCGGAACAAACAATAATATCCTAACAAGCAATTCATCGGATAATCCACTGATTTTGTCCATATCTTTTAAAACCCCCAAGATACCGTTGTTACCGTCGACAGAAATTGGATTTTGTCTTCCTCTTTGTGACCCTGATATGGAAAAATACACACGAGAAAACATCTTCAAGACTAACCAAACGAATTAGTAACAAGTGAGAAACCAAAGACACATAGAGGAACGGGACAAAACCTTAGAAAAAGCTGGATTGTTAGGTGATAAGTCTCTATCCCGTGAATTTCAGTTCAGTGTTGGAACCAGAATCAGAAGATAACCCATTTGTTGAGGCTGTATACTCATTCCAGTTCTGAATATACTGCTTGTCTGTGGTAGGAACTGAGAAAGGGTAAATGAAAATAAAGCTTGAATCGAAGAGCGAGGAAAAGGAAGGTGCATACACCCTTTTTTGTTGTTCAGAAACAAGGACAATTCTGCATTCCATAATACACACATTGTTAGTGCCATATAAGTTACCATCATACACTGAATGATCTTAACATGCATTACTGAGAATTCTTTCTTTCTTATTAAAACACTCTCTTTGTTGACCACTTCTTCTAGGAGACGTTTGGAATTGGTAGCATTAACGACGAATGAAACTTATGTTAAGACAGAACGGATAGAGATGATGATGATATTGCAACTTTTGGTCCTGAGACTTTTGCAACGAGAACTCTTGTTTCCAGAGAAGCACATACCAGCAACTTTTGCAGGAAATTTTTCAGAAACATCATCATACCAGTGAATTGGTCAGAATCCTTGGAACTAAATCTCTTAAGCTTGGTTTATTATTCAGACCCATCTTCACGAACGAGCACAACAACCCATGACGTTAGTCAGAGTCAAACGTCTAATACTCAGGAAGATACTGGAATCTTCAGAGATTGATCTTTGCACATGACCATCTCAACAACACACACAAGAGTGCAGACCAAACAAATGATTAAAAAGGCACATGTCAAAAGGATCAATCCATAAGAAGACTCGAGATTATAATAAATGTATAGATAGATTTTCAGGCACATAGTACACCACTGCTCTATTGCTAAATCCACCATACAATATGTCTCTTATGTTACAGCCATAAACTCTGAGACACGAAGAAGACCTTTGCTCAGGACATAGATACAGATCAATTCTTTTACCAGTACAAAAACCAAATCCAGGCATGGACACAATCAAATCAATAAAAAAGTATTGATCAGCTTCAAGAATAAATAGCTCTTTCCACCACTTCCTGCAATTCTCCACTATGAAAAGCCTCAAGAGTGAAAGATTGAGGCTTGTTGACAGTTGAGGAGGAGACGACGCCGGCGGGAGTTATCAAGGTCGGCGTTTTGACAGTTCGGAGAGCCATTTTTCCTGGAGAGTTTAAAGATTTGGAATTGGGAAATTGAAAGTGATTGTGAATTTATGAGCCACAAACACATTAGTGCGAGGAGAATAGTAGGATAAACCCCGTTGCCAAACAGCACTTAGACACTAGTAGTACATGTCATATTCACGAATCAAAAACTTAGCTCCAGACAACAAAATTTGTTTTTTCAGTGGATAACATAAAGAAGAAAAAAAGTTTGTTGTAGAAAACAAGTTTTCAGAGTTGACGACAAACCACATACGAGTCCGAGGCGAGCACTTAGAAGAGTTGAAGAACAAGCCCAATTCTAATGATCAAATACTCAATCAAACATGAGCTGGCATGTTGCTGAGGCTCTAGAAGAAAGTGCCAACTCCTTTATCATCTCAAATTTTGGAACATCATCTTCACATGACTTGATGGTTGCAGTCTTTAACTGAGCAGCATGTTTCAAGATGTAAACCGCAACATCTCGCTCTACTGGGTCTCCTTGGTATCCCGACCAGTTGAGACTTTGCAGACTCGACAACATACATTCAGGAACAGTACTTGGTTGATTCCAGTAGATCATACCCATAATGTCCTGATGACACGCATACTGATCCTGAGATCAAACAGAAGAATATTAGACTAAAACCAGATTGTGCAAACAGACCCAAAAACAAAAAAAAAAAGTTTAAAAAACAAACTTACATCCATGTAGAAAAGTTTTAGTCCTTGCAAGTTAGAAGAAGCTTTGAGCAGCCGGACAAGTTGAACCGATGAATGCTGGCTGCATATACATAGCTCCAAACGTTCAAGCTGGTCGAAGACAAAACCTTCATCACGCATATTCTCTAAGTTTATTTTATAAAACGCTCTCAAACCTTTATCACACATAGCCTGCACACAATATTAAAATTATTGACAAATGATTATATAAATGAGGTGATAAATGTACAATGATTACCTGTGAACATATTGCAAGACGCTTGACAGATGAGATTGATCCGAAAAGACTCTTGATGTCAAGTAATTCAACATTTACGTATGCCTCGAACAGGTTAGGCATATTCTCAATCAAACAGTAGTGACTCTTTCTACTATGATCCTCAATTTTAAAATACTTTAAAGAAGGAGTTTCTATCACAATCCCATCTATATCATGATCATCGGGTATACTGAGTGAAAAACTCTGCAAAGATGGTACAACAACAGTTAACTTTCCCGTGATGCCTTCTTCACGTAAATCCACCACTAGATCTTCAAGAATTGGGCAATTAGATAGAAGCCGTTGAAGAGTCTCGTCATTGAAGTATCTCACACTTTGAAGTTTCAAAGTTTTCAGAGAGGGAAGAGAAACCATTCGAGGAACATCCAAGAGGATTTCCCCTTTCAGTTTCAAGATGACCAGCGATTTGCAAGTATACAAGTTACTCGGCAATATGTTTGGGTTAGCCGGACCGTAAAGAGAATCATTATCGATCGTCAGCTCGCGTACGCAGTGAGAAACTGCTATTGCAACCCACAGATTGATATTCGCATGTCTACAACATGTACTACGTAATTCAAGACCAAAGCTTTCTATAACCGGTGCTCTATGTAATGGCAGATTTCTGTCAAGAAAAGACCGTAACCTCTTGCATTGAGAGCGTGTATAATCTCTATGACCGTACTCAAGTTTAGGCAACCACATCCAAAGATACTCCCATCGTTTCGACAAAATGCTTGTGGATACAGCAACTTTTGTGGGAACAAACAATAATATCTTAATAAGCAATTCATCAGACAACCCACTGATTTTGTCCATATCTTTAAAAAAACCAAGGTACCGTTGTTAGCGTCGACAGAACTTAGATTTTGTCTTCCTCTTTCCGACCCTAATAAGGAAAAAAAAACACAAGAAACATCTTGAGACTAACCAAACGAATTAGTAACAACCAAAGACACAAAGAGGAACGTGACAAAACCTTTGAAAAAAGCTAGATTGTTAGGTGATGAGTCTTTTTTCCCCGTGAATTTCAGTGTGGGAGGTTCGGGAACCAGAATCAGAAGATAAACCGGAAATGCCCGGAGGACAGCGAAAGCATTTGTTGACACTGCATAACCATTTCAATTCTGAATACACTGGTTGTGTGAGCTAGGAATCGAGAGCAGCAGAGCATTGGGCTGGAAGTTGTACATGAAAATGAAGCATGAATCGAAAAGCTGAGGAAAAGGAAGACGAAGGAGTTGGTTTATCAGAAGATATCGGAATCGCTGAGTATCGGGAACTACAAGCTTCGTCACTCGTGAAATCGTTCGGCTTCCATAAAATTGGGTCAGCGAATGGTCTAAATTTTTGGTGGGCCTGATTATGGGCCGAGCTTTCATGTAAAACTCTTTCTCTTTTACAGCATTACAAATTTACAATATAACCAACTCGCTTGCGACGATTTTACGGTGAAATCAAGATACTTTATCTGGTTTATCTGGTTAAGTTAATGAAGCTTTTAGTTTGGTCGGAAAAAAAAAAAAATCTGGTTCATCAAAAGTGACTTTAGGCCCAAATAATACTTTTTTTGACACCAGGCCCAATAATAACATAAGCTTGCTTACCAATATGAGACCCAAAGTCTAAATCAGCCTCCATGCCAAAACAATTAAGGACAAATTCCCAAGAGAGACAGACAATCAAAAGCTCAAGAAGAAAACCTATTAGCCTTGTTTCCAGGAGAGGGTAGAAGCAGAGAGAGAGAGAGAGAGCAGCTTCTTCTTCTTTCTTCTTTCAAAGCTCTCTCCCATGTGGATCCCAAATCCTTCTCTGCTTCTATTTCCTCACATTTCCCAACCAACATTCTTCTTCTGACACTCACTTACTACCTACAACTTCCAGACCAATGCTCTGCTTCCTTCCGGCGACATAGAAAAATTCCAACCGCACCGCCAAAATCAAGCGCACCAAGTCACAATCCGCCGTTAACGATGCTTCTTCCTCACTTGTCCAGCACCATTTTCCTGCTCTGCCTCGTCTTCGCACTTCTCGAAGCAGCTAAATCCCTAAATCTCACTCTCCCTCACCAACACCCTTCCCCTGACTCCGTCGCTCTCCATGTCTTAAGGTAAAAAAAACCAAAATCCCTTCTCTAATTTCCACATTTTCCCGGAAAAAAACAAACTTTCTAAAAAAAAAATTCAAAACTCACTTCTTCTTCCTCAACTCTCACAGTTCAATCAATGCATCCCTCTCACGGAGACAGCTCAGCTCATCATCTTCCACTTGCCGTACCGGAAACCCAATCGACGATTGCTGGCGATGCGACTCCTCCGACTGGTCATCCAACCGCCAGAGACTCGCCGACTGCTCAATCGGCTTCGGCCGCGGCACACTCGGCGGCAAAAACGGCCGGATCTACGTCGTAACGGACTCCTCCGACAACAATCCAGCAAGCCCAACCCAAGGGACACTCCGTTACGGCGTCATCCAGGAAGAGCCGCTCTGGATCGTCTTCGCCTCAAACATGGTCATCAGGCTGAAACAAGAGCTCATAATCAACAGCTACAAAACCCTAGACGGGCGCGGATCCGCCGTGCACATCACCGGGAACGGCTGCTTGACCATCCAGTACGTGCAACACGTCATCGTCCACAACATCCACATCTACGACTGCAAGCCTTCGGGAGGAGCCGTCGTCGCCGCTTCGCCCACGAAAGCCGGGAAAAGAGGCGAATCCGACGGTGACGGGATCTCCATTTTCGGATCTCAGAAGATCTGGGTCGACCACTGCTCGATGAGCCACTGCGCCGACGGGCTTATCGATGCGGTGTTGGGTTCGACGGCGATAACGATATCGAACAACTACTTCACAGACCACAACGAGGTGATGCTGCTGGGTCACGACGACAGCTACGCGCCTGATACGGGGATGCAGGTGACGATTGCGTTTAATCATTTCGGGCAAGGGCTTGTCCAGAGGATGCCGAGGTGTCGGAGAGGCTATATCCATGTTGTCAACAACGATTTCACTTCCTGGAAGATGTATGCTATTGGTGGTAGTGGCAATCCCACCATTAACAGCCAAGGGAATCGTTACTCTGCTCCTTCTGATCCTAGCGCCAAAGAGGTAAACTTTAGAAACTTTCACTTTGATTTTTTTCTCTAAATTGAATTTTACCCATATCGAAAGATCTTCCCTTTTCATGTTATTTTAAGTAGCTTTTTTTTTTTAATTGTTTCAAAACTTTTTAGGGCTTAGTTAGTTTTGTGCCAAAGATTTAGGCTTTTTTACCATAGAGGTCCAATTAACTTTTGTTTTGAGTGATTGACTATTGAGGAGTTTTCATTCGTCGATTTCGGCTAGTAAAGATGTTGAGTATGATGGTCCTATGAATCCAGTTCATCTTTCACATGGACAGTTGTAAATCTACTGGAAGGAGCAAAAAAATATCTGGAAATATCGAATACTCCAATGTAAAAAAGAAAAATATATATACACATAGTAAAAGAATCTTATTTTTATAAGAATTGGGTCTAGGAGGAGTGAGACAGTGATGGTGTGTGTGATATACATAATGCATGACAGCCATGTGGGCTGCTTCTCTCTGTCCACACACTAGGACTACACTTTTTCTTCACTACCCTTTTTAACACCACGCGCCGCCGCGGCGCGTGAACCACAGATTGCTGAGTATTGTGAGATTTTTGCGAAAAGCAGGTGACGAAGCGAGTGGATTCGAAAGACGACGGTGAGTGGGCGAATTGGAATTGGAGAACGGAAGGAGATCTGATGGAGAACGGAGCTTTCTTTGTGGCGTCTGGTGAAGGAGTGAGCTCACTCTTCTCTAAAGCTTCCAGTGTGGAGCCTAAAGCTGCGGCTCTCGTAGACCAGCTCACTCGAAACGCTGGCGTTTTTGGCGGTCCCAGGTACTTTTTTCCACTTTTACCCTTTTTTTTTTTTTTTTTTTTGAAGTACAAATCAAATTTTCGTGGCCATTGAAAATGCAAAATACAAACCTTATATAGTTTAATTAATCAATGTGAACAATTTAACTAACTTATCGGTTTTTGAATGAAAAAAAAAAAAGTTAACTCATTGAGAATATCAGAGGTTAGAATTTGGCAGTATTCCAGAATTTAAGTAGACGCACGTGATAGTCTGCCTGGGGAACCGACCAACTTGACTAGTGTCTGAATTAAAACCCACTTGCCCATTTTGTCATATTTTATTTTATTTTATTTTAGACTCTCCTTCAAGTTTTTTGTCCATTTGGGAATATGGGCGGTAGAATTGTCTTTCATAATTTTAAATTTTAAACTAAGATATATGTATGATGTATCTACATTTTTGATTACATCAGATGTTAATTATTTGTCCCCTAGTCAATTTATAATACGAAAAGGTCAATAAATTTTTTTGGAAGTTATTATGTAATTATGATGGAAATGTGGCTAAGGGAGTTGGGACCCATTCCTTACGTAGAAAAAGATGATTCGTTTTTCTGTAGACCCATTATCCCCTTTTTAATCGCATTAATGTATCCTTTAGACTTTTTTTTATGCTTTGGATTTAGCATACCGTATATGTGGTCCGATTTTATTACACATAACTTCTTCTAATGAAATGATTTTTGTGAAGCAGGGATGACGAAGGTCAGAGTGGCGATTCTTATTCTGGGTATGGAGGAGGAGGCGGCGGCAGCGATATCAGCGGTGGAGGGACGGCCGCCATAGGCGGTACTACGACAATAGGTGACTCTAAAGTGTAAACTATATTTTCATGACCTCTCTCTTTATTTCAAAAAAAAAAAAATTAAACACGACTCTTTTTATTCGTCTTTGTAGTTTGGTCCGAAGGATATACTCCAGCGTACATCCAATGTCTACTGGTGGTCAAGCATGTGCCATGCCTCTTTCTCCTCCGATGTTTGCCATCCTATACACACAACAACCCGCAACTGAGTCCATGGAGTCTCCATATCCGGTTGAGCTTTGTAGGTCTAATGGGCCTAGTATCCACGGTCCATTGGCGCTTGCATTGAAGAAACTCTATAAATTAATATTCGATAAATTAATAAACTATAAATTAATAAATTTCTCCGGTCCCGAATTGGGTCGGTTCAAAATATTACACAAATCGATAAGATAATAAGATAATAATTTTTTTAAAAAAAATTATGTAAATATATGGTCCCATTAATATCATAAATTAATAATTACCATAAAAATAATTTTATACAAATATATAATTATGATAATCTACTAAAATATTTGTATATTGTTGTTTGTTTTTATTAAAATTGAAATATCCTCTAATCAACTTATCTCTAATTTTAAAATAAAAATTTTAAAAAATATTATAAATTTTAAAAAAATATTATTTTTAATTAATTATTAATAAATAATTTATTTTATTCAAAATCGATAAATTAATAATTCTATAAATTAATAAAATATCAAAGTCCCAACATTATTAATTTATAGAGTTTCTACTGTATCTCTCAAAACATTAAATCACTGATTCTCTTTTTAGTTTCTGTCGATCAGATGAGACTTGCGTGAGATACTCACCAAGATGATGTTATATGTATGTTTTTTTTTTGTTTTGAACAATATGTTATATATATATGTTTGAAAGTAGCTAAAAGTAAGATAATATTTGTAATGATGCGGAATAGTAGAATCATTTTACAACAATTATCGTATTTTTGTATGATTTTCTTATTATGTAACTTATTGGATCTCTATAGAGCTCAGGTTCCAGCAATAACGCGTATAATGTGGTCACTAACATACGCCACCCACTCACCTCAAATCTAAACCGGCCGGATAAATTTTGACTACACATTTACAATAAAAGCATTCAATGCAATGCCGGTACCAAAATCTCAAAAGATGATCAATAAACAAAAGAGAGCCACGTGTCTTGCAGCTTCATTGTGAAACTCAACATGCACACATCCCACGTGTCTCCTATCTGCATGTGTACTAACTCCAACACTTTCGTTACCTCAAAACTCGTATAATCAGGATCCCTCTACTTTATATACACACACAAATCCATGACTCTCTAGAGATTAAGGCCGTCTCAGAACAAGACCCATCGATACAATCATGGTGGCTAAAACCTTAGCACTATTCATAACATGCACCACCCTCTTTTGCCACGGGTCAGCTCTCACCATACGCCAAGTCACAGACGATCGACTTCCCAATCTCCTCGGGACACACACGGAGAGCAAATTCCGGGTTTTCATGTCTGACTACGGCAAGAGCTACTCCACGCGGGAGGAGTACATCCGCCGCCTCGGTATATTTGCTAAAAACGTCCTCAAGGCGGCCGAGCATCAGATGTTGGACCCCACAGCCGTCCACGGTGTCACGAGGTTCTCTGACCTAACAGAAGAGGAGTTCAAGAGGATGTACACTGGAGTAGCCGATGTTGGCCGCGGCCGCAGCGGTGCGGTTGGAGCGGAGGCCCCCATGGTAGAAGTTGAGGGATTGCCCAAAGATTTTGACTGGAGGGATAAAGGCGCAGTTACTGAGGTCAAGGATCAAGTATGTTCCTCTATCCAGCTATGATATAGTTCATCTCTTTCATAAAGATACATGTTTTACATCTTACACACGCATTAAGAATCTTCTTTTACAACATTGAATATGTCTTAAGTTCAAAAAAAAAAATATATATATATATATATAAATATGTCTTTGCTTGGTAGTAAAAAGACTAGTTAGTTGTTACATTAATTTTAACTTTAAGTAACAAGGATAAATAAGAAAATTGTATGCAATTTTTGGATCTAAAATACAATACAAATATCTTAATCTTTATGAAATTAAATCATCTATTACGGAGAAATGGAATGAGTATATAACTATATAAGATTTGCCTTAAGGCTTAGGATTACTTCTTTGATAGAAACAGAGAAAAAATATCATATTTTTATCTATTTCAGCAAAAAAACATAAGCAAGAGAAACTAGTGCGCAATTCTACTTAAATTGGTGTTCTTTCTATTTTGTAATTAAGTATGTAATATCAAGTTCGTAATCAGCAGTTAGCTTTATCTCAAGACTTTTTTTGTAAAAAAAGATTTACAAAACACTCGGTAGTAAGTTACTAACGTTATATAGAAGTATCTCAACTTATGAAAGTGTATGTTGTATCTATTTGGATGAGCATTTAACTGTGATGTGAAGGGTGCATGTGGATCGTGCTGGGCTTTTAGCACAACAGGAGCAGTTGAAGGAGCCCATTTTGTCTCCACCGGGGAGCTAGTTAGTCTTAGCGAACAACAACTTGTGGATTGTGACAAAGCGGTATGTGTTACTCCATTCATTTTAATTATTTTTAAACATATCCCCTTAAATATATATGAACTGTTACTAATTATTTATTTGAAAACTCAAAAATTGATTTATTTGGTAATATATATTTATGAATATAGTGCGATCCAAAGGACAAGAAAGCGTGCGATGATGGATGTGGTGGGGGGCTCATGACAAATGCGTACGAGTATTTGAAGGAGGCAGGAGGCTTAGAAGAGGAAAAAGCATATCCTTACACTGGCAAACGAGGCCATTGCAAGTTCGATCCTAAAAAGGTTGCAGTAAAAGTAGTGAACTTCACGAATATACCATTGGACGAGGACCAGATCACAGCAACTTTAGTACAACATGGTCCTTTAGCAGGTGATAACTAATATGTTTGTTAAAAGGAAAATACTTTCTGTGTGAATTGGGAAAAGAGACCTCTAATATTTTGTTGTTTTGTTGAACACAGTGGGATTAAACGCGGTGTTCATGCAGACGTATATAGGAGGAGTGTCGTGTCCGCTTATATGTAGCAAGAAAAGGATAAACCACGGTGTACTTCTTGTTGGGTACGGATCAAAAGGGTTTTCGATATTGCGGCTTAGTAATAAACCGTATTGGATTATCAAGAACTCGTGGGGGAAGAGATGGGGAGATGATGGGTACTACAAGCTGTGTCGTGGCCATGATATGTGTGGGATTAACTCGATGGTCTCTGCAGTGGTCACCCAAGTATCGTCCTAGGTGGGTCTTGTCTTTCTTAATGAAATTGCTCTTGGTTTTATTTTAGGGTTATCACATGTTTTATGTTTTAGGAGTGAAGTTGGTGTTTTGGATATTGGGTCTCTACTTGCACACACACACAAAAATGGGGTGATTAATATTTGTTCTTGACGGTGTTCCTTACTAATAGTCACCACCCAATCTTTGCATAAAAATAAAATTTGTCAAGGAAAACAAAATTACTTAAAATATGGAAGCTTTTTTTATAGCATACTCTGGTTTGTGTAAAGCTTTAAGTTTTGGAGCTATAATTGATTCTCGAAGTAAAAGGTTTATATTTTTCACATGCACGCATGAAGGTGTATAGAAAGCGCCTCTGATGTCAAAAAAAAAACAAAAAAAACTCTCATTTTGAGCTTAGGCTTTTTTTCAAGTTGGCTATTTGTAGGACTTGAGGATCTATTTTCTCCATAGCTAACACCAAAATTTTACAAATTAAGAAACCCGCAGCCGTTTCTCCATGAGATGACGACCATCATCCATACTCACATCTATTTCTTTGCTCTTCTTGTTTTTTTTTTGGGTCGTCGCACACATCTATAAGGTATAAAACTATATATGTAGACGCTTACACAAGCTTGTGTAAGCATCGCACGCAACTATATGTAGACGTTACACAAGCATGTCGATTCAATGGTTTTTGTAATTGAAACGTGAAAACAAATGTTACAAACCCAGCCCATAGTGCTGTGAAATAAGTCCAACAACCCTAGTGGAATTAAAACGAGAGAACTTGCAATTAAAACGTAAAAACAAATGTTCCATTATAAAATCAAGGAACCCTGAATTCGCAGACATTAACAACAAAAGCTCTTAACCCTATGTTCCGCCGGACATAGATTTCCCATTACCCTTCTTCAATCCATCTATACTAGTTATGTATTCAACATATACACATAATCCTCAGCTGAATACTCAATCCCATTGGAGGAAAAGCCTGTCTTTGAAACGTTGAGTTTAGATTTTGACATTTCCTCTTCATCCTCCTTTTTCTCATGATCCAAAACCTAAGACCAAGATCACTTAGTGGAATACTAAAAACACTCCTCTCTCTCTCTCTCTCTCTCTCTTGGAAAATCTACGAATCCCTAGATTCTGCTCGTTGAGGATAATAGGATCAACACAGTCAATGATGAAACGTTTGGGTTGACCGGATTGATATTGCTACCAATGGATATTTGCGCTTCAGCTACGTTTTAGTAGTACTCATGGTACGCACTACGCGAATACGTTAAAAGTTAGTTACTTCATTCATCATTAGCCATTCGTGCAAATACACGTATATAGCTTTTGAAAACTGACAGAAAGTGATTGTTTTGATTGTGCAGATGACGGCAAATACATTGTCAGAGAGTTCAGAAGAATGTTTTGCAAATGGTATGGTTTCGTTTAGTATCCAAATTTAATTGGGTTGAGAAAAGAGATTGTTTTGTTTGTAGATTGAGAGTGGCTTTTGTATATATAAAATGTGAAGGCCGAGTAGGTAGGAAACTTTTTGGGATTACTAGTCTCTTTCTGTTTTGGTTTTGCTTACTCTTTCAAAGGTGTATAGTTTTTAAAAATTAGATATGTAAATTTATAGATGTGGACGAAGAACTTGAGGAGGGACGTGTTTGAATTCAGACAATAATGACTAACAATGTGGTTGACCGAGACGAATATAATCTTTAGGAGTTAAATCTCAAGTGGCTGATCGAGTTGGTAGATCTGAAATGTGTAGATAAATCAGCTGCGGATTAATAATTCTTATTAATGATACTTTTCTCTGTTTCAGGAATTTTGCTTACGGGTGCAGATGAGAAAGAAAAGCCAAAGATTTGCCAACATAATACTTACTGCAAAAGCTTGTACTCGCATGAGAGAGGAGGGTTCTTTAGTCTTCAGCTATGTGATATTGGTAGGATAAGGGAACTCGAAGGGAGGATGAAGAAGAAATGTGAAAAACTAAACTCAACGTTTCAAAGACAGGCTTTTATGGAAATTATTGGTTTCCTTTGAGGTTAATAATAGATGGAAGATTGTAAATTGTAATTGCAATACGACGTCATCAAGTGATTTTATGATATGTTTTCAACCCTTGGATATGAAAGGAGCCCATGGTCGCCGGATTGGGAAGCACATGTGGGTTTGTTTTCAACAGTTAAGCTTTTAAGGTCAGAAATATTTCGGTGCTTCAAGCTTTTGTTGGGTTTTCGTGGGCATGAGCACTTCAGCTACCTACTTGGGCCGGGCTGGCCCATGATTGAAAGGCGCTAAACCGCAGTCGAGGTTTGGTGTCATAGTCTCTTCTTCATCGATTTTGTAGGTTTTTGTCCCTTTTGCATCTGTTTGTTTCGCTTGTCACACAAGTCTTGAAATATCACTAGGAATTTCCAAAATATATCTTTTCCCCCCCTTTTTTTTTGGTTAAGAGAGAGAGACGATTATAATGCATACAAATTATAAGAATTCTATGCATCTAAGTGGACATAACATAACCAGGTTATTGACCACACAAAAAAAAAAAAAAAAAAACATAACCAGATTATATCACATGATTATATATGTAGTACGCTTACCTATGGAATGTGGCATGCTAACTATCAAATAATCATCAGTTAGTTATCTTCTCATGTTACATGCTAAATCAACAAGTAGATAACTCAACTACATGCACAAAATCGCTACAATTTCGAATCACGTTAGTTACTCCATATTAAATCTGTAGATTATTTCTGTCTAAACCACTGACGTTTGGGTTATTTTCCCAAAATTAAGCTTTCAAGTACGATCGTTGGGCAAATAAAACTAGAGTTTGTTCCTAAATTAAGTAGATAATCCCACTTAAATGCATCTTCTTTTTAGCTTTGTTGTGGGCGTGATAAGCTTAAGCTTTTGTTTCATTTGTTTGTTTGTTTTTCCATTTTCCTTTATGCCTATTAATAATGCATTCATTAGTCAGTAGATAATAGAGCTGAAAAAAAGAGAATTTACAAATATGGTTAAGAAATTGACCAAGTCAGGTTGCCATAATTTGATAAAGTTGTTGTCGTAATGTGAGAAAGGGTCCCACGATGCCTGTCCGGTGCTGGGCAAGAGTATCCCACTCAAAAGATCTTTCTTCTTCTACTACTATTATAAACCTCTCTTCTCTTCTCTTCTTTTTTTTCCTTTTCCTTTTCTTTTTGCCTTAGTGAAATCTCAGACTTTCAACCCCTCAAAAGACAATAAAAGTCATATTGATATGAGAACGTAGAGTGCGAACTCGAAACCCCACTTTGTTTCAAAAAGTTTCACTTTCGGCGTTTTTTTTTTGATGCGATTAGTAGAACTATATATACTAAAGGCTTAACCATTTTACGATTATAGAACTAGCGTCTTTTTCTTTTTGGTTTGATGTTTAAATTTACTTTCAACTAGAAACATATCCGAGTGATTTACATTCAAAGGCACTTATGAGTTTAAATCTATCAAAAAAGGCACTTTTGGCTACAAGAGGACTTTGCCTTCCTTTTTTGAAGATGAAAATTCGATTTAGCCCTTAATGAATGTAAAAGAATATTTTTACTGTGGACGACGACGTTACATTGCAAACACGGGAAAAAGAGATCGGCGAATCTACTAACGCGACGGTGATAAAGCCACAATTATATTCATATCAATTCTTCTTCTTTTCTGAGAATCTGCTTAATCACTGAGGGTTTGAAGGTTGCAGCCAAATGTAGAGCGTGGCCTTCATTGTTCCAAATTCTTTTTCTTAATTTATGATTTCAATGAAAACAAATACATATTGGCTTTGGAATTTGATTTAGGCTCCTTTGATAATTCTGGGTTTGTAATAGATGCTCCTAAAAAAACTGGTTGATGTTTTTGGATTTGGAGAAAGTGTAAAAATGAGGAAGATGATGGAGTAGACAATACATGAATCAATTTTAATGATGGAGATAAACAAGGTGAAGATGTACAGTCTGAGATTTCGTGAAACAGCCATCTAGTGATGATGAAAGAGAAAACATTTAATAATGGTGAAGGTGGAAGAACGAAAGATAATTTAAAGTGTTCGACAAAATGTGTGAGAAAGAAGTTTTGTATCCACGCAATCTTGTCCATGATACATTGTCCACGACGAATTAAACAACTTGTCCATGATAACTTGTCCATGATAATTCGTCCACCGTTAATGGGGATGAGATATGAAGTTTGATCAATTTCACATTAAACACATGAGAGGACTATTCATATGTTAAATCTATTATTTTGTGAGAATATAAGTCTAAATAGGTATAGTACGAGGATTTAGTTTAGTTTGCTAGATTGGTGCATATGTTGTTACTTTTTGAATGCAAGAGTAAATAGATTGTCCACGAAAGATTATCCACGTTTAACTGTCCACGAAAGATTGTTCACGTTACGAGATTGTTGCTTTGTTCATTTTTTTTTGCAGGAGATGAACTGAAAAGATTAGAGCAGAGAAGGGAATCATAATGTGATTTTTCATCGGTCACATGTAGACTACACTGGTTGTTATTTGATATCATTAATGGTTCATAATAGTTCTTCTTCTGGGGGTGTCTTGGACCACACCATTGAAGCTGAAGAAGAACAGCACCCATACTTCTTTCCCCTGGTAAATTTTGCTCGCCCACATGATTACATTTGCATCTGTTTTTTTTTGTCTATTGATCAAAAGTTTAAACCTTGCAGAATCACATAGAAGGCTATCATGAATTATCAAAAACCCAAATATACTTCTCATCTGTTGTTACAAAATGGGACGCAGACTTCTACATCAAAGTGGATGATGATGTTCACCTAAATCTCGATCAGTTACATAAACCATTTATGTATTTCTTAATACTGTTCCAAGAAAAGCTTACTTAAAGTTTAGTTATCAATCATCCAGGAATGCTTGGTTCTACATTGGCTCGCCACATATCAAAACCGCGAGTGTACATCGGTTGTATGAAGTCTGGACCTGTCCTAGCTCAAAAGTAAGCAACAAAATCGGTCACAAGATCATGTTTTTAACACAGTTCTTTGACTTATTTTCGTTTCGTGTTGCAGAGAAGTCAAATACCATGAACTAGAATACTGGAAGTATGGAGAAGAAGGAAACAAGTACTTCAGACACGCTACTGGACAAATCTATGCCATCTCCAAAGATTTAGCAAACGAATCCTCTGTGCAAATCCCAAACGAGTATGATTCACTCAATTTCACTCAATTTCCAAGTTAAGATACACTGTACACGAAAGATTGTCCACGTTATGATGTGTCCACGATACACCATCCATGCGTTTACAAAGTTCTATACTTGACTCAAATTGTAACGATGTGTCCACGATACACTGTCAACGTTAAGTTGTGTCCACGATACGATGTAGACACGATACGATGTGTCCACGATACGATGTGCCCACGATACTATGTGTCCACGATACTATGTGTCCACTCGTCCTTGTCTACAGCTGCACAAACATTAGGATGTCGGGCTTCGAATATATGTTTAGTCGGCTTTTGGGGAACCGATATGTTGCGAACAATCTGGTAGGGGGGTTTGTAGTCCCATCCAAGGGTGGAATCAGATTCTGCAAATGGGAAAATCATGGATTTAAGCCCGATGTGAATAAATGAAACAACCAGAGTCAGAAGAAACTAAAAGCGCCATCAACAAAATTAACTAATTCTTAGCAACAGACTGACCTCGAAAGAAGCTAAAATTCCCTTTTACAAGAGAAACATACCTTTCATCAATTGCAACTGTTTTGACCTTTGGAAATCGAAAAGTTTGTGTCTGTGGTTCGATTATGAGAGAGAGAATGATTAATGGTCTGTGTCGTGAGTCGCCATATAGAAATTGATACTCTAGTACATCTTGAGTGGCTGCTGCAACAAAAGACGAAAGGAGAGAGTCGCTGGAGAAGACGCTATTAGGGTTTAAAAGTTTTTCTTTTATTATTGAAAGAAGCCGTGTAAATTCTTTGTAAATTGACTACAAGGTAAATGAGTGAAAATTGAGGGTGGTTTGGTCTTTCCATGTGGGGGAAAGTGCATCTACCTCTTGTAATGCTTTTATGTGTAATACAAATCTCTTAAAGTACCTTGTACTGTAATAAACTCAACATATCCACTTGTATGAATAAACCACCTTTATCAAAAAAAAAAAAAGAGACCGGTTGTAGTTTATATATGAAAAAAATAGTTTAAACTATATTCACAATAGGATTGACAAAAGAAAAAAAAACTATTTTCACAATCTAAATACGATTAATTTATTCGGTTTGGAAACGATTATGTAAATATACCAGATTTGAATTCGGATATACAACACCATCGACACTATGATTGAGAAGTGAAGCATTATCTCTTTTTTTGAATGGAAATGTTAAATTAATCCAGTCAAAACCGTTTTTACAATGAATGCATCGTTTGTTTGAAAAATTTAAAAACAGCAAATTTTATTTACAATTTCATAAACTCACCGGAAAGAGAACCAAAATTCCATTGTGAAGCATTATCAAAGATGCATTATAAATTCAGGCATTGAAAATATAGGGATCTAGTCATTTCAAACTTCACATTGTTAACAGAAAAGTAAAATTATTTTCACTTACTTTAACGTCCACAAGTCAACTAGATGTCCATCCAAAAAAAAAAAAAAGAGATTTTCAAGATTACGAGTTTGAGTATGAACGATGAAGAAGAAACATAACTTGTTTTTGTTTCTAACGCGAAAAATTTATAGACCTAAGGACCGAATCTTTTTTGTTTACCAAATATGATTATCACAAAATACCATTTGACCGAAACATGCATCAAAGCAAGCTTAATGCATGATTCCAACCAAATCATTCCTACACAAAAGAATATCTAAACCATATTAACACACCCACACAAAAGAATATCTTATAGTTTTGGAAGCTTTTTTTTTATGAATGTCAAATTTATTCAATCAAAAAACCTTTTTTACATCAAATGCTACATAGTTTGAAAGTTTGTTTTGAACAGAAAACTAAATCACTAACATACTAGACTCTTGTGGCAAACCAAACCAGACCAAACCAAGATAAGAATAAATGTAACAAATGATATATACAAACCAGAACAATCCAAAAATTAGGTATACTATCGCATAAGATTTTTATAATCAAACTAAGCCAAAAAAAAATCTACATCAAAACCATAATGATTTTGGTTTGACTTTAACACATTTCTTTCAAACTAAAATAACCCGAACTTGAACCGAACTCGAACGGGCGAACCCAAACTTGAAGTTTGAGGACATGCACATACAAAGCATCGAATAATTGTCCCTATGAAAAAATGACATCATGTAAAGAAGCAGCCAAACTAAAGATGAAATTTGCTACTAGATATATTTGGACCGACGCATCATTCATTGATAGGAATGAAAAGATATCCAATTCAAATATAAAAAGTTATATAGTAGTAGTTTTGTAAACAAATGAAAATATTGTTTCGAGTGTCGGTGGATGAGACCGAACCGACAATCAAAGACGTGGGGCTACTCACAGATATATGACGTTCTCGCACCGTCCCTCCCTCGACGCACGCACACGCACACGCGCAAGAGCCAAACGACAACATTTGTTTTCTTTTTGGAATTTATAAAACGTTTCAATTCCTAAAACCAAATTTAAATAAAATCAAGATAATTGAGTCTTTGAATCCTTCCAACGATGTGATTGATCACGTAACAAATTTCTCGATGCGTTCTATTCAGTAGAGGCTCCCCAAGTCCACATGAACTTAAATCAATTAACCAACGAGATTGGTTGGTTTTTTTTTTTTTTTTTTTAAACTTAGTTGGTTGGATTGGTTGGTGTTTACACGTAGTTTTACACATTAAAAGAGAATCCGACAAAAATTAATACTATTGGAGTAGTAGTAGAAGCTACAGTACTATTGAAGTAGTATTAATGATACAATGTCGTGACCCTTTGTTTTTATATTTATTGTCATTGATAGTCTCGTTTCTCGAGCTCCAAGAGTGTTTTATTGGATAGACTAAAGGATTTGTTAGTAACTCCTGAAACAGAGGAATAGTAGAATAATTTCGTGATTTTGCAGGTTTTTATCAACCATACTCTTTTGTGGAATTACTTTTTCAATTCATTTGTTCTACGGCTCCGTACGCTTACCGACATATAAGAAATATATTTTTTGCTTAATTATATTAGAGTTGTAAATTGTAATTCTAAACTAATAGATACATATATGTGTGATAATTCTCCACTCTTAAGCTACTTGTTATACATATATGTGTGATAATTCTCCACTCTTAAGCTACTTGTTATACGCTTAACGACATATAAGAAATTCTAAACTAATATGTGTGATAATTCTCCACTCTTAAGCTANTAGACGCTAAACCTAGTCCCTTACCAGTTTCCTCCATGGGCTCTCTGCAACCACCAACAAACTCACTTTCCTCTCTCTGTTCCTCCATGGAATTATCTGGTTGCAGCTCAATCACTCAAATATATCGATGGATCTTAAATAAAGAAAGCCGAATCTTGGAACAGAAATCAGGGCAAGTTCTAGATTTCACTAACACCAGAAGTGAAATTAACAATGGGAAAGCTGAATCGACGGAAAATTACCTCTTTAGATCTTGCCAAAATTGGAGAAAAGAAACAAGGTGAGGGCTTTGGGACTCGGTCACAGAGACGAGTGTGAGAAAAGTCGATGTCCCGAGAGAGAGAGAGAGAGAGAGAGAGACCAGAGTATGTGATCCATTCGCGTTGCATTTTTTGTTTTGTTCGAGATAAAACCCTGACTTTTTCTCGAATTTATTTTTAAGCCCTGATTGTTTTCACTTTTAAGACCAAACTTTCGAAAGTTACTAAAACAACCATTTTCTCAGCATTCCGTTGCATTTTTATTTTTTGAATCAAATATCTAAAATATATATATATATATATTAATTTTTAAAATTGTGATTCTATTATATTTTTCATGGTCTAACTGTGATTCTACAATTTCAGCAGTAAATCAGGATTCTACAATTTTGACACTACGATTATATAACTCTGACTTTGAATCGCAGTTCCCTTGACTACAAAGAAGCAAACTCATCTACTAAATGGAAAAATATCCAAACTAATTTTAGATAATTGGCCGGGGTAGGGTCGGATTGATTTATCCACGTGATCATTTTGTCACTTTTAAATTGTCAGTGTAAAGAATGCAAAAGATATGTAATATTTGTTTAATCATTTTATACTTGTTATATAGGATTTTTAATTATGTTGTTTTTAACAACATATACTTCACCATAACAATGGAATGGCTAGACTCTATAAGAGAAGCACACTTTAACAATAACCTTATTCCTACCATGATATTTACAAAATATGTCATTATATGTTCTAGACAATTTAATGAATTCATTAACGGTATTTTCGTCTTACTCCTTTATGTCAAAACAAAAAGACCATTGCAAGTATAATACACTCTCATGCATAGGAATACTTACCTTAATTTATTAAATTTTTTTGATATTGTGATACTTAAATATTCTATCACTATAATCATGTAACAAGCTTCCCAATAATAGATTGAATATAAATTTAATTTATTAGTTAGCTAATATTTTGAATTACACTCGATTACACAAAAATATAAATTATACCATTAGCAAATTATTAGCATTTATTACAATTATTACAATTATTAGCAGTTATTAGATATTTAAAAATAAAAAGAAATAAACTTACGAAAAGAAAATATAAAAGTATAATAGATTAACTCGAATTTTTATTTTTGAAAAATACAAATTCAGAATTAAACTAATATTTGTTATGAGATTTTCGTGAATATACCCAACTAATTAGAAAAAAAAAACATTTCGGTCAAACTTGATAATCTCCTTTAAATATGTTCTTGAACAAGAGAGTTAAAATATTTATAACGGACGGATTAGAATATTTTCAGAATAAGTTAGAAACTAATAATGGTTCTCGGATTACAAAAAAATTTATAATAGAAGGATTAGAACTATACTTAAAATTAATAACACTTCTCAAACCTTACACAAATATATTTTTCCATAAAAACAAATTATTAGAGGCGGGTTAGAAACTATTCTTAAAATGATAGAATAGATAAAATCAAACTTTTATTTAAAAAAAACAAATTCAAAATTAAACTAATATTTGCCACAAGATTTTCGGGAATATACCCAACTAATTAGGAGAAAAAATCAATCAATATCGGCCAAACTTGATAATCCCCTACAAATATGTTCTTTATCGGGTGGATTATTTTATTTATAACTGGCGGGTTATAATATTTTAAGAGTAAGTTAGATACTAATAATAGTTGGTGGGTTACAAAAAAAATTATATCGGATGGATTAGGATCTATACTTAAAATTATTAACACTTCTCAAACTTTACACAAATATATTTGTTCATACAAAAAATTTATTACAGGCGGGTTAGAATCTACACTTAAAATTATGGCAGATTAAAAATTTAGTAAAATATATAATACATTTATACCAAAAATAAAACTGTCAATACATCTCAAACTTTCACATCCACAAATATATTTTGTCTAAAAAAA
>JAHZTW010000002.1:106683452-106763132 GCA_020283515.1 Alliaria petiolata | reverse complement strand
TAATCTAGATTTTAATTATGATAAATCTAATTATCATAAAAGAAGGATAATTAATTCGCCAAAATTTTAGAATATATATATAAAGCATTAAGAATAAAAATAATTCAGATAAGAATATTAAAACATATATATCTCGAAATATTAATAAAAATAAATTTTATTTTTTCTTTACAGATTACTCGATTTTGTTTTTCATTTATTTTTACGGGTTTAAAATATTTTATTGAAAACCCGCATACATGCGGATCCTACTCTAGTATAATAATAATATATCATACATAAAGTATTGAAAACATTCCATCCACAACAAGTGTCTAAGCAGCAAAGCTACTGATCACGCAATCCATAGTTCTTAAGGTTTTAAAAATACATAAGTAAAGAAACATGACAGTTTACGGTTTTAGCAGCACCGGTCTTATGCTTTTAAGTAGTTATTAATTAGATAAGATAATTAATGATATCACCAGCAAGCCATTTAGCCCTTGATTACTCAAGAAGGTGGAAGGTAATGATGTCAGACGCAGAGGCTGCATGAAGGGCATGGTTCGGGTAATGGTGGTGATGGTTCTGGTGGAAACGAAGCGCGTACGCACGTGACCCTTCGATTTGATATCCTAGAACCGAGTCGTAGTCTCCTCCGTTGTCTACTAGTCCATAGTGAGGGTCTTCTGCTCTTAGTTCCTATTTCATCAAAGACATTTTAAGGTATACATATTGAGAATTAAGATCCATATTCCACATAACAAAACCCAACATTGTTATATCAAAGATGACATGACCTGTTTGATACATGATCTCATTCGCTAAAAGAAAACATAAGCGTGGCTTAATCACCACACATTTCTATCATATCCTTTTTTAATTATATATATTGGCTCCCCATGCATGTATTATGCCTACAACAAAACGAAAGGATAAGAAAAAATAGGAAACAAGAGATATTACCAGCTCATGTATGAGATTCTTTTGTATGTCTTGTTGACTTTTGTTCTGCAATTGAGTAAACCACAAGAGAAACAATGAAGAGACAGAAATGATTGAGACTCTTTAAGTGTCTAATCCACTTTACTTTCATTTAGCTATTATGCCATAACTATTATACGCTTAGTTTTTTTTTCCTTTTATCGATTAGCTTGACTAAATCCGACAGTTTCCAAAAACAAGATGCTGATATCTTGATTCAAAAGAACTACTAATTTCCTTATCAAATTATACTTTTAAGCATTAAAGACAATATTATAGACAAAAAGGAATTATAAAGTTATGTTTGGAAAGTTGGATCATTTAAAACATTTGATGTGAGATCTTGACCGACATTCATACTTAGGTTTTATTATATGGTTTTCCTAGGAAAAAGTGCTACTAGCAGTTTTAGCAAGTGTATGATTTCAATTTACACAAAATTATTGACACAACCCATATAATTATGATAAAATGCAAAAATGAGTGAAGATAGAAGAAGATATGACCTTTTTCTTGGTGGTCTCGATCTGATTCCCAAGGGATTTAAACTGTACAATTAACATATATATATATCGATTATAAGAAAACGCTCACATATATTATCCAACAACCTAACACAACAAAAGTCATTTATCTATATTAAACTCAAGAAAATATCAAAACCAGAAAACGAAAGAACAACATATACATGATTAATTCAAAATTAAAACCCTAGATAAGAGCAAAATATGATGATACCTTGCGCTCGCGGACGAGTTTGAAAGTGTTTTCCATTTCTTCCTCAAGACTACGCAGCTCCTGAACATCAAGTTCGTCCAAACACTCACCTAGCCTCTGCCTACAATTTTAACAAAATTATATATATTTCGTGATTTTGTGTTGTAAATTTCTTGTAAAAAAAAAGAAAGAATTTGTTTTCTCAATTTAAATTGCCTTTAAATTAAGAGACAGAGATGAGAGAAGAGAAAGAAACAAAATACTTGATCTGAGTACGGAGATTTCTATTTGTCTCCAACAGTTTTCTCTTGGTTTCTTGCATTCTCTACAACAACGAATCACCAATTTCACCAAACCAGAAAACTACATACCAAGAACAAGAAGAAGAAGGATCTAAAAAGAATAAAACCTCATAGTGAGTGCTCCAAACATCAACATCGGAAACTGTTTGGTACAGATCTATAATCTCCTTCGTTCTATAACCAACAAATACACACACGCAACAAAAAAAAAACTCGTTAATTAAATTGAAGAACACAAACGCAATTTAGTTTAATTTATGAGTAGTGTTTAGAGGGATCGTTTACGTGGTGTTAGGGCTGATAAACTCATGGAGCTTGTTGGAGCTAGAGAACATGATAATCGAAACCCTAGCATCACACAAAACGGTGAGCTCGTGAGCTTTCTTGAATAAACCATTTCTTCTCTTTGAATACGTCACTTGTCTGTTCGTCTGGTTCTCTATCCTCTTGATCTGGATCTTTCCTCTCGCCATTATTCTTCTCTCTCTTTTTTTTTTCTTTCTGTTTACTTTTGATATTTTGTTGAAGAGAGATTTGGCGGAGAGGACAAAGAGATGTAATAATAAGTGAAATAGAAAAGAGAGAGAGAGTTGAAGAAGTAAAGGACCCACTTGAGATACTAAAAATAGTAGGCATTGCCGAATCCATGAAAGGTAAGTTCAGAAGTTGATGAAAACTAAGTGATGAACTTTCCTTTTTGGTAAAGTGGAATCGGACATCGATGNATTTTTTTTTTTCATTGTATATATTGGATTTTATTGCAATTTTAATATAACATCGTGTTGGATTTTTTATCAAACTATATTTTGCCCCCACTAATAATATTTTCTAGATCCGCCCCTGGTCATCAGGCTGCTATTCCCACAAAAGATGATCAGTTTCTGGCCGTCAGTTTTTCATACAAGTAGAACTGTCAAAATGGGCGGGTGCCTATGGGTTGTCCGCGTCCAAAACATTATGAACCGGTCACGGTCAAACCCATATATGGAGCAGGTTTGGTCCAACTTTGCTCATGGACAAAACAGATTGGACAATGTGGACATTGGTCGGCTCAAAATACTTGAAAAGGTAGGTTAAAATTAATTTGGAAAAAAATCTTGTTCTCTCCAAAATCAAAAAATCTCGTTGTTCCACCAAACCAAAAATTTCGTTTTCCCGCCAAAATTGAAAATTTTTGTTTTTGCACCAAACTGAAAAAAAACTCGATTTCACATCAAGACCGAAAATGCTCATTTTTTTTGCCAAAACCGCAAAATTTTGTTTTTCCGCCGAAACCATACCGTAAAATTCCATTTTCTCCCCAAAAATTGCAAACTCATTTTCACGCAAAAACCAAAAAATCTCGTTTTTTGCCAAAACTGCAAAATTTTATTTTCTCACCAAAACCGCAAAACCGTAAACTCGTGATTAAATAAATAAAATAAAATGATTTATGTAGTAGTTAGATAAAAATTAAAATCAAATTGAGTGTCTATAGGCATGTCCATTTGAACATGGTCGTTAATGGACGTGTTCACTGTTAATCTACAATCAAAATGGTCAATAGTGAACCGGTCCAAATGGGCGTGGACAGCTCTACATACAAGAGAATTGACTGTCAATACATTGACATGATTTACGGTGAAGCGTCGCTTGAATGAGCTATTGTAAACCCACTTAACAGCTGCAACAATACACACTTCTGGATCAAATTAAACTCGAACCTGTCGTCAAGCGTCACAAGGAAAAAAAAACACCAAAAACAGAGTTTTGAGATTCGGTTTCTCGCATGTGCTTACTAGGTTTCGAGCTAATGTCTTTCCTCGGACAATACTTTGATTTGAGGAATGTTGAAGGTTAATAACAACAACAACAAAAATTGTATTTTGGTCACTAAGAGAAAAAACTTAATTTCGGAATGTAAGAAAGTAGATAGGAAATGGTGACACCCAACAAATAAACACAATGATCAACACCAGCTGCCGCTGCCACCAGCTCTCTCCGTCTTCCCCCACTGCGGCACCTCCTCCTCCTCCCTCCTCCACCTCCTCCACCCCCTCCACCACCTCCTCCTCCTCTATCATCTCATTCCCGCTGGCCACGTTCCTCGCCACCGAGTGACAAATCTCACACACTCTACAACCAAAATTTAATTACTTTATGTATAAGTTTTACCTTTTTCCTTTTGTCAATGATATATTAGTTTAGTAGTACTCTTAGACTCTTAGTTATATTCCAGATTTTAAGCTACCAAAGATTCCGTAGGGGTGTTAAATTTTGTTTACCAAACCGAAGAATACCCGATCGAAAAACTGAGTTATGCATTGCTCTACTACGGTTAAATTGGTTTTATTTTTTTCTAAATTCGAAAACCAAAGCAAGAAAAAAAAATGTATAAATGAGTAGAGACATTGTTCCTTTTTTTTTTTGAATACAGATATATTTATTTGTTTAAAATTAAAACCAAAACAATACGAAATCAATCCATAATAAATTCGATTTTTATTTTTAAGTCAATATTCATATGTTTAAAACAAAAAGAAATAAAAATCGGTAAACTCGAATATAAACCTGAACTGAAGTACACAACCATAACCCCAAATAATAAAAAAAATCAATTAGTACATAAGAAAATTAATCGCATCAAAACCATGGTAAGTAGATTTTTTTTATTCAAACGAGGAAAATAAACATGGATCAAAGAGATGATATAGCAAGAAAGAACATACTCGTTGCCTTTGAGTTTGAACCAAGTCTCAGCACATTGTCGATGAGCAAACGCCAAATCATCCTTACACGAACATCCCAACTCAATCAAACCCTGACCATACGATCCAACCTCCAATTGGCAAATCCTACACACTCTCTCCTCTGACATACTCACCGAAGACACACTCGTCGGATACTCATCGTTGTCGGAGTCATAATATCTGAACGTATTCGAGTGGAAGCATGAAACGACATCTTCACTCGCGGTGAACGATAGCCGTCGATCTCCGATCGTTCCTTGTTCTAAATCGAAGTGGGACATTGTACTATACGACTATATTATACTAGGAAGAAGCTGTACACTGTCCAAGAATTGATAAAGATTTGTCCCATAAATAAATAAAAGGAAATAAGCTTAATGCGTCTATGCGTCTGCCAAATTGATGGATATTTCCTCTCTTAAGCAGATTCTGTACATTCGATTGTACATTTTGTTTCTACCTTGCGACGCATGACAATTATAAGACCAGATCCAACGGCCCATATTATATGGTCACCGAAAATATTTTTCCTTTTCATTTCTGAAAAAACTCTCCTAAAGCGTATACAGTCTTTTACTAATTACTATTATGATGAAATACAAAAAGCAATTTATAACGAGACGACGTTACTCTTACCCATTTTTTATTATATATTATTATGCAAAACAGCAGAAAAATATATAATCAAAGAGGGGTAGATATGTATCTTCCATTTTTGGATTTGCTTTAGATCTCACCCATATTAGCGCCGTCCGAGCAATTATATACAGTATTGAATGTCACAGTTGATGTTAATTTTTCCGTTGAAATCTTCCAAACAAAACTTGGAAGTTTTCAATTGAGTAATATTATAAATCATATATTAAAATATTTTATTGTGAAACGAAAACATCTAATTCATAAGTTTTCTGAAAATTATAATTGATAGAAAAACTTAATTAACATTGAATCATTGATATATATATATAGTGAACCGATCGAATTTATACGTTTTATCGTTCTGAAACATGCTTTTATAATATGGGGTGATGCATTTGGATCAATTCTCTACTAGAACTCGTCTAGCAAGTTAGTGTATGTAACGATAAATTGTTGTCTCTGAGACAATTACGAGGAGACGCAAGACCATATCTCTTCCTTTGATGCATAACCAATGAGAAAATCTGGAACATAACCCTTTAACGGCTAGGGTTCTCGTTTATCATCATCATCATCATATAGTATAATCATATTTAAAAATAGATATATATAGTCGAAGTTTTAAGCATGTTTAAAAGTTGCGATTGCACGGCATAAATATAAATTTATCGAACAAGAAAACAGAACAATGGTATTACAAAGTTGTTATTAATATTATATAGGGAAGCAGAACCAAAAATCAAACTCACTCTGTATCCTCTCCTCTCATATGAATCAATTGATGATCTAGCATCAAATCATATAAATGTAAGATACGATCCATTATATATGGATCATCAATCGAAATATTAAACATAAATCATGGCACACACGTGAAATATTGAAATATTAATTTTACAGAGAAGCCGGAGCTAGAGCAGGGGATGAGGCGTCGGAGACGGGGCCTGGAGCAGTCTCGGAGACAGGGCCAGGAGCGGCGCCGGAGCTGAGGTTTTCCAACATCGAACGGTGTGGATTTATCCGTTGAGCATCGCACAGATCGGGTAAAAATGCACCTGCATGTAGTCAATTGGTAATTTACGTCAAGTTTTCATTTTTCATCGTTGTCGTTGATTTATATATATTACCAACGTAGAATCATATAAGATGCAACAGAGAAATCACTATTATTTGAATAATAATTAAGGTGAGTGAAACAGAACAATCAAGCTTCTACCATAGTTCCTTGCTTTGACGATAAGAAACACCATAAAATATGAAAGTGAGTTCCATGCATGGACGTGTAAGAAAAAAGGGACCCCACTCGAGGAATCTACCGAAATACTCAAAACACTTTTTTTTATATGAAATACTCAAAACACATACAAGTATAGGATTCTTACTTCATTAATCAGCCATATTAAACATCATAATTTACACATTTTCTACTTTCCTTTTACGGCAATCTCTTGAAAAAACTTTCTTATTTTGGTAAATACAATTCTGTTTTCACTTCTTGGTATATATATCAATATATGTTTTAGCTAATATCAAATTATCACTTTTTTTTTTTGGCTAAAATATCAAATTATCACTTTAACACAAAAAAAAAACATCAAATTATCAACAACTTTTATTTGTTTCGCAAAGAGTAAAGGTAATGGACCTAATGGTATACCATTCAAAATGCTCGCTTATATGTATGCTTTTTTTTTACTTAGGGAATATATATCTTTAATTGTTTCTACCTATTTATTTATGTGGACAGACATAATTATATTTCTTATAAAGCAAGACCTTATAATTAATTCACGAAAACATCAAAATCTTTCATCAGAATACCGGTACGTATGCAATCTATACACACAGCAAACGAAATGTCAATGCATGAAAGATTTTTTTTTTTTTAAAGAAGCTCAAGATCGTACCTTCACCGGCGGCAAGATTGAAATAGAGATCAAGAATGTTAGGGCAATAGTCCAAGCAAGCCGGCGAGCAAAGCTTAGCGGCGAATCCTGCCTCCATCATTGCGTCCGACGAGATCCCTACGGTTTTCCGATCAACTCCACAAGCGGCTACACACTCATCGCTCTCCACGTGGTTTACAATCCCTTCCACCTCCACCGCGGAAGTCCGGCAAGTGTATTTTCCGGCGACGTTAGCTGTCTCCAATAAACATCTTTTCCCGGAAGCCGATATCGAGAACGCGCACATATTCGTGGGCAGATTCTCGCAAACAATTTCTTCCCCTACAAGTATAGGAAAACAAAACATAAACTGACTATAAAAAAGGATTCAAGGATTCACATTCACATAAAGGATTAACGTTTTCTTTTCCTATGGTTTATCTTAAATCGGTCATCTAATTGGTCAAACTGTGAAATCTCTAGTGTTCTTCCTATGATGTAAGAAACTGAAACTTTTCTGAACAAGAATAATTTATAAGAAACAAATTTTGGAATTGACCATGATTAGCTAGATCTTGGGATCTAACGATTGGAGATTTCTATATAATAGATATGTTTGTACGTACCTAAAGCGGCATGGAGAAGAGATGAGAGAATGAGAAAGATTGGCAATTTGAGGGAAGAATAAGACATTGCTTCTGGTTTTTCTTCCTCTCTTCTTCTCTTTCTCCTTTATTGGTTTTTAGGGGTTAAAGTTTGATGTTTTCAAGGGAAAGAGTAATATAGAGAGAACGTGGAAATAGAAGGTGTATGTTGAAGGAGATACTGCGGATTTGTGTGTAAATATATACAGGATGTTTTGATGAATGATTTGTATTTACTATTTATTTATTTTTTCTTTATAATAACATTCTCTATATATGGTGTTACTATAATAGTAAAGATATTTTTTTTGTCAATAGTAAATATTATATTTTATATAGTAGTAAAAGTCATGTATTTACATTTTAAAAATTGAATCATTTGATCTCTTATTACCAGTTCATGAATGTCTCATATATCATTTAGTGGACATTTCTATATGTCATACTTTTTAGAAAAGGATCAAAACATCATAAACTTAGACGTGGATACGGAAAATGATTTACGTATTGTTGAGTTTACTATACATATATTATTACCATTGGTTGATATCAATCGTCAAAGACGATAGCGCTGGAAATTTAAATCTTAATTTACTTAACAAGGTTACTGGTGAACTTTTTTTTAGTCGGGTGTAGTAAAATTGGTTATTACAAGTCTTAACAAGGTTAATTGTAGTTTTGGGTATTTAGTTATTACAAGTCTATATACAACAAATATTGTTGGATATATAATTATATTTTGAGTATTTCGAGTACTTATTCGGTTTTTTGATTCGGTTCCGGTTTAATTCCGATTCTTCGGATATAGAAATATATTCATTCGAGTATTTCGGATATTCATTCGGTTTCCGATTCGATTCGAATTTGATTTCAATTTTTCGGGTATAAGAGTATAAGATTCATTCGAATATATTGTTTTGATCATATAGACATTTTTGCTCGGATTCTTCAAATCCGCTACATGATATTATATAGACATTTTAAAAATTTTATTTGGTTAATTGGCATTTTTTTAATGTTTCAGCAAACGTGATCAAAGACATAAACTAATGTAAAAGATTTAGTTGAATTATCTTTTTCATTACGACTTTCGGGTGAGTGGTTTCTTGGAAACAAAGCGACGTGCGTACATGTGTTCACGTCCGTATTTGACTCAACGCGTTTAGGTCAAAATAATAATATCGTTTCAAATTTTAGGGAGAATTAATAAAATCTTTAGCAAAAAAAAAAGAATATAAAATCAAGTATTATAATTTTTGGGGGTAAATTAGCGTAAGAATACGTCTTTTTTTTATGTAAAAAAAAAACATAAAATAATTGTTTTTCTTCAAAAATGATCGTGTGATTACTACATGAAATTTTTTTATCTTGTGCATGTACAATCTTTCTTTTCAAGATATATATATGGTATTGTTTTCATTTAACTTATAACTTGGAAATTTCAGAAACTCGTCCTACATACATTATGTGTGATTTTTTTTTGTTAAACTCGTCCTACTAGTTGGTTGTCAATTTCTAGCGTAAACGAATATTATAAGTCTATAACGTTTTGATGCAGCATCATGCCGCATCTTAAGCCACCGTGAGAAGTTTTTTCTACATTGAGACGTCAGATACTCTTTTACTTTTTCCAAATTTGCATTAATAAATTCTACATATGTGAGGGACTCATTAAATGATACTGTATCCCATGTAAAACTATAGACAAATCCATGTTACAATTAGGTCCCAAAGGCATAAGACAATCTTTTCTTATAAATACACAAGAAAAATGTAAAGAAATTAAGTTAATTAACTGCCAACTATACCGGTAAGCGTGAATGATTTGGAGACAATCCCACTAATATATATGGTCAAAAACCGACCCCATTCAATCTTTGACCAAGCCAGTATCGGTTTTCCCTGGTTATGATCTCCTCATTCCAATGACAAGAGCCGATAATATATATATGTCCACCAATAAATGTTCAATTTTGTTTGGTTTAATATAATAAAACAATATAAACCAGTACGATAATAAGCAAATCTCAATTTTAAGAGTCTCGATTCGGTTTGTTTTGGTTTATACGGCCAGGCCCTACAACAACCACAAAAATCCTTAAATTTTGTGTTGCGGTCTTGGGTTAACAAAGATAAAATAAACATTGAGATGATCAGGCCCAAAGATAAATTAAATATTTGAGCACACTATAATTGGCCCAGCTTATATATAATTACTAATCTTTAGGTCCGTAAGAGCGAAGCCACGTGTCATCTCCAACAAGATAAGTGGGTCCCACTTTGTTAAACTGTGAGCGTGAATCGAATCCTTCGTCCACCTCACAATCCGATCCTCTCTCTCTCTCACCACACCTCCAAAAACACAAACAACCTTCTCCCAGTTTTTTCAAACACAAACGCAGCAAAATGGCAGCAACCGCCGCAACAACATCGTCGTCTCAGCTTCTTCTCTCGAGCTCTCGCCACGTGGCGGCCGCCTCTGAGCCGCGAATCCTTTTCCCGAGATCTCTGTTCTCCGGCGGGAAGCGAGCTGCCGGGAGGAATCATCATGCGGGTGGTGGAGTGAGGTGTATGGCGGTGGCGGCGGATGCTTCTGCGGCGGCGGAGACGAAACCAGCGGTGAGGAAGAAGAGTGGTTACGAGCTTCAGACGTTGACGAGCTGGTTGCTGAGACAGGAGCAGAAAGGAGAGATTGATACGGAGCTGACGATAGTGATGTCGAGCATAGCGATGGCTTGTAAGCAGATCGCTTCGCTGGTCCAACGCGCCGGAATCTCTAATCTGACCGGCGTTCAAGGCGCCGTTAACATTCAGGGAGAGGATCAGAAGAAGCTTGACGTCGTCTCCAATGAGGTCAAATATTCATACGCATGATTGGATATTCTTCTAAAAGGAATTAATGACTTTTGGAATCAAAACGCTTTTGATGCAGAAACCCAAAAAAGTAAAAAAAGTTCACATATTAACCATTTTATCAAATGAATAAATATACTGTATTTAACTATAGATACATGTAGAAATTGAGTAGTGGAGACACTTCCAGTTATACCGTCTTCAAAATCGGTTTAGGCTCTTATTTTTGTAAAATTATGGTAATCACACATTTCTATGGATCAAAGCAAACAATTTTTCCATTCTTCAAAATGTATGACCAAAACTTTAAAAGAGAACAAGAAGCGCTAAGAGTTTTTAAATAAAAGTTTGTCTACAATGTTACCAATCACACTAAAGTTACTCTTAGTTTATGATTCCCATGAACTACAATGATGATAACTAAATAGTTTATAGTTATACAAAAGATTTTGACATAATAATAAAATAAAAAATTTGAGGATGGATACAGGTGTTTTCCAACTGCTTGAGATCAAGTGGAAGAACGGGAATCATAGCTTCGGAGGAAGAGGACGTGCCAGTGGCGGTGGAGGAGAGTTACTCCGGCAACTACATAGTCGTCTTCGACCCTCTCGACGGTTCCTCCAACATCGACGCCGCCGTCTCCACTGGTTCCATCTTCGGTATCTACAGCCCCAATGACGAGTGTCTCGCCGACGACTCCGACGATATCGCCGCTGTAATCTTAACTACTCTCCCTTTCTTCTAAAATATACACATAAGCGTGTCACTATGAGATAGGCAATTCGGTTAATGGTTTGGTTTTGGTTGCAGCTTGGGTCAGCAGAAGAAAGGTGTATAGTAAACGTGTGCCAGCCAGGGAACAACTTGCTAGCAGCCGGCTACTGTATGTACTCGAGCTCTGTCATCTTCGTTCTTACTTTAGGCAAAGGCGTTTTCGCCTTCACCCTCGACCCAATGTACGGCGAGTTTGTCCTCACGCAAGAGAACGTCCAGATCCCTAAAGCCGGCAAAATCTACTCCTTCAACGAAGGGAACTACCAGATGTGGGACGACAATCTCAAGAAGTACATTGATGATCTCAAGGACCCTGGTCCAAGTGGGAAGCCTTACTCGGCAAGGTACATCGGGAGTTTGGTCGGAGATTTTCACAGGACTTTGTTGTACGGTGGGATCTACGGGTACCCTCGTGACGCCAAGAGCAAAAACGGAAAGCTTAGACTTTTGTATGAGTGCGCACCGATGAGTTTCATCGTTGAACAAGCCGGAGGAAAAGGATCTGATGGACACCAGAGAGTACTAGATATCCAACCGACCGAGGTAAGCTCAAAACACATTTCATGATCAACTTATTACAACGATTTCTGTTCTGTTAGGTTTGTACTTTATATCCAAAATCTAGTGTCATCCATCATCCTAATTCTTTTCTTTGGGATAATATTTGACAGATACATCAGAGGGTTCCACTTTACATTGGAAGCAAAGATGAAGTGGAGAAGCTGGAGAAGTACTTGGCTTGACTCATGTACCAATCACAAGCCATTTAAATGTCTATTGTAAGCCAAATTCTGACTACATGGGACATGCAAATAGATGCATAAATGATGAAACTTCTATTTTGTTGTTGATATCAATATAGAGAAATCAGCTGTTAAACTATAAAAAAGCCGAAACCGTGTTCAATATTATACAACTCGTAGTACTAGGTAATTAGGATCGACCATAGGGGATAGCATTTTTACATTCCACGGATCATTTCAAAAAATTAGTTAGGCAAAAGCAGAGGATTCGTATTGGTGTCTTGGAGTCGACCACAGCCTTCAAAAATCAGTAGTCTGTAACATCACTCTACCTGCAACTCTTGGCTGTGTTAAGAGGAAAATGGCTGAGTTAGGGAGAAGATTGATACATGATGAAAATCTCAATCAGAGAAAGACTAAAGTAAAATTTACCAGGACTCGAGACTCGTATGGCATTGTGTTACGGACTTTGCAGCAGTCTCAGCATCAACTCCTGCAAATGAAGAATCAAGAGTGAGTGGAAAGAGCAAATGTATGTTTTAAAATCAAGCGCAGACCAGAATATATCAACCTTGAGTGATCATATCTTTCCCTTGCCCTTGAATCACTTCATTCACAGTTGATGTATATTCTGACATGGCCTGGTCAGGCTCTAGATTCCCGTTCCCTGATTCGGGAGACGACCTGTAGTTTAGAATAGCATAATGAGCAGACAGCAAGAGAGATATAATAGCCATTTACAGAAACTGATGCTATAAAACAAAGCACATACCCTGAAACAGTTTCAATGGGTGCGTTCGGGGTACTTCCTTCACAACCAAGATCAAAATCAACTAATAGTTCTGAGAATGAGAAGTCTTCACCCAAGATAGAAAAATCAATGTCAGATAAATCAACTTCGGGCTCAGACCCAGATGGAGAAGTTGAAGCCATATCTGCAGTGGCAGGTGCCTCTAAGCACATTTCTGTATCAGTGTCATCGAAGTTGAGCCTTCCTTTCACATGGTCTCTCTTATTTGACATCTTAAGGTTAGACTCGACCGGCGATGAAGAAGAAATGAGATGGCTCCTTTCCACTGTATAAGAAGTAATTTGCTTGAGAGGGCTGATTGTGAATCTCTCCTTTGTAACAATTGTGCAGTTTGTAGGAGTTACTTCCTTGTGTCCCGTGTTGAACTTATCACTCTCAGAAGAAGCATGCTTTTGTGGTGTCCTAAGACATGTTGAACTAGAAGGAAGGGACGAATCAGCCTTACTGAACAAACACTTGGCCACGCTTGACCCGTGACCAGTCATCAACTCATTAGCCGATGAGTTCTTGGCCAATGTTACTGTTCCAGATGGAGTTTGAGATGAGAACTTGGTAGCTGCTTTATCAGCTTGTGGGAACTTATTCGTCTCTGATCCTAGGAAATAATACACAAAATAAGTTTAAAGGTTACTAGAGATTCAACCAAATCTAATTAACATGTAGATGCAGGCATACACACACATACCATTTCCGGTTGAGTTGTCTTTTGCTGTAGTGATCCTCGCTTTCCTAGTTACAGGAAGAGCTCCTACAGAAACTTCAGGACCTTTTCGTTTTCCAGATATAGGCCGACTTGTCAATGGTGTGGAAAAATTCCCAAAATCTACTCTTTTGTTACCCAACAATGACACTGACATAACATTTGGTGTGTTGTACTGAGCGCAGCCTGAAAAGGAAGAAGGCATGATTAGTTCCGGATGCGTGAAGACGGATGCATCAGCCAGATCAAACACAGGAAATCAAAGTCATATGCATTGTCTCCAACAAAATAACAGCAAACGAGTTTTCTGAAGTGACAATGTCTGTTCCTAAAGTGTGCTTCATCTTAGTACACACTACACAATTGCAAAGTTCTAATAAACAGAAAAGAGCTAGAATCGCTTCAATCAATAATCTGGAGCATGACAATATCAAGACTCAAAAAACTAAGCTGGCCAAATAAACAATCCAATTAAGAACAGCCAAACGCATAAAATAAAAAAATCCAAAGACAAACTCTAAAAACCTGAAGAAGGTGCTCTGTAGTTTTTCTGTTGAGAAGTCGGAGCTGCCGCTGGAGGAGGAGGAGGTGCGGTGAGGCTGGCGTTGTAAGTATTCATCACATTCTGCATTCCCTGCAACAGATTTTGAACCCTAATTTTCTCCTTATCCAATATCACTCTCTCTTGATCCAACGCCACTTTCTGTTCCCTTAGGGAAACGTAATCTTTCAATATATCTTCAAGAGTCAAATAACTCTTCAGAACCTACGAACGAAGCAAAACGCATAAGAAACAAACAAACAAAATAAGAAACCCATAGATTTTGCAATAGAGCAAAAGAAATCAAATGAAGGATTTCGTGTGCTTACATCACGAACTGGGGAATTGGAGAGGAGAGAGGAAGCTTCGGTTCTAAAAAGGGCTCGGGTTTTTGAGAATCGATTGTCGCAGAGGTAACGATCGACGATGAAAGCAATCTGCGTCGGAGTAATTTCCCCATTCCCGATGTTAGCCGACCCCTTGGATCTGCTTGATTTCCCCATCTCTATGCCTTCTGAAAATCGAAAACCCTAATTAAGACGAAGATGCAGCAAATGAGAGAGAAAGAGAGAGAGAGCGAAGTTGAACACAACTGAAGACGGGAGAGGGTTTTTAGTAAAAGAGAAACGAAGGAGCGGGAGATTTTTAAAAAGAAGGCTTTGGAACCGGTTTCGTGTTTTTATTTTGCCGGGAGATTCCGCGTCTGTGTTTTTTTTGAACTGTGTTGTGGCGGTAAATTGAATGTTTTGAAAGTAAAAAAACTGGCAAATTTTAACCATTATCATACGAATATCATCAAATTATATCACGAAAAATAAAATACAAAATCGCGAAATTTTCCAGTGCTCTTTTTTTTCCACTGAATAATGCTATATTGATGAACTGAAGAAATCACAAAGTAAGATATTTGTTAATACAACAGGTACACAATTATAAATCTGAAAACTTGAATTATTCGGGATTCCAGTGCTCTATATTATTTAAAGAAAGAGGATTATATTTCGCGAATTTATTTTTATTTTTCAAAGATCTAATTTATCGTGCATGAATGAACGAGCTACAGTTGTAAAGTTTAAGAGGATATGAACCATATGATACCATACTATAACTGTTTAAACATAAAATTACTTAAATAAAGGCCAGTTTCAACAAAAAAAAAAAAAAAAAAATTGCTTAAATAAAAAGAAAACAAATTACCTGATTTTTTAAAGGCAATAAAAAGAAAAATATCGGAAGGGAGCGTTTTGATTTTGACTAAAATAAATTAGCTAATAATTTTTGTGTCGGGGACCAGTTAAAATCCGTCTAGTGTTTTGTTTAATATATAAATATATAATCATAGAAATAGTAAAACATACCCTTAAAAATATATAGGAAAACCAATTAGAAAATAAATTAACATTACTAAAGTTAAAAATAAACGCATTTAAGTGTTTAAGTGAAAGATGAAGCATTTTTGGGGTTTACCACGGTGACAAGAAAGAAAGCAATAACTCAGAAATATTCACAGAAACGAGGAGACAAAAGTTGCCACCTTTAACGCTTTCACATTGTCCAAGCGCTTAACCCCATCCCTCTTTGTTCTCTCTCTCTCTCTCTCTCTTCCCCCATCACTTTACTCTCCATCAGGAGATCTCATCTCTCCCATTTCAAACCCTAGGATTCAATCACAAAATTCCACAACAATATTCCATCTCTAAAGCGTGCTTCATTAATGGCGGCGAGCTTCATTCTCTCCAGGTCATTCCTCGTTCTACTCCTGGCTTTCATCGCACTCTTCTCCAGAATCTCGATTTCGGAAGCTAATTCATCCTTCTCGTTCACGAGTTTGGATAAAAACACGAGCTTTGGTTCCGACGACATTGCCCTGTACGACGATGCAAAGCTCCTCGACGGCGGATCTTCGATTCAGCTGACCGACTCAGTGAGTCCCGGTGGTGGGCGAGTCGTCTACAAGAAACCCATTGAGTACGTGGAGACTAAATCCGTGTATCCCGCGGGATTCTCTACTTTTTTCTCTTTTTCGATTTCTCCTGGTCGTGGTGGGAGACTCGGATTTGTCGTGTTTCCTGTTAATGGAACATCTGATCGCTCTTTATTCGAAGTTAAATTCGATACTTCTGAAAATCTCACCAAGTTTGGAGATAATGTCTCGGTGATTGTCGATGGTACTACGGTTTCTGAGAGGATTCGCAACTTCACCATCGCAAACTCGGAGAAGAAGGAGAAGTTGTTATGGTACGCTTTGATTAATTACCTAGGAGGTGGCAAGTTCATAGAAGTCCGGTTGAGCAAATCAGAAAGCTTTAACTATGATGATGTTGATCCTCTGGTCTTTTATCCGATTGATTTGCCAGAAATGTTGAAAGATGAGGATAAATTCATGGTTGGTGTGAATTCGTATAGTGGGAACGTTAAGCTCCATTCGTGGAGCGTAGATGTGAGACGCGTTTCCAAGTCTGCGCACGGTTATGCGCCGCATTTTCTGGAAGAGCTTCTTCGCAAGGAGGAGGAGGCAAAGAGGAGGAGAAACGAGAGGATTCGGGAGATTGTGACTTGCTTCGTCATGACCTTTGGATCTACAGGGCTTGTTTTCTTTGCCATGATGCATATATGGGCAGCTTTCAAAAGGAACAATCTTGTGATGGTGATGCCTGAGGAATGTGGGCTTAAGACAAAGCAGTTTGAGTACGAGAAGATGGAGAAAATGGAAGTTGTGATCAGTAAAGCTGAGGCGCAACAAGAAAAGAAGTGAAGCCAAGTTTGTTGATTTTTGTGTTTCAGTAGGATATGTGATCTTTATGTAATCAAGTAGATTTCTTGTGTGTGTAATGGTAACTAGTAAAGCACGACGTTCTTCATTGCCTACTGTTCCCCCCTTGTTTTCATGTGTGTTAGCTTGCAACATTGTTACTCTTTGGCACTTGTATAAGTTTGTTTAAGCATGTAAAATGTGAGAAGAATGTTGAAGAATACACACCAAAAATTGGGATACTCGTTTGAGATTAGATAAGAAAAGCCAATTTCCACTTCCTACGTAGTCAATAATAGATATGTAATCACGATCATTTTAGGTACACAATGTAGTTTATCTTCATCTAGTTGAAATCTCTAAGCGAAGATAATCTTCATCAAGATGACTACTACGTTGATGAGCAGGAGGGGCAGTCTCATGTACTGGCAGGCATTGATTAGACCGATGATTTGGCCTTTAAGAGAGTTTCTTCTACCGGTTTGGTGGAGTTTTTCAAGTGTCCATCCTCTTGGAGCAAGGAAACGATCTTCGTTGAGGATTGCAAATGCATTTGCAAAGAGCAGCAGACCTTTCATCAATGTCCAGAAGGCCATCGTTCTCTGTGATGCATAGAGTTGAAAATAATCAGAATCAGGGAAAATTGGAATGGAACAAAGCTGCCAGATTCATGGCACATAGTTTCATATACCCATTACTTCAAAGAATCTAGGTTTAGAACTCTATGAATGGACACTAAAAGCAAGGGCAAGTATAAGTTTTCATTGTTCAGTGATTCACTGTGTCATGATGGATCTAAGCTACTACGGAAGAGAAGCATGAAGTAGCTTAGATCCATAACTGTGTCATCATGGATCTAAGCTACTTCAAAGAAGCTAGGTTTCGAATTCTATGAATGGACACATATAAATTTTCATTGTTCAGTGATTCACTGTGTCATGATGGATCTAAGCTATATACTACGGAAGAGAACCGTGAACGTAGCAGTAAAAAATCTTGATTCAAACAAATAAAGAGCAATGCTTAAGCTAAGCATAATGTTATAGCAACCATTCTCAAGGATATAGAAGAGCATAAGCAACAAAAGTTTGTTTCGTGATCAAAACCAGCTTGCAAAAATCACCAAGCGAAACACTAGATGAGGTTTTCTTATGGTGTTTGTTCAAGAACAAATCTATGTCAAATACAAAATCTTAGGTATGTCCAATGAAACGTCGAGAAAACTGGTGCAGGAACTATAAAACCTACAGTGCTGATCTGAACGTGAGATCGAGACTGTAATCGAACGAAGCAGCGAAACTGATCGAAACGATTCTCACAAGACATGAAATCCCCCAATTCAAAGCAACCGGTGAAATCAAAAAATAATACTTACCGGCGGGAATCAATCGACGATGAGGACGGCGTGAGAAGGAGCTAATCGAATCGATCTGTGAGAATTTGCAGCCGGAACCGAGTGATTTTTTTTTTCCTTCTTCCTAAAAAAGCCTGAATTGTATCCTTATGAGTAAAAAAAACACGGTTCGGGTTTCTCAACGGGTTAACCCGGTTCCAGTAAAAGTCGGGTCAGGACCCGATATGATTTTTTTCAAAGAGGAAGATTTGGATAAACCCCGACATCGAAGTAAAAACCCCCATGGCTTCACTTCTTCTACTTCCTCACCTTCACAATTCTTCACATTCGATCATAAACCGTAGAGAGATAGTAGCTCAGGATCGAAGACCTCGAAATTCACCAACATCAAGGCAATTCCTTTCTCCGAAAGCTTCAATTAATGGCGGCATCACAAACGGAGCAGCAGCGGAAACCGCTAAACCCAGTCGCAAAGGGAGGAAGAAGAAGCAAACCTCGACGGTTATTGAGAAAGAAAATACTGAGAACGGTACTATCGAGACGAATCCTGAATCGAATCCGGCGTTAGTGGATTACGACGACGGGATCGAATTTCCATACGACGATCCGCCTCTCGTGTGCTGCTTCGGGGCCGTACAGAAGGAATTCGTTCCGGTGGTGCGAGTACACGATAACCCGATGCACCCTGACATGTACTCGCAGTGGAAGATGCTGCAGTGGGATCCGCCGGAGTTTGGGCGAGCTCCGGGAGGTCCGCCGTCGAACGTGGCGATCTCTCACGTTCGACTAGGCGGGAGAGCGGCGTTCATGGGGAAAGTGGGTGAAGATGATTTCGGGGAAGAGCTAGTCCTGATGATGAACCAGGAGAGAGTTCAGACGAGAGCTGTGAAATTCGATGAGAATTTAAATACTGCTTGCACTCGCGTCAAGATCAAGTTCGAGGACGGGAAGATGAAGGCAGAGACGGTGAAAGAGCCACCGGAGGACTCGCTCCTTGCTTCAGAATTGAATCTAGCTGTGCTGAAAGAGGTAAAATCTTTCAATCTTGGGTTTAGAAGGAACAATTTGCTTTCATTTATCTTCTGAAATGACATGATAGGTCGAGCTTGGTTCTTATGGTAATTATCTGGCATAAATCATATTTCAGTTTGGATCATGTAGCAGAGTAAATTAGCTTGGCTTTTAAGCTTTGTGTTTACTTCTGCTTCCAATGTAGGCAAGGATCTTCCATTTCAATTCAGGAGTGTTGACGTCTCCTACGATGGAATCAACTCTTTTTAAGGCAATACAATGGTCCAAAAAGTTCGGAGGGCTTATTTTCTTTGACTTGAATCTTCCATTACCACTATGGAGATCGCGCAATGAGACTAGGAAGTTGATCAAGAAAGCATGGAATGAAGCAAACATCATAGAAGTTTCACAGCAAGAGCTTGAGTTTCTACTTGATGAAGAGTACTACGAGAGGAGGAGAAACTACACACCACAATACTTTGCTGAGGATTTTGAGCAGACCAAGAACCGAAGAGACTATTACCATTACACACCAGAGGAAATCAAACCATTGTGGCATGACGGGATTAAGCTATTGGTTGTGACTGATGGAACACTTCGGCTTCATTACTATACTCCTTCTTTTGATGGTGTTGTGGTTGGAACCGAAGATGTGCTTATAACTCCTTTCACCTGTGACAGAACAGGTTCTGGTGATGCTGTTGTTGCAGGCATAATGAGGAAGCTAACAACTTGTCCTGAGATGCTTGAGGACCAAGATGTGTTGGAGCGACAGCTCCGGTTTGCAGTCGCTGCTGGGATCATATCGCAGTGGACAATTGGCGCAGTTAGAGGTTTCCCTACTGAAAGCGCGACACAGAACTTGAAAGAGCAGGTTTATGTTCCATCAATGTGGTAGATAGAAAGTTGAAGAAATCAGCTTCTACTTAATGTTTTTTGAACAATGTGTGAGATGTATACTGATTCAAAACTGTAATCCAATGTACAATCAATTTTTTTGAGTTCACTGATGATGAGCGGATGTTTCCCTATGATATAATCTCTATTTTGTTCCGCTCAGCTTCCCGTGCAGAGTCACAAAAACGCTCAAGCTAATCCAACTATTCCTGTAAGGAAAATCGATTCTACAAGCTGTCCGAAATCTTCAGAAACTTCATCGGGTTGCCTCTTTTCCTATATTGTACAAAAACGCTATAAACTCGATTCAGGTTCCTGACTGATCCACTGTAGCATTCTTCAGTATTTGAGACTAGAATCTCGACTACGGTATCAACGCTATCTTAAAGCACTCTTCTTCCATGTCTTTGAATCCGTTCCTAGACTTGATTTTTTCGAGAGCTGCACGGGATGAGACTTGTCACATATGCAATCGGGCTGTGGGTTCGCATAAAAATTCTCCTCTAGCCTGGGAAGAGCAGCAGGCAGTCTCGCATAAGCCGCTCCAATCCTGTCTCTATTTAATCGCTTAACCTCGGAAGCAAACTCTTCCCACGATATGACTCCCTCATCAAAATGATCTATCAGTCTAACAAAATTCAGCCTGAAATTAACCATCATACAGAAAAAAAATATCAGCAAAAACCAGTGAGAGAAACTACAAATTCTGGCAAAACAAAAAGATTTAATCAATGTTACCATACCTGTCTGGATTTATCGACTTCCTAAACCCTTCAAACCTTCTGTGTCCTTGTACCGCCTTCGCCATATTCCCATCATATGTATATACAAAAACATCGCTTTCAAGGGCCACAATGTAATCCAGTGCAGCAAGGCGATTCTGGTATGCGCTGAAAGGCTCTAACTCTTCTTCAGTCGCGAGGGTTGAGTGAGAAAACACATTTGGGTACTCTTCACGGAAAGCATCCATGCTCTTGCTTCCATAGATCTCACCAGCTACTATATATATTGTCGTTGAGGACGGATATCCCATTGCCTTAAGAAATATGGCGGCTTCTCGCGGAGACATTGGACACCCGCCTTGAATACGTTTCTCTTTGCTATCAATCTCTTTCTCCTTCCAATGTTTGACACTGTACCTCATG
This sequence comes from Alliaria petiolata, assembly GCA_020283515.1. Taxonomy (NCBI): domain Eukaryota; kingdom Viridiplantae; phylum Streptophyta; class Magnoliopsida; order Brassicales; family Brassicaceae; genus Alliaria; species Alliaria petiolata. The sequence goes on along the minus strand of JAHZTW010000002.1, from coordinate 106,741,668 downwards.
ATTCTCAGATCTTCAGCTTCCTCAGCTGTAAGGTTGTGGTTGCATCCTGTAAAGGCAAGCATGTCCTTCTCATATCTGCAAATCCAAAACTCATTTCATTCAAAACCCACGTTCCAAATGATTTCCCTTGCTCATAAAAAAAAAATGTCTAATTTACCTCAGATGCAGAGCGATATACGGCTCACTGTTGTTTCTTAACCGGTTAACCAAAACCTTTCCGAGGTCCTCGATCTCCTTGGTGTACAACAGTGCCTGGTAATTAGCACGACATCTCAGTCGTTGGATCGATGGTGGCAAGCCATTGTTAGCAAGCCGTGAGTCAGTAAGCGTGAACTTTAACACCTTGTGTCTTTTCAACAGTGGCAGCATTTCGCTCCTGTAATAACTAGCCTGCATTTCCATTATGAATTTGATAATTTATTTCTCATGGTGGAAAACCCTTACATCCATATAGGAGAAGTGATAAAACAAAGAAAACCTCCACTAATATGAACTCACACCTTCGACCAAGAAACAGGGGCCTTTAGAAGAGGCTTCATCGCAGCATACTGAGGAAGCATGTACTCGACAATGTCAACATCGTGTTTCAGTACATTCATGAAGTTCCTCCAGTCAAAAATATCTTTGAATGTGCTGCATACAAAGAAAACTAATTAGCATTCTGGTTATGTTTTTTTTAGAAAGATCGTGTGGTATCAGGTCAACAAGAGTGACAAGATATAAGGACAAGACCTCGGGTCAGTCCAGAAAGATTCGTGGTCGAGAAAAGGAAGAACAAGAGTTGCATTCATAATCTTGGCAACGGCAACCATGTCACATATCTGCATGTTGGTCAAAACGAACAAAGAAAGGTAAATCGAAACAGTTCACTGTGAAGAATCATGAGATCAAAACCTTCTAAAAAGCTGTGGAAATGAGAACCCACCCCGGTTCTCATCTGATTCAATCCTCCATTTGCGTGTACTAGAAGATACCCATTGGTTTTTCGGTGCAGTCCTAGACATAGACAGACATATATCAGTTCCTCATTCCAGGAAAACAAGATCTTGAAAATTCAAAACTGCAAATGCGGCTGAAGAAGAATTAAGAAATGCAAGATAGCAACATACTAGTCTGGTTCTTAGGACGCGTCACACATTGACGATAATTTCCGCTTTCAGGTTTCTGCCAAATTTCCGGAATCTGTAAAAACCAACAGCCAAACATGAAATGAAGTCAAAAGGAAAATTTCTGTCTTCCTTACATTGCAAAAAAACAGAGGAAATGATAAAGAATAAGCTCATTCTCAATAGGCGCGACCTCTGATTACGTTAATCACAAAATTTCTAGCACCTTAAATCTATTACTTGAAAAAATCAACAAGTTAACTTTAACTACACACTTATAAGATCAAACTTTTTAACTCAGGGGGTACATCTACTCAGCGGTGCCATGAACTGTTAATTAAACCAATATCAACTGGATCGCTTTGGAACATTTAGATCAAAAAGATTTCAATTTATGTCTTCTCAAACTACGACATAAAAGGGTTATGGATTGTGCAGAAACTAAGGTCAACTGAAACTGTAGGAAAGTGATGATCCGCATTAATGCCGCCCAAATCCATTGACTATTATTGCTCGTCAAAATCTCGCTCCAATATAAAAAAAAAAAGTACAGCTCATCAAACGAAATTTATTTCAGAATATTCTAGCGCCACCGAAACATTGATCATTCAGTTATTGAATCATTAGAGATGTTGAAAGAATTCAACTTTCTATCTACCTAACCCACTAACTTCTTCTTCTTCCCTTCGTTTTCTCTTTCAAAATTCTCCAGAAAAGGAGACATTGATCCAAACAGTGCAGTCTTTTACTACGCTAATTTTCTTAGAGATTGCATATCAGATATTTTACTAAAACTCTACAACAAAGTTACAGACGCAGACGAAAATTCCGCTCATTTCGTCAAACTTTTGATCAGAAAAACTTAAGCAAGCAGAAAAAGTAAGTTCAGCCAGCAAGCACAACACAGAAAAAGAGGAGTGAATTTTGATCCTAAGCACTGACCTAAATCAAGAAAATAACTGTAGATTTGCGTAATTCTCAATTGGTCGTCGATCAGCAAAGATTAACTTTGTTTCCTCGGGAAACGAATAGAAAATCCCTAAAAAACATGTAGTAAATGTAAAGAGAAAGGAGAAAGAACAAAACTCACGGGAAGCTTTTCGAGAACGCGCATTGGTTGAGAGGAAGCTTGGTTTTCCGCGACTTCGCGTTGAGCCATTGACCGATCGTCACGGAGCGTTCTAACGACGACAAACTCGCTAAACCGCGCGTGGTCGACCACGCGTACACCCCCTATGAGGTAGACCCTGAGGAACACGGACGCGACCACGAGAACCATGAGGAGTCCCAAGATCCGACGCCCCACGTTTCTCCCCGATCTAAACCCTTGCCCCACCACAGCCGCCGATCCACCACCACCGCCGCCGCCTTGAAAAAACGGAAATCGGAATTTACGGAGGAGAAGGAACCGAATCGCTTGGTGGTTGTGAAACTGGTGATAGTGATCGTGGTGGTAGTGAGATCCAGTAGACGAGGAACCCGAACCCTCCGAAGATGGGGAGGAACTCGGTCCGCCTTGGCCGCTCGTATCTCCGCCGTCCAAATCCGTCGATACAACGACGTTATTAGCGGTGGTTAAATTGACTGTACTGCAGAAATCGGAAGAATTCAAGGGTCGTTCGGAGACCACGTCCAGAGGATCGCCCACACGGCGGCGGGTCGTGGTGGTGGGTCCGGCTGGGATGGGTGCAGCGGGTAAGGGGTGAATCGCTCCGGCGACTGACATATCGCCGCCGGTCAGAGGGAATTCAATATCAGAAAATGGAAGAGAGAGAGAAAGAAGAGAGAGAGAGAGAGGGGATGATTAGTTTATAGGGGTGGGCTACGTGGCCATGTTCTGGTATTCTTCTGCTCAATAGCCACCGTCACCGTGAAATTCGGCGAAGCTGAGGCGCCGAGTCTCCTTCTTTTGTCTCAGATTTTATATTGGCCAGTGCGTTTATATTTATGTGACTGTTCTAATCATTTGATTTTTTTTTTTTTTTTGATATTTTCTTTCACCGTTTTGCATTTTTTTATTTTTTTTATGGATATTTCCAAGAGTTCATCACGTACGCAGCACATCTTTATATAAATCAAAACGAATACCTCATAACTTAATTTTATTTGTCTTTTGATGATTGATTTACAAAGCTTTAAAGCTTATAATTTTCTTAAGATTTTGTATTGGCTTAATAAGAAATCTCGAGGATCGATATTACACGTAAACTAGGAGGTAGAAATATCAAATACCCCTACATCAAAAACGATTGATAGAAACCCACAAAGGAGAACAAGTGAAGATGTTTGTCGTTTAGCCAAAAAAAGGAGGCAAAGGTGAAACATCTTGATCCTAAATGCGTCACAGTTTTCTAACAAAAACCGGTCGCTTTCTAAATTTAAAGAAACTAGTCAAATCTTAAAACTTCTATGCGCATTCATAAAAANCAGCAAGCACAACACAGAAAAAGAGGAGTGAATTTGATCCTAAGCACTGACCTAAATCAAGAAAATAACTGTAGATTTGCGTAATTCTCAATTGGTCGTCGATCAGCAAAGATTAACTTTGTTTCCTCGGGAAACGAACAGAGAATCCCTAAAAAAATGTTGTAAATGTAAAGAGAAAGGAGAAAGAACAAAACTCACGGGAAGCTTTTCGAGAACGCGCATTGGCTGAGAGGAAGCTTGGTTTTCCGCGACTTCGCGTTGAGCCATTGACCGATCGTCACGGAACGTTCTAACGACGACAAACTCGTTAAACCGCGCGTGGTCGACCACGCGTACACCACCTATGAGGTAGACCCTGAGGAACACGGACGCGACCACGAGAACCATGAGGAGTCCCAAGATCCGACGCCCCACGTTTCTCCCCGATCTAAACCCTTGCCCCACCACAGCCGCCGATCCACCACCACCACCCCCGCCTTGAAAAAACGGAATTCGGAATTTACGGAGGAGAAGGAACCGAATCGCCTGGTGGTTGTGAAACTGGTGATAGTGATCGTGGTGGTAGTGAGATCCAGTAGACGAGGAACCCGAACCCTCCGAAGATGGGGATGAACACGGTCCGCCTTGGCCGCTCGTATCTCCGCCGTCCAAATCCGTCGATACAACGACGTTATTAGCGGTGGTTAAATTGACTGTACTGCAGAAATCAGAAGAATTCGAGGGTGGTCGTTCGGAGACTACATCCAGAGAATCTCCCACACGGCGGCGGGTCGTGGTGGTGGGTCCGGCTGGGATGGGTGCAACGGGTAAGGGGTTAATCGCTCCGGCGACTGACATATCGCCGCCGGTCATAGGGAATTCAATTATCAGAAAATGGAAGAGAGAGAAAGAAGAGAGAGAGAGAGGGGGGGATGATTAGTTTTTGGGGGTGGGCTACGTGGCCATGTTCTGGTTTTCTTCTTCTCAATCGCCACCGTCACCGTGAAATTCGGCGTAGCTGAGGCGCCGAGTCTCCTTTTGTCTCAGATTTTTATATTGGCCAGTGCGTTTATATTTATGTGACTGTTCTAATCATTTGATTTTTTTTTTATTGATTTTTTCTTTCACTGTTTTGCATTTTTTATTTATTTATGGATTATTCCAAGAGTTCATCACGTATGCAGCACATCTATATATATATATATATATATTGTAATCAAATCAAAACGATTACACCTCAAAACTTATTTGTATTTGCCGTCAAAAAAAAAAACTTATTTTTATTTGACTTTTTTATGATTGATTTACAATGCTTTAAAGCTTATAATTTTCTTAAGATTTTGTATTGGCTTAATAAGAAATCTCGAGGATTGATATTACAGGTAAACTAGGAGGTAGAAATACCCTCCATCAAAAACGATTGATAGAAACCCACAAAGGAGAAAAAGTGGAGATTTTGTCGTTTAGCCAAAAAAAGGAGGCAAAAACCGGTCGCTTTCTAAATTTAAAGAAACTAGTCAAATTTTAAAACTTCTATGTGCATTCATAAAACCGCTTCCCTTACCATTAAATTATCAACACACAGTTTTGTTTAGTCTCCACCACTCTCATACTACAACACTAGCTTTAATTATAATACAGTCTCACATGTATCATAATTTAAGTGTGAATAACGAATTATTCAAAATTATGATCGTCCACATGTTGTTACGATATTCCTATTGTTTAACATTCAAGTTGTATCATATAATCCAGTCTATTTCGATAGACCTTTAGTCCTTGACCTTTAACATATATACAACCCAACTACAAGACTTCGTGATATGATGTACATAATACATGTTAATATACCAAATTCCTTCCCAAACAATCTATCTAGCATCGAGTCCACTCCAATTCAGTTTTATTAGTTCACTCGATACATCCACTTTCAAAATATGATCGATATCTTTTCATGTGTTAAAAGATTGGTTTGTTGAATACTTGTACAATGAAGAAAAAAAATATACATATATTTCTTTATATTTGAGAAAATTAATTGAATTATTAGAATTCGATTGAGATTTCATAAAGTTAAAAGAAAAAGAAAATGTTAAACTGAACTTTCATATGAATATTACAATTTATTTTGATTAAATGTTTACGTTTTTTTTTATGAAACAGGTGAGAGATTTATCAACAAACAAAAAATAAAATATTCGCCTTCAAATTCGGGATAATTAAGAGCGATAAACTTCAATCTGACGTGGCGTAGTGTCATTTGTTTGACATTTGCAAGTAAATCACATATCAGTTAGTCACACGCACCTACAAGTGTATATAAATGCGCTGCTAAATAGCCACCTTCCTTTTTTCTTTTCGTAGCAGAGAAGAGAGAGAGAGAGAGGGACGAACTTTACTAACCGAAGCATAGGCCAAGTTGAGTAGCCGTAAACGTCGTCGCTCTTCCCGAGATTCTCTCCTCTCTTTCTCTCTCTGTTTGATTCCGCAACCCTAACTTCCTCCCTCTCTCTCTACTTTTTTTGTTCCTCCCTTGATTTCGCCTTTTCCGGATCGAAGATGGTAGCTGATAGCAAATCCGACCTCTCATTGCCCAAAACTTTCGCCTGCAGTGCCTTCGCTGCCTGCGTCGGCGAGGTAATCTCCCGATTTTCCCAATTTTCCATGTCTTTTTTTCACCTTTCTTTTTGGTTCGAATCGCTGAGTATGCTTCGATTGTACGCGCAAATGTATTGCGAATTTTCATGAAAATTTTCTGAAGTCCGATCAGGTTGATCTTTCACGTGTCATCGTATATCTAGATCATCCTGTTATCACCTTCTATATACTATTTCTTCAGATTCTGTGCTTATATTTTCGATGGAATTGATACGATCTCTACAATCGGAAGGAGAATATTCCAGCTCGATGTATACGGTTAATCTGTCAGATCTGTGGCTTTGGATTGAGTTTTGGCGTTTGATTGCAGTGCTAGACGATGTTAGTTTTATGCTCNTCCCCTGATTTCGCCTTTTCCGGATCGAAGATGGTAGCTGATAGCAAATCCGACCTCTCATTGCCCAAAACTTTCGCCTGCAGTGCCTTCGCTGCCTGCGTCGGCGAGGTAATCTCCCGATTTTCCCAATTTTCCATGTCTTTTTTTCACCTTTCTTTTTGGTTCGAATCGCTGAGTATGCTTCGATTGTACGCGCAAATGTATTGCGAATTTTCATGAAAATTTTCTGAAGTCCGATCAGGTTGATCTTTCACGTGTCATCGTATATCTAGATCATCCTGTTATCACCTTCTATATACTATTTCTTCAGATTCTGTGCTTATATTTTCGATGGAATTGATACGATCTCTACAATCGGAAGGAGAATATTCCAGCTCGATGTATACGGTTAATCTGTCAGATCTGTGGCTTTGGATTGAGTTTTGGCGTTTGATTGCAGTGCTAGACGATGTTAGTTTTATGCTCAGTGTTTATGATTTTGCGAAACGCTGAAGAGAATATGAGATTTCATAACGGGTTCGAATTAAGGCATTGTACTTGTTACGCAACGCAAATTGTATCTGTGTGCTGCTTCCTCAGATAATTATGTGTTGCATCATCGGTGTTCAATTGTTGACGATGTTTTTGAAATTTCTTATGCAACCAAACTCTGGATCAGGTATGCACGATTCCGTTGGACACTGCTAAAGTTAGGCTTCAGCTCCAGAAGTCTGCCATAGCTGGAGATGTTACTCTGCCTAAGTATCGGGGATTGTTGGGAACTGTTGGTACCATAGCAAGGGAAGAAGGGCTTCGCTCGCTGTGGAAAGGTGTCGTACCGGGGTTGCATCGCCATTGCCTGTTCGGAGGACTAAGGATTGGAATGTACGAGCCGGTGAGTTTCTAATCAGTAACTTCTTTCATGCTCCTGAAAACGTGCTAATTCAGTAACTTTGTAGTTAATACCCAAAAGCTTAACAAATTTGTTTTCCTCAGGTCAAAAACTTGTACGTGGGAAAAGACCATGTAGGTGATGTTCCCTTGACCAAGAAAATCCTTGCTGGTTTGACAACAGGTGAGCATTGCGGTAGATCGGTTTAGAAGAAACTCAGAATATATGTTACCCTCTTATCATTTAATTGTGTCGTTGTGTTGTTGTCTTAACCCTCAGGTGCGCTGGGTATCATGGTGGCGAATCCAACTGATCTTGTGAAAGTTAGACTTCAGGCTGAAGGAAAACTAGCTGCGGGTGTGCCAAGACGGTACTCTGGATCACTGAATGCGTATTCAACAATTGTGAGACAGGTAGTTATATCCCGCCATGGAAGTTGAGATTATGCATGAGTTTGCTTAAACGCTGCTTCATATCTATTTAATTTTGGCTCTGATAGGAAGGAGTCCGAGCTCTTTGGACTGGTCTTGGACCCAACGTAGCAAGAAACGCAATCATCAATGCTGCTGAATTAGCGAGTTACGATCAAGTGAAACAGGTATGAAACAGATTATTCTCTGCTTCTCTTTGTCCAACTACTAAAGGACCCTGATACTTTAACCAACATTCCTTTCTTTCTTTTTTTTTTTCGTTCAGACAATCTTGAAGATTCCAGGTTTCACCGACAACGTTGTCACACATATTCTATCTGGACTGGGAGCAGGATTCTTTGCTGTCTGCATCGGTTCCCCTGTTGACGTGGTACGATATCTACACATTGACATTAAACCATGAGCTTGTTCACTACGGTTCCTGATTTTCTTTTTGAACCTTGTTGTGTGGCACAGGTGAAGTCAAGAATGATGGGAGATTCTACTTACAAAAACACTATTGACTGCTTCGTCAAAACACTGAAGAACGACGTAAGCAGCTCTGCTTCTGTGTCCTCTCTAGAAATCTTGCTTTTAATATACCCACTAGAAACCGTTTCTTAACTCTTTGAGTTTTTCCTCTACAGGGTCCAATGGCATTTTACAAAGGTTTCATCCCCAACTTTGGACGCCTTGGCTCATGGAACGTCATCATGTTTTTGACCCTTGAACAGGTAAAGGACTAATAATACTTTTATTGTGTCGAATCAATCACGCAAAGCCTTGTTTCTCTTTTTTCTAATCTCGGGTCTTAATACTTTGATCCAGGCAAAGAAGTATGTCCGAGAACTTGAATTGTCCAAGAAATACTGAGACACAGAGTTTTAACCAGAGAGAATAAGAGCGACATTGTTTTCTTCTTGATTTCGGTCGAATATTGTTTCGGGATAGAGAGTCAGTTTTCAAGTAAAAACTGTGAAATAAATTTCTGTGGGTTTGCTCATATTTTGGCTGTACCATTCAAACATTTATAAATAAAAAACAAACATTCTCGTCCCTTCTTTCCACAAAACTGAGAAATCAAAAGAAGAAAGAAGAAGAAACTCTTGAAGAAGAGAGAAGTTGAAAACATAGAATCAGCCTCTTAGCTCAGTTTCTTATTTTCCGGATAAGCCCATATCTCGAATCTAAGGTAAAGCTCTTTAGCATTGTTGCAGATGAACACCATAGACCCGTCTATGTAATCCTCGTATCTCTCGTAGAAAGCTGGAACTGTCATAACTACCAAAACCCCTGTGCCAAGAACAACCACAGTCGAATGAATTAATCTCCAGCTTAAACCAGTCCAAGTCCATAAGAGATTTACTTACCGGTGTGGCAAAGTGTCTGAAAATCCATGAAGCTTCCGATAAATGAGATGAGAAACAGAGAGACAGCTACTTTGATAAACAACTCCGAGTCTCTTCCCATTGCAATGTCATACGAGACTTGAAGCAGTTTATTCACATGGATGCGTAACAACTTGGAAGCTTCTTCCGCCATCGCTTCGGTCATATGAAACTCCGGCAATGGTGGCGATGGCCTGGAGCCAGGGAAATTGAATTATAGAAATGAAGAATACAATGGAAACTCAGGATCTCTTGACAGAGAGAGAGAGACTTTTCTGGTTTACCTGTTGAGGATGGATGCAGATTTGGACCAGAGGAAGAGAATAGAGAGCAAGAGGAGAAGAACGCTTGAAATAAGAGTGAGGATGGTATAAGCAAATGTCTCAAACACCATCCATGATCCTATTGTCACTGTGACTATACAAACACTCACATTCTTCTTCCTCCACAGCATCACATCTGCAACTGCAGATTCATTTCATAAAAAAGAAGAAGCAAAAAAAAAAATGGTTACAGAAGTGAGAGAGATCACTTAGCTTTTATAGGATTTTGGATGTGGTAATGATATGGATTCACTTACCAATGCCACCTCCCAGAATCTCATGTACTGTCCTCTCTCTTTTGAACAACTTTTCCGAACCCATTTTAGAAAGAAAGATCAGCAACAGGAATCCAACTTGGATTCAGATTTTCTCAGATCCCAAAAGTTACCCAGATATATAATATATTTCGCTCTGAATGTCAGAAACAGATCATCATGTGCAAGAGGAATCACAAAGGCTCAAATCGAAACAACCGGTATGAATCAGAAGAAGAGGGAGTAAAAGAAAAAACAAAACAAAAAAAAAGTGATGAGACTAAAGTTGGGTCATCACCATCATCATCAAAGCCATCAACTTTGAATACAATAAATTAATAATAATTCAAAGCTATGCTATGCTCTGTTAAGGAAAAAGAAAGTGTTTGTTGGCCTCTCGATGTTATCACCTTCCAGCCTAAAAGTGATATCCTTCTACTTCTAGTCCAGGTTTTAAAACTGTAAATGTTCGCTAGATGGTAACTAGATGAATTAAATTTTATTCTATTCATATGTAGAAATAAATAGTCGTATTATCAAAATTAGTAATCTAATTATTTTAGTCAATTCAATTAATTAATTAACTAAAAAATACTGACCATTAATTTACTAAAAATATTAATTAAAAAATGAGCAATTTTGTTTTATAGCAAAAGAAAAAGTAATCTATTTATGTTATTTTATGTCTCTTAAATGAACAAATATTTGAAACATTTATCATTTCATTATTGAAAATTAATATTTTATTCTAATTTTGATGTTAGCAATCTCACCTCTTTACTGAAAATGAACCAATGTATGAATTAATCTGTTCCTTCTCAATTGGTGACCAAAATTTCGAAATTTGATAAGAGAGATGAGTTGCCTCCTCCACCTTCTTCAAACATAAGTGAACCAATGTGTTGTCTTTTTCAAACTTCCAGAAACATGAAGTAAATAGGACTCTCTTCTACAGCTTATCTCACACTTTTTTAGCATACTGTAGTAGCAAACTCATCAATAGTCATTATCCGGTTTGGGATTGTCAGAAGTCAGAAGTCAGAAGTCAGAAGTCAGAAGTCAGAAGTTAAGATGGCTTTGGGATTTACCACAAAAAAATCAAACAAACAACATTCCACAAACCGTTTATTCTCTGGTTTCTATCGATGTAAGCTTTTATGTTCTGTATGTAAACTTGTTGATAAAAAAAAACCAAATACAAAAAAACAAAAAAAAAAACCCAAGTGAATGTTCCTCACCCTCAACAATAAAGCTTGTTCTCTATTCTCGCCTACTTTTGTTTCTCAGTTTCCTTTTGAGAAGTCCCAACAGCTCCGAGATTGGCACCAGCGGCCGAAGCATCAAGCAAACTCGCCGCAATAGCTGCCTTCAAGTCATCATCTTCCATCTCTGAAAAAGCCCGCACTTCCTCCCGCGACAATGCCTGATATGGTCTTTGTTGATCGACATTGTCATTAGCTCTGTTGTTGGTGGCAGAAGGACCCTGCACCGAGCTCGTGTTCTTTAATATTCTCTCTGCGTCTTCGGGAGAAAGCCACTGTCCGAAACCGTTGGAAGCTTCAGAAGAAGACGACATTGGACATTCCTGCGGGAAGTTTCCTTTCACTATGAAGATGCTCCATCCCGAGCCTTTGAGAGAGTCGAGAAATGCAGAAAGGTAGAATTTCGATAGGTGTTGCGGTGCTGCGAGGAGGCTGTCAAAGTTGTACCATTCGCCGTTCGCTTTCCTTATGCAAAACCAATGGTCATGCAAGTGGCAGATGAAGGCGTTTTCAAGCTCCGGGTCTATCTGCGCAGGCTCTGCATCTGGACAATTGAGCGGAATCACTTGTAAATCCCACACTTCCAAAGCCTTTTGCAAGACCTGTACATTAGATAGAAGTTTCCTCAGTGAAAAGACTATGCAAGACTAGATATACTTACAACTCATTTTGCAAGATTTAGATGCTACACAGATCACACAAACCCAAAGATATTGCTTCTACTTTTACATGCTTAAAAGTGGTTTGCTTTTTCTACACTTTTAAACCTTGTGCCGCAGCAGACTTATCAAGCAACTGTTTTAAAGCTATCCAGGAACTATAGATGATACTTCTTACACGAGACAATCAAGATCAAGCCTGAAGTGAGTAAAAGATACAAACCCCACAAACAACTAAAATCTCCGAAATCATGAGTCCCAAGATAAGAGAACCCCTCTAAAGTTCCTCCATGTCTCAGCATAAAGAAGCTAGGCTTCGATAAGTGAGTTTAACCCAGTAGTGCCCGAGAATTCACCATTACTAATCTCAAATTCATTATTTTTGTAATCGTCTTGATTTTATCTATAGCATTTAGCTCTAAACATTCAAATTTTCAATTGGTGCATTAATAATCTTCAAGATCGCAGATATGCATTCAAAAGGTTTCCACTTCACAAACAAATGCGCCACGAAAATCAAAACCCTAATTTCTTCTAAACTTGATAAGAAATGGTAGTCGCATATTCTTAATCTTGAGGCGAAAGTCAGGGATTTTCATATACACTTGAGAAAAACAGAAAAACCACGCACTCGAGAAATCGCAATTGTACCTGGATACTGAAATCGCCGCCGAGGGAAACATTGTGCGACTCCTCGGAGAAGAAATCGCCGGCGGATAAGCCTCCGGTGGCGGCGCCTTCGAGCATGACCTGACGCTCCTTCCCGTCGAGATCGGAGGCGACGGCAGCCAAATCAAATTCGGAGAAGAAAGGTCCCTGCAGCACCGTGTTGACGCAGTGAACGGCGCACAGATTTGCTTCCTGCACCTCGTGGTACAACATTCCTCCGTTGCTTGTTCGCTCCATCGCCGATCAAGATTTAAATCAAAACCCTAAATTCAACTGGTTCCGTGAGGATATATATTGCAGCGATGCGAAGGTCTTCCCCTTCAAGAAATTAGGAAAGGAAGAGATGGAAGAAAGAGGAAGCAATGAGAGATCGGAAGTTAGACGAAATACTTTGCCTTTAATTATCCTTTATAAGTTTTTATATTATAAAAAAAGTTGTTCCACATCTCCATTAGTTAGATATTATATTATCAGTTATTTACGCCAATTGATCGACTGCCGCCAATAAGAAAAGAAAATCCAAATTCTATTAGCTCGATTCAATCTTTCTTTTTTTAGATTTCAATTAAAATCTTTTTAAATGATTAAATGATTAGTTATAAAACAAAATTAAAACTTCAACTTAATTATATCTTAGAACTCTTCAGATTTTAAAATCGACCGAGTCTGTGTCCATGTGCAACAGTGTTCAAAATAGACCGAGTCTAAAATCGAACTCTACAAGAACAAAAAAAAAAGAGTCAATATCTCCAACTAACCCAAAAGGGTCCATGTATAGGGTGCCAATTATTAGATGGGTTATACACAGTAAAATCTGGGTTTTTTCACTATTAAGTTCACAGTGTAGCTCTGTTACTCTCACTTGAGAAATATAAAACTGATTTTCTCAACTAATGAAGAAAACATGTACAATTAAATTACCGGATATAAACCAATATCTAATAGTTACTAAAAGCATGAAGGTAGGTCAGTGAGATTTTTTTTTCGCTTCTTTTGTAATATTAACACGATCATGTTAATTATAATATTTGAAGTAATTGGTTAATTTTTTTAAATGTGTTAAAATCTAATCGATATAATAAAATTATTTTATTTTCAATTTTAAACTGAATTGGTTGTTTCTAAAATCAATATATTTTTAATTTATTTTATTAATCAAATTTTTCCTAAATTTCAATATTTATCAAATTTTGAAAGTTAATTAATATATTTATTGAGTTAACATAGAAAAAATGAAGGAAAAATAAGTATTGTTAAATTTAATAAAAAAATGTTCACCTGAGAGGAGGAGATTCGGCATTGTATTTGTACATACATCACATGAAGTTCATTCCCTTTTTGTTTTTGTACATTCTTATCAATTTTTCCATTTTTCTTAATTAAAATTAATAAAAATTATTTTTAAGGCCCAAAACCTTTTTATATTATTCCTATCCCTCACGTTTATAAAAGGCTGAACCTATACATTTTTGGTCTCTTACATTTAATTCTGATCGCTTTCGCTTGTCGTTTCAGGCAACACAACATTTAGATTTTATGATTTCTTTTGCATATGTTATTCCTTCACAATTCGCTCGTCTCTCATTCAATTACGATGGACGCAGAACAGCACAGAGCCATTAACCGAAGTTTTGGACAGAAACCAACCGCTCTCAGAGACAAAGGTGTAGATTTACAAGGAACATGTGGTGGTCACTTTGCCTCTTTGTCTTTTCGTAATGATGGGGAGGAAATGTTTTTCGGGGAACCCAGACGATTTTTCTTCTTTTAGTTTTGGATTTTCTGGCTGTGAAAGTTAGGGTTTAGAATTTGTGGCTTTCTTGTTGATTAGGTAAGTTTGGGTTTAGAAATTATGTATAGTGTCTTATTTTCCATCATACAATAAAACCTCTCTAAATTAATATTGTCGGAATTTCAAAATTTTATTATTTTATAGAGCTATTAATTAATCGATAAAGTAATAATTTATTAATTTATAGATATATTTTTTGGTTTGAACTCTTAATGATCTTCATGAGACAATAGTAAAAAAAATTCAAGAGTGCAAAATTTGTTCAGGAGATGTCGCATCAACGAATTTGGAAGATGAGCCGAACAAATTTGTTCTTACATTCAACTCTGATCGCTTTCGCTTGTCGTTTCAGGCAACGCAACATTTAGATTTTATGATTTCTTTCGCATTTGTTCTTCCTTCACAATTCGTTCGCCTCTCATTCAATCACGATGGACGCAGAGCAGCAGATAACCATTAACCGAAGTTTTGGGCAGAAGACAATCGCTCTGAGAGACAAAGGTGCAGCTTTACAAGGAGAATGTGGTGGTCACTTTGCCTCTTTGTCTTTTCGTCATGATGGAGAGGAAATGTTTTTCGGGGAACCCAAGTGATTTTTCCTTCTTTTAGTTCTGGATTTTCCGGCTTTGAAAGTTAGGGTTTAGAATTTGTGGCTTTTTTGTTGATTAGGTAAGTTTGGGTTTAGAAATTATGTATTGTGCCTCATTTTCCATCATACAATAAAACCTCTCTAAATTAAAAGTGTTGTGATTTCAAAATTTTATTATTTTATAGAGTTATTAATTAATAGATAAAGTAATAATTTATTAATTTATAGATATGCTTTTTGGTTTGAACTCTTAATGATCATCATGAGACAATAGCAAAAAAAAATTCAAGAGTGCAAAATTTGTTCAGGAGATGTCACATCAATGAATTTGGAAGATGAGCCGAACAACATTCATAAACATAAAGTTGTGATTAATAATTTCAATGATCAAAAAACAATAGATGTCAATAGCATATTCGACTATTTAGATAAAAGTGATACATGCTCAGAAATATGACACGCTACGTCATATTTTTTTAAAAATTTTATTTTTAATATTTTATTTATTTCACATAATAATTATTTAATAATTGTAAATATCTGAAGATAAAATTTTGACATTCAAATCATTATTTATAAACTAATAAATCTTTGAACAAAAAACCAATAAATCAAACCAAAATTGAATTGAGACCAATATTCAAACTAAACACTCTTAATTGAAAGTTTATTGTTAGATGATTTTTTTGTTTGTTAATTTAACTTTTTGATATTGATTTCCATTTTTTTTTTGTTAGTTTAGCTATTGTGACATTGAGTTTTTATTTTATTTTGATGGATGATATAATTTTGGATTTTTGTTATAACTTTCTTTTATCTGTTTTGTTAGTTAGACTTTTTTTATTTTAATTTTTCATTCTACTATAATAATTTTCCATTTCTATCTGTTTTAATTTAATTAAATTATTAATCATATTTAATATTTTTGTGTTTAGTGAAAACGCCGATTTTAACTAATGAAATTGAGTTTCTTCAAACCTATGTGGATACCCTCAATGACATAATGCATAAATTTTTATAGTATAGATAAACTGTTATAAAAATTTCAATATTTTTTATTTTAACTCTAGTGTTTGTCAAAAAGTTTGCAAAGAAAAGCCTCTCGTGTTTGTCAAAAAGTTAGCCAATGGGAATAAGCTTTGCAAGAAACAAAAGTCAGATTGTTTTTCAAGCTATTCAACTTAAACCGTCCTAAGTTGCAATGCAAACTTTTTCTTAATCAAATAAACATTTTACAGACAAGTGGAAGTATTATTCAGCAAACACGAAATACAATCAGCAAAACCCAACCCAAATCTCAAATCATCAACAACTAGACCACGTATCTTTACATTTACAAGCAAACACTTAAAACCAAATCTAAACAAACACTGTAAAAACAAAACCAGTTTCTTTCATCAATGTGCCCGACCTATAGCTTTCTTGTATTTGTAGCGTTTTGAAATCCAGAGGTACACCAAGAAGTTGAGGAAACTAAGAGTTGCCAGCAAATAGAAAAAGTAATCGAGATGGCCCTGGTTCAGGTTATCCGGTATCCAGCCCGGTTTCCCGTTCTTCTTCGTGATTCTCATCACAGCCGTCACAAGAACCGTGCTCAAGTAGTTCCCGAGCGCAACCGTGGTCAACGACAAAGCCGAGCAGAGACTTCTCATTGCGTCAGGAGCCTGATCATAGAAAAACTCAAGCTGACCTATAAAGGTGAAAACTTCCGCACACCCGACAAGCAAGTACTGCGGGATCTGCCAGAAAATCGACATAGGGATCTTTTTCTGGTCATATGCATTGTGACTCTTGACGTAATCGAGCCTAACGACCTCTAGTACTCCTGCTGTGATCATGGCGAAGATCGAGATCACGAGACCTATTCCCATACGTTGAAGCTGAGTGAGGCCTCTTTCATGGCGTGTGAACTTTCTTGCGAACGGGACAATGAACTGGTCGTAGACGGGAGCCCAGAAGAGAACGCTGACCGTGTCGAAAAGCGAGAGCGAAGCTGATGGGATCTCAAAGTTTTTCCCCATGTGTTGGTCCATTGTGTTCCCTTGTAAGACGAACATCGTGTTCATCTGGCTGTACACCGTGGCGAAGACTATCCCCGAGGCCCAAACTGGAAGAAGTGTGATTACGGACTTGAGCTCTTCTACTTGTGTTACTGAACAGAGTCTCCATGGATTCACCTCACCGTCTTTGATGCTATCGGATTGACTCTCAACCGCTGCCTTGTCGAAAAACCTGAGATAATGTTCAAAACTTCGATTAGAAACCCACAAAGATTTCAACTTTCTTGCTAAATTAGTAAACTTAGGATAAAGATGGAAACTTTTGTTTCCTTACTTTAAGTTGTCAGTGTGCTCGAGCTTCCGGCTACCTGTGATATTACTCTCATCATCCGCGGTTTCGAAGAGCAGAGACTTGTCCTCTGGAACCTTAACACTCATCTTCCTGAAAGCCGCAACTATAACCTGAAATATCCGTGTGAGTGGACTCCCTCCAGGTCTCTGAAGCCTGTAAAAACGGCTCCCTAGAAAGAAAAACATAACCGCAATGACCATCGCCACGGTCGGAACACCGAAACCCCATCCCCAGCCAACGTTCATCTGTATCCAGACAAGAACAGTGGCGGCAATGAGAGCTCCAACGTTAATGGAGAAGTAAAACCAGTTGAAGAAAGAGCTTTTCTTCAGCTTCTCAGCCTCGTCGTTCTCATCAAACTGATCCGCTCCAAAGGACGAAACACACGGCTTTATACCGCCCGTTCCAAGCGCAATCATATAAAGCGCAACGAAGAAAACAGCCGTCTGGCCAGAATTCGGGTGGCAAGTATCGCCATTGCAGTTACCAGGTTTAAGTCCAGGAACCGAAGCTGATAATGTCAAAAGAGTCATACCCTGCAAGAGAGGGAAAACAAACTTCTCACTTCCACCAAAACGTATAATCAACCTATTGATGATAAAACCATTAGCAGAAGCAAGTAAAAACTCACGGAGACATAGATGAAAACAAAGATTGCGATAGTCCAATATCGTCCAAGATAAGCATCAGCTAGAAAGGCTCCAATCAATGGAGTTATGTAACACGTTCCAGACCAGTTCGTGACGTTATTTGCAGCCGTGGCATTGCCTTGATTCAGACGACTCTCAAGATAATTCACGAGGTTAGTGCCCATCCCATAGTAGGCCAATCTTTCACAGCACTCATTTCCTTAAGACNTGATATAGGATTACGTGGACGGTCAAGATATGGAGTAGGAATGGACGGCTGAGATTAAAGACGTCACATACCGTATAAAGTACTCGAAGAGAGAGAAACAAAGGTTTTAAATCAGAAAAGTTGTTACACATTCTTCTTCTTCCTTTCGTAAAATTCTCTGTAAATTCTCTTGGATCTTATCTTGCAATTGGATTCTTGAGGTTTGTTCGGAATTCTTTGTTTGTATGAACATTGGATTCGATTTCATAATAAAATTGGTATTCATTCAAGTTACGGTTTTTACGTATCAAAGGTATCAGACGAAGGTCGTTTCTCTGCAACAATGGTGGAAACACGTTCTCAGACGACGTCTAGCGATGACGATAGCTCAATTAATTCCCGCTTGGATCAGATACTTCGCCGTCAACAGACACTGGAGTCTCGGGTCACGGATCAAAGTGCGACGCTTGCTAAGACCACGTCGGATCTATTCGAGGCGATTCGATTGATCGCGAATCAACGATCTAATTCCCCAGCTCAAAACCAATCGAATTCGGTGAATCAAAATGAGCAGGGTCAAAACAACAGATCTGGTAACTCTATGAACTATGCTGGAATCACTAGGCTGGCTAAACTTGATTTCCCGAGGTTTAATGGCGCTAGGTTGAAGGATTGGTTGTTTAAAGTAGAACAATTCTTTACGATAGATCGAACACCGGATGATCTAAAAATTTCAATAGCATCGATTCACTTTGATGACATCGCGGCAACATGGCACCAATCTCTAATTCAAGAGGAGAGTGAAAACCTGAATTTGGAGGATTGGAACAGTTATAAAGTGTTGCTTACAGAGAGATTTGATGATGTGTGGGATGATCCTATTGCCGAGTTGAAAAAGTTACGAGAGACATAATGTATTGTGGATTATCACAATAAGTTTGAGCTGATTCGTACACGTGTGAAGTTGTCAGAAGCATATTTGGTCAGCAACTACTTGGCAGGACTACGCACAGATACTCAGATGCATGTACGCATGTTTCAACCTCAATTTGTTAGGCTGTGTTTTATGTTGGGAAGACTCTATGAAACGGCTCATCCACAAAAGAGTACTGGTTCGGCTTGGTCTACCTCTAAGAATCTTCAGTTGAGCAAGGGCATCTTACCAACATCAAAGGAGTCAGATAATAAATGGCGTAAACCAGCTCCAACTGAGAAAGTAAACGACCATGTAATGCAACCAAAACCATTTTTATCACCAGAGGAGATGAATGACAGAAGATCCAAAGGCTTATGTTACTACTGTGATGAGAAATACACTCCTGGTCATTATAAGGTTCACAAGAAAACTCAACTCTATGTAATGGAAGTAGATGAAGATACAGAGGTTGATGAAGAGATGGAAGACGCAATAGAACCTACAGGTGAAATAGCACAAATCTTTGTAAGTGCTATATCCGGAATCACTGATTTCAACACAATGAAGGTCAAAGGAGTTCATAACAAAAGATCTCTGTTTATGTTGGTTGATTCCGGATCAACACATAACTTTTTGGATCCTGTGATGGCTGAGAAATTGGGTTGTGTGATGCGTAGTGGAGATAATGCCAGAGTGCGTGTGGCAGATGGCAACAGGTTGAATGTTCAAGCTAAAGTGGATCAGTTTCAGTGGAACTTTCAAGGCACCAACTTCACAGAAGACTTTATGGTGATACCATTGAAAGGTTGTGATATAGTTTTGGGGGTTCAGTGGCTGTATAAATTGGGTCCAATCACTTGGGATTTTAAAAATCTGACGATGAAATTCTGGTGGTGCGGCAGAAAGGTTGGTACTACATGGAATTCACTAAGGCTCAGTACGTGCAGTTAAAGCAGAGAAACTTAATAAACTACAAGATGATGCAATTCAACTATCAATGCTTTGCGTCAGTCAAGATGAACTCATTGACCCGGCTGAATGTTTCTCTCTTGAAGCCACAACATCACAACAGTCACATTGTCCACAAATTGAAGAACTTTTGTACAAATTCTGTTATATTTTTGAAGAGCCTGTAGCTTTACCACCATTCATAATCTATCATGACCATAAGATTCATCTCATTGAGGGAGCTAATCTAGTGAATCAATGTCCCTATAGATATGCAGTTCATCAAAAGAATGAGATAGACAAGATTGTCAAAGAACTGTTAGAAAGTGGAACGATTCAACCAAACTCAAGTTCTTTCGCTTCCCCTGTGGTTTTAGTGAAGAAGAAAGATGGGACATGTCGACTATGTGTTGATTATAGTGGACTGAATGGCTTAACAGTCAAGGATCGGTTTCCTATTCCACTGATTGAGGATTTGATGGATGAATTAGGAGGCTCTAAGGTGTATTCTAAAATTGATCTGAGAGCAGGCTATCATCAGGTCAGAATGTGTCCTCTGGATATTCATAAAACTGCTTTCAAGACACATAGTGGTCATTATGAGTATCTAGTAATGCTTTTTGGACTGACGAATGCACCTGCAACATTTCAATGGTTGATGAATTCGACATTTCAGGAGTTTTTGAGGAAGTTTGTCTTGATATTCTTCGATGACATCTTGATCTACAGCAGCTTTGTTGAAATGCATATCGAGCATTTACAGGAAGTCTTTCAGGTCATGCGCAATAAAAAATTGTATGCCAAACGCAGTAAATGTGCTTTTGCTACAGCACGTGTTGAGTACTTGGGTCATTTCATTGCAGCAGATGGTATCTCTACGGATCCTAGCAAGATTAAAGCTATAGCACAATGGCCAATCCCCACAAATTTGAAACAATTGAGAGGGTTTTTTGGATTGTCAGGATATTACTGGCGGTTTGTGAAGAATTTTGGCAGTATAGCAAGACCTCTCACTCTGCTTACAAAAAAGGACTCATTTAATTGGTCCGACGAAGCCAAAGACGCCTTTGAAGTGTTAAAAGAAGCTCTCTGTACAACTCCAGTACTAGCCTTACCGTTATTTGACAGACCATTTGTCATGGAGACTGATGCATGTGGTCAAGGCATTGGTGCAGTTCTTATGCAAGATGGGCATCCCATTGCATACATAAGCCGTCACCTCAAGGGAAAACAATTTCACCTTTCTATCTACGAGAAGGAACTATTAGCAGTTGTTTTTGCAGTGCAGAAGTGGCGCCATTACTTATTGACTGGTCATTTTTTAATAAAGACAGATCAGCGTAGCCTTAAGTACTTGCTGGAACAGAGATTAAATACACCAATTCAACAGCAGTGGTTACCGAAATTGTTGGAATTTGACTACGAGATTCATTACAAATAAGGTAAAGAAAATTTGGTTGCAGATGCTCTTTCTCGGGTGTACGGTTCCGAGATTCTTCATATGTCCTTATCAGTGCTTGAGTGTGATTTACTCCAACGGATTCAGAGTTGCTATGAGACAGATGCCATTATGAAGGATTTAATCAAAGAGTTGATAGCAAAACCAGGATGCAAGAAACACTATACTTGGTCCATAAACATTCTTCGAAGGAAAAGCAAGATAGTGGTTCCTGCAGATATTGCCTTACGTGATACTATTCTCGAATGGTTGCATTGTTCTGGAGCTGGGGGACATTCAGGTCGTGATGCAACACATCAACGTGTCAAAGGCATATTCTACTGGAAAGGAATGGCTAAGGATATTCAATCTTATATCCGAGGGTGTTCCACATGTCAAACTTGTAAGTATGACACTTCTGCCTCTCTTGGTTTATTACACCCATTACCCATTCCTCAAACCATTTGGACAGACATCTCTATGGACTTCATTGATGGTCTCCCACTATCCTTTGGTAAATCAGTTATTCTGGTGGTTGTTGACCGTTTAACTAAGGCTGCTCATTTCATTGCTTTGAGTCATCCGTACACGGCGGTTTCAGTTGCTCAAGCCTTTTTGGACAATGTTTTCAAGCTACATGGATTCCCGGCTTCAATCGTCAGTGACAGAGATGCTGTTTTCCTCAGTGAATTTTGGCGGGAGTTGTTTACATTGCAGGGAGTCGCCCTGAACTACTCCAGTGCTTACCACCCTCAAAGTGATGGTCAAACAGAAGTGGTGAATCGCTGCTTGGAGACTTATTTGCGTTGTATGAGCAGTGACAGACCGTACTTATGGAGTCGTTGGTTACCACTTGCTGAATATTGGTACAATACTAACTTTCACTCGGCTGCTCAAATGAGTCCTTATGAGGCTGTGTATGGTCAACCCCCTCCACAACACCTTCCATACTTGCCTGGGGAAAGTAAAGTGGCAGTTGTAGCTCAAAGCTTACAAGACAGAGAGAACATGTTGCTTATTCTGAAGTTTCATTTACTTCGCGCACAACACCGTATGAAACAGTCTGCTAATCGTCGTCGTTCTGATAGAAGCTTTGTCATTGGGGATTTTGTGTATGTCAAACTTCAACCATATCGGCAAGGCTCTGTTGTTGTACGCACGAATCAGAAATTGGCTCCTAAGTATTATGGACCTTACAAAGTACTTGACAAATGTGGTACAGTAGCTTACAAGCTTGAGTTACCGGCGTCAAGTCGCATACATCCCGTGTTCCATGTGTCACAATTGAAGCTTCGGGTGGGTGATGCTTTGGTTAGCACAAGACTTCCTTCTATTGTTTCGGATGTCCTTATTAGAGAACCAGACAGAGTCTTGGAGCGCCAAATGGTAAACAGACAAGGTCGCCCTGCAACAAAAGTCTTGGTGAAATGGTCAAATGAGGATGAATCAGAAGCTACTTGGGAATTTATGTATGACTTGATGCATAAATATCCTTCATTTAACACCGAAGACCTCGTTGCTCAAACGGGGATGTGATATAGGATTACGTGGACGGTCAAGATATGGAGTAGGAATGGACGGCTGAGATTAAAGACGTCACATACCGTATAAAGTACTCGAAGAGAGAGAAACAAAGGTTTTAATCAGAAAAGTTGTTACACATTCTTCTTCTTCCTTTCGTAAAATTCTCAGTAAATTCTCTTGGATCTTATTTTACAATTGGATTCTTGAGGTTTGTTCGGAATTCTTTGTTTGTATGAACATTGGATTCGATTTCATAATAAAATTGGTATTCATTCAAGATACGGTTTTTACGTATCATGAATGAACAAGTAGATGATTTATCAGAGTGGAGTATGCAGATGAAGGAAGTGCAAAATCTATGCTCTGAAGATTCAAGTTTCTGGGTAAAAGCGAGATACCCAAATGAGCTTGAAGATGAGATATAATAAGATTTTATTCATATATAAACAGAAGTAGTGAACGGAAAAGCTTAAAAACTCAAAAAAGGAAGGAAACAAAAAAAAAAACCTTTGTCTGAGGCAGAAGTCGACGGTGAGTCGGTGACTGTGACGGTGACGGAATCAACGGCGGAGATGGCAGGCGATAAGTTATTTTTCGGATAAGGGTAAGCGGAAAGAGAAACGCCGTGGAATTACACGGCACTTGTGACTTGTGGGAGACTGGGAGTATGAGTAATGAGTATGATCTTTAAAATTGCAGAGCTCTGTTTCCACTTTCCAGATGTGTTTATATCCCAAAATAATAGTAGAAAGGAGCGTTCTTCATTTTTCTTCCGTTATTGTCAATTTCATCCTCTACGTTTTATAACCTTCAGTTATAGCCGCAAGACTTTTGTGTGCTCCGTTTCGCTCTCTCTATCAGATTCCACATTTCTAAGGAATTATCCACCTAACTTTAGTGGACTTACTAATTGACCCCACGAAATTAAAAACGAGAAAGCAATAGGTGTGAAAACATAACTTTGGTCAAAATGAAAAAGAAAATTTTGATTTTTCTTTTAAAATTGTGTTCATACTTCATACTACGATATATATATACACGTTATATTTTTTTGTCAACATAAACATTATGACTACATATATATTATTTGTATCAACTATTAAGAAAATTTTGGATAGCCTAATAAAATCTTGTCTTTTATACGTTCTCGTACTTTTTGTGATAACCGAGTTAAAGTGGTTTCTTTTAAACATTAATGTCATTTAAAAAAAATTAAAAACATTAAAGTGTCGTAAATTAAAAATGTTAAATACTCCATCGGTTTTTTAAAGAAAGTATTTTTAGGATTTTTACACATATTAAAAAAACACATTAAAATTTGATAATAAATATATTATTTTCTGTGATTGACAATTTTCTATAAATTTAAACCAATAAAAATTCAATAAATTCAATTACTTTTATTGAAATTTGCAATTTATCATTATTAACTCATAAAAAGTGTATAGAAAACTTAAAACTACTATCTATTTGAAACAAAAAAAAATTCTAAAAAGCCTTTCTTTAAAAAACAGAATGAGTATATATTAGGGTTTTGATTTGTGATCTTTTAAATGTACAGAAAAGTTCAGGAAATCATAATTTTTTATTATTAAATTTGGTTTTGTTTGGTTTTGTACCTTTTCGTTGATGTTTTGTTAAATTTGTTAGGGAGGGAAAAAAAATCATAATTAAAGTTCGATTACTTTTTTTTTGTATAACTAAAGTTCGATTACCATTTTGGTGGTTCAGTTTCGAACAATTTGATTAAATTCCCTACTTTCTGTAGAGAGATAACATTTTTAGGGTCTCACTGGATTTAAAGTAGAAGAAAAGCAGAGAGAACCAAAAAAAAAACGTTTAACTTGACTGTTCTGACAATTACAGTAGTGATATTTGAAGATAATGGGGTTTGAATTGGTTTAGCTGGAATAAAAGGTGTAAATGGGCAATTGCTCATAAAATAACGGTTGATCTAATGATTTATTTATTTAACAAGGACGATTTTTTTATAAAAAAAAATGCATGTGAACCGACATAGCTGATTCATATCAACGAGGATTTGGCTGTATCTTGATTTGAACTCTTTAATTTTCAAATGATTAACTGTTATTTTAACTGTTTTGAGTTTTTAATTTGGTTTTTAACTTCTAACTTTTAGTTTTTCCGTCCATTACTTCGTCGTTTTTACCCAGACACTTGAATATTCAGAGCATAGACAAATGAATACGAAAAAGAAACTTAACCAATAAGAGGTTCATTTAAAAATATCTGAATAAATTTGATTAAGTGTTACTATGTTTTTCAGAAAACCCATTTAAAAAAAACAAAGCCATTGAAAAGTATTTAGTGATTGTTAATTAGACTTATCGTTAGAGTCTCTTACTTCACGCTTCCACATTCCGTTTTTGTCAACATTTTGTACATACTCTTCTGATCAGTTTACAAATATATTTTTTAAATTACATCATGATAGATGAACTAATTGTTGGGATTTGAAATTAAGAATATGATGTTTAATGAATGTCGCATGTTTTTCTTTTAACCAAAAAGTTCTTGATCTTAGGTTCAGGATCTCTTTGGATCAAGGAACAGAACAAGATAAATGACTCGAATCCATGGTGAAATCATGCGTAAAAAAAGTTGTAATTGGAGTATAATTTACAGGAGTTTTTAATAATACTTTTGGAAATGTATTATTTCATACTCTTCTTTCTTTGATTATTTGGATCCATAGAATTTTCTTTTGTAATCTAGCTAATACTTTTTATACAGTAAAAATAATTTTTTAGATCCGCTATTAAGTGTTGAAAATTTTAAAGAGTGGATTGCAATTTGTTTTTGTTCATATCTCCGCCTATGCGAAGTTGTGTCACAGGAAACCACTCCATCTGTCATCATCATATTGCACGCCATGATGTGTAATGGTGGGCAAAACTTGGTCCACACAAAAAAAACCATTGGCACTATCGTAAAAGTTATGAAACAAAACTCTTTTTTTTTTTTTTTTTTGCCATATAGTATGTAAGATATAAGACATTACATTAAAAAAGATAACTATCTGCATGAGTAAGTCTAATGATGGATCCTGGATAACTAAAATTATACTATTATACTATTGAACTTGTATATGCGTGTTTTTATATATATAAATAAAGTAGTTGTTAGAATAAAGTAGTTGTTAGAAGATTGGACTATCTTGTAAGCAAAATACACAGAGCCGCTGACTTAAGAGAGACTGAGATCCGATGCATTATTTAATATTGCTAGTAGAATTATGGGCTCGCATTGTCACATGGTAGAGACCTTGCAAGTAATCTTTACGCCAAATAAACTATTGCAATTCAATATGATCGTTTTAGGGAAATAATAAAATTGCTTGATCTGATCTTTTCACATCTGAATATCGATTTTAAGAAACAAGACAACAAACATAATCCGTTTGTAACTCTTAAACAAACTTTTTCTATTCTAACCAGCTGATTAATTCGAACCATGGCTACTCCTAAACCGGACTCAGCAACAAACCAGCTAGTTGACCAATCGAGATCATACTATGAAGTATGAACTATAATACTTTAACGTTAATACGAAAGGTTGTTGTGAGGTCCAATCATACTATAATAGTATGAATTGGTTGTCAGATCTAAGTCTAACTGAATTATATACATAAATAAAACTATTCAACACAATATATATATCACTTGATATCATTTGATATATCCATATATCTCAATGACGACGTGAATTATTTAGAAATTTTGATCAATTTGTATTTTGAATATATCACCGGGATCATAGTGATTGCCCGTTTGATTCCAGTCTACTCAATTAGATTCTTCCAATCCAATTAAAAAACAATTTGCACTTCTAAGCGTACTTACTCATATCCTGCCTAATCATCCACATCACCTATATATCTGTTTAGATATTAACCGTGAGAACAGTTCTAGTTATACAGCACTTAAATTTAATATATTATTATATAGTTGTAATATGTATTATATACACGTACACGTAGATAATTGCTTAATAATAATGACAATGTTTTCCATAATTAATGCATTGGTAAGTTTTTTTTTGTGTGGGTCTTACAAGCTTGATTGGTAAAAATAATATGTTTGGTATGAAACTATAAGAAATAGTTTATAAAAGGTTCAAAAAAAAAAAAAACTATAAGAAATAGATTAGTTAACTTTTATGAAAACTATAATGATGGAGATTTATAGGAGTATACACAATGTGATGATTTCAAATAATTAAATTTCTATTTTTTCGATAAAATTTGACTTTCTAGTGTCTATGATCTCTTGTCACCTGCCTGATATGATCATTTCAGTATATAATAGAAGACATTAAAAATAACATTTACATTAAGAAAGAGAGTAAAAACCTAGGGGACAATTTGTTAAATACTTTGTAAGTGTTTCCATTTCTCTTGTTCTTCATTTTTTTTGGGGTAAAATTCTCTTGTTCTTCTTGATCATATAGAATCTACAAGATTTTCATTTTGTTAAACTTAATTTTTTACATACTTCCAAATCCAATAATTTTGACATGCATGTTTGACAACGTTCCCCGAAGTCTATTTATTTCACGAACTCATTGAACTGTATAATTAAAAGCATGGCCACGTACTGATCGTAGCTCAGATTTGTACAAAAACCAACGGGCGTTGAGTTTTTAAATATCGGATAACTGATATCTCTAAAACATAACTATCACTTTATATCGGTTTCTCGCTCCAATGGTTTATAATATATAGTTTATTAGGTGATAACCTGAAAAAATTATAAATACTTTTATTAAAAATGATTTTAAAATTTTTTAAAGTAAAAATAATTTAATCAGTTTTATATACATGTGAATAAAGTTGGATGCATCAAATTTACTAATTCATTTGATCGCGATACGTGTCAAGTTAATCGATAAGATTTTGACACGTGTTTTGATTAAAAGTTAATCGATAAGATTTTAACACGTGTTTTGATTAAAATATATTATAAAAAAAATATATTAATTCTAAAAGAAAAAGGAAAATACTATTATTTTTTAAAAAAAGATAAAAAGACATATATCAATTAAAAAAAGAAAAAAAAAAGTAAACAAGATATTTCAATTTTATTAAAAAGAAAAAAAACCCGTCAAAGTTACTAATTCATATGATTGTGACACGTGTAAAGTTTTATTTTTATTTTTATTAAATTACATAAATTGCGTATATAAAAATAAAAATATGATTGTGACACGTGTCAAATAATTAATATATATATCTTATTTTATAAAGTTGAACAAAAAGTAAATTAAAATGTAAGTTAAAAACAAAAAGTAAATTAAATTAACTAGCATATATTTCAATTAAAAAAAAAAAATTCTAGACGATAATGATATGACATTAGACGATGAAAATATCAATGAGAAGGGTGATATCAAGAATCATGTAGAGAAACTTTTGATGCGAGTCTTAAGAAGCATAATTTCCCTAGAGAGGAGAGAGATCATATAATGGAGATGAATGTGAAGAGAAACAAAGACTTTATTTGCTTGAAGAGAGTTAATGGAAAGATCGTTAACATACTTAAATAACTCAAATTAAATACCCAAAGTTTTAACGCAGCGGAACAGAAAAAGATAGATGATAAAGTGTGTGAACTATATGAGAAGTAGGGTTAATATTGCTTAGGATCCACAAAGAATTCTGTGTTTTGAAAATTTTAATTGAAAATAAATGATAATTAAAACAAATAAATAATTTTTAGGTTTCGATTTTGTGTTTTTCATATATTTGTTTAAATAGTGATCAGATTATGCTTTCTATTTTCTTAAAACAATATTTTAACGGGTTTTAAATTTTATTATTTTCTTAAATTTTGTTATTCATTTAAGTTTCTTTTTCGATTAATAATACAAAAAAAAATTTCGATTATTCATTTTTTCTACAAATTATTCGATTTTGTTTTTAATTTATTTTAACGGGTTTAAAATATTTTATTTAAAATCCGCATATCTGCGGGTCATATTCTAGTATATTATGTAATATGATGTATATCATAAATCATCACATAACCTAAAATTTGATTTTAAATAATTCAAAAATTAAAACATATTTTTCTACTTATATTAAAAGTAATAAATAGATAAAGGCATATAATGTAATTAGTCTAATCAAAAAAGGAAATCTGTATTAAAATAATGGGAGAATAAGTGTGGTGGTGACACATCAACAAAATAACACAACTGTAAATATTTCAAAATATAAACCTACTCTCTAAATTTTTTTCTCAATTAATACTCCCTCCGTTTTTTTATTAAAAGATGTTTTATAGAGTATTTTTTGTTCTAAAATAGTTGATGTTCTCAAACTTCTATGTAAAAATTAATTGTATTTTTGTTGTTTTGACTGTTTGAATTCTGAATCCTATTTTTGTATTGGTTGAACTGTTTTGAAATTGACAAAAAACATGTTTTATTTTGAGAGAATAGAGAAATACATTGTATAATAAAAAACGGTGGGAGTATATAGGGGATTTGAAATCCTTATTGAATAACCAACATACTGACGATGATTCATCTTTTCATTAATACAAACTTTAATTAATCATATCGCAAGAGGTAGGGCACATTATTCTCTAGCATGCCTCATCTTCACTTGTATTTTGTTTCTTACTCTGTCTATTTTCTTCATCGGATGGTTGTCGCCTTTCTTGTTTTTTCCCAACCTCCGTTTGCAGCAAGAGACCTTTGTTACTATCTTCAGACACTTGAGCAGAGTCGCATTTAATTTCCTGCTCAAAAACCAATTCACCAAAAGCTAAGTAACAATAAATGTTATACTAATGTGTAACAATTAGTTATGTTAATTAACATGTTGGATGGATGCTTGAAATATTGTAAATCATACCGGAATTTTCCCAACAATCATATGAGCCTTGTAGTAAACATCTTTAACTTGGTTTTCATCACCCCAAGCTTCCTCAAACTTGGTTATTAGATCTTCATCTACAAGCTCCACTCCATGTTCCTTGGCCTTCATTGCAGGCTGCCAAGATCTCAATAACCCTATAAACCCTTTAAGCGAAAGTTTATGCGGAATGTCTAGGGTAATAGGCTCCCCTTCGGATCCCATCCCTATGCTCTCAAAAGGAAATGGCAACGTTTTGTAACTATCGAATGCCAAATTCATAATAGGAGTTCTAAATGGAAGTGTAGAGTCGACAAGGCGCTTCATTATGGGATCGATCTCGGGGGAGATAATGATATCGTTGTAGACCCAAACGGCGATTAGACCTCCTTCCTTGCGAAGTACCCGTTTTGCAACATTGTAAAATGTGGTTAAGTCGAAAAAATGGACAGCCTGTGCGGCAACAATGAGATCCATAGAGTTTTCTCCCCCGATTAGAGCGACCATTTCGTCTTCTGACATATCTTTTGGAGTGTGATGGTAGCTGATTCTCGAGTGTTTGATTGCTCGTTTAAGTTGTGCTTCGTTTATATCCGTAGCCACAACATTCTCGTAATGCTCCACAAGCTGTGAGTTATAAGAGAGTTCTTGGTATTGTCAAGATAAATTTTTGCTATACAATAAAATAATATTCAACACGAATAGGCTAGTTTCCTGCTATATTCTATATCTATGTAATATCAGCGAAACTGTTCTTTTTTATTGCCATCTGGATTCACTAAACAAATCATATCATCCATAAATGAGACCACGTCGATCGATAACATCTATTTTTTTCTCTTCTTCAGTTTTGCCTCATGCATTTTCTTCCAAAAGCTGTCTAAGCTCATTTTGCTATAAGTTTCTAATTCATGAAACACCGTAAATTTATGATATTTTCCTATTATCATGATCATTTTTTAAACAATCAAATTAATTATCATGCATATAATAAAATAACAAGACCAAGAGGATGAATAACAACAATCAATGTGCCGCCACCAAATTTGACTTTCCCCTGGAATAATAGACATGAGTTACAATGTCACATGACTCAAATCGCTCCCAAGTGAATTAGCTATCTTGATTCACACAAACCATACGTAAAAGGTCTCAGAATTGCGCAAATCTAAAGAAATCAAGATGATAGAATTAGGAGAAAGTTTACCCCAATAGCAGCCTGACCGTTACCAGTTCCGACATCCCAAGCAAACTTGTGGTCCTGTGTCCGTGCGGCAATCTTCTCATACCAATCGATCGGATATCGGGGCCTTGCGTCCAGATAAGCTTTAGCGTCTTTCTCTGATAAGGTAGCCATTTTTCTTCCCCTCTCCTTTTCTTCCCTTCCTGCTTTGAATACTCACAACTCTCTTTATCTACGTGAAAAAGGTTGAACCAAGTCAAACTTGGCGTGAGTAAAGTTACTTGTAGTCGTCCTACGTGGTCGTCTGTTTAAGTTTATTTTAATATATTTGTTGAATATTCAAAATGTATGCATGTTCCACGAAATGGTAGCGAAACGAAAACCAAAAAAAAAAAAAGAATAGTGCGAAAATTTAGACCGAAAAAGATACCTGAAAGATACCGGGTTGACCCGGATTATCATCCTCTTCCAAAAAAAAAGAAGAAGCAAATTTTAACCCTTAATTCCCAAATTGCCGTCGCTCTCGTCACACTCCCTTGCCGCCATCGATAACCCTTACTGAAATCTCAGATTTGTGGAAGAAGTTGCTCTAATGGAGTTTCCCTTACTGGAAGACAATATCGGCGGAGATGATTCCGCTGCAAATGCTACCAGGGCTTCAGGTCTGACGTCAATGGATTGATTCCTCACATTGATGCTTTATTGGTAGATTGGAATGGAATGGAATGATTCTCAATTTCTTCTATCCGGTATCTTTCAGGTAGTAAAAGAAGCTTCGGTGATGTTGAAGACGATGAAGGTGACATCGTAGGATCGAAAAAGGTACCTTTTGCGATCATAAGAAGAACATTGCATGTTTTGGATTCTTTATATATATTTCCAACTTCAGTTTTTGCTCACATGCCTGATTCATTGATGATATTCACCCATTGGCTAGCTCCTTCTGAACGTCTTAGCATTTGTTGTTTATCATCGTTCAGGGTTGTAGGAAAGTGGATGAAGCAGCCCCTGGTGTTGCAACTGCGATGATTGTGTCACTCAGAGAGAGGTTTTTTTTTCTCCATTTCGTTTTTTCTTTTTTGATGTTTCTGGGTGTAAAGCTTACGAATATAAAAGTCATCTTGTTCTCAAATTTGATGAGAGAAAAGAGAAAGTGTTTGCTTTGATGAATAATTGTAACCTTCTTTTGCTCTCTCTCTGGCAGTCTTCAGAACTGTAAAGATGAACTTGCTTCAAGTAAAGATGAACTTGCTTCATGTCAAGATAAACTTGCTTCATGTAAAGATGAACTTGCTTCATGTAAAGATGAACTTGCTTCATGTCAAGTATTGTTACTATTCTCTAATCTATTTAATTTCTATGCTGTTGCTATTCACGATATCATCTTTTTTGTTATCTAAGTATCCTTTTTTCGTGGTTGGTCAGAATGAGCTTGAAGCAGCCAAGACAGAGGTTGGTGAGTGGAAATCAGCTTTTCAGAAGGAGTCTTCTCTACCGGCTAAAAAAACTACTGGTTAGCCTCTCCATGCAATGTTGGTTTTTGCACATGTGTGTATGTGATGCTCACTCTTGACAATCCTAAATGATTTTTTTCTTTTTGTTTTCCAGAACCTAAATTTTTGATTGACTACATCCAAAATTTTAAATCAACTGAGAAGTCTTTGAAAGAACAGGTTTGGCATTGAGTAACCAAGTTGTGTATTTATCGATATAAAGTCGTGATTTTCCAAATAGGTTTTGATGGGTGGTTATTTGTTATTTTCAGTTGGAAATTGCACAAATGAAGGTGTATATTCTCAAGGCTTATCACATGTTTTCTTGACTATTATTACATGCAAAACAATGTCTGCTAAACATGGTTTTTGGATTTTTTCTACTTATAGTTAGCTATCCGTGATCTGAAATCCCAACTCGAGCCAGAGTCAATGAAGGTATACAATTCTCCCAACAACTAGTCCAAGTTGCTTAGCTGTCCACTTTTCAATGCCATAGTGTTGCTTTGAGGGAAACTTTGTCCTTGGCTCTGGTTGCAGACAGATGGGGATCCAGAAGTCGACAGCGAGCAGCAAAGCCAGTGGACGGCGGCATTGTTGGATAATTTGCGGGCAGCACGAGCGGAGTTGAAGGAGTTGAAGGAGGTTCAGGCCGTGGAGTTGGCGGAGCTGCGGAAAACGCAAGCCAGGCATACCAAGCAGATGGAATTTATCCTACAAAAATTTCCCAACTTGGTTCCTCCATCCGCACCAGCACCGGAGGATGCTAATGAGTAGCATTAGTTTTAATTAGTATGTTTTAAATCTTTGACTTTTAACTTTTATGGATCGAATGTCTTATGATCGTATGTCCCTATCGAATCCTATTATGGATATGATGAGATCCGAATGTTGTTTTGAGACAAAATATATTTGTCGGTTTACAATATGCATTTTCAAATCTGGGTGATGATATAACCACAACACTAAGATAATGTAATGTTTGATTCTTCATTAATCTTCATGTTTGATTGGAAAAAAATAAAGAATCAATAATGTATTGAGATTGTACATGTAATTAATCTGGGTTTAACTATTATAAATTAAAAAAAACCAAAAAGAAAAAAACCGTATCCAGACCGTATAACCACCCCTGACCGGCTGACCCGGTTGATGATTGATCCTCCTCTTCCCCCAGAACAGAAAAAAAAAAAACTAAACCCTAAACTCAATATTGCCGTCACACTCCGCTGCGGCCTCCCCGTCCCTCCACCATCGACAGTCTCGCAGAGATCTCAGGTTTTGTTGGAAGAAATTTATTTCTCTAATGGAGTTTTCCTTACAGGACGACGATTTTGGCGGAGATTATTCCGCTACAAATGCCACAAGGGCTTCAGGTCTTACACTGGTCTCACGTTAATGGATTCCTCAAATTGATGCTTTGCGGTAGATTAGAATGGAGAGTTTCATCCGTATATTTCACAGGTAGTAAAAGAAGCTTCGGTGATCTCGAAGACGACGAAGATGATATCTTCGGATCGAAAAAGGTACCTTTTTGCGATCATAAGAAGAACATTGCAAGTTTTGGATTATGATTTTAAGGAGTTTGTTGTTGTTTATCACTATTCAGGGACGTACCAAAGTGGAGGAAGCTGCTGCCCCTGGTGTTACAACTGGAATGATTTTGTCACTCAGAGAAAGGTTTTTATCCAATTCCTTTTTTTCTTTTTTTCTAATGTCTTTGGGTTCGATCTTGCGGATTTAGAAAGAAAAACACACGAGTGTATGCTTTCATGTGTAATTCTAACTTCTCTCTCTCTCTCTCTCTCTCTGGCAGTCTTCAGAACTGTAAAGATGAACTTGCTTCGTGTCAAGTATTGTTACTATTCTCTAATCTATTTAATTTCCATACTATTGCTATTCACGATTGCATCTTTTTTTGTTATCTAACTATTGTTTTCTGGTCAGAATGAGCTTGAATCAGCGAAAACAGAGATTCATAAGTGGAAATCAGCGTTTCAGAACGAGTCCTTTGTACCGGCTGGAAAATCTCCTGGTTAGCCTCTCCGTGCAATGTTGGTTTGCACGTCTGTATATCTGATGCTAACCCTTGACAATCCCCAATGACTCTGTTTGGTACTTTTTTTTCTTTTCAGAACCTAGATTTTTGATTGACTACATCCAAAATCTAAAATCTTCTGAGAGATCTTTGAAAGAACAGGTTGGTGTTATCAATATGTATGACGGTCTTAATTTTCGAAACAGGTTCTGATGTTTATTGCTCATTTCAGTTGGAAATTGCAAAGAGAAAAGAAGCTTCATGCATTGTACAATATGCGAAGCGGGAACAAGAAATGGCAGAATTGAAGGTAAATCTCAAGTAACTCATTTCCAGCCACATGTTTTTAGAATAGTGTCACTAAATAGTCTCCGATTTGTATTTCTAGTCAGCTGTTCGCGATTTGAAATCTCAGCTCAAACCGGCGTCAATGCAGGTATACATTTCTCCCAAATGTTTATATTATCTAGTAAGTTCTACAATTGTGCCGACAAAACAAACCATGAAAGCTAGTTATTGAAGACTTTTTTAGGCATGGTCCTTCCACTTTGTATGCCATGGTGTTCCTTTGAGGATGGTCATCCTCGATTTTGATTCATGTAGAGGGAAACTTTCTCCTAGCCCTGTACTTTTCTCTAGTCTGAATCCGATGATAAGTGAATGTTTCTTGTAAACTTTTTCTTGGCATCTAATTGTTTATTGGGCTGAAAACAGAAGAAGTGGCTATAAAATCGAATTGTGTTGGTCATCTAGCAGCTCGTCATGATCAAAAATCAGTGTGGTTAAATTGTTGTTGGCTTAAATATGTAGGCAAGGAGGCTGTTACTGGATCCAGCAATCTATGAAGAATTTTCACGTCTGAAGGTGTGCAATCACTCTCTTTTTTAGCCGTCGACTACTATCTACCCTTAGAAGATTGTCACAGGAATGTATATTGTCATAATTATACTTTCTTATTAGAATCCAAACTTGTAGCTCCTCTTGATTATGATCTTATGAAAGACCTGAAATACGTATAGCTATCACTGTCTTCATTTTGGAAATTTGTTTTATTTCTCTTAGGTCGTAGATACTGCTGCGGACGAAAACACATAACTTTGTTTTCTTTTCTCTCAGTAACAAGGAAGAATGAGAAAATGAAATTTGACGTCATGTTTCTGGTGGATGTTTAACAACAGAATCTAGTTGAGGAAAAAGACAAGAAGATCAAGGAACTCCAGGATAATATAGTTGCAGTCACATTTACACCTTTGGGCACGAAGGGCAAGATGCTTATGGCAAAGTGCAGAACCCTGCAAGACGAAAACGAGGAGATTGGACACCAAGCTTCCGAAGGAAAGGTTTAGCTTCTTCTGTTCCAAGTCTTCTTGATTCTGGAATTTATATGGATTATAGAAGATATGATTCCTTGAAAAGCGTGACAAAATTGATGCCTTCCTATGTTCATGTGGTATATGGCAGATTCATGAGCTAGGGATGAAGCTTGCAATGCAGAAGTCTCAAAACGTGGAACTTAGAAGTCAATTTGAAGGTAAAGTCTTGTATTGATATCAAAGATTTTGTACAGGTGGGGAATTTGGATTGAGAGGTTTTGTTGAATGCAGGACTGTTCAAACACATGGAGGAATTAACGAATGATGTTGAGCGATCAAACGAAACGGTGTGTGATCCTTGTCTTATCTTTTTTTTTTGTTTTTTTGGTTGGAAATGGGATTTTGAAGAGACAAAAAAAAGCTTATGATGATTTTTCAGGTGATAATATTGCAAGAGAAGTTGGAAGAGAAGGAGAAGGAGAAGGAGAGACTAGAGAGAGGGATGGAGGTTGTGTCTGATGTAGCTGACAAGAAAGATGAAGCTGATGAAAAGAAAGACGAAGAAGATGCGAAAGAAATTGATGGTGGAGAATAGGAATTAGCTTATTAGCTATCAAACAATGTCGTGTACATTTTTTGAAAGTTAATTTTACTTTTTCTTCATTATATCTCAAAATATTTTTCTTTTTTGCTTTATGAAACTCAATTGCTAAAATTCATCCATGTCTATGTTATTAAATTGTTCAAGAGTTTTCTAATATTTGTCAAAACAGGAAAATATTAGTGACATTAGTAGTAACTAGTTATTTAGTATGCCTAAACCTTTTTAAAAAAATATCTTTAACCATATACTGTATTATGAATTTTAAATTTCATTTAGTATGAAGCGGGCGAGGAATTCAAAATCCGGAAGGAGCGGGAAAACAATGTGACGTGGAAGCATCTTAGCGAAAGGAGCACCCTCACAACAATCATTCATCCCCATTGATCACAGATCGAAAATTAAGAGCTTCTGATAATCGAGAGAACCCTTCATAATTCGGTTTTTGGAAGATTTTTCACAGAAACCAGTAATGGAGAAGTACGAGAAGCTAGAGAAGGTCGGGGAAGGGACGTACGGCAAAGTTTACAAGGCGGTGGAGAAAGGCACCGGGAAGCTCGTGGCTCTGAAGAAAACGAGGCTCGAGATCGACGAAGAAGGCCTTCCACCAACCGCACTTCGTGAGATTTCGCTTCTCCAGATGTTATCGGCGTCGCTCTATGTGGTTCGCCTGCTCTGCGTCGAGCACGTCCTCAAATCTCCGGCCAATTCCCAGACCTCCAAATCGAATCTCTACCTCGTTTTCGAGTACCTTGATACTGATCTTAAGAAATTCATCGATTCGCATAGGAAAGGTACGAACCCTAAGCCCCTTGAACCATCGCTGATCCAGAAGCTGATGTTTCAGCTCTGTAAAGGAGTCGCGCACTGTCACAGCCACGGTGTGCTTCACCGTGATCTGAAGCCACAGAATCTTCTTCTGGTGAAAGACAAAGAACTCCTCAAAATCGCCGATCTGGGTCTCGGTCGTACTTTCACTGTACCTCTCAAGTCCTACACGCACGAGATCGTCACTCTCTGGTATAGAGCTCCTGAAGTTCTTCTTGGCTCCACTCACTATTCAACTGCTGTTGACATTTGGTCTGTTGGTTGCATCTTCGGTTAGTCTCGAATGATGTTGTTCGCTGCTTTTTTGAATTCATCTCTCTTTCTCTGCGCTGTGATTTTGTCTTTATGTTTGTTTCCATCTTCAAATTTGTACAGCGGAGATGGTCAGGAGGCAAGCTCTTTTCCCTGGTGATTCTGAGTTTCAGCAATTGCTTCATATCTTCAGGTACTTTGCCTCTTCTTTGAATTTTAACTTCCAGTGGTTTTCTCCGAGTTTTTTTTTTTTTTGATACTTGTTATCCTCTAGATACATACATGGATCATTGAATGATACAGCTAGCTAACAATTGAAAACAATAGAATTTATAGCTAACAATTGAAAACAATAGACCTTATATACTGTTTTTGCTGAATTCAGCCTTGTGTCACCAGCATTATTGTATAGAGACTAGTATCTTACACGTGGTTTTTTGGTTCATGGAGACTGCTAGGAACACCAACTGAGCAGCAATGGCCTGGTGTGTCCTCTCTGCGTGACTGGCATGTCTACCCAAAGTGGGAGCCGCAAGACTTAACCCGTGCTGTTCCATCTCTTTCGCCTCAAGGAGTTGATCTTCTCACGGTAATTTAACTGCCTGATGATTGATCACCATAGCATATGATTATTGTTGCAAAAATACGCTCTAAATCTCTTCTTGTTCTAAGCTTTAACTTTTTGTTAAATGTCTCTCTCTCTTTTCATCTTATTGAGCTTATGTTTGAACAAAATGCAGAAAATGCTCAAGTACAATCCAGCCGAAAGAATTGCAGCAAAAACAGCTCTTGATCACCCATATTTTGACAGCCTTGACAAGTCTCAGTTCTGAAGGCCAAAAACACAAGTTAATCGCTGAATCTGTTGTCATCGCCTTGGTGAATTTGACTTCTGTTGGTTTCCGACACATCGTGTCTCCTGTTTGGATTATAGATTTGTACTCTTTCAGAAGGAACCGCTAAGTTTGTTTTCTCAAATTAATGCAAACTTGTTTGCTTGTTTTTGTGTAATCAATGCCAACTTGATGCTCATCTTAGCTTGATGGGTCTTCCAAAGAAGCAGAGTTTCTTTGAAGTGAAATAAAGGGTCTTTAATAGAACTTTGTCAAACCCAAATGTTACGTACAATGATATTAGTGTACATAATTGGCATTCCGACTCACAAACACATGCCCAAGTAGTTCACAACAACACAAATGACTGCTGAAAGACACTAAGTTAAAGAGATTGATTGCTACACACAATTGAAGGAAACCAAATAATACAGTAGAAGTAGTAGTAGTAGTAGTAGCTAACGATGATGATGTGATGTGAAATCAATTGGACCACACATGAACAAGGCCGTGTCTGTTTCCTGTGTATATCTCATTGCGTTCTTCGTCATAGAATAGAGCGGTTATGTCTTCTAGAGCTTCAGCAACAGCGTTTCTTCTTTGCTTTGAGTTCTTCCCCAAATAACTGCTACTGCTCTCATCTTCTTTTGGCGGTCCGCTGCTTGGTGTTATCTTCGCTAAGCATTTCCCAGTCAATATATTGCTGATATTGATCGATCCCGCTGCACCATTAACAAACCAATCAGTGAGATTTGTTAGTTCAAAGGGAATGTATGTATCTCAATGGGATTATGATATATTTACCATTTCCTTCTATCCACTGATCTTCCGTATCTGCTTTGCAATACGAGATGATCAGATCCTGATCACTTGTTATGTAGATATTATTTGTGTTACAGTCCGGATGCCATAGAAGATGATCCTCAAAGGAAGTCACGAGCTCTCCGCGAAAATTCCAAACAGAAACGTTTCGATTCCTGAATGTTAGAAACAGCTGGTTCTCATACAGAAATATGAATGCAGACGGTGTCATGAACTCAGCTCTGCTAACTTCCATCAGCTCAGCATTTCGGACCTGCGTTTTTGCAAATCAGAAGCAAACATTTATCAAAAAACATGTAAAACAGAAAGTAATACATTGATTTGACTACATCCCATAAAAATCAACTTACGTCAAGAATTTGGAGATTCTCATTCTCTTGCTTGACAAGAAGTTTCTCGTTGAATTGTTCAATGAAATCAACTTTCTTGTTCCGGTGAAGCAAATGATTGAAGGACTTGAGAACTGTGCCATCTTCAATCGATAGGATTTTCAAAGGAACATGACCGGTTGCTCTCTTGAAAATCAATAACATTATCCCCGGACTGATGCAGGAAAAGAAACAGTTGTTAAAGGTACACATAACTAAATCACAAGTCTTTCAGTCCAATCTAGTGGACAGAACAGTCAGAAAAGCAACTTGCTCAATATTTGCAAACAAGAAACACAAAAGGGCTAAAGATATCTGGAGAAAAGTTACCTGATTTTAATTTCCTGGACATGTTTATCTGATATCGAATATAGCATGGTGTAGTTTTTCAGATCAAAAACCTTGTACACACTGCAGGAACAGCTATTGGGCTCAGAATAAGAAACTTGTAGTCACGAAATTTGGGTAGGGAAGACCAGAAAAATAACCTGTCCTGCGCAGAATACGTAAGCACCT
Organism: Alliaria petiolata; assembly: GCA_020283515.1. Taxonomy (NCBI): domain Eukaryota; kingdom Viridiplantae; phylum Streptophyta; class Magnoliopsida; order Brassicales; family Brassicaceae; genus Alliaria; species Alliaria petiolata. Next base: position 106,701,802 of record JAHZTW010000002.1, on the reverse strand, counting down.
TCCCATTGACATCATCAAACTCTACAAAACCAGGCCACTTTAATGATTCAGACTCAAAAAGTGCAAACCCTGCATCTGGCTGACCTCTCAGAATATACCTATCAGTTGAAAATGACCAGAAAGACTCATTAGTTTGAATTACCCAGAAAGATTCGATACCAGATATGAACTGATAATGGGAGATAACATACTCAATTCTAGTGGATCTGCATTTCAAAGAGCTAAAATTGTCTGAAGCATAAACAGAAACAGTGATGAGAGAATCATTGTTCTTGTTGTAGAACAAGCTCCGTATGACTTCATCTGGACTAACATTTAAAAAACATATTCTTCTGTTCGTCTCTGCAATTATATTAAGAATCCAATAGGTAAAGCGTCTAAGTTACAGAGACACAAAGCTGAAAGTGTAAGTACAGAGTAAAGTTATCGCAAAGAACCTCTTCTGAAAGCTGCGCAGACACCAGAATGGGCAAGCGCAAAGACAATGTCCCTTGCAGCAACTATCTCGATAACTTTAGTTCTTTTCATCAAAAACGGTAATGCAACTAAACAATGCCCCTTGGGATCGTGAGTATCATATTGCTCCTGAAGGCAAAAAAAAAAAAAAAAAAAAACAATTTAGCGACAAGAGCTTAATTAGTAGTACTGAATCGATTTCATATGATTTGCGAAGTTAGGCAGTATAAATCCGATAAAAATTGAGTAAATTTCTAGGGTTTGAGAGACTGAGAGAGACTTTATGAAAATCAAATATTTTAGGGGCAAATACAAAAGATTGAAAAATCAGACGACATACCACGAGGCGCATGTTGCGAAACCTCTCCTGGGCGGTGCTAATAGAGAAAGCTCGATCCTTACGAGATGAGATTTCTCTTCGTTGAAGCTTTTTAACGCTGTTGACGAACCCATCGGGACGAGGCCTCTTTTTAGCTACAACTCTTCTTCCACTGCAAGGTCTAGGGCTTGCTGTAATCCTTCTTCCTTCCATCTAACTTCCTCCTTTAAGCCCCAATATTTAGAGAAGGTTTTCGATTTTTTTTTTTTTTGAAACCCTAACGATGAGGAAGAAGGGGGAAGATGTGGCGCAGTTTGGTGGGAACCCTAAGGGGAAGGAGAAGAAGCGAGAGTCGAAATCTCCAGAGGAAGACGAGAAGTGACGGCTACTACATACCCAGTGACGTAAGAGTTTGCAGATTCAGATTGGAATGGCTGATTCAATGTCTCAAAGCTCTTTCCTTCTAATTCCCAATTTCGAGCACGAACCAGCCTAACCAATCCGTATTCTTTTGCATACATCGATGTATATTAAAAAAAAAAAACAAGATTAATTATTCGAAACGCCACGTATTGATGGGTTGGATAACTTTATTGGGTTATTATGGCCCAATAAAACCTTATAAGGACAATCGTTAATTTACTCTTTGGACTCGAAAAAGTTTTTTTCTAATAATTTTTTTTTATCAAATTAGACATTACACTATTTATTCATTAATAAAATACAATAGAAACTCTATAAATTAATAAATTTCTCCCGTTCCGAATTGGACCAGTTTAAAATATAAGAAAAATCGATAAAATAATAAGATAATAATTTTTTTAAGAAACCTAGGTAAATATACGGTCCCATTAATATCATAAATTAATAATTACAATAAAAATAACCATATACAAATATATAAATATAGTAATCTATTAAATATGAGTATATTGTTGTTTGTTTTTTTTACTAAAATTAAAATATTGTTACAATTCATCTATAATTTTAAAATCAAATTTATAAAATATTATCGACTTTACTAAAATTATTATTTTTGATTAATTATTAATATATATTTTACTTTATTTAAAACCGAAAAATTAATAAATTTATAAATTAATAAAATATTATAGTTCTAACATTATTAATTTATAGAGTTTCTACTGTAGCTACCTAAAATATGTTGAACTAAAATGTTGGTGGAGTCAGGGGCGAGTCTACTAAGACTCATATGGGGTCAATTGACACCATAATAATTAGAAATTTGTTTATAGTTTATAAGCATTAAATAATATTGACACCAGCCCAAAATTATAGCTCAACCCATAATTTTTTTTTTCGTAACTTTTTTTATTAAGTGTGACCCTATAAACAAAATCTAAAGGTTAGTCCATATTTTATATTAAACTTTATTATCAAACATGTTTAGAAAGACCAAAGTTAAATTTTAACTTAACAATTTCTAAACAAAACCTAATCGACTAAAACCAAAATAGCAAAAAAAAATTCATCAAACCCAAAAAACAATCGTGACCTCTTCTTCATTTTTTTTATTCTCATCCATCTCTAATCAAGTGAATGAATAATTATATTGTAGACTGTTACTAATGAAATAGCTATGAAAAGATTTTAAAAAATGAAAAGTCGCAAGATATTTTTGTAGGATACTATATGAAATATTTTTTTTTTTTAGTTTTAAGTTTTAAGTTGAACTTGGTAAAAAAAAATTTTAGACTCGCCACTGGGTAGAGTTCAAGATTCCGATAACACGTATATATATATTATCAGTAGACTATCGAAAAGTTACTAAATCAAAAACTTTCAGAAAATTATTGAAAGCTCTTGTTCGTGATAAACTTTCAGAAATCTATTGAAAGCTTTAGAAAAGAAAAACGAAATTTTCATATTGTTGAATACAAATATCAGAAACTTTCCTTTTCAAATCAAGTGATTTATATGGTGAGAAAATTGATGTATTGTCTCATCTTAGGGTGAATAGAACAAATGGAGAGGCATGATCAAAACATTTTACCAAGCGAGGAATGCTCATTTAACGGGCCTAAACCCAAAAAGTCATCCCCTGTAAATGAAGGAATGGGCCCAGACAAAGACCGTCAACTATTCATTGAACATATGTAAACTACCACACGAAATTAGCAAAAGCGACGGATCTCATACACAAAGGCCATGTGATTACTCTGATTTTTACACCCAACCTCACTTTATTTTTTTTTTTATCATCTCCATTCTTCCACTCCCCGTTGTAAAAATCCAATTAATGCATTCGTTGAAAAAAATTTTAAAATGATACACGTTTTGCTCAATTAATTAGTTAATCAATGAATATTAACGCTGCTCAACCTACAACCAATACTGTATTCTGCATTGACCACATTTATTTCGTCTTATTCATTACCGCCCATCCCATTATCACACCATCTAAATCTCTTATCAATCATTTATTTATTGCCAATTTTTTAAACTAAAAACAAACAAACAAACAAAACCTTTTATTCAAATGAAGAAAACAAAAAATCGGATGTGTTTATTTGACTTATGTCGTAAAAATTAGTTACAAATCCGTGTACAAATAGTCCCCCTTTTTTAAAGGGGAAGGAAAAATAAAATCCCCCGAGGAAAAAAAAAGAAAGAAAGACAACAGCGAGGAGAAAGTACTAGAAAGCGTAACAGAGAAGAAGGCGGAGAGAGAGATACGGAGAGAGACAGAAAGAGTATGAGCGAGTTTTCAATGAAATCTGATGATAAAAAGGAGAAGCCAGCAGTAGCCATGTTAGCAGCAGAAGCGTCCAAAACAAACGCTTCCATGGAAACGCAGTCTAGTAGCGGCGGCGGCGGTAGAAAAGGGCGGAAACGCAACCGCAAAATCTGTATCTGCGTCACTCTCCTCATCCTCCTCCTCATCTTCATAGTTATCCTCGTCTTAGCCCTTACTCTGTTCAAACCCAAACGACCAATCACAACCATAGATTCCGTCACCGTGGAACGGCTTCGAGCTACCGTCGACGCCCTGAATTTCAAGGTCGTCCTAAACCTAACGCTCCACGTCGATCTCTCCTTGAAAAACCCTAACCGCGTCGGATTCACCTACGGCTCTTCGTCGGCTTTGCTTAATTACGGAGGCCAATTGATCGGCGAGGCGCCTCTCCCGGCGAGCCGGCTCGCGCCGCAGAAAACGCAGCCGATGAACATAACGCTGACGCTGATGGCGGATCGACTGCTCTCCGAATCGCAGCTCCTCTCCGACGTCATGTCTGGCGTCATCCCGGTCAACACTTTCGTTAAGATCTCAGGCAAAGTAAGCGTTCTCAACATCTTCAAGTTTAAAGTCCAGTCGTCTTCTTCCTGCGATCTCACCATCTCTGTCCCAAATCGCAACGTCACGAGTCAACACTGTAAGTATTCAACTAAGCTGTGATCATCTTCACTAGAAGGAAGGAAATCTGAAAGCTTAATTTATAGATCTACACTTGTCTTCTTGTTTCGATGGGTTTTGTCTTTTTGAAATCTTTTATCTTGTGTATGTATTAATTATTTTGGTTTAGAACAAATAAAATCAAAAGGCGTTGCATTTTTTTTTTAATTTTCAAATCTGTTCAGATCTCAAATTGATTCAGCAGCAACACGTCGTGGAGTCTATACAAATCAACGTGTCAACGTAACATAGGGCTAATTTTTAAACTCTTAGAAAGTCAAAAGGACATCAAATCAGATTCTAATTACTACTGTCATATGGAATATAAATGTAGGCAGATTGTAAGGAATTAGTTGGCAGTTCATATTGCATTCAAAGCACTTCTTCTTTGCTTACTCTTAACCCATATATAATCCATTATTGGCTTCAAGCTCTGCAAATATACCAAAAAAAGACTCATCCACAAAAATATAACTGTAATGACCAAACTTAAGCGTAAATCCAAACGGTGCGTTTGCTGCATAGTTTCTGGTATCATTTGTTTCATTGTCTTCCTTATATTCCTCATTGCCTTGATCTTGACATTAACCGTTTACAAACCGAAAACCCCGATAATCCAGATCCAATCCGCCACCGTGCAAGGCGTCTCCTCGCGTATATCCTTACCGATTGATGTCCACCTCAATTTCACGCTTAGTCTCCAGGTTCTTGTGAAGAATCGCAACCGTGTGAGTTTCAAACACGAGACAGGGAAGACATTAGTTGTATACAGGGAGAAACAAGTTGGTGATGTTGATCTCCCCTCGGGTACTTTCCCGGCAAAAGGTTCATCGATCCTGCCTTGTCGTCTCACTCTCCAGATCGATAAGTTTGTTGCGGACCTAGGTGGAATCATGCAAGATATATTGGGCGGTAAGATTGTGTTGGAAACAAAGACAAAGATCCCAGGGCAAATCAAGCTGTTGGGAATCTTCAAGAAACACTTAGTCGCTATATCGGATTGTAAGATCACCATGGACTTCCCTTCCATGAAAGTACAGAATCAAGAATGTGGAATGAGCACTAAGCTATGAATTGTCGTCGTCTTCTGGTAATGATATATAAGTATAAGCGTAGATTGTATTCTTCATTGTACCTTGCTTTCCTAATCTCTATCCACTTAATTTTTTAAAAATATTGATTGACAAATCTGATGTATATATGTTAGATTTGACACTGATTTTGCTTTATTTCTCACTCAAAAACTTATAAGAAAGAAGCAAGAACAAACCAAAAACCTAAGTAATGAATCTAAGAGCATCTCCTACAAATTCTCAAAACCATCTACTTCCTCACTTGATGAAATTCTCCATCCTTTCAAACTCTAAACCATACCACGAGAAACACACATACACCAAGTCGATTTTGAAGCTCACAAAAAAAAAACAAAAAAAACGATCTCATATCTGCATCAACAACTGGTTCGAGATTACAAATCAAAAGGGCGTCGAGCAAATGTGCAATTAAAGGATAGATATTGAATAAACAAAAAGAAAAGGATGACTTTTAATTAAACAAGCTCAATGTACGCCATAGGAGCATTATCACCTCGCCTTGGAAGAGTTCTGATGATCCTCGTGTAACCTCCATTTCTCTCGCCGTATCTTTCCGGAACCTCAGCGAACAAGGCGTGGACAATCTGCTTCTCGTAGATGAATCCCAGAGCTTGCCTTCTCTTGTGCAGTGAACCGTCTTTGGCCATAGTTATCATCTTATCGACGAACTTCCTCATCGCACTGGCTCTGGCTCGAGTGGTCTTGATTCGTCCATGCTTCAACAGCTGCGTCGTGAGTCCACGTAGCAGAGCTTTCCGCTGGTCCGGTGGTCTGTTGAGCTTCGGGACTCGCCTCCCGTGTCTCATGGCGTAGACACGACCACCACCATCAACAATTTTGAACCCACTCTCAAAACTCTGCCAATCTGCGTTTGAAAAACCCTAACAATTTGGAGATTCAATGGAGCCAAAATTGAATTGAAGCGATTTCTCTCTATTAAAAGTGAAAATTACCTGGAAGTCCGATTGAGAGTAGAGGATTAACCGGAGAGAGACCAGAGAAAGACGGGAGAAGACGCGGTGAAGGAGAGGAGACGGGGAGGCGAAGGGTGACCGGACAGCGAGAAGACGAGGACGGCAATCGGCAAGATACGGCGGAGGGAAGAGCTGATCTGAGAGAAGACATGCTCCAAACTCGACCCACTGAATCTGTAGGTGTCGCCATTGCCATTGGGATTGCCATTGCAGTGTGTGATTCTCTGCAACAAAGTGAATTGGCCCTTGGAGAGGAGTGGCAACTGGAAAGGATAAGGGATAGAGAAAGAGGACTGTGTTTATCAGAAACCTTCGATTGGGCCTTAATGGGCCCAAATCACCGTCCTCTTCCTCTCACATAATGTTGCAACCCAATTAGTAGGACTCGTGTTTTGAAACAACAAGAGAGTCGGATATTTCCTCCCATTTTGCGAAACAGATATTTGCATTTGGTATGGGACTTGAGTTCCGAACTTCTTTGGGCTTTGTAGTGTTGTAGTCAAATATTTTGATTAGGTAAAATTAGGAATGGATTCAGGATTGGGTAATTTCAAATTACTGTCAATATTATATACTCCTATAACATTGCTAGTCTTTAATGGAGTTGACCGCTCGCCTCGAGAATCTCTCGAGATGGCTTCGACAAAAATTGAAGCATATGGTTTGAAGCAAATTCATAAAAACATTCAAGAGGAAGATTTTGTTATCCCAATTTTTCATTTTAGATCAACGATGAAGTGCGCTTGTTATAAAAAACAAAAAACAAACAGTAGTTAGTAAAAAAATAATGTAAAAAATAGAAATTACTTTTTTTTTCTTACAGCAAAACAGAAAATACATTTTTTTTTTTTTTTTTTGTGTGCAACAAACAGGAAATTACTTCAAAATTTTAATTTGCTCAGCTTTCTCAGCAATTATATAATGAAAAAAAAATATATACAGGGTTAACCAAATAATTCCAAAGGGTAACAATGACTTTTCGAATATGAACTCGGAGAAAGACACTCAGCTTTTTACGCTGAGAGCTTTCATATTGAGCCGTGTGTTTTTTTTGTTGAGTAGAAATTAAATAAAAATAAAATTGTAATTGTAAGTGAAAAAAGGGAAAAAATGATCGTAAAAAGCGTGGATGGTTTTTTTAATCTAGGGTTCACTGCCATGTCCAAGCCATGCTATTATTATAAGGCCATGGGGGCTAGTGTTTGACGTACAAAAGTCTAAAAATTGTCAGTCAATCAGGTCCAAAACTTGGTAATAAAAAAACAATATAATGTTTTTTTTTTTAAATGTTAAAAAAAAGGACAAAAGGGAAAAGATGAGGATGCAGATGAAAGCAAAATGTCAAACACTAGTTTCAGATTTTTATCGGGAACTGGGGTTTGTGACAGTTGGGGGTAATGGACTCTTCAAAACATGTGCATCTCTTTTATACTTCTTTCGTCTTTTGTATTTACTGTTTTAAGTTCTACGTCTTGTCCAATTGCTCACATTTAATTCCCCCCGTGGTCCGTCGAAAGATTTCTTACAAACAACTCTGGCTTTTTTTTATTTTCCTACGGATAAAAAGGACTTGGCTACTTTTTTTGTTCTCCCTCTTTCTATTAAGCTGATTTTACTGCAAACTCAGCAAATTGGCTAACAATTTCAAAATGAAAAAAAACTATCTACCATTTATTTTAATACGTATTTCTTTTACGTCCTAAAAAAAAACTTTATTGAACTAATATTCACTTCTAAGAAAAACAACGAATTACACCGTATGAAGTCAGGATATATTTTTTTTTAATTTCACACCATGAAAAGATTCGAAATTTTACCTAAGCCATTTGATACTCGATTCTTGAAGCGCTTGATTCAAACATAAAACCTGTTTATTTCTATCCTCCCGGAAAAATCTTCTATCCATGTTCCTTTCCTTTTTTTGGGTTGAGTTCTCTATTTCCAAACCCATTGTTCGACCCGACGACCGGCCCGGATACTCCATCCATGGATGAAGCCATTTTGTGGGGATTATTAGGTAAAATAAAGGAAATTGCACCGGTTCCACGAAAATGAGCTAAATTATTATATACCAATCAAAATAAATGTTATCTTCTTGTTGTTATTTTGAGAGCGAGAGAGAGAGAGAGAGAGAGAGAGAGAGAGAGAGAGGGAGAGGTGGGGAAGAAACAAGATGGATCGGCAAAAGGAAGATGTCAAAACACTCGACGACGAACATCTCCGATCTCCCACCTAATCTCTTCCCATTTATATTATTTATAACCAAATTAATTAATAAAACCAGAGAGAGAGAGAGAGAGAGAGAGGTGGAAAGAGTTAATATGAATAGAGGTAGAAAGAGTCATTAAATGTATGAAGCGACATTCACAATAATTCGAAAGGAGGAAGACGAGTTAGATACGGCCAGTCTCAGTGTCCTCCTCGTCCACCACAAAGCCCCTTTCTTCGGAGAATCAATCTCCAACCCACTCCCTTCCAAATACACTCCTTCGTTCTTTCAATTTTGCTTTTTTTTTTTTTTCCATTTATCATCGGAGATCGTGATGAAGATAACCAACTAAATTAAGAGAGAGGCTACTTTGCTGCAAAACACCCTTTTCTGTTTGGATTTTCGATTTTGGATTTTCGGGATTTTTTTCTTTTCTCTATTTATAACCATGCAATCTCACGACCAACCCTTCAACCTCCATGGCGGATTCCGGCGATTTCAACGGCGCTCAGCCTCATAGTCCCCTCAGAACAACTTCTTCCGGCAGCACCAGCAGCAACCGTACTGCTCCTCCTCCTCCTCCTCCTCCTTCCGTCATGGTGAGGAAGCGATTAGCCTCCGAGATGTCTTCGTCTTCTTCCTTAAACAACCCTGACTACAACACCCACCGTCCTCCTCGCCGTGTCTCTCACCTCCTCGACTCCAACTACATTATGACCTCTCCGCTACAGCCACCTCCCGTTTCTGCGGCGGCGGTCGACTCCACGGCCCAGCCAAACCCGCCGCTCTCCGTCTGCGGCTTCTCCGGTCTCCCGGTTTTCCCTTCAGACCGCCGAACGTCGATGTCCGTACAGCCAATGGAACAAGACTCACCTGCTTCTTCTTCCTCGCCTACAGTCTGGGTCGACGCCATTATCAGAGACTTAATCCACTCCTCAACTTCAGTCTCTATCCCTCAACTTATCCAAAACGTTAGAGACATCATCTTCCCTTGTAACCCAAATCTCGGCGCTCTTCTCGAGTACAGACTCCGATCTCTCATGCTTCTCGATCCTTCCTCCTCTGACCCTTCTCCTCCTCAACCTTTCGACTCCATCACTCAACCGCTCTATCATCAGATCTCCAACAATCCTTCTCCTCCTGTAACCCAGCAGCAGCAGCAGCAGCAACAACATCAGCAGCAGCAACAACAGCAACAGCAGCATAAGCCTCCTCCTCCTCCTCCGATTCAGCAGCAAGAAAGGGAAAATTCTTCCACCGATGCACCACCACCGCCTGAGACGGCGGTGACCAGCACAGCCACCGTAGCAAACACGGTGGAGGCGTTAAGAGAGAGAAAAGAAGAGATTAAGAGACAGAAGCAAGACGAGGAAGGTTTGCATCTTCTCACATTGCTGCTACAGTGTGCTGAGGCAGTCTCTGCGGATAATCTCGAGGAAGCTAACAAGCTTCTTCTTGAGATCTCTCAACTCTCCACTCCTTACGGAACTTCGGCGCAGAGAGTCGCTGCTTACTTCTCGGAAGCTATGTCTGCGAGATTACTCAACTCGTGCCTGGGAATTTACGCGGCGTTGCCTTCGCGGTGGATGCCGCAAACGCACAGCTTGAAGATGGTCTCTGCGTTCCAAGTGTTCAATGGGATAAGCCCTTTAGTGAAATTCTCACACTTCACTGCTAATCAAGCGATACAAGAAGCGTTTGAGAAAGAAGAGAGTGTGCACATCATCGATTTGGACATCATGCAGGGACTTCAATGGCCTGGTTTATTCCACATCCTCGCTTCTAGACCCGGAGGGCCTCCTCACGTGCGTCTCACGGGACTCGGTACCTCCATGGAAGCTCTTCAGGCTACAGGGAAACGTCTTTCGGATTTCGCGGATAAGCTTGGCTTGCCTTTCGAATTCTGCCCTCTAGCTGAGAAAGTAGGAAACTTGGACGCAGAGAGACTCAACGTGAGGAAAAGAGAAGCTGTTGCTGTTCACTGGCTTCAACATTCACTTTATGATGTTACTGGTTCTGATTCAAACACCCTCTGGTTACTCCAAAGGTATACCTTTTATCATTCTTTAGCTATAAATTGCTTAGTGTTTTTGAGAGAGAGAGAGATAGATGTTTAAAAAAGTGGCTTTTTTTTTGTTTTGTTTAATGATCGGGAATGAACAGATTAGCTCCTAAAGTTGTGACAGTAGTGGAACAAGACCTGAGCCACGCTGGTTCCTTCTTAGGAAGATTCGTGGAGGCAATACATTACTACTCGGCGCTGTTTGATTCGTTGGGAGCGAGCTACGGGGAAGAGAGCGAAGAGAGGCATGTCGTGGAGCAGCAGCTACTGTCGAAAGAGATAAGGAACGTATTGGCGGTTGGAGGACCGTCGAGGAGCGGCGAAGTGAAGTTCGAGAGCTGGAGGGAGAAGATGCAGCAATGTGGATTCAAAGGGATATCTTTGGCCGGAAACGCAGCGACGCAAGCCACGCTTCTGTTGGGGATGTTTCCTTCGGATGGTTATACTTTGGTTGATGATAATGGTACGCTTAAGCTTGGATGGAAAGACCTGTCTTTGCTCACTGCTTCAGCTTGGACTCCTCGTTCTTAGATTTTTAGTGTTCTCTCTCTTTTTTTTTTTTGACAAACAATGCCCATAAATAGATTTTACCTGGAGGTTTACTTTTTGTTTATGTATTGAAAAGAGAGGATTCTTCTTAAGTCATCTGGCTCGTTCCACTTTCACTCTGTATTTGCTGCCTGATTTGGTGGAATATACATAGAAGTTGTTGTTCATCTTGGAAGATTAGAAGAAAGTTTGGTACTTATTTGACAAAAACACATGCAGTCCAACTTTGTTGAAATAAGCAGCATGTTACTGTACTTTGCTAATTTCGGATCCACACTTTTTGATTATTGGCCCAATTGCTTCTTTATGTCAAATGTCAATAGCAAACCTTAAAAGCTTAAAACTCGTTTAACATATAAATGTAATTTTTTCTTTTTTTAAATGCATAGAAAAACGAGATGTTTGGATTCATTCGTATAAAAAAATAACTCTCATCTGCAATTCCGTCGCCTTTTTCATCTTGTCTTCAACAACGACGAAACCCTAATCTGATTAAGTTCGATTTGGCAAAGCCCCAAGCTCGAAATTGATCCAATCGCTCTCTTGTTTTTTGGATTTTGTTTGTTCTATTTTCCTGAGTTCTCACGGCGGAGCTCGAGTATTCTGCGGCTGAAAGTTGAAATCATTCCGTTTTATACGGATAGTTCCATCGCTATTGATCTCTTTTCCTCTTCGCTGCGTTTCTGCTTTATCAACGGTTTCAGGGCATGTCTCTCACCTCTGGTTCTCGGCTCCCTGATTCACGTTATCTCTCTGTAAATCTCTGATTCCAAAGTCTCTGTTCAGCTGTTATCACAGCTCCATCTTCATCTGGTGTCTTTGCTCCGGCGGCGTCGTGCTGCTTTCAGTTCATCGGGGTTAAGACTTGAGCGTGGTATTCTCATTTATACCTATTTCAATTTCTGTATATCAGAAGTTTATTCATTTGTTTCAATTAGCTTGTGTGTCACTAGGCAACGTTTAAGACTCAACTATAGGGAATTTATGTCAAGCAATAGTTGTTGTCCCACGGCACTATCTGTATCTGATTTTCCAGTTGATTAGCAGAGTGTGTGACAAATATTAAAGGTCTAAATTGTTCCTTGAACATAGAATGATCTGTATTGTCATTCTTATTGTGTTTTTTTTGTTAATTCCTAGCCAATGCATTTTTTGCTACTTGGTAAGACTCTACCTAGAATCTGAAAATGTCTCTTTGCCTAAATTTGCCGTCTGGTGTAGATATGCATGTTTCTGACGACCTTCTCTTTTTTATTTTGCTATGGATCTATTGTAGTAATCTGTTTTGTGGTTAGTGATCCTTTAGTCTTGTTAGCTGTTACTGATAATGTGCCCCAGACTCTCGTTTTATGCTAATTCTGGAAGGTGTCTTTCACTTTGGGAGAGTTTTCTGTATGAGGCTTCCAATTTCGAAAGGGGATTGTCATCAGATTTCGGATATTCTTGATTAGATATGCATTAAGGGATACCCGTCTGTTCATGCGTGTATTTCAGGAAAGGGCTGTGAACATTAAGTTTTGAATATTTTCTCCCCATCCAAGATTTGCTCGGTGCACTGGCCGAAAATGGATCCTGGTCGATTTGGTCGTCAGCAAGAATGGGATAATAACAGTGTAATTGTGGTTTTCTCCTTACATATATGGGATGATAAACAAGAAATTTTTAGGGATTTTGTTAATGTCAATTTTTACGGCCCCTCATCCGTGGAGTGAGAGACGTGGAAAATGAGGATGTGGATGGGATTTGGCTAACGTAGTATCAGTCATGATGTTTGTTGCTGACATAGCTTATTCTCTTCAATTCACAGGCTCCGGAGGGTTATGGTACTGAGCATGATCCAAACAATCGGTGAGTGCTAGTTGAATTGGCTATTTGATTTAGTTTTTAGATATCATGGATGAGTCAACCACGCATATTGACGTAAACTACGATCACTAATTTGCATTTCATGTACTTTACTTGGTTTTGGGTACTTGTGCCTACATAGTCATGATAGTTCATCTTTTTTTATACATCTCCTACTCTACATTTCTCCTACAGGTTTGGGGTATCATATGATGAGGGATATCCCGATGAAAGGTTGTTGCGGGATGATGTCTACAATTATCCACCTGGACATGATACTTTGGGTCCTTTTCCTCAATCTAGAAGGCGAAACTATGAAGAAAATTATCCTCGTGGAAGTAGTAGGCAAGAGAAGCCTTATACCGATACAAGTTATGCTGCTGATTATTATCACGACGGCGAAGTTGGGAGTCGTAATGGATACTACCGTGATCATGGACAAGAAAGGTCGTCACGTTATGATGGCCGCAATGACTATTCTGGCAGTGATTATAACTATAGATCTAGAAACTACCCTCATAACAGAGATGAAAGTCGTGAAAAAGATTATGATTACCCTCGCCGGAGTTATGATTCTGATTATGAAAGGGGCAGTGTGAGAGATGGCAATAGAAAGAGCCGAGACTCGCAGGATAGAGAATGGGACTCACGTGATAGAGAGTGGGATTCACGTGATAGAGAATGGGACAAAAGAAGTTTCAGCCGTGAAAGAGTTCTGAGTCCACATAAGAGATATGAGAGATCTCGATCTCGATCTGCTGGACGTGATGGGTTCTCTAGATCAAGATCTCCTAGAGGTCGGAGCCATGGGCGGAGTTACCGGGAGGACAGCTACGAGGGCGATCACTGGCATGAAAGTGAGAGGCGAAGAGAATATGAAGATGGACATGACCAGGACAATTTTTCTGCAGTATATAATATTCTCCCCCATCACCTGGTTTACATTATTTTCTTGCGCAGACAATTAAAAGATCCTTTCCTATATTTTCATGGTTTTTGCTAGACCCCATCCGCCACTGTTGTTGTGAAGGGTCTCTCAACAAAATCAACAGAAGAAGATATATACCAGCTTCTGGTAATCTCTTCTTCGTTTTCAGAATTTATTAGGGTTGAACAATTTTTTTTTTGCATGACTTCATTGTTCCCTTATGCATGGCTAGGCTGAATGGGGTCCTCTGCATCATGTCCGCGTGATTCGAGAGCAAAATTCTGGGACTTCTCGCGGATTTGCATTTATTGATTTCCCCACGGTGGTAGTTACTTTTAACCAAGTTGTTAGTTCCTTGTAGCTCTTTCTTGTGTTCTATTCAACCCAGTGAGTGCAATTATGTATGTTTGTCTGTGCAGGATGCAGCACGTACCATGATGGACAGAATTGAGCATGATGGTTTAGTTGTGGATGGAAGGAAGCTAATTTTCCATTACAGGTCTTTATTATTTGGCTGTGATTTTAATATCATACACTAGTTAGTTGTATAGCATTCTTTAACTGAATTGCGGTGTGTTGAGCAGCAAACCTAGGGCTAGTGTGCCCCGTAGGCAGGAAAATACTTCTAGGCGCAGTTATGGTGGAAATAGAAACATGATGGTTCCCACAGATTGGATGTGTACAATCTGTGGCTGTATCAATTTTGCGCGGCGAACCTCCTGCTTTCAGGTTGGTGCATTGTTCGGGAGAAAGTTCTGTAAATTTCATAGCCAGGACTAGAGTATAAACCCATTTGCAAACTACATATGAACTTACTTATATTTAATTTCATGAATAGAACTGATAAAACCCTCAGGATAAATCTGTTTTGTGCTCCTAAATAAATATTTTCAGTTGCTTTGGTGACAAACATGTATCTCAATTGACACTTAACGTTTGAGGGTGACATACATATGTCAGTGGTCAGTACTAATGGTATATGAACATTTTATCTTTATGTAGACTCGTTGATGGGCATACCTATGCTAAGAATAAATTTGTTTGCATTTTCAATAGTTTGTTTGGCAGTAGATATAGCGTTCATAAATTAAATGTCAAAAAGAGAACTTATATAACTCCCTTCAACTGACCTTTTTATTTGTTTGATCTCTGGCGAGTGTTTATTACGAGTTCAATCTTGTGTTGGTCAGTCGTATCTATAGCCCTTCTTTGTCATGCAGCTGTCTGTGTCTTGATTAATGCAGAACACCAAAAAATCTTAGGTGCAGTTCTAATATGGTCATTGCATAAATGTTTATGATCTCTTTCTCCTTACGCAGTGTAATGAACCCAAGACCGAGGATTCTCCTTCAGCCGATGTAGGTTTATCAAACTCAACAGCAGGAAAACGAAGTTCGGAGACAGGTATTGATCAACATTTTATTCAAGATGTTTGAGATTTCCTTGTTGGGTCAGAAAACAGTTGAAAGTGTTAAGGTTAAAGTTTTTGCACTTCTGTACATGCCATTTATGCCTAAGAAGCGTTTTTCTTATCTTCTTTTTCAGGTCCAACTCATGTCTTAGTTGTACGTGGGTTGGATGAAGATGCTGACGAGGGAATGATTCGGTATGAATTTTCCAAACATGCTCCTATCAAGGTCGACTAAAACCCTTTTGGATTTGTTGTTTAATAGGATATGTACTTTTTACATCAGTTGACATGTTTTTTTCTCTTTCCACCATGTGTAGGATCTTCGACTTGTGAGAGACAAATTCACTCATGTTTCACGAGGATTTGCATTTGTGCATTTCTGTTCGGTAAGGTCTCAAGCTAGTCGGTTGTTGAACTTACTATCTCTGGTGTTACTCCTCAAATTCTCACATCTGCTTCCCTTTTCCATTGCTGATGAATTTAATTGCAAGTGTACCTTTTGATCAGAGAGGTATTAGATAGTATAGAAATTAGGAACCCGGTCTAGATGATCAGTAGTACCTGTTTTTGTTTGTGAGTTTGCAGAGTGACTTTTTTTTGTCTAAGTGTCTGGAACAGACTCTACAGTACTCATAATCTTCGTGTTTTGTGGGTAGTTTTGTATGTGAGATGGGCACGTCAATAATTTATTTCTGTCACACAATAATTTATTTTTGTCGTGCTATTTTTGTAATCTACAAATCTTTGCATGGACCTTTGAAGCTCTTATAGTAGATAATTTCCGTGGTCGCTCTTGTAGTAGATAATTTCCGTGGTTGCAGATTCTCATACCAGTTTAGTATCTAAACGGAGGTCAGATTTGGAACAGAACTGCTTTAAAATATTCAAATATCTATTTCCCCAGTTTATGTAGGTATTTGACTGTTTTATAATCCACCTAGAAACTTGTAACAGAAGAATATAATTATGTTCGTGTAGGTTGAGGATGCTACAAAGGCACTTGAAGCAACAAACGGAACAGCTCTTGAAAAGAATGGTAAAATCCTTAGAGTTGCATATGCAAAGAGCGTTCATGGTTCTGGAACTGGTACATCAGGACCCTCTCACTCCAGCAACCTCGCTGCTGCCGCAATTGAAGCAGCAGCATTTTCTCAACAGGTACTTAAATTGGTTGGTCACACATTGATCATTACATTTGATCTTTTATCATAATGGTTATGTGATGAAACAAAGCCAATCTAGTTAGTAATTTCCTTGCATTCAACTTGAATGGGGAGTGAAAGTAGTCTGATTGTTATGAGAAGTGCAACAATAATCTGAACATTGTGAGTCTTGAACAGTCAAATTAGTCTGCCTTTAACTTAATAAGGAGTATGAACCTAGGACTGAGTTTGATAGTGTTTAAAGACACTCCCGTCTACAGGAATTTTCAACCTTGCCTGAACAAGGCAGGGTGTAAAATTATTAATAAACGATGCATCAGTCACGTGGGGTGCATTGGTCTTCCTTGAACAATCTCTTGTTTATGTGTGTCAATGATCTTGTACGTCTCTACAGATTCTTATTGTGGTACCTGAAGTTTGTTGGTCTTAGTTCTGAATGGAAGGGAAATCAGAGCCTTCTGTCGGAATGTAAAAACTGTATAGTGACATGATTATTCTTAGCTTGTGCCAGTGTCCTGAAACATCCTTAGGTATTCACGGACTTGTGGTGGTTAATGGAGTTTGTCACTCAGTGTACTAAAAGCGTATTGGCGCAATTATATTTTATTAGCCAAAGGAAAAGCATAATGTCTGCCACACATAACTATATTTCTAATGAGGCTGAATTTCATTCATTTCTTGGATTAATATTTTCAGTAGCACCTAGTAACTTTTTTTGAAGAATGTCATGCTTCTGATTCCTCTATTCTATGTGCACTGCCATTCATCTTTGTCTTTATTAGTATGACGGTGGTGGATGGGCTCCAAAGGAATACAATCATGATGATAAACAAACCACTGGAGGACAGGCCCAGGGCGTTGGGGAAATGGAAGCCCAGAAAGGGGCCTCTGCTCCACAATCCGGCTATGTGTGGGATGAAGCATCTGGTTATTACTATGATGCTGCCTCTGGATATTACTACGATGGAAATTCAGGTTTGCTCTTGCTTATATTTCTTTATCTGTGGGATGTATTCTTTTACAGGATAGTTATTTTTTATTAATCACATGCTTCTTAATATGCAGGTCTTTATTATGACAGCAATAGTGGGCTTTGGTACTCGTATGACCCTCAAACGCAACAATATGTTGCTTGTCCTGATCAGAACAATGAGAGTAAATTAACTGAAAAACAACCAGAGTCTGCCAAGATGGAGAAATCCAGTCAACAAAAAGTTATTATCTCTGCGGCTGCTACTCCCAATGTTGAAAAAGCTATCTCCTTACCAGATGCGGTCCAGGCGGCAGCAGCAGCAGCAATTGCATCAGAGAAGAGAGAAAAAGAGAGAGTAAAGGAAATAAAACTTGCGTCAAAGAGTAGTATACTGGCTAGCAAGAAAAAGATGAGTAACTTCTTAACAATGTGGAAGCAGCGGAGCAATGAGACACAAACACAACGTCCCTCACTTGGTGACATTCCACCTACAGTTCCGGCTGAAGCAAGGTCGTCTTTCTCCGCTTTACAATCCCAGGGAAAGCTGAAATCTGATGCACTTATTTCAAAGGAGAGAACTACCTCAAATCATGGAGTTGCTCCACTGACAACAACTACAGAAAGCTTGAGTAGCAGTACAGCAGGAGGACCTTTGAAGGGGGTGATGAGAGGTTCTTTTGGAGGAACTTTGGGAGGAGCTTCTTCTTCAGCTAATGTACAAGTGCCTACAGTTTTGCCTTCTGCTCCTTCAGCTTCGGCTCCGGTTTCGATTTCTGGGAGTGGGAGAAGAAGGTTCTCTGAAACGCCGACTGCAGTGCCTGCTCACAGAGAACAGCCTCAGACGTCATACCGGGACCGTGCTGCAGAAAGAAGAAACTTATACGGTTCATCAGCTCCGAGTGGAAATGATGTTATTGATTCAAGTAAGCGTCCTTGACTGTTTGACTTCTCT
>JAHZTW010000002.1:106643208-106682681 GCA_020283515.1 Alliaria petiolata | reverse complement strand
GGGGGGGGGGGTTAAAGAGATTACTAATAAAGAACCTAAAAAATAATAATCAGAATACGATTTTAACCATGTGTTATTTCGGCGTCAAAAATACATTAGAAATTTATAAATTTTTAGTAGAGGTCCCGACGATTAGAAAACATGTTAAAAGTTAAAACTAATTAATCTCTTGTGTCTGTCATTGGCTCTTCCTAAAACAAAGTGGTTAATGCGTTTGTGTTTGTGGGAGAACGATTGTTGTAATGGTTGGGTCTTGTTGCTGCCGCCTAATTCTGGATTAACGCCTTTAAAAAACAAAAATCTTTCAACGAATCCACCGTGATTTCAGTTGTTTAAGTTTTAGCGACTCATATATATATATCCAAATCAACATTTTTCAAACTATGGCTTTGATTGGTAACATGAGTTACCATTGATTTAGTTTGAGTTAGGAACCTAACTCAAAAATGTTACCAATCAAGTGTAAAATTAGAGATTTTGATTTTAAGTTTGAGTTATGATGATTTATGGTTGATGTATAATTTTGATTTATCTCTTTGTTAAATTGTCAACTCAAAGCAAATTCTTAAATCATGGAAAAAATAATGATTTAGAGATTGATTAAGTGTTAGTCCTATTTTCTCTTTTTTTCCAAGCGTTGGTTTTTTTATTTTTCTTTGTTAATTTTCTAAATTGTTGAATTTTTTTTTAAAAGGCTAAAGAAATAACAAAAAAAAGAATGAATTGGTGAAAGCACCGTAGAAGTTATATTTTCTGTTTAATTTTTAATTTTCCAAAAATCTTTGTTGATATTTTTTTTTTAAGTTAGTAGAAGATATTTGTTGCTATTTGAATTATTCAAACAAAGTTGTTCTTATAGTCTTAATTTTTGATTTTATTTTATATATATTTTTTAAAAATAATTGTTATCACTTTTATCATTCTAATTATTTAATTTTAAGCTAATATTAATTTTTAATCACTTTTATCATTCTAATTTATAATAAATATTATTATTATTGTTATTTTTTATTTAATTTAATTTTAAATAATACATACTGCAACTTATACATCAAAAAAGTTACCAGTCATCTATTTTAACAAAAATGTTAACTCGGATTTCTACAGCAAACTTACCACATAAATCTACTGTTTATACCACATAATTTTACTGCAAGTTACATCGAATTACAACATCAACTGTAACTCAACTCCAAAAATACATGTCACCAATCGGAGCCTATACATACCAATTTATTTGATTATAAGTTGGTATTTGCTTTTAAAAAGTCGGCAAACTTTTTCTATCAAAGGTTTTTCAGCATGAAGAAATGTGAGTTTTTGATTGAAGTTAAAATTAAGTTTACAAGGGGAATGTTGAAAACTAATTCTTGAATCGAGATTTTTGACAGGGTTAGTGGGAGGAGCCGTTGTAATAGTGCTGATTGCATTAGGGACATGGGCTATTGTCTCCGTCACACCTCCACCTTCTAAGAGATGCGGCACCCCCGGTGGACCGCCTATTACCGCCCCGAGGATACGGCTCAGCGATGGCCGCCATTTGGCATACCAAGAACATGGAGTTAGCAGACAAAATGCAACCTTCAAGATCATCTTTATCCACGCATTCGCCACCTTTAGGCGCGATGCTGTTATCGCAACCCGTGTTAGTCCTGTAATGATTCAATCTCTTCTCTTCCTTTTTTGGCCTAAGGACTCGATTGTTTGCATTTACATTTGCTTCTTTGTTTAAATGTACTTGTTTCGTCAGGGGTTTCTTGAGAAAAACGGCATCTATGTGGTATCATATGATCGACCTGGTTATGGAGAGAGCGATCCTCACTCCAGTCGCAATGAAAAGACATTAGCCCATGACGTTGAACAACTCGCTGACCAGTTACAACTTGGCTCCAAGTTTTACGTGGTTGGATACTCAATGGGAGGCCAAGCCGTTTGGGGTGTTCTCAAATACATCCCTCACAGGCTCGCTGGAGCCACGCTGCTTTGTCCTGTAATCAACTCATGGTGGCCCAGTTTCCCGGATAGTTTGACTTGGGAGCTATGGAACAAGCAATCAAAAACCGAAAAGTTTACGATGCTCCTTACTCACAACACTCCATGGCTACTATATTGGTGGAACAATCAAAAGCTGTTCGAAACATCAGCTGTGATGCAGTCAAGCCCTACGGTATTCTCTCCTCAAGATATGGCTGTACTGCCCAGGCTCGCCGGAAGGGTGGCTTACAAGAACCAAACAACGCAACAAGGGGCACACGAATCATTAGACCGCGACTTGATTGTCGGATTTGGGAAATGGGGTTTTGATCCGATGAAGATCGAGAACCCGTTCCCAAAAGGTGAAGGATCGGTACATATGTGGCATGGGGACGATGATCGGCTTGTCCCGGTACAACTACAAAGGATCATTGCTCAGAAACTAAGTTGGATAAAGTATCATGACATTCCAGGCGCTGGTCATTTGTTTCCAAATGCCGATGGGATGCCAGAAACTGTCCTGAAGGAACTTTTGCCTATTCCCCAAGCATCTTAAATTTTAATTCATTGTTTTAGACTCAGGCAAAAAAAATTGTACAAAAAAAAATGTGAATAATGTATGAATTCCTGTAATGAATTCTTTTTTTTATTGGACATAAGAAAGCTATCAGTAGATAACAAACGAAGCTTACACTTATTCTGCGACAAATATCGTTTCTTAAACTTGCAGTTAAATAAAGGATGCTAATCATAACATTAGACGGAAGCAGAGAAAACGCTCACTTGGGAAAGCCTGTTTCCGGATCGAGAAGAGCCTGAGTTTGGTCGGGAAGCACGACGGGACCTCTTCCAGGTCTAGTGCAGATAAAATAACTGACTTCTCCTTTCTGATCCTGAGATCCAATGTTGTCTTTGATTTCAGGTGGAGGTTGCAGACTCTCTACACTGTTTTCTCCATCTAATCCTGCCTCCTTTAGAATCGAATGATCTCCCACCACGTAACTGGTAAACATTACAAAACATCTTTGTAGTCATATCTTAAACTCATACAAAACCGCAGTAAACAAAATCACGCAGTTCTATCTCTCACCTCCTCATATCAGTGTCAGACTTGGGAGGGAAATAGTAGAGAAGCCCCTGGAGCATTTGAACTGCAACCTTTCTGTTGCGTGCAATCAGTACAGCGTTTGGGCCAGCATCAAATGTGTAAGCAACCTGTCCACATTTCAGTTTTTTTTGTTGTTGTTGTTGTTTATATACTTGAGAAACACAAAATAGTGTGATTTGAGATAAGGAGGTCTGATCTGTCTCACATCCTTGTGCAAATGCACGGAAATAAAAAAGCTACGGGGGTACAAAAATTGGTAGTAAGATTTGCCAATGTAAGTAATGGTCAAAAGCTCGAGTTACCTGTGGTGTGCCTTCAGAACGGTTCCACTTTTCAACTAAGCTAATTATCCTGGGAAAGCAGTTAACAGCTTGATAGTAAGAAAAGAAAGGATGTTTGATAGCTAAATAAAAAGAAGCAGCATATCGCTGTCAAAATAGAAAAATACCTGTGGGAGGTGTCATTCATGTAAAATATGGGTGGAGATGTATCCAAACAAACAGCATGAAACTGATTACTGTCTGCGCAGCTCAATTTTGTAAACGATGCAAAATCTCGATTTTTTATAGCTTCCTCCATTTGCAGAATTCGTTTTGGGACAACTTCCTACAGATAAGCAAAAACAGGAGATGACGCTTAAGAGGTAATACAGACTTTCATCAAACATCAAGAAGAGAACGTACTCTTGCTCTGTGCTGTAAAAGCAAACTCGTCTCAACACTTTCACGCATTCCAGAGGTGCTGCTCGTTTCCTTCTGCCGTGAACTCACCTGTGTATAGCGTAAGCTAAACGAGTTACAAAAACATATTAACAAAGAAGCTGTTACCGGGTATGTAAGAAATGATAAGCAGGCACTAGATTGTCAAATAGTTCAGATCATATTAATCGAGCTTGTCTTAATCATGCCATAATGCAGAAGAGTGTGGCTGTATGAATCCATAATCTGCTAATGTTCATTAGTTCAAAATTTCAAATAAAGCAACAGAGTATTGAGTCCTTGTAAATACTTATTGGGATAAATCTACGACCAAGTCTAGAAGTGTCACTTGCTGAAAGATTTATAAGATCCATACCACAGCAATGATGATAACAAGATCATCCCAATGCTTCTCATCTGCCAGTTGAACTGCAACGCTGTCACTTCCATCTTCTTTGCTTCCCATTGTCCACTTGACAAATCCACCAAATAAACTACGGCAAGCACTTCCTGAACCTTGCCTACACGAGAGAATGAAATTTAAACCGTGTATACAAGTACCACTCAATTCAACAATAAAGATCATGGAGAACTTTTTATATTACAACTGATGCATAAGTAAAAGACAGTGTAAGAAAAAAACAAAAAAAATGTAGCTGTACATAATCAATGCATGAGGATGATGCAACATAAATTGTAAGGAATGACACGACATAGGTACCTGGCTATCGCAGAAAGATGGCTTGGATCTTCATCTACATTCATCAACTTTGCAAGAGAAAAAACTGTAGGAAAAGAGCAGTTTGTCATAAACTGATTAACCTTGAGAATTGTGTAGAATGGAAAGACAGAGTTAAAATGGACTAAAACAAAATTTAGCATGAAAGTTGCCACATGATATGGTAGAATATTGAATATAGGAGCAAAGAGATAGGGGATGGGGGACAGAGAGAGAAAAAAAGCAGTCACACTCAATGTTTTTTTCTCTGTTCTTCTTTTGTTGTTCTGCTATTGATGTGTTACATAATGGAAAAGGACAAGCTATAGTATTATTAAGAGAATCTATACCTGCACTATCTAGTCCGACCTTAAAGTGATCTTAAGTATCCATATATTTACTTAGGGAAAGAAATAACATGCGGTTCCTACAATTTTGGAACGGCGAAGAAAGAGTTGAAATATCATTTAGGTTTTAGGAATGTTTCAGGTATGAGCAGATAGAAAAGGCAGGATACCTAGACAAGCAAATCCAGCAGCTGAAGATGCTAAGCCAGCGGCAGTAGGGAAGTTGTTATGAGAAGCGATGTGTAGATGCAATTTCTCCCAATCTTTCTTCTCTATCTTGATGCCCTTCTCCTTGTCTTCAACATCACCAGCACGACCTCGAATCTCCCTCAAACAGTTTTGGTACCTGCTTCCAGAAAGAGAGATTTCCTATACTAACATGAAACAAACAATTTTGGTATCCACCACCATTTCTGATTTTCTTCAAAGTTAATCCAAATCTAGCTCAGAGCTGAAAAATGGAGACGATGAAACATCAGAGATCGCACTGGGGAAAACGAAGCGAAGTGTACCTTGCCGTTGAGCCACATTCGATCCCGGTCAAAAGCGGGACTAACGGCGACGGTGGTGACGGTGCAGAGGTGATCGGGATCAAGAGTTACGCTAATGCTATCGTTGATGGGGAGAATCCGGACCTCATCTCTCTTTCCCCAATACTTAATCACGGCGATGTTCGTCGGAGTTTGCGCAGTCACCATGTATACCCATTTCTCCGCCGCCATAAGAAAATTCCACGCGAAGCTCCTCCAAGCGTATAGGAGGTGGTGATCGAGAGATCTGGAGCTTTCAAGTGATCAAATCCAAAGGAAATAAAGGGGACGGAGAAACAAAAGTGACTCGCGGCTAGTATAACGGAATTCGGACAAATATAAAATATTATTTTATTCAAAAAAAAATTGAGGGTCATTTTAACCAAACAAGGAAACACCTTCATTACAACTTTACCCAACAAAATAGCAAATGTTATAGTTTTTTGGTGATAACACCAAAACTTAACCGACAATCAGAATTTAGGATTACATCTTTAACGAGAAAAGAATGTTGGATACATAAAAAAAAAATCTCATGTAAATGCAAACGTAAACGTTAGAAAAAGAATTTGAACAAACCCATGCCTAAACTGTGTTTGATCCTATTTGCTTTGTAGCGTTTGTTTGGGAATCTTGGTGTCCTTTCTAAGACAAATTAAATTAAATGAATTTAATACACGAAGTGACAAACAAATGTGGATACAGAGCGTTTTGTTTGACCATCAACCATTTACGAGTTTTCACATTCAGTAACATTAGTGATACTGATGCATAAAATCCGAAAAGCTAGAGCGAAATGCAAAGAGAATACTATTTTCATGATCTATAGCTATATGCCAAGTTCAAGCACTTGTTATCATCAAATGCTTAAAGGCCCTTGAGCTGTCTTGTCTTTGATATTGGGTTGTTAGTTGGGAAAGGAAATATATATATATATATATATATATATATATATATATATAAACCACTGACTTCCATTTCCAGAAACAGTCTCATAACTCATACAAGTAACAACACCATGAGTAAAACAGACACATAACTCATACAAGTTTGTTTAAGATTATTGAAGAAAGCATCTCATTCCAAATATCCGGGACACCAGGCAAGCACCAGTGACTACAATCTGATGAAGGTCCAGCTATATGATGGTGCTTCTCTTCCTCCCGCATTGCTCTCTTGAACACCGAAGGATGCCCATCTCTCCTATACGCCGACATTGTTGTGATATCGTGCAGATACACTCGGTATTTCATTCACATAAGCACTTTTTTCAACACTCTTGATTGTTTAGGAACCTGCGATTTGCTGGAAGAAGGCAAGGGATGTCTCTGGTTGTAGCACTTTTGACCACTCTCCCTGCCAAGACATTATGGTACGCGTGATCATTTTTGCTAATTTCATGTAATTTATGATGAGATTAGGAAGATATTATAAGAAAAAACAACCTCGGTGAGATGGTGCGGAAAATGACTTTGGTTTTGGATGGGTCAAGATTAATCTCTACCCATTTAGCCCATGTGGTAAGTCCTCTCTCATAAGCAACCATTGGGTCCATAGCTTCTAAGAGCTCGTTCCCATCTTTGTAATAGTCCCACCTATAGCACCGATAACTTGTGTTATTTTTAGAAATCCCACATCTGAAATAAGAGACACCTAAAGTAACATGGATTAATCCAGTCATTGTCAAAACTCTTAACAGTTATATACTAATCATTAGCTTATAAACCAAAGCTGATAAAGGTTTAGTTGATGGCTTACGAACTCCGTTTATGAGAGTGAGTCCACCAGTGAGCGGAATCGAATACAAGAACATCGACACCTCGCCAATATCTAGCATTGTCTTCGATTGAGTCCAAATGTAACACTCTTTTGCGGTCCTCTCTTTTCTTGAGTTCCACAAGCAGAGGAGCCCAACAGAACTCAATTGATGTCTCAAAATCCTGCAAGTAACCAAAAGTACTAGTTGCTTTTTTTTACTAACCAATTATGTAGATGTGATCCAAAAGGAGATTTATGTTAAAAAAGAGAAATGGTTACTACCAGAGAATGGAAAGACATTGTAGGACCATTGTAAGCGAGCTTCTTACGATGAGTAGGGATAACAGACTGTACTAAGCAGACAAGAGATTCCCACTGGTTCCTCATAATTGAATCTCCAACCAGCATTATTCTTTTCTTCCTCATTTTCCCCAGAAATTTCAATGCGTCAAACCTAAACCCCATCAATTAAAGATAGCTTACTTTGGTAAGGATAAAAGTTGCAAATTGTGGTGTTAAAACACTGTTTTTAAATTTAACTGATAAGTAGTAAATCACAGATAATTACTAACACAGAAACTTCTATATGTTTGATTCATCTAATTTCTATATTCTGCTCATCATTATTACCATTTATTCCTCATGCAACTACCATTTGGAGTTACTATAATCCTAACCGAATTTTCTTACGGAACGAAATTTAAAAAGAAGCAAGAATAGATAGTAGGAGTGTGGTTGTGTTGTGTGCCTTGAAAGTGAACAATCCTTAGGGACCCATCTCCAATTCTGGTAATAAGAGTCAGGCCTTCCATTTCTCTGGCAACTTAACGCAGAGCTCATGTATGGACAGTTCGAGTCATAGAGCGGATACGTTTCGTCGTAGCTCCATTTCCCCACCGAGTAATCGCACTTCTCCTCTCTTCTTTCGCGCCTTGTCTGCAACGCGTTGAGTGGATCGTCGTCGTCGTCACCGACTAGCCATAGCTCATCGAGCTGCGACGATGCTTCTTTGCTAAGGATGAAACACAGAGAAAAGAAGAAGAAGACTCGAGTGTTTAAGGTCGCCATTTGGAGGAAACTGAGCAGTGTGGGCTTGGAGTAAGAAATATTATAAAGAAGATAGGGGGAAAAAAATAGATAAAGTGAAAAGGGAGTTAATTACGGAAAGTAGTGCTAATTACTAATTAGTATACTTAGACTTATGCTTGAAATCATGTTCCGTGACTTGCGTCTCCACTTTTCTCCATCATATCCTTTTTTTCTTTTTGATAGATTACAGTATCCGAGGCATGATTTGCGAGTAATACCAAAACTGATCAAAATGTTATTATGGTTAAGAAAAACAGTTTTATTTTTTTTAATGTCCCAGAAACCGAAACCGGATCTAAATTGAATCAAAACGAAAAAAATA
Source organism: Alliaria petiolata (assembly GCA_020283515.1). Lineage (NCBI taxonomy): Eukaryota > Viridiplantae > Streptophyta > Magnoliopsida > Brassicales > Brassicaceae > Alliaria > Alliaria petiolata. Next base: position 106,674,137 of record JAHZTW010000002.1, on the reverse strand, counting down.
GATCAGTTTTTGACTTTTTTCTTAATCAGTACCCAAACCGAACCGAAATAGTACAAAACAATCTTGTAAACCAAACACTTCTTTCTTATTAATCAGTGTCAAAGACAAGAAGTATAAACCAAATGAACAAAGGAACAAACCAAGAGTTATCCAAATAAATGTAGGGTTTTGTTGTAGAGACCCAAAACTCTCCCAGCCCCAAAAGGTCCTGAACAACCAATTATGATCCAAGGCGGACCAATTCAGATATGTAAAAAGAGTATAATGAAACCAAGACATAGCAACAAGACTCTTCTTCAGCTTTCACTCTCCTTCATGCTTATCAAATTCACACAATCTCAAACAACATAACACAAAACAAACAATATGCTCTTTTGGTTAGCTCCTGTACCAAACAGGTATCATCTTAATATGTCAGTCCATATTTCAGAAAATCCATTTCTCTTCATCATCTGAACAGGAATCATCTAACCATGATTGGTCGATGTGCATCCACGTCAGCTTTTGCTTTTCCTCCTTTTCATTTTAATACATTTTGAGATTTTCAACATTGTTTTAGTTAATCAAGTCATTTGAAATCTTAAAAGGACATGGAATCAAGGTTTACCTGACAACTCAGTAACACTCTTGTTGAACAAGACCGTACTTTTCCCTCTGAATACAGCCCAAAACAAACAAGAGCAAAATGTTAGAGCATGGAAGCAAACTTATACAGTGTTCCATCATGAAGAACAAACCAACATCTTTATCTATCGCCTGCAAGAACCAAAGATCAAGCAAATCCTTAAAACACTTCCTAGAAATCTGATTGTATTAATTGGCTTCTAATAAACACATCAACAAGAGTTTTGATGACCACAGCTTCTGCTAAATCATTTCATCACTCAGACAAGTCGCACGTAGAATCCATGAAGCAGAAATGAACAGAATAAAAAGAAGAAGGTGAATATTAATATGACAATGGTGACTGGGTAATTTGGTAAGGCAAACAAGATAATGGTTTGAAATATACTGGCTCAAAAGGTTGATCAATATCCTAGAAGAAATAACTGTAAAGATATCTTGAAGAAGTAGATTTCTTACCAGATAACTCATGCTTGTCAAATTTTGCAAGCCATGTGTCTGAACTGATATGAGAAGACGAAACTTTATCCAACCAAACGCGAAACTTCATCTCCTTCCCGTCCCCATGTAAATTTTCCAACTCATCTATCCATTCATGTATCGGTTTCTCCACTCCGGACGGATGAACAAAAATACCAAGTGGACTCTGTAACATTGCAAAAACAAAACAATTAAGCCAATTAATCCGTGTATACGATACAAGCAATCGAGAACATCTTTAAAATTATCAAATTGGGCACTTGTCCATTAACTCAGATGCTCCCTCGTCTTCATAGTTCTACAAAATCGTATAAAAATGATACACTAATCCACTTTTCTGTTAAGTGGTTCGAGTGTGAAGTACTTTATGGAACGAGAGAACCTTAACTTCTCCTTTATACTTGAGTAGAAAACATTACTGAAGTATTTTCTAGGCGGAAAAACAAAGAAAACAATCTTACAGAGAGCGCTTTCAAATTCTGCAAATATTTGTCAGACTTCTCCACCTCTCCACAGCGCCATCTCTCGTAAAACAAATAAAACTGAACCACCTCATGAGCAGGATTCAAACTTTCCGCGTGAAAATTTTCAGAATCCAAAACATCTCTTGGAGAGACGCTTGGTCCCAAATTAAACCTTTGTAAGGCTTCCATCATGCCAGCTCCACATCTCTCGGACGAAAGAATAATATTTGGGTTGTCCTTTGCATTTTCTTCATGCCATTGCAAGAGTTCTTTGTGCGAATTGCTAACCTTGAACAGTAAAAATAGCATCACAACTACAAGAGCAAAATCAAGTATGATCAAACTTAAGAAAAAAATATACATTTGGAAACTAACCATTACACCATACGCTTGGGAAATGTCGAAGAGCTCAGCATCGTTTCCAGAGTCACCACAGACAAGAATGTTAGAAGGCTTCTTCCCCTCAGTCTCCAACTTTTCAAGTAGATAAGTCAGAGCCCCTCCTTTGCCAGCTCCTCTTGGTAACACATCGAAAGCATAGTCGTTGCTATAGACCAGCTTCACATCCACCTATCCGAAATTTTACTGTCATCAGCACCAAAACTAACAATCTATGATAAGAATAGCCATCAAAGTCTCACCCCACGCTCCTCTAATCGACCTGGAAGAACCTTCATTATTTCGATAGCTTGTTCTCTTTCCACAAAAAAACTCACTTTGTGCTGCTCCTGGCTCTTCTCTGGCTATAGCAGACATAAAAAAGAGCTTTAGAACGACCAAATCAGGCAAATCTCCAAAACAGTAAGACAAAACTCTCGACTGTCATCAGGGTTCAACATTATTTTCTAAAAATAGGAAACTAATCCACATTATATACTTACAAACAAGTTTTTTTAGTGAATTTATAACAGAAATTCAGTAAGTAAAACGCTACTATACAATCCTTGCCTACAAGCTAACCCATTGTTATGTTAAGAGATGTGCTTAAGAACAACATAATCATCAGATTTTACTTGAAGTTTAAAGAGAAAACCCAAGTCAACGCAGCAAGAAACAAGATATATCATCAATACGTTGAAGAAATCAGTATAGAATAGCAAAACCCTTGGACAACATACCTGCGGCTCGAGTTGAGGGAATTTAGAAGTTTCCTCGACAACGATGTCTCTGTTCCACATTTCACCCAGACGAGCCTCCCAGACATCATCCGACACCATCGATTCGCCGCCGTATACGATCTCAGAACCTACGGAAGTTATGGCGATGTCCGGAGTCAACAACGGCCTCTTGTTCCTCAGACTCAGGTAAGAGCGCAAAGACCTCCCGGTGCAGTAAACAAGCAATGAATCGTGGCGATAGTGAGCTTCCCAGAGCGCATTGAATCTAAGAAGATCGGCGTTTTCAGGATCATCATGATCAACCTGCGGAGAATACGACTTTTTGGTCGAATCTAGAAGAGAAAAAAAGAGTAGAGGATTGATGAAATCACAAGTGTGTGAGAGGGGGAGTTAGGAATTATATACCAGCGTGCAATCGAGATCAGTAACTAAGATGAGACGTGGTGGTCCATCAAGCCTATCCATTTGTTTTCCAAAACCCACAAGTTGATCTCTTTGGTTTCTTCTCTCTTGGAACAGTTTTCGTTTTGTCTCTTTCCCCTTCGGATTTTGACTTCGATAGGAAGACAAATCTTCTCTTTTTGTAACACTTGTTTTTTTAATATATTATATATATTATCAAAGTTGAAAATTTCCTTTCGCACGTATTTATATTTTTTGCACCAATGTTGGAATTGGATAGGCTTGAAAGCTTCAAAGGTCCATGCTTCAATGCAGTGTGGATGATGGAGCTATAAGAAAGGAGAAAGAAGATCCCAAGGTCAGGTCAGATGGTGTGGTTTCATCAGCTCCTAATTTTGCGCGGATCTGATGAAGAGAAGGCATCTGTAATTGCTGCTACAGTTGAATCTGACAATAGGTATGAAGAGGCAATGGTGTGGATTCTGATCCCAATGTCTCTGATGCTGTTGTTGGTAAGGGTTTTGGAGGAAGTCATGAGCTCAAGAAAGGGCTTTATCTTGCTTGAGTTGGACGTTTACAGCCTCCTCGATTGCTTTAGCTAAAGCTTTGAATTTGACTGGACAACGATTCAGATTCCGATAGAGAATGTCACTTCATTGCGGTGCGGTTGCGTCACTTCATGGAAGCAACATGATGCAACGCAATCAATAAATATTGTGCTATAACCATAGCCACAAGTGTAACGAAACAAAGGAAGCGTATTTGTTTCAAGACACTTTAGCATAAAAGCAATTTTTATGCTATCAATCAATTTTCATTTCACATTTTAGACTTTTTTTTTTCTTCTTGCTTTCTTACATATGTCAGAAACTAATCTTAGTAACGCAATCTTGAAAGATTCCTAAACAAATTGGGGTCCCATTTCATATGAAGTTAGTGTTAGAATATTGATGTTGATAGTTTGAAGATTATAAAGTAAAAGTATATAAACAATCGAAATTATTTTTAAGATTTCATTAATCACTACTTATATTTTTCATATTGTTATGTTAATTCTTTAATTTATTAATATTTTGTCATAGTTGCGAGAAGAACGGTTTTATTCCCCAGTAAAAGAAAAAAGAACGGTTTTTCCCCATTTGTTCCTTTTTTTCTCCCCGATTTAACTTTTTTTGTTTTTAATTTTAATTGTTTTTTGCAATTTTTTTCGTCGGAGGCTAAAGGAAAGACGAGGATGAAGAAGAAGGAACCAGCATTATATATCAGCAGAAGCATTCTCTGCTCTTGAGAGAGAACCTCGCAGCTACCAGGTAACAAAAACCCTAATTTCGTTCCTTCCCTTATGATATTTTATTCCTTCCTTTCCTCGAATTTCCCTTGGAAATCACGAGGATGGAGATGGGAAACGGCTGTCCCGAGCAAATCGAATTACTAAAAAAAGCTTATAAACGAAGTTTCTCGATATTCTATTTCCGAATGCCTGATTCGATTTCTCTTTTCGGAATTTCGGTGATTGATTTATCCGCAGTGTGTGTTGCAGGGTCAGTTTTCGCAAAGTGATTGGATGAGCTTGGATGTGGAAGTGAATCCAAGAGGAGGTCCACTCTTGTTGTTGTTGTCATCAACGTTGTCACTGTGCCCATCATGGCACAGCAACAATCTTCGCGACTCAATCGTCTCCTTACTTTGTTGGACAGTATCCTTGATTTTTCGTGATAGTTCCCTTGTTACCGATATTGCATATGTGGCTGCCTTTTTTTCTTTTTTTGGTTGCGTTTCGTCGTTTTGATAATGTCTTTCTCGTTTCTCGCCTTCGTATCCTAATCTTCGAAGACAGGGTACGTGTTCTCCTTGATTGTATATTTCTCGTAGCTGGTTCAACACAAGCTACTCGGCTTACTGCAGCCAGGCAGATCGGAGATATTGCCAAGTCTCATCCTCAGGACCTGAGCTCTCTTTTGAGAAAGGTATAGTTCGTTTTCTTGGCTTTCTCCAATTAATGGGTGTTCTAGGGATAGGATTTCGTTCTGGGGTTTACTTTTGTTGATTGTTAGGGCATCTGATTACAGAGACATAGGGCTTTGGTTGATTGTTATACTGATGGGAAGATAAATGAGATGCCAATGACAGTAGTAGTGGAAGTTACTTGTATATATATATTTCTTATGCTCTTCTCTTTCAAAATAGTAATTACTTTTCCCTAGCTTAGATTCTCTCTTGGTATTGGTTCTAAACCTACTAGTCTGCACAATGTGCTCAGTATAGGTGGGTATACAGAGTAGACTCGTTGATCCAGTTGAGTTGAGGCATTATAAATCTCAATCTATTGTTTGATTCAAAGATGTCATCCCCTGTTCGATGGATGTACTTCTTACGGTTTCCAATATATATCACAAGTCCCTGCATGCTGGAGAAAGTTGTTCCATAAGCTATACACACCTATGGTTCCTAGGAGCGCCTCCTATGGTTTGACACCTAGTTACATTACATCTTTAATAGGCTGTTGTCAGCATTGTTTGAACATACCCAGTAGATGATTTATAAACCCATACCGCTCCTAAAGAATGTCAAAGCGTTAGATAAAGAATCTAATGGACTTTCAGAATGGAATCTTAAGTAGGGTGATCACCTGCTTATCAATTTGTTTCAGGATTTAACTCGTATTTCCAGAGTTTCTGTTATTAGATTGAAGCTCAAGCTTTGTTAGGTCATCTGGTCTTATTCATAAAATAAATATCTCTATTCAGGCTAAGGCTTTGTTTTCTGGAAACCTTGTTTCTTCTGTTTTTTTAGATATCATATATCTTATAATATTCCGTCTTAGCATTATAGTTTTGTTTTACATATTTCTAAACTGCTAAGCTGTTCTTTATTTTAGATTATCCTATTTTTTTCCTTTAGCTTAACTCTATTTTTCCGGGAACTAGGTTTTGCATTACCTCCGTAGTAAAAAGTGGGATACGAGGGTTGCTGCTGCTCATGCTATTGGTGCCATTGTTCTGAATGTCAAGCATACTTCATTGAGTGAACTATTGAATTCGTTGGCAACAAAGTTGGGTGAGGCCGGGATATCTGGTAGTGTAGATGAAGTGGTGGCTTCGGGAAATCTTCAGTCCAAACTTCTAGCAAATGCTCCCTTCAGAAGGTTATAAATAGACCTGTTACGTAATACATATGTTTTGTTTTTCATCTACTGTTAAGACATATGTCTTTAGATGTCTTCGTCTTGTTAAGGTTGCCCGATGTCTTTTGATGTCTCTAACTTTTGGCATGTGCTAACAGCTTTGAGATGAATAAGGTTTTAGAGTTTGGCGCTTTGTTGGCATCTGGTGGACAGGTAATTTTATCATTTACCATTGTTTACTTGTCTAGGTGAGTCTGTAAGGTTTCAGCTGATTTATCTCTGGTGTAATTTCTTAATTGATGTCTTGTGTTAGGCCTAGGCAAAGATCGTTGTGGAAACTACATTTTTGTCAGTCATAAATTGTTTGGAATAAGTAAGCCACTGGAATAACATAAAGTTTGACGGCAATCTGTTTAGATTCTTAGAAGTGTTTTAGGTTTAATTAAGTTCTCTCGGCGTCGTAAAGAAACATGTTTGATAGTCGCTACTCTTGAGTTCTCCTAGCTTTTGTTAATTGTTATTGAAGAATCACATCCTGAACATGATTGAAATTATAAGCAGGCTTTTTTTCCACCAAAATTGTCTTTGTCAGCTGCACTCTGTAGAATTTGTTTTTTACAGTTTCATTATTTGGCCTTAAGAAGTTCTGTTACTCTGTTTGTAGCTAACCTTACTGCTGTTTCAACACAATTTCTTGATGCAACATGATATATTGCCTTCGTTTTTATTTAGAACTTTTGGTTTAGGGAGTATGTGAGACCTTCTGTATTGCACCCTTTATCCTTACCCTTTTTTTTTCTCCTTATACATATATGTTTTTTCCTTTGGTAGAACAAACATAAAATCAGATGATAGCCAAATTATTAGATGTTTACGGAGACACTCTTTTTGTTGCAGGAGTACGACATTTTGAATGACAATTCCAAGAATCCAAGGGACCGAGTGGCTCGTCAGAAAAAGAATCTCCGGCGACGTTTAGGTCAGTAGTTCCTATGGTTTGTCTTCTTTTCTATTAATCAATAGCCATGGGGAAACTGTTATGAATGATCCAGTTTCATGAATTGTGATATACCAGACTAGTACATATGTATAGATGTATATTATTTTGAAAACCAGTATATGCGTAAATCCATTCTTCTAAGTTTATTATATCACTACTATTACTTCTTCTCATTCTTTGTAAAGTTGACTATGTATGCACTAAATATTTTTTGTTTTACTTGATTGATGCATCTATTGAACAGACTTCTGACAATCTATGGAACAGGTTTGGACATGTGCGAGCAGTTTATGGATGTCAACGAAATGATTAGAGATGAGGATTTTATTGAGCAGAAGTCCAATGTTCATGCGAATGGGGTTGGAAACAGATTATATGCAAACTATTCTCCACATCATATTCAACAATTCGTTTCAAGAATGGTTCCCCGTGTCACTTCTAAGAGGCCAAGCGCAAGGGAATTGAATCTACTGAAACGTAAAGCAAAATTAAGCTCAAAAGATCAAGCTAAAGGTAGCTGCGAAGGAGCAGATGTTGAGATGTCATCGTCTCATGCCTCAACCTCAAAAAGAACTTTGTCTGACTCATTGGACTCTAACAAGGTATTTGGATAATGCATATTCGTAATGACGGATAGCCAACTTGTATAATTTGAGTTGTAGAACATTAGAACATTAGATTGAACATACAACCAACTTGAAGTCTCAGTAGTTCATTGATAGCATGTATAGTCCACACATCGGCACAAATTTTACTTGAAAGTAGAATCGCAGTTGTCATACTTTGTTTTAGCAATAAACGTCAAGCTGCATGAGGACTTTTCCTTACGTATAAGAATTCTAGGCACTTCGTGATTTCGGCAGACCAGATTTAAAACTGTCTTGTTTCTTCTGTATATGCTACTGGAAAATTCTTAGGCAAATATTGGTAATGAAGATGATATCGAGCCTGATGGGGATGGGAGATGGCCTTTCCACAGTTTTGTTGAGCAACTTATTCTTGACATGTTTGACCCTGGTATGGTTCATGTACTTGTGCCATTTTACTTTGCTTTTCACTTATTGAGTTATAGTAAAGTTAACTAATAATCTGATAATATGGTCAGCATGGGAGATCCGCCATGGCAGTGTAATGGCTCTGAGAGAAATATTGATGCTTCATGGTGGTTCTGCTGGAGTGTCAACAGCAGAGTTTAGCTCGGATAATGGGTTTGAGTTGGACGAAGTCTTGAATAAAGTAACACAAGAGAGAGAAATCGACTTGAATATGCAATTTTCAGAAAATGAGCTGGAGCCACTTCGGAAAAGACCTAAGACTCAGGATCCATCAAAATCATTTATTGATAACACAGTTTTGAAAGTTATGGGAGGTGACAATGATATTAAAGTTAAAGATGAAGATGTTGAGTTTTTACTGCCACCCGTGAAGATCAATGGTCAAATTGACTCTAGTTCTACGAAAGTGGAACCTCAATCTTCTATTGGTGGCTCATCATCTCAGTCTGAAATAAATCATGTGGAAGAAGTTAGCAATCACTTTGACGATAAGAGTTTCGTTGAGGAACCCGTTATACCTATTAAGCATCAGGAAGAAAATATTGAAGTGTTGGATTTGGTTAAACAAGCTAGGCATTCTTGGATCAAAAATTTTGAATTTCTCCAGGATTGCACCATTCGTTTCTTATGTGTGCTTTCACTTGACCGGTAAGACTTTTTTAGTTTATCATAGATTTTCTTTTCCAGTTTTAGTTGTTTTTGATTAATAGCATATATGGTAGCACGATTGTTTATCAACTATACTAGCTGAGATTTGGTTGCTCATTATGTTTCCCTCTATTGCAGTTTTGGGGATTATATTTCGGATCAGGTAGTTGCTCCTGTGCGGGAAGCTTGTGCCCAAGCACTTGGTGCTACTTTCAAATACATGAGTCCCTCGTTGATTTATGAGACATTAAATATCTTGCTTCAGATGCAGGTAAATGTTTAATCAGTTCTTTTTGAACTCACTCAGAACTAAGAAACCTGTTGCGGTCTCTATAAACTTTAAAACTGTTTGGTAATATCATTTATATTTGTTTAGCGCCGCCCTGAGTGGGAAATTCGTCATGGGAGTCTTTTGGGCATCAAGTACTTGGTTGCTGTGCGACAGGTAAAACTCCAGCACATGTGAGCTAATATTATGAAGCTAATACATGTTTTGGAAAACTGAAAAGGGTCATGTTTACAATCTTGTTTTACCATTTTTCCTTGTCCGGGGACTTTTTTTTTTCTATCATGGTATGGGTAGTACTTTTTAATTGTCTAAGGCTCTGTGTAGCTCACTTGACTTCTTGAATCGTTCTTTGTTTGTAGAGATGCATGTCTATTTTCTTCCTTATTTGCCCTTGATTATTATTTTCTTGCAGGAAATGCTCCAAGATTTGCTTGGCTATATTCTTCCGGCATGTAAAGCAGGGTTGGAGGATTCCGACGATGATGTGCGAGCAGTTGCCGCTGATGCTCTTATACCGGCAGCAGCTGCTATTGTTTCTTTGAGAGGAGAGACATTACATTCCATTGTCATGCTACTGTGGGATATCTTGCTTGAGTTGGATGACTTAAGTCCATCCACCAGCAGGTAAGCAAGTGATAAAATTTCGTTCTCTCTTTTTCACTATCCATATATGGTTAATGTCTTTCTTTCTTGGTATTGGGTGATTTCTGCGCAAGATCAATGTTGAACCAGTATAATATTTCTTGCAGTGTTATGAACCTCTTGGCAGAGATTTATTCTCAAGATGACATGACCTTGGTGATGCATGAAGAATTATCAGTGGGGGAGGAACAAAATATTGACCTCAATGAAATGGTTCATGTAGAGGGTATTAGAGAACGAAGAGATGTCAAGGAAAGTCCTTATGCATTATCAGGTTTAGCCCCTAGGTTGTGGCCATTTACAAGACACGACATCACTTCAGTTCGATTTTCAGCTATTCGAACTCTGGTAGGGTTCTACTGTTTGGTCTACAATAGAATTTCTCTCGGTGCTTGTTGCCTATGCTTGTTGCCACTTGCATGATTTACGTGTTTCTTGTTCCTTAAGTTTCTCTGGCCTATTAAATTGGACAGATTTAAATCCCTGTTGTTTACTTCAGAATACAGTTTTCCTTTATGCTCCTTTCATATGCTTACCATTGGTTGGCAGGAGCGACTACTTGAAGCTGGATGTAGAAAGAAAATTTCTGAGCAGTCCAAAAGTTCTTTTTGGCCATCTTCTATTTTAGGGGACGCCCTGAGAATTGTCTTTCAGAATCTTTTGCTTGAATCAACTGAGGAGATTCTGGAGTGTTCGGAGAGAGTGTGGAGGCTTTTGGTTCAGGTATTTAGTATTGGAGTGTTGTTTCTTTTCTTTCAGTACACACCTTATATTTTTTCTATGTTTCTTTTTCTTCCTCTACACCCTTTGCAATAAATATTTTCGTTCTTGGTTTGCATTGAACTTCAAATTATAGAGTAGGTTTTCCATTTGCATGGTGATATGTGGTATTGCATATGTAAATTTTATTACATAAGTCACAGGATAGTTAGAATGTGTTTGCATATGAACCCTTTCCTTTTATTAGTAGCTGGATGTCTTTCTGCTTTCTAAAGTTTACCCATAGCCAAGGCACTTAATTGCAGAAATGTACATGTCGGATGCTGTGAGAATCATGTTGCTGATTGCAAACAAATTTGGATCATGAAATTCAATCACCTGAAAACGTGTTATTGTTATTACTTTTTTTGTTGTTTTGAGGTTTAAGTGTTTAGGACAGCCTAATTTTTTTCGTATTTGGGCCTAGATCTCTCATTCTCTTCTTATTCAGTGCCCAGTGGAAGATTTAGAAGAAGCTGCAAAATCATACATGGCTTCGTGGGTAGAACTTGCAGCTACTCCTTACGGCTCAACATTGGATGCTACAAAAATGTTTTGGCCAGTAGCTCTCCCTCGTAAGAGTCATTTTAAGGCTGCTGCAAAGATGAAAGCTGTCCAACTTGAGAATGAAGCTTCCAGCATTCTGGGCTTTGATTATGCAAGGAGTTCTGCTTCCCTCGAAAAAAATGAAGATGCTTCTGCCAGGTCCACCAAAATTATCGTCGGCTCTGATATGGAGATGTCAGTGACTCGTACCCGGGTAGTTACAGCATCTGCGTTAGGTACCCTTGCATCCCGGTTGAGGGAGGGATCAATGCAGTTTGTGGTAGATCCACTGAGTAGTACTCTTACTTCTTTGTCCGGTGTTCAGCGCCAGGTATGCTTTATCTCTCTCTCTCTCTCTCTCACTCTCACTAGACGTCTGTTGCATGTTTCGGACTAAACCGCTGGCTTTGCAGGTTGCGTGCATTGTGCTTATCTCTTGGTTCAGAGAAATTAAATCTAAGGTCCGTTCTGATGGAAGTGGAAATTTGCCTGGTTTCCCTAGTCCTCTTAAAAAATGGATGCTAGATTTGTTATCTTGCTCAGACCCTGCTTTCCCCACTAAAGACATACTTCTTCCTTATGCTGAGCTCTCAAGAACATACACTAAAATGAGGAATGAAGCTTCTCAGTTGTTACGTACAGTTGATACCTGCCATTGTTTTGATAAGTTGAGTAAACTCAATGTGGAGAGCTTGAGTGCTGATGAGACAATTGAATTTGCATCAACACTAGATTTGTGGAATAAAGACAGTGCTGGAAATGAATCCTTAGAAAAGCAATTTGTTGAAGATGTGGAGTCATTCAGGCAACAGCTTTTAAGTACTGCTGGTTATTTAAAATGTGTCCAGGTACATTGGAATCTGTTTTGATATTTTTCATGCGCTATTTCTAAATCTTTAGTCTGCTAGATTATCTTAGGTCATTTAAAATCTTCTGTTCTGTTTTTCGAGATTGAACCTTTTTAATCCTATTTCCGGACTTATTATCTTGCAGAGTAATCTACATATCACAGTCACCTCCCTGATCGCTGCTGCAGTTGTTTGGATGTCAGAATTTCCCGCTAGACTTAATCCAATAATCTTGCCACTGATGGCTTCAATTAAAAGAGAGCAGGTAACAAATGAAATTAAATGTTTGTTTTCATGTACGCTGAACTAAACACTGACTCTGTGCTGTATTCAGGAACAAATACTACAGCAGAATGCTGCTGAGGCTCTTGCAGATCTTATTGCTTACTGTGTAGATCGGAAGCCAAGCCCCAATGACAAATTAATCAAGAATATTTGTAGCTTGACGTGCATGGACCCTAGCGAAACACCTCAAGCTAGTATCATTAGTTCTATAGATATCGTTGATGATTTGGACTTCCTGTCCTCGCGGAGTAACGCAGGAAAACAAAAGGCAAAAGTTGTGTTGGCTAGTGGCGAAGATAGGTCCAAAGTTGAGGGTTTTATCACCAGGAGAGGAGCTGAACTTGCATTGAAGCATTTAAGCGTGAAATTTGGTGGTTCCTTGTTTGACAAGCTCCCGAAATTGTGGGAGTGCCTCACTGAGGTTCTTGTTCCTGGAATTCCTGCAGATCAACTGAATATTGACCTTAAAATAGAATCTCTCTCTGATCCACAGGTCTTGATAAATAACATCCAGGTATACCCAGTGAACTGTTTTGCATAGATATGATTTTTCATTTTCTTGCGCCAAATTTATGTCCTAGAGTGTGGTTAATAAAATCGTGACGAGTAATTTTGATTTACATGTTAGGAAAACTCTTTTTCGAACTGGCAGTCTTAGAAACTGTTTCTGTATACTGCTATTGATAGGATGAATATTGCACATAGCAAACCCACTAGTTAATGAGTTCTGTCAGTTGGCAGATGTTTTGATTTTTTAGCGATTTCAACGTAATAGCTAAGGTATTGGCTATTCTATATTCCTTAAACAGACACGGTAAAGCTTATTCTTGAATAGGCAGGGAGTAATTTGATGTGTTATTTAATTCTGAAGCTGTAAACACTACAGTTTGTTTCTGCAATACTTTCACAAAGAAGGGTATTTGTTTGTTATAGAAGTGCGTTTTCTAGGATGCTACATGGAAATGTGTGAACATAGCTCGCATAGCAATCCCACTAATGAAGATTGCCTCAGTAGCTGATGTTTTGCTTTAGCTGTTTGAACGTTTAGTTTAGGGATTGGCCATCATACATCCCTTTGATAAAAACAGTGAAGCTTGTTATTGAATATGCAGAGCCGTAAGTTGATGTCTTTTATTTTATCTGTTTTCCAGGTGGTACGTTCATTAGCACCAGTGATGGGAGAAACACTGAAACCTAAACTACTCAGTCTCCTGCCTTGTATTTTCAAATGCGTTCGCCATTCCCATGTGGCTGTTAGATTGGCTGCTTCTAGATGCGTTATGACAATGGCTAAATCAATAACAACAAATGTCATGGCAGCAGTAGTGGAAAATGCTATTCCAATGTTGGGAGATTTGACCTGCATTAATGCCAGACAAGGTGCAGGAATGCTTATTGGTTTGCTTGTTCAAGGGCTGGGTGTAGAACTGGTTCCATATTCTCCTTTATTGGTTGTTCCCCTCCTAAGATGCATGAGCGATGTTGACAGTTCAGTCAGGCAGAGCGTGACACGTAGTTTTGCTGCCCTTGTACCTATGCTTCCATTAGCACGTGGGGTTCCCCCTCCTTTAGGGTTGAGCAAAGATCTATCCAGCAATGCAGAGGACGCCAAATTTTTGGAGCAGCTACTTGACAACTCCCATATAGATGATTACAAGCTTTGCACCGAGTTAAAAGTTACGTTGAGAAGGTAATTTTCGTAGTCTAGATTAAATAAAATATGTTTCTCTGTTTGTCTATGTCATTCAAGGTATCTGTGTTTTTATATGATTTGATCGTTTCACTGGCATTCTTTCCGTTTTTTGCCTTGGTTTTCTCAGTTGCATCTATACAAAATGAGGATTTGGTTTGTGAGCAATGGTAGGACATTGCACCTATTGTTGGTTTAAACAGGGTAGAACTCGGGAAAAAAAATTCTTGTGCTTAGCTCGGTCCTTAATTGATAGGATTACACGTATTCCATAACGTAAATAAGTGTTGTATATTGTTGAATTGATTTGAGAGGGAACTGTATTGCTTTTGATATATTTTTCTCGAATATTTATTTGTTTTCTGATTTCAGGTATCAACAAGAAGGAATCAATTGGTTAGGATTTCTGAAACGTTTTAAGCTCCATGGAATTCTCTGCGATGATATGGGGCTTGGTAAGACTCTTCAAGCATCTGCAATTGTGGCATCTGATGCAGCAGAGCGTCGTGGTTCAACAGATGAACCAGATGTTTTTCCATCTATAATTGTTTGCCCTTCGACACTAGTTGGCCATTGGGCGTTTGAAATTGAGAAGTATATCGACCTTTCTCTGCTAAGCGTGTTGCAATATGTTGGCTCTGCTCAAGACCGCGTTTCTCTCCGTGAACAGTTCAATAACCACAATGTCATTATCACATCTTATGATGTGGTCCGTAAGGATGCTGATTATCTGACACAGTTCTCATGGAACTATTGTATTCTGGATGAGGGGCACATTATTAAAAATGCTAAATCTAAAATTACTTCAGCAGTGAAACAATTGAAGGCCCAGCACCGGCTTATCCTTAGTGGAACGCCAATACAGGTTACATAGGAGTGTTGAATTTCCCAGAAAGTTAAATACATGCTTTTATCTTCTGAGTGATATTGTTTCCTTTTTTTGCAGAATAATATCATGGAGCTGTGGTCCCTTTTTGACTTTTTGATGCCTGGATTTCTTGGTACAGAGAGACAGGTAAGCGCTTATTCATATTCCCTGCTTTTATGTTGTTACAAATTACCAATTTTCGGGGTCACTTTTGAAAGTTGTACTTTGAAGAAGTAATTTGGACTCTCTTTGTTGTCATAAACGAGAATTGTGTTTCTTTATTGGGCAGTTTCAAGCATCTTATGGAAAACCATTGCTGGCAGCTAGAGATCCTAAATGCTCTGCTAAGGATGCTGAAGCGGGTGTACTGGCGATGGAAGCACTCCATAAGCAGGTAATGCTGTTTCTGGAGTTCATCTATTGCAGCTTTTGATTTTTTTTTTTCGTTTGTGCAACTGTTGAGAACTTTATGGTAACATTATTACCGGATAACATCTTTGCATCACGTAGGTTATGCCGTTCTTATTGCGGCGTACTAAAGAGGAAGTCCTCTCTGATTTGCCAGAAAAAATCATTCAGGACAGATACTGTGACCTTACTCCTGTCCAGTTGAAGCTTTATGAGCATTTTTCTGGTTCACATGCTAAGCAAGAAATATCTAGTATCATAAAAGTTGATGGATCAGCAGATTCCGGCAATGTGGATGTTGCGCCAACAAAAGCATCCACTCACGTTTTCCAGGTATAATATTGTTTGCGGCATTGCAGGCAACAATTATATTCACTTCCACCTATAAAACATTAACAATATGGGGAGACCTGATTTATGTTTGAATTTTACTCTTCCAGGCACTGCAGTACCTGCTTAAACTCTGCAGTCATCCGCTTCTTGTTCTTGGCGAAAAGGTTACAGAACCGGTGGCTTCTGATTTGTCAGCAATGATAAATGGATGTTCGGACATTATCACTGAGCTTCATAAAGTTCAACACTCTCCAAAGCTTGTAGCTCTTCATGAAATTTTAGAAGAATGTGGAATAGGTTCTGATGCTTCTAGTTCAGATGGCACTCTTAGTGTAGGCCAGCACAGAGTTCTGATATTTGCACAGCACAAAGTAATTATATATCGATTAATCTTGCATCTCTAATTTCTTCCAATTTTTTCCGTTATGTTTGTTTCCTTGCAAGATTGTCCAAGATCTAACCATGTTAATTTATGCAGGCTTTGCTGGACATCATTGAAAAGGACTTGTTCCAGGCCCACATGAAAAGGCGAGTTCAACTTGTGAATTTACTCTTTTTATTGTCACAATCTAGTTTATTGGACTATGTATTTGATTAAGCGGTCTCCTAGTTTCTCACTGAAAAGTCTTAAAATGATGGGCCTTCTATGTTTATGTTGATTTGTGCTTAACTTGTTTGTTGTGATTCCTGTGTTCCTATCTTAGTTTATATATCCTTAAAACTTGCTTCTTCAATATGTTGCTTATCTGTTTATGCCTTATACTTGAAAGCAGCGTCACATATATGCGACTGGATGGTTCAGTTGTACCGGAGAAAAGGTTTGAGATTGTGAAGGCTTTTAATTCAGATCCTACAATTGATGTTCTGCTCCTGACAACACATGGTATGCTTTTTCCACTCAGCACTGAATTTCTTCTGCTATCTAGAGTAGATATTGTGACCAAGTTAACTGAAATAACTTCTTTTTGCTCCCTCAGTTGGTGGACTTGGGTTGAACCTGACCTCTGCTGACACACTTGTATTTATGGAGCATGATTGGAATCCTATGCGTGATCATCAGGTAGAATGGTTTTGAGTTTCACATCTCTTCCATCTTCTATTTGAAAGACTTAGAACATATCAATCACGCACTTGAATGGATTATAATTACTATAGCGAGGTTTGCTAAGATAGAGGTGAACAAAATGTGGCAGGCGATGGATAGAGCGCATAGATTGGGACAGAAGAGAGTTGTAAATGTACACCGTCTCATAATGCGTGGCACACTTGAAGAAAAAGTGATGAGTCTCCAAAGATTCAAAGTGTCGGTTGCCAATACGGTAATCAATGCTGAGAATGCTAGTATGAAGACAATGAACACTGACCAGTTGCTCGACTTATTTGCTTCAGCTGAAACTACGAAAAAGGTAGAAATTTATTTTTGATTGCGAGTATCTCTAACTAAAGAAGCAGATTTGGTTATGATCAATAATCGGTCTTTATTGTAGGGTGGTGCGTCTTCGAAGAAGGGATCAGAGGATAATGATCATATTACTGGAACTGGAAAAGGACTCAAAGCAATTCTGGGTAACTTAGAGGAACTGTGGGATCAATCACAGTACACAGAAGAATACAATCTTAGCCAGTTCTTAGCTAAGCTAAACGGGTAATGGCCAAAATCAGGAATGTGTGTGTACATATTTATTCAGCTCGATTCAGGAAAACCAACAATTTTGACGTTCCAAACACATTAAAAGGTTACAACATCCACTCTCTCTGTTTTGTTCTCCTTCGTCTTCTTCTTCTCCATTTGTTTTTGTATTCAATCTTTTAGATTCATGAAGAAATTAGTTTAAATTATAAAAGGAGAAAACGAGAAAGAGAGATTGGAGGTTGGAGGAGACATCGAGTCGTTAGTTTTGGCAATACGACCGGTCTAATGTTTGTGGCCGCCAAAGTAGTTTTTGTAGTGATTCTGAAATCGTGTAAATAAACCTTTTCGCAGGCTTTTCTCTTCTTCTTTTCCAGCTTTTATAGTTTAGTTTATGTTTTTCTTCTTCTACTTTTTCTGTTACCTTGTTTTGTCGGTGTTCAAAGGCAAAAAAAACTGGTAAAAAGAAAGAAAAAGCATTGCTCTTGAGTAGTTGACTAACCTCTCAAATCCGACCTGAATCAAGCCCTAGTTTTCTTGAATCAATCGAAGATTTGGTTATTGGCAATTTTTATTCTGAACCAAAATGAAAACAGAAGAAATCGAATTAACCATCCTAGAAAACATCACTTCCTCTCTTACGAGTTAAATGTGTAGTTTAGCCATCCTAGAAACATCACTTCCTCTCTTACGAGTTAATAATTTAAAAAAAAAAAAAAAATCTAAAAGAATGAGAAAACAAAGCAGCCTGATCGATAATCCGACTCTATTTACACAAAATTCACAACACGAACACCAACAACAGTTTTCACAAAGTGAGCCATAAGAAAAAGATCAGTCAACAATGTCTTGGCAGAGAAAAGATGAGATAAGATTTGGATCACCAAATTTCATGAGCAAGTCGAGATACTGCATAGCTTCTTGAGGGGTGAGACCTTCAAGGAGGAAATCAAACAGATGAGAGTGAGTCCCTCTCATAACTTCCAAGCTTTGATTCATCAACTTCTTCTGCTTCTCCTTCCCCATTTCTGCAGCTTCCACCATTGGCAGCANCTTAGCTAAGCTAAACGGGTAATGGCCAAAATCAGGAATGTGTGTACATATTTATTCAGCTCGATTCAGGAAAACCAACAATTTTGACGTTCCAAACACATTAAAAGGTTACAACATTCACTCTCTCTGTTTTTTCTCCTTCGACTTCTTCTTCTCCATTTGTTTTGTGTTCAATCTTTTAGATTCATCAAGAAATTAGTTTAAATTATAAAAGGAGAAAAACGAGTAAGAGAGGTTGGAAGTTGGAGGAGACATCGAGTCGTTGGTTTTGGCAATACGACCGGTCTAATGTTTGTGGCCGCCAAAGTAGTTTTTGTAGTGATTCTGAAATCGTGTAAATAAAACCTTTTCTCAGGCTTTTCTCTTTCTTCTTCTACTTTTTCTGTTACCTTTGTTTTGTCGGTGTTCAAAAGCAAAATAACTGGTAAAAAGAAAGAAAAGGCATTGCTCTTGAGTAGTTGACAAACCTCTCAAATCCGACCTGAATCAAGCCCTAGTTTTCTTGAATCAATCGGAGATTTGGTTATTGGCCATCTTTATAATGAACCAAAAATGAAAACAGAAGAAATCGAATTAACCTTGTTGAAAACTTAAATGTGCTGTTTAGCCATCCTAGAAACATCACTTCTCCTCTTACGAGTTAATAATTTAAAAAAAAAAAAAAATCTAAAAGAATGAGAAAACGAAGCATCCTGATCGATAATCTGACTCTATTTACACAAAATTCACAACACAAACACCAACAGCAGTTTTCACAAAGTGAGCCAGAAGAAAAAGATCAGTCAACAATGTCTCGGCAGAGAAAAGATGAGATAAGATTTGGATCACCAAATTTCATGAGCAAGTCAAGATACTGCATAGCTTCTTGAGGGGTGAGACCTTCAAGGAGGAAATCAAACAAATGAGAGTGAGTCCCTCTCATAACTTCCAAGCTTTGATTCATCAACTTCTTCTGCTTCTCCTTCCCCATTTCTGCAGCTTCCACCATTGGCAGCAAATCTTTCTCTTCCTCTTCAAAATGTGCTTTACACATCATCTGCTTAAACAACAACAAACAAAACCTCCAATTGTTGATAATGTGGCTCATTTCATTACAAGAAGACAAAAGAGTGCAAGATTGTTTTTGTTCTTTACCTGCAATGACTTGAAACGAGAAGCAAGACTCAAGAGTTCCTCTGAACAGATTCCAGAGTCCAATACTCCGATGGATTTGATGTCTTCTTTGATTCCATTCATCATTGGTAATTCTCTCCCGTGTTCCTCGTTTGCGCTTTTGCACATCCCTAAAGATCGATTTCAACAACATTTGACATTAGAAATCCACTCCTGTGAATCACAAAACTCAGCCCTAGAAATCTTTTACCTCGATCAACAGATTCGAGAACAGGGAAGAGGATCCTCTCTTCCATTTGAGCATGCTCTACCATCAGCTCTTGTAGCTGCGTATAGCTCTTGGCGAACTTCCTAATTTCCATCTTCTGCGTCCCCACAGACGGATCCACCGCTCTTCTGCCTCCACGCGCCGCCAGATCCTCCGACCATCTCAACATCCTCTCCATGTGCCACAACATGCTCCTGTGCTGAAGCCAAATCGTCCTCACTATCAGTGGAGTCGCCTCGTCGAAACCTTCTAGGTTGAACTTCCAGATCATCAGCCGCGGCTCCGGGAATTTCTCCTCGATGTAACGGAGCAGAACCTCCTGAGATCCTGACACCGTCTCCGATCCGACCTGGATCGTCGTCTTTTGGTCTTCCGAAGGTACTAAACGCAGATGAACTTTCTTGTGAAGGAGAGCGAAGCGGAGATAGGAAGTCACCAGACTGTTCCGCGGTCCGTTCAATCTCACTGTAACGGCGGAGCTGGTCGTCGTCGTCGCCGCCGCCGCCGCCGGAGCGATTGGGAGTCCCTGGGCTGTAGAAGAGGCTACGACGGCAGGAGGTTTGACGACGAGGTCAAACGGAGCGATCTCAGCCGTGGATTTGGTAGAGGTCGAGAAGCAGGTTCCCATTTTCCTTGTGACGGAATTCGAAGAAGCAGAAAACGTGTCGGCGAAATCTAGAATCTAGAGACGAAAAAAGGAAAGCGAGAGAGAGAGAGAGAAGATGATGAAAAGGAGTGAGTTGCAAGAAATTGGAGTGAGAGAAGAAGATGAGATTGAGGCGCGTTTGTTGAGAAGAAAAAGATGTCACGCCATTATCAAACGCACAAAAGCTTTTTAGGAACATGAATTTAGTATTCTCCCCGGTTAAAGAGTTTCCCAAAAATCAAATTTAATAACATTTATTTTGTTTTTTCTCCCCTTACAAAAACAAAATAAAATGAAAAATGAGAGTGATTTCGACTCTTTGGGATTTTGCGGGATCACTGTCATAGTCGTCGTGACTACACAATTACGTTTAGTGCTGCTGAGATTTGTTTTTTTTATGCAATAGTTTCAAGCTTAATATGTCTGAAATGTTTTGATTAGATTCTAGAGATACAATACAATAGACAATGACCAATTTAGAGAGAATTTTAGCATAAATAAATAAAAATAAAAATTTAGAGAGAAAAATTAAAAATATTTCTCTTTTTATATTGTTGACTCGTACAATAACTGTATGAGGAAAAGAGAAAGAAAAAATGTTTTCCTTTATGGTTGAGATTTTTGTTTTAAGTGTTTATAGTGGAGAAAGAGATCTTCGTAATTAATTCAAATATGGCATCTAGTATCTAGTTATCAATTTTGTAGGATCTCTATATTCAATGTGAGAGATGACACTCCACATCTAATTTTTATGTTGCAGAAAGGTCTTCATGATGATAAACCCCAAATCAAAGCAATAATGTTATGTAACCAGTTCTTGTTTATTTCGAATTCAAGTTATACTGGTTCTAAGATTATGATTCATTTTCTTATGTATTTTAGATTTAGCATAGATAGAAATCTCTCTTGGACTCGCACACATCCGATTCTACTTTCTTGTAATTTATTGGGTTTAAAGACATAACATAAAATTTACATGTTTTTAGCAGCTAAATTGGAGCTGCACTTGTCATCCTAGCCATAATAGATTTATTGGTTGTGGGATGTACAACAAGTTTTGGAATTTCACAACGATGGAAACAGAGACACTTATACTTTGTTTCAAATGGTTTTGATGGTATATATATGGTTCAACATAACTTTCATCTACTTTGCTTTTCATCATTTGCTAGTTTCTAGACATAATTTTTTCCAGTTTCCACGTGGTCTTTCTTATTTGTCAATGTTCATAAACTAAAGCTTTACTCAGATCAAGGTTCACTCCTTTTTGGTTTATAGTTTTTGATGTTTCCTATTCAAAAATATAATGATATATTAACTATATAAAATCAGTATAATCATATCAAATAGTTCCAAAACATCAAATAAGTGTCATAAGTAATCATAACTTATTTGTCCTTTTTCAAAATTCATTTGTGTCTAGCTTTGAATATATTATGATTGTTATAAAATGTGAAATAATTTATTACAAAAAAACACACAAAACAACAAAAGAAAAGAAAAAAATAAGCAAAAATATCTAAGTGAAAAAATTATATATGAAGTTCCTACATAATCAACAGCGAGAAGAATGCGAATAGGAAGTTTTGGAACATCTATGTTCCCCATAAGTCATAAGCATAAAACTCTACATAAATTGAAGTTTAAAGACTTAAATCATTCATTATATCCATTAGTAGCTGAAATCACCAACTGAAAAAACGTTTATTAAAAGGTCAAAACTAAAACAACGAAAATTCGAGGAAGCAAATCATACTTTTGCAGTTCATGTCACAGGTCATAAAGACAATGTATGCCGCAGCTGAAGCGCAATGTCCGATTCTCAGTAAGAGCCAACACTGTTCTCGGACCTCCAACAAACTTCTTCATCCAGCAACATGATTTTTGTAAGTTTTTTTGGGGGATTAAAAAAAAAATATATATATATATATATATACTTTTTTAATGGTAAAATTGTTTTCTCTGGTATACTTTTTTTTTGTTTTAAGATTGTATGATCTGATATATATACTAAAAATATTTGAGAAAAATGGGTTAGGGTTTGAACTAGGGACATGGGTTACTTGTCAAAAGTCGAACCACTTCAATTATGCCATCAGACTATAAGAAATGTAAAAATGGCTAACTTAAAATAAAATAAATTCTAGAGGCTTCAAAGCTTCCTCTGCTTGGCCCAAAGACCGGCTATGTATAGTTGTATACAGTAAACGCTATTTGCTCAACAATCGTCATTTTTTGTTCATTTTTGTTCTAGCCTGGTTGTACCTGTTAGAGCATGTGCATTGGAGACATTTAAAAATGGGTGTCTAAAGAAAAAAAGAGAAGAGAGAGAGAGTTGAATAGGGTGTTTCATTAGAGACATTTTAATTTGAATGTCTAAAGAAAAAGAGAGAAAAGAGAGAGAGACACATTTTAATCTTGCTCCAATCAAAAACTTCCACATCAAGATGTCTAAACTCCAAAATTATGTCCTATATTAGACTTTTTTTGAAGATTTAGATCTTTCATCTTAAGTTTTATTAATATAATAATCTAATTAGACATGTAAATGTCTCCATTGCACATGCCCTTACCTGTAAACATGCAAATATGCGGTCTATACCTAAAAACATGTGCAAATATTTAAGTTCAAACAATTCTATCTATTAGATCGATTTATAATCCCATGCAAATATCCTTAGAAACCGCACTTAGTAGAGCATATCATCGAATTACAATAGATTCTATGGTATATTTAGAATTCACGTATGTTTTTGTTATTTGTTTGATTATGTAGTTACGTTTATCAATGTGGAGGACACTGCTTACTTTGATTATTCATACATTGAATATTTTTATTCATAATACCTTCCACTTATGTCAAATATGATTTGCTTTTTGAAAAATTGTTTGGTTCTAAATTTTGACTACACACAGTCATGATAAAAAAAACGAAGCCAATAATATAGAGATATATAAGTAGAGACTACGTATGTAATGTGGGGATAATTGAGAAGATGATCTATTTCTTTATGAAATTGATTCCATCCTTTAGCAAAAATAAAAATAAATAATTGATTCCATATCCGCTTTATAAACGAGGGACAAGTATCAGACATAGAGAAAGACTTTTGTGTCTCTTTTTATTCGCCCATGTGATCTTCGCCTCTACTTAACTCGCCTTTACGCTTCGCCTTTGATCTTTTGCTTCATCATCCACAGAGCTAAAGCCACATGAGAAGTTCTAATATGCTTTTCCAAATCCTAATCTTGGGTTTTAACATTTTAAATGTATTTAGGATTTCTTTGATTTTAAGATACATGTCGAAAATTTGAGTACGAATTTTCAACAAATTCCAGGGTTTTTACCAGGATTTCTCTCATGAATTTATGCAAATGCAAAAAAATAGCATTGATCAAAGAAGTCGGTAAAAAAGACTTTCCCCTATACAAGAATCAAATGCTGAAAATAAATGAGTCTTAAACCATATAACAAAGGGAATAATAACACGAATTTTGAAGAGCTACAGAAAAGAAATCGCTGAAAACAAACACACGCCAAAACTGCATTATGGATAAGCTTGTGGAAATGATGATGACGATGATATGTTATTATAAGTTCCAACATGTACAAACATGGGCATGCGTTTTATGTGTGTGTAAACAAGGTGATGATCAAACAGATACAAACGAAACAAAACATCATGATGAGCATTTAAAACCTCCACAAGCAACAACCCAAACGATGAGAATAAAGGACAAAACAGCACCTCCCACCATCAGCTTCATCTGCAGGCTCTGTATCCACATCTTCCTTCTTAACTGCCTCCCTTGTCTCTGGAAGCTATCCGCTTGGAACTGTAGGTTCTCGGTTTTGTCAACCAGAAGTTCGATCTTCTCTCCTCTGTCCAGAACCTGTTAACATCAACAAGAGAATCATTAAAAAGAGCTGTATCGCCTCATCGTTTCTCATAATCAGGCACCTATTGGCATACTATGACAATTTTTTGTTTACACTAACTGGTCCTAGTTTCAGATTGCCGAACCTTTCCAACACCAAAACCACTGGATTTTATCACCTGCAATTACTTTGTTTATATATTTGACCTCAACCTTAAGGCAAATAGAAACATAATCATAGTGCAAAAGCGACAGATGATATATTGTGACTTGGATCATCACACTATAGCACGATAATGAGAAGCAGGGAAGCATATCTTGTAGACTTCCACAGTAAATTCCTACCCAGATTATATGACTCATTGCTAAAACTGATGAACTAAAAATGTCTAACAGACTTAGATATTCCAGCCCAATATGTCACAGATTTACGTCGACAGGCGTCTTGAGATATAATACAGAGTCATCAGCACACAATATACCTTACCAGATATAGACTTATGAAAGAATCGTTGCAAGAAATGTTTTTGACAATTTTATCAGCAGAACTACCATGAAAAAAGAATCAAGTTATTTGGTGTCCAAAAGCGCTTCCAGAAGTTAAAACTTGTTTAGTATTCTTCTCTACAGCTTTTTTTTTTTTGGCAAAGAACGTGTGTTTATCCCTTGCAGATAAAACTGCTATCACGGTATCACCTCAAACCAAAAATACAAGAGTGGCGTATATAAATAAAAATGTCTCAGCTTGTTCGCCTTTTCCTATAACTACAAAAGCATACCTTCTCAATGTTGTCCATCATGATCCCCTTAACCTCAGTTATTTGGGCCTTCAACTTTGAAAGTTTGCTCATCTCTTCTGGATGGGTCATACAATACTGCATATGCTCCTTAAGTATAGGCCTGTCAGAGGGAACAAAAGAAGGAAGAAAAGACTAAGAGCACTGTTGCAATCTAGAACAAATGACTGATATCAGAATAGTCATGGCTACAGACAGACCCGAACTCCCTGTCAAGATTGTACGCAATGCTAAACCGATCTCCGAACAAATCATCATCTTCGTCATCATCTGCAAGAGGGTGTGGCTCATCATTCTTTATACTCGCCTCATACCGCTTCTTGAAGTCTTCCTTAACCCGTTCAAGGAACACGAAAGGAACACTTCTCCCGGTGGACTCATCAGCAACCACGAGAAACACTATATACAAATCACAAGCATCATCAAACCAGAAGTGAAAACAAAAAACAAAAAAAAGCTTCAACTATCACACAAGCAATGAATACAGAAAAAAAGAGGCTAATAATAATACTCACCAAAACCATTGTCGACAAGGAAATTGAAGGTGTGACCATCGCAAGAGTAAGTATACTTGCTGCTATTCGTGGGAAGCTTCTGCAGACATTGAACAGCAATGGTGCTAAAGTTTCCTGAATAAGGAGTATGCTCCGCTAGAACAACGGTTGCTTTCGCAACAAAGCTGTATATCAAACCCTTCTGACTCATTTTTGGCAACTGTTGAAGCCTCTAGAGAAGAAGTCAACCAATCTACAATCAGATCTGGAATGCAATTCCAGTAGATACGTAAATAAAAACGGATTCATAATCCACTGAAATATGGATAGAACAAAAATAAAAAACGAAGAACTGTGCTAGTCAATTATAGATCACTACATAAAGCAAAAACAAAATCCTGAAAAAACACCCCAGGTGATGAACAGTAAATCGCTAAATCGGTAGACAAATTACTGATCGTATCGATGAGCGATGCATAATTCAGAAGAATACCACCGAGGTAACGATTCTGTGCCGGAAAACATGATCTGGTGCTCCGATTAAGTGAAACAAACGACGTAATTTAAAGATCGGCGCTGATTTAGTTCAGGGAGAAAGCAATCCATGAAAGGAGAAGACGAAATTGAACGAGAAACAAACTCGCTTAGGAGTTGTAGAAGCAGAGCAAACATGAGCAACAGAGAGAGAGAGAGAGACTCTACCTTGAGACTTCTTGGCTTGGTGATGAAGGATTAGGCTCTAATTCTCAGGAATGCAAGAGATGATGGTGCTATATTATTCTCAGAGACCAAGTCTTTTTTAGCCGGAAACGAATTGGCATTACTTAATGCTGATTAAATTCTTAACATGTTTGGTTTGATTGTTTTTCGGTTCTTGCGGTTTAAAGTTTTTTTAAACCATATCTATTCTGGCTCATTTCGGTTTAGATATTATAGATTTTCAAAAATTTCGGTTTAAAAACTGAAGAACCCGTAACTATGTTCGGTTTACTTTAATATTTCGAATGTTTGGGTTTAGATCAGATAATTAACCGTATTTAAGTGAAACGTGGTTCGGTTAATTTTAACTGTTCTTTAATCTCCTATTCTTTGATTTGGTAACTTTTGTAAACTGCCAAAGTGAAAAAAAAATAAAAACCCATACCTTTTTGGATGTCTTGTGGGTAAATTTCATCAATAGCATGTCCTATATTTTGCTAAATCCGCAAATCTCATTAGAGAATTGATAAAAGCGTACACGCGAACAAAGTTGAAAATCTAAACAATAATATTTTATATCAAATATTTTTTTCAATCCAAAAGATATGTGGATATTGCCACAGTTTTAGATGAGCTAAAATCTGTAAAAAGCAGCAAAGTTTGGAGTAAGTGACACAAACGGGCAAACACACCAAAAACACAGTGACTCTACTACACACTTCTTTCAGACAATCTTTTAGCATGTCTGAAACACATTTCCTCTCCACATTCTCCTCCTGATATTGTAAACAAAACTATTGTCACTTTAAATGACCAATCACACTATACAATTCAAGAAGCATGCTTTGGAAAAAGAAAAAAAATATAATAAAGTTACCTTTAGTAGTTTGCTTAAGGCTCTTAGTTTGAGATATACTTCCCTTGTGGCTCCTCCAATTCCAGTTCTGAAATCGTATCGATCAGCCTCTCGGACTTGAAGCCTCAAATCCGGGTTTCTGTATGTAGTAGTTGCGGTATGCCAAACGCCACAAACGCTATATCGATCCGCGCAAGAAGATTTCCCAAGCGGCCATCTTAATCCACCTTTCACATTTGGAGCTATTACAGCTGAATCTATCAGTTCTTTAAGATTCGTAATCTCATTATCCTGGATACAATCAAAGAACTTCACATTTTAAATCTTTACCACTTGTTTAATATCCTTCATAGGGAATAGACAAAGTGAACTCACTGAGAGATTGATTAATGTCCTTTTTGAATCAACCGTCAGCCTCATGTCAAGATCTTGATCAAGGCAAGATACATCGAGGATTAAGTGCCTCAAAGCATTAAGCTCAGCCTGAAGAAGAAGCATGAAACAACTTCAGTGTCATGTTTGAAAATGTGGGAAGTGACAAGAGAGAAAGACTTGCCTTGTAGAAACTGAGTCGTTTATGTTGTTGGTCCACCATACATTTGCAAGAAATAGTTACATCAGGACGAGTTTTGTCTGATACCTAAAAAAAACAGAAACCAAACCTCACAAATTTCAAATGAAACTGGTATTAGAATTATGATTCTTTCTTACTTAATAAATAAAGACACCACCTTCACGTGATACAGCTCTTTGGTATCTTCAACAGAAAACCCCATCTTGGGTACAACTCCATACCCAATGCTTTCTACATAAGGCTTTGGGACATTTGTATGAAATGATTTCTTCAATTTTTCGAAAGCCCTTTTAGTTAACGGACCATCTCTTAAAGTTTCTGATGAATTAGCTCTGCACCATTATAATACAGTGTTTGTATGTTAATGTGAAAGTCACGTATTCGATCAACGCTAATTCAATTCACCAAAGAAATAACTACAACTGCCCATACCAAGATCATAAACCTATCCAAAATCACTAACTTCATTTTTTGTTAGGTCTCTAAGTCTAACTAACCGACTCAGCTACAATACACTGCAAACCAACAAAGGTAATTACAATGCTCCTCCATTAGACCAACACAAGGCTTATCAGTTATCACTAATCTGCACCATATAATACAGTGTTTGTGTGTGCAAGAAAATCGAGGAGAAGTCAAAACTATTTTACCCATTGAATACAACTTTCCCAAATCGAGCGATCAGTCTGAGATTGACATCCTCTGATCCAAAAAGTAAAAGCGTCTTCTTTGCCCTATCAAATCCCAATATAAGACCATCCTCCACCTTCTCTGTTACCCATAGCCATGGAGTTTCCAGTTTCACGAAATCGCTCTTCGCTAAGATTACCAGCGATTTGTCTTCCGAACCTCTCCTCCATTCTGAAGAAACGGGCACGAGTTGGAAGTTGCTGTTGTCCTCTGAACCAACGAGAAACCATCTGGAAATGCAATCGTTCGCGTAGATTATCTTTGTATTAATATTCCCTTTTGTAAGAGGAGAAGGTGGAACAGAGGATGCTCTGATTGCAACATTTTCATGTCGTTTATGTGGTGGAACGTAAGACATCTCTGGAAAAAAAAAAAATCATATGATCAAGAATACTAACATGTTTCCGATAAATTTTACCCACGAAAATGCATATCGGAGTAGCCACGAATGGGAGAAGAAGAAGAAACACAAGCATACCTTTGATCTGTTCGACGATTAGAGAAGAGGAAACTGGAAAGACGCAGTGAAGTGAAGTGGAAGAGACGAGACGGTCCTGTGTCTTTATCAATAGCTTTTTAGCCTTGGAAAAGTACACAATAATAATATCTCATTAGTTTTTCAATATCCGTATTATGGGAACGTCAACTTTTAGATCATTTTTAACTCGGGAGTATATTAACCATTTAAAATAGATGTTCGGGAAAGTGCATGATATATATTTCAAAAAATTGTAGTATTGTCGGAAGTTGCAATATTGATCATCCTTCTTGTTATTGCCTAATTGGATTTTGTTTCGAACTATGTGAAAAAAAAAACAAAAAAATTTGGTTTGATCATCTACTTTTATATCTAATGTTACAAAAATGTGTCAAAACTAGTGTAACACCCCGACCGCCCCTACCGGCGAGTCACCCATTCCTCAGTCGGGCTCGTGGGTCCCGTTCCTGTCCGACGGTCGGTGTGTTATTTTTTTCGATGGCCCGACCGACTGATTTATTTGTCCCTGCAATCACCACGTGACATTATCCCGTGTTTTGACCTCACTCACACGGTTTCGCAGAGGACTTCCCGGAAAGTCACCCATCCTAGTGCTACTCCAGCATAAACACGCTTAACTATGGAGTTCTCTTAGGGTAAGTGACCGGAAAAGGTAAGTGCACTTTGATGACATAGGTAGCTAAATCAATCCATTTAAACTTATTCAAATGGGCCGGGCCCGGGTCGTTACAATTCTCCCCCACTTAACGGGAATTCGTCCCCGAATTCTCATCCCGCCAGTGTGAACCACCCCAAGACAGTCTCCTGGGACAGAACCAGTTTGACTTCCCTTGGCTCTGATACCACTTGTAACACCCCGACCGCCCCTACCGGCGAATCACCCATCCCTCAGTCGGGCTCGTGGGCCCCGCCCCTGTCTGACGGTCGGTGCGTTATTTTTTTCGATGGCCCGGCCGACTGATTTATTTGTCCCTGCAATCACCACGTGACCTTATCCCGTGTTTTGACCTCACTCACACGGTTCCGCAGAGGACTTCCCGGAAGGTCACCCATCCTAGTGCTACTCACGCTTAACTCTGGAGTTCTCTTAGGGTAAGTGACCGGAAAAGGTAAGTGTACTTTGATGACATAAGTAGCCAAATCAATCTATTTAAACTTATTCAAATGGATCAAGCCCGGGTTGTTACAACTAGCCACGTTTCCAGAAATGTGATTAAAAGTTTTTATTTTAGCTTATTTGATAGCAAAATATATATCGTTGCTTGAGAAACATAATGATGATTTCTAATGTATTTAAAATAGATACCAAAACCGTGAAAGAGGAGTTTACGTACAACCTGCGGTCTTTGGAGCCTAGTTGACATCCGTGGCTATAAATTAAGTATCCAGATAGTTCGTGTACAAATGTAAGTGCTGTGCTCTAAGAGCATCTCCAACCCACAATTGCATTTTGCATTGCAAAATGCAATAATTGCAAAATGCAATTGGATTTCTCTCCAACCCATAATTGCATTTTCCATGTGAAAAGGAATATTTTTAGGTATATTCTTTTTCCTATTTTATTATTAATTGCTAATTATACCTATTTTATTTTAAATTTACAAATTGACCCAATTATTTATTTTCTCTCAAAATTTCCATAAATTATGATATTTTTTAAATTTCATTATTATAATTTAAAAAACACATTACACTACATAAAATGATAAAAAAATTAATTTAATTTAAGCATCCTCATTTGAATATTCTATCATTGTTGTTCTATATTTATTTTCTGTTATTTTTAAGTTTAGTACTTTTTAATTATTATAAATTTAGTATTATGTTTTTATATTTTCTATTAAATAATGTTATTTGCATTTTAATTTTATATATATTATAGTGTCTTAATATTTATACTCATAAAAAAGAAATTATCATCAAAATAATTATTTATAAGTGTAAAAGTAAAAGTATCTAAAATTTGAAGGACTATTTTATAAATAAAAAAGTTCAATTGCAAAATGCAATTGAAAATGAGATGGTTGCATATTTGAAACCAAAAATGGCATTATACCATTTTGCAATTGAAAATGAGATTGGGTTGGAGCTAAATTTATTGCAAAATGCAATTTGGCACCAAATTTGGTATTGGGTTGGAGATGCTCT
>JAHZTW010000002.1:106358323-106641980 GCA_020283515.1 Alliaria petiolata | reverse complement strand
TCTCAACTGCTCTCACGCGTAATTGCAGGGGCATATGACAGCGAAGAAGCAGCAGCCCATACGTACGATCTAGCTGCTCTCAAGTACTGGGGACCCGACACCATCTTGAATTTTCCGGTAAATTAATTTTTTTTTTGGGGAACACAAGTCCAACAATCAGATTGATGCATGTTCGTGTTGTTTCGAATCTCGATTTGGTGTTAATAATTTTTTTTGGGGGGAAGAGCAGCTTGAGACGTACACGAAGGAACTGGAGGAAATGCAGAGAGTGACAAAGGAGGAATATTTGGCTTCTCTCCGCCGCCAGAGCAGTGGTTTCTCCAGAGGCGTCTCTAAATATCGCGGCGTCGCTAGGTTCCTCTTTCTTCCCTTTGTCATTTTCTTTTTAATTTAATGTTGTTTATTACTCCTTTTGATTTTTCGGAATTTACGCCAAAATTGAGAAATTAGTTTTTTTCACTTAAAAAATAAATTAGGAAATTTAGAAAAAAAAAAAAAGCTGGACCTTTTTCTTCCTGAAGATTTGCTTTTAGAATATTCTCACTTTCTTTTATAAAAAAAAAAACTAAAATCATAATTAACTTTTGTTCGAGTACTTTCCCTGCAAAAATCGAGATGTTTATTGTACAAATGTGAGTGTTATAACTTGACGTTCACAAATGCTTGTTTTATGTATTAGACATTTTTTTTACTCTTTTTATATTCTCGAAAAACGAGAATTTTTTTTTTAAAAAATGTAAAATTATGGAAAAACAGGCATCACCATAACGGAAGATGGGAGGCTCGGATTGGAAGAGTGTTTGGAAACAAGTACTTGTACCTCGGCACCTATAGTACGTACCTACTTTTCCCTTTTTCTATTTTTTTTATTTTTAGTTGATTAACTATTTTCAGATTTATAATATAAAAAAATTGTTAGAAATCGTTAGCATAATCGAATATTTTTAAACTACCGGGCATAACGGATCCTTTTGTTTGTTTTTTTATTAGTCTGATCTTTGATTAAAAAATTGAGTGTGATAATGTTTTGACTAGTTTTTATAACAGTCTGTTTATATAATATACTATATTAATTTGTTTAGTTAGACAATTAGGGAGACAGTGGGCTTTGAATATTACATACACACACTCACCGACTCACGTGAGGCGAGAGTTTTGACATCATGTCCCATCAACTCACCCTAATTGATGTTTATCTTTAATCAAATCAAACTTTTTTTTTCTTTCCCATCTATTTTTTTATTACCTGATCCCTGCAAAATTACCTTTAAAATTCTGCATTTTTTTGTGGATCCGATACTCTGAATTCAAAAATTGAGAACTCTGCACAAGGAATATTACCAACTCTTTATTCAAAAGTATTTACCATTTTTAATTGTTGTGATCGGGTCCTTAGATTATCAAGGGACCTAATCTTCTCCAAACTAATCTCAAACTACATATTTTAAAAACTTACGTTTTTTTGTTTTGTTTTCAAACTCAAGATTTTTTCTTCGGATTCAGTTTTGCAAAAATATAGGTAGTGTTGAGTGTTCTATAAACAAGGATACATATTATTCTTATTTTGTTTAAAACAAAAAGAAAATGAAATTAGTAGATGTAAAAATGTGTAGAATAATGTAATAATGTTACAAGTGTAAAGGCGCGTGTAGCGCGTAGGTCACGTGATAGCACTCTCACTCCATAAAAAAAGACAAAATAGTTCAGAGGCTAGGACCAAACTCGAGGTCGATCTGGTTTTTTTTTTCTTCCTTTTTGTTGGTTTATTAAAATGGGTTTTAAGTCTTTAAGAGTTGAACTTGAGACTGTTCTCAGTAGGAGTCACGAGCCCTCACGTGCATTTTTGATCTCTCTCTCTCTCTAGTCTCTACCATATCTTTCGTCTTGTCGTCCGAACAAAATCTGCTCTTCTTTTATTTTATTTTTCTTAAAAGATAAAATTATTGTCTTTTGCTTCAAAGAAAATCGTCTAGATTATTATGGAAATTACAAAGGTACCTAACTTGGTACTTAATAGCGATAGTTATTGACTCTAGAGGTAGGTGTTTGTTTATTGTTAAATAATTAGTAATCGTACGTTCGTGTATTATTATTATTTTACATACAATTATTGCAATTAATTAGCAAGAAATTTGGACTCATTTTAGTGTTTAGAGCGGCGGGGTGGAGGAGAAATGGTCTCGTACACGCCTCAGCTATATACGCATCACACAAATAGTGTAACCCTAGTTGTCCCCACGAACACGTCACTCAATTCTCTAGATTTTTGTCTTTATTAGGTATCATAAATACTTTCTAAAATTTCAAGGAAGAAACGACAAAGTTAGAAATACTTATTTTTAAACACATGTTTGGGCTTATTTGGTTATTAGCACTTAATTAGCAAGCTATGTGAAATAAACAATTTGCGGTACAGTAACTTCAAAACGCTGACTCTGCTTTAATGGAATTGTGTAGCATTGTCTTAATTTTGAAGTTTTTGGCTTATAAACTTGTAATTCATTGGTTGCAGATACGCAGGAGGAAGCTGCGGCGGCATATGACATGGCGGCGATAGAGTACAGAGGTGCGAACGCGGTTACAAATTTCGACATTAGCAATTACATCGACAGGCTAAAGAAGAAAGGCGTTTTCCCGTTCCCTGTGAACCAAGCCAATCATCAAGAGGCAATTCTTGCTGAGGCCAAACAAGAAATCGAAACGAGAGAAGCGAAAGAAGAGCCTAGAGAAGAAGTGAAACAGTACGTGGAAGAAGAACAGCAAGAAGCAAAAGAAGAGAAAACAGAGCAACAAGAAGAAGTAGAGTTTGGATACAAGGAAGAAGAGGCTGTCGTCACTTGCTGCATAGATTCTTCAGCCATTATGGAAATGGATCGTTCTTCAGACAGCAATGAGCTGGCTTGGAACTTCTGCATGATGAATTCGGGGTTTGCACCGTTTTTGACAGATCAAAAGCTCTCGAACGA
Source organism: Alliaria petiolata (assembly GCA_020283515.1). Lineage (NCBI taxonomy): Eukaryota > Viridiplantae > Streptophyta > Magnoliopsida > Brassicales > Brassicaceae > Alliaria > Alliaria petiolata. Next base: position 106,639,014 of record JAHZTW010000002.1, on the reverse strand, counting down.
GAATCCAATCGAGTATCCGGAGCTTTTCAACGAGATAGGATTTGAGGATAACATTGACTTCATGTTCGACGAAGGGAAGACTGACTGCTTGAGCTTGGAGAATCTGGATTGTTGCGAGGTTGTCGTGGTCGGGGGAAGAGAAAGCCCGACTTCTTCGTCTTCTCCGTTGTCTTGCCTTTCTACTGACTCTGCTTCGTCAACAACAACAACAACCTCTGTTTCTTGTAACTATTCTGTCTGAGAGAGAGCTTTGCATTCTAGGTTGAATTCCTATTTCTTTTGCTTCTTCTTCTTCTTCTTCTTGTTGGGTTCTGCTAGGGTTTGTATTTCATTTCAGGGCTTACTCGTTGGTTCTGAACAATCAATGTCTTGGCCTCTTCTTCCCCTCTTTCTTTTCTAATGTTTTTAAGTTTAGAAACTAAATGAACCATTAAAAGGGAAGAGAAGTAGAGAAGTTGACAGATTGCATCATAGCCCCAACCACAAAACGATATCATTATGCAAAGAGAAGTTTCAAGGACTCTTAGAGAAAGGGAGGGTTTCCAGAGGATTGAACAAAAGTCCATTGTTCCCAAAAAAGGCTTGAACATAGGAATGACGACGACCACGCTTTATAGAGGTCAAACCAGTATAATGGTTTTGATTTATAATTTTTTTTTGGTCGGAATGTTACTCTTAATAACGAACCATATATGTATAAGTAGGAAGTCGCGTCACTTTGTGGAGAAGTGATCTATTAGCTTCGGTAGATTGGAGGAAGGACAGAGCAGGTTGTGCATCATAGATGGATTCAGAAACTTCGCGATGGTGTTTGTTGGACGGAAAGCTCCGCGATTGAAGCCAAGAGACAGGCCATTGACGGCGCAGGCTTGAACGGTGACGTCTCGCAAGCATGTCCTCACGATGCCACGTAGCAGAAGCTGGCATCCTTAGTTTCCACGTGTAATTGACGTGCTGAATTGTAACAAGAATAGATTTCATTACATGTTGGGGTTTTATAGGCCTGGATCCTGAAATTGTACCACTATCTTGCCCATTGGGCTTTAATCTATAAAGAGAGGGAGTCAATAACATAATAATATATATCATACATAAAGTCTTGAAAACATTCCATCCACAAGAAGTCTAAGCAGCAAGCTACTGATCACGCAATCCATAGTTCTTAAGGTTTTAAAAATACATAAGTAAAGAAACATGACAGTTTACGGTTTTAAGCAGCACCGGTCTTATGCTTTTAAGTAGTTATTAATTAGATAGATAATTGATATCACCAGCAAGCCTTTTAGCCCTTGCATTACTCAAGAAGGTGGAAGGTAATGATGTCAGACGCAGAGGCTGCATGAAGGGCATGGTTGGGGTAATGGTGGTGATGGTTCTGGTGGAAACGAAGCGCGTACGCACGTGACCCTTCGATTTGATATCCTAGAACCGAATCGTAGTCTCCTCCATTGTCTACTAGTCCATAGTGAGGGTCTTCTGCTCTTAGTTCCTATATTTCATCAAAAGACATTTTAAGGTATTGAGATACTAAAAATAGTAGGCATTGCCGAATCCATGAAAGGTAAGTTCAGAAGTTGATGAAAACTAAGTGATGAACTTTCCTTTTTGGTAAAGTGGAATCGGACATCGATGGTGGTTAATTACAAGACACTGCTTAAATCAATTGTCTATAGGTGCAAGAGGGGACCAAAGCTATAAACGGGTTTAGTTTGCTTTCCGTCGATTTTTTAACGGAGCTCCGTTAGCTTCTAAAGTTTGTTTATGTTTACACGTTAACGACACACTAAGCGGCGTTTGAAAACGTCAAATCTGTGCAGGTGGATTTGGTTGGCTTTTTGCCCTTACCCTAGAGAAAACTAAAGTTTTAAGTGTGAACCAAGTTTTTTATTTTGTTGTTAAAAGCTACTTTTGTTTGATCATTTAGGAAACCTTAGATATATATATTTTCTTTTTGTGATTTGATGTGAGTTCCATGTAATCTTATATCTGTTTCCTAATCTAAATGATTACAAATAACTATCAAGATTTGCCTTTTAAGTAAGTGTTCCAGCTGGGAAAACCTAAACCAAGGATTTAATAAGGCATTAGGAAGTTGAGAGAAAAGTCATTGTTTGTACCTAGTTTGTAGACAAGTGCTTTGGTTAAGAATCGATCTTCGGTACACTTGGATGGATACCATCAACCAAATCAGATATGCACCTTACAATTATATATAAACAAGATCAACAAACATGATTTACGTACAACCTATTTAATGCCAATCCGATTTCATTGGCAACCACTCGCATTCGCTATACATGTGTTAAAAAAGTGAAGAAACTTGGACGTTTTCTCGCGTTTGACAAATTAGTATCGTTTTGGAACTTAATTGGCCACAGTATTAAACCACTTTGACTTCTATTTAAATTAAGGGATCAGTGCGAGTGTCGAGAAGATCGAAACCAATCATTTACATTGACAGGGATATATCCAACAATTTTTTTTTGTATCAAAAATCCAAGAGCACTCATTCTTCGGTACAAACACAACAAGTTCAGTTGCAATCGAGTTGTATTTTAAGATTAACGCTTAAAAAAACTGGGTCATCTATGCATGTTGCGGAACTACAGACATAAAAAAAAAGATCTACAGACACATGTTCCTGTGGTTAAGGTAACATTACACAAGAGAAACATCATTCAACTTCACAAGCGAATACACAAAGAACACTCACTCTCGTTCTGGTCTCAGTTCCCTTTCCCTGTTCTCTTCAGGTACTCTATCATGCGCCTTTGGTTTGTCTCAAATATAAAAGGCATTCCCCGTATCTGCGCAACAAGACAATATAACTCGCGGGTTTCAGGAGATAGAAGCGTGAGTTACTATTCTAATGTAATGATCAAAAAGTGTGTCCAGGATCAAACCTCAATCAGACAATCAGATTTGAGGATCAAACTCTGTCCAGGATCTACTTCCTTATCATTTATTGAGATGGAATACTTCCCCAGGTTTTTCATATGAAACGACCCATCATCACCCAACCGTATGATCGCCTGCATTCAACAGCCAAATCACACATAAACACAAGGTTGTTACAAATTGTGGGTTTTTTTTTCTTCTTCTCATACAATCCAGCACTTGAAAAATAAAATAGAAGCATCTACTATTGGCCAACCTGCCGTCGAGATATTTTGCTGCCCCGCTTTTCTCTTCCCAAATCAATGTCCACCGCGAGATCTTCTGTTGATCTACCCACCAAAACCTGTGCCAAGAAAGAAACAATCACCATTACAAGTGATACTATAATTCTTAAGAAGTTTAAAGCATATAACGACAATACTTTAAAGACTACCAAATGAATAGGATCATCATACCTCAGGCTTCTTGATGTAGTGTTTTGAATATCTACCATATAAAACAGCGAATGCACCACGGGAAGCAATGGCTCTTTGCATATATGAATAAGCAGCCTGTTCGAGTCTTATAATCGTTCTTTTCATGTCTTGGCTCTGATACTTGGAGACTGCAAGTGAAAACGTTTAAAGAATGTAGATAGAGTAAAGTAACAAGAGTTTTGCTGAATGAGTAGGGATGCTCAATTACCTTCAAGATCAAAATTATCTTGGTCATCAGGATCCAAGTCCATGTCGAGTATCTGAAATCAATAGAGCTTTAATTAGGAGTAAATATATAATGGAGCCATAACGCTCAAGAATAAGGGTGAAAGTCGACAGTTACCATAGCCTCAATGTCAGAATAATTCGGTAAGTCCTCGTCACTCTCAAAAACATGCCCGTCTGCTTCTGTTTGAGTGATCTCCTGCTCAGGGCCTGAAATCTCTATCAGGCCAACATCAGCATCTTTTGCATGTGGCACTTCATTTATAGGTAGTACATCTTTTTCCTCTTTACTGTTTCCACCATCCTTCTCGTGGTAGCTTCCATGACCATCCTTCTCGTGGTAGCTTCCATGACCATCAATTCTGACGACAAGATTTCCAGTGGCCATCTCTCTGTTTCCATCTTTCGTACCAGCACCGTCAGAAAGCAGTGTGTGTGAGCCTGCCTGTGTAGAACCAGCAGAACCACCAGGAGCAGCAGTATTATGTGGCTCAGGAGGACTAGCCAATGCCCTGAATTTGATACCTTGACTTGGTTGACCTATCTCTGGCTTTCCTTGAGAAGACCCTTGTAAACGTCCTGGAATCTTCTTTTGTGTCTGGAGTTCATTTCTTTCCCTAGTGGCAGAGAGATCTTTAACACATGAAGTTATTGGATTATTTGTATCTTTAAAGTTCCGCCGGGCTAACGAAGACACTGACATTGGATGGCAGTTGTTGGACTGAAAAATGTCATCATTACACGGAATATCAGGATCTTCTTGGTTTAATAAACAGCAGATGACACCATCAACAATCTCAGGATGAGGATCTAAAGCAGCTGAGTTAGGCATCACATGAACATCCGGACCTGGATCTACTGGATGAGTTTGTGCGCTGGAAGGATCTTGCTCGGTGGAAATAAGCAAAGCCCCACTATTTGTATCATTTGTCGGGTTCACCAACAGTGAGCTAAGACCATCATAATACGACTTGTCAACCTCTTTGCCATCTACATCCATGAACGGTTCCTCGTCTTCGAAAAGAGAAGTNTAATCTAGATTTTAATTATGATAAATCTAATTATCATAAAAGAAGGATAATTAATTCGCCAAAATTTTAGAATATATATATAAAGCATTAAGAATAAAAATAATTCAGATAAGAATATTAAAACATATATATCTCGAAATATTAATAAAAATAAATTTTATTTTTTCTTTACAGATTACTCGATTTTGTTTTTCATTTATTTTTACGGGTTTAAAATATTTTATTGAAAACCCGCATACATGCGGATCCTACTCTAGTATAATAATAATATATCATACATAAAGTATTGAAAACATTCCATCCACAACAAGTGTCTAAGCAGCAAAGCTACTGATCACGCAATCCATAGTTCTTAAGGTTTTAAAAATACATAAGTAAAGAAACATGACAGTTTACGGTTTTAGCAGCACCGGTCTTATGCTTTTAAGTAGTTATTAATTAGATAAGATAATTAATGATATCACCAGCAAGCCATTTAGCCCTTGATTACTCAAGAAGGTGGAAGGTAATGATGTCAGACGCAGAGGCTGCATGAAGGGCATGGTTCGGGTAATGGTGGTGATGGTTCTGGTGGAAACGAAGCGCGTACGCACGTGACCCTTCGATTTGATATCCTAGAACCGAGTCGTAGTCTCCTCCGTTGTCTACTAGTCCATAGTGAGGGTCTTCTGCTCTTAGTTCCTATTTCATCAAAGACATTTTAAGGTATACATATTGAGAATTAAGATCCATATTCCACATAACAAAACCCAACATTGTTATATCAAAGATGACATGACCTGTTTGATACATGATCTCATTCGCTAAAAGAAAACATAAGCGTGGCTTAATCACCACACATTTCTATCATATCCTTTTTTAATTATATATATTGGCTCCCCATGCATGTATTATGCCTACAACAAAACGAAAGGATAAGAAAAAATAGGAAACAAGAGATATTACCAGCTCATGTATGAGATTCTTTTGTATGTCTTGTTGACTTTTGTTCTGCAATTGAGTAAACCACAAGAGAAACAATGAAGAGACAGAAATGATTGAGACTCTTTTAGTGTCTAATCCACTTTACTTTCATTTAGCGATTATGTCATAACTATTATTATACGCTTAGTTTTTTTTTTTCCTTTTATCGATTAGCTTGACTAAATCCGACAGTTTCCAAAAACAAGATGCTGATATCTTGATTAAAAAAGAACTACTAATTTCCTTACCAAATTATAGTACTTTTAAGCATTAAAGACAATATTATGGTAGACAAAAAGGAAATATAAAGTTATGTTTGGAAAGTTGGATCATTTAAAACATTTGATGTGAGATCTTGACCGATTTTATATGGTTTTCCTAGGAAAAAGTGCTGATAGCAGTTTTAGCAAGTGTATGATTTCAGTTTACACAAAATTATTGAGACAATATAATTATGATAAAATGCAAAAATGAGTGAAGATAGAAGAAGCTATGACCTTTTTCTTGGTGGTCTCGATCTGATTCCCAAGGGATTTAATCTGTAGCATTAACATATATCGATTATAAAAAAACGCTCACATATATTATCCAACAGTAAACTACTATATGTTTCCTTTTCTAACCTAACACAACAAAAGTCATTTATCTATATTATAAACTCAAGAAAATATCAAAACCAGAAAACGAAAGAACATATACATGATTAATTAAAACCCTAGATTCTAAGGGCAAAATATGATGATACCTTGCGCTCGCGGACGAGTTTGAAAGTGTTTTCCATTTCTTCCTCAAGACTACGCAGCTCCTGGACATCAAGTTCGTCCAAACACTCACCTAGCCTCTGCCTACAATTTTAACAAATTATATATATTTCGTGATTTTGTGTTGTAAATTTCTTGTAAAAAAAAAAGAAAGAATTTGTTTTCTCAATTTAAATTGCCTTTTAATTAAGAGACAGAGATGAGAGAAGAGAAAGAAACAAAATACTTGATCTGAGTACGGAGATTTCTATTTGTCTCCAACAGTTTTCTCTTGGTTTCTTGCATTCTCTGCAACAACGAATCACCAATTTCACCAAACCAGAAAACTACATACCAAGAACAAGAAGAAGAAGGATCTAAAAAGAAGAAAACCTCATAGTGAGTGCTCCAAACATCAACATCAGAAACTGTTTGGTACAGATCTATAATCTCCTTCGTTCTATAACCAACAAATACACACACGCAACAAAAAAAAAACTCGTTTATTAAATTGAAGAACACAAACGCAATTTAGTTTAATTTATGAGCAGTGTTTAGAGGGATCGTTTACGTGGTGTTAGGGCTGATAAACTCATGGAGCTTGTTGGAGCTAGAGAACATGATAATCGAAACCCTAGCATCACACAAAACGGTGAGCTCGTGAGCTTTCTTGAATAAACCATTTCTTCTCTTTGAATACGTCACTTGTCTGTTCGTCTGGTTCTCTATCCTCTTGATCTGGATCTTTCCTCTCGCCATTATTCTTCTCTCTCTTTTTTAATTTCTGTTTACTTTTGATATTTTGTTGAAGAGAGAGATGGCGGAGAGGACAAAGAGATGTAATAAGAAGTGAAATAGAAAAGAGAGAGAGAGTTGAAGAAGTAAAGGACCCACTTGAGATACTAAAAATAGTAGGCATTGCCGAATCCATGAAAGGTAAGTTCAGAAGTTGATGAAAACTAAGTGATGAACTTTCCTTTTTGGTAAAGTGGAATCGGACATCGATGGTGGTTAATTACAAGACACTGCTTAAATCAATTGTCTATAGGTGCAAGAGGGGACCAAAGCTATAAACGGGTTTAGTTTGCTTTCCGTCTATTTATTAACGGAGCCCCGTTAGCTTCTAGAGTTTGTTTATATTTACACGTTAACGACACACTAACCGGCGTTTGTAAACGTCAAATCTGTGCAGGTGGATTTGGTTGGCTTTTTGCCCTTACCCTAAAGTAAACTAAAGTTTTAAGTGTGAACCAAGTTTTTTATTTTGTTGTTAAAAGCCACTTTTGTTTGATCATTTAGGAAACCTAGATATATATATATATATATATATATATTTTTTTTTCTTTTTGTGATTTGATGTGAGTTCCATGTAATCTTATATCTATTTCCTAAATCTAAATGATTACAATAACTATCAAGATTTGCCTTTTAAGTAAATGTCCAGGGAAAACCTAAACCAAGGATTTAATAAGGCATTAGGAGGAAGTTGGGAGAAAAGTCATTGTTTGTACCTAGTTTGTAGACAAGTGCTTTGGTTAAGAATCGATCTTCGGTACACTTGGATGGATACCATCAACCAATGTGAGTCAAGAAGATCGTAACCAATCATTTACATTGATAGGATATATCCAACAATTTTTTTGTATCAAAAATCCAAGTACACTCATTCTTTGGTACAAACACAAGAAGTTCAGTTGCAATCGAGTTGTATTTTAAGATTAACGCTTAAAACTGGGTCAACTATGCATGTTGCGGAACTACAGACATAAAAAAAAAGATCTACAAACACATGTTCCTGTGGTTAAGGTAACATTACACAAGAGAAACATCATTCAACTTCACAAGCGAATACACAAAGAACACTCACTCTCGTTCTGGTCTCAGTTCCCTTTCCCTGTTCTCTTCAGGTACTCTATCATGCGCCTTTGGTTTGTCTCAAATATAAAAGGCATTCCCCTTATCTGCGCAACAATACAATAACTCGCGGGTTTCAGGACATAGAAGCGTGAGTTACTATTCTAATGTAATGATCAAAAAGTGTATCCAGGATCAAACCTCAATCAGACAATCAGATTTGAGGATCAAACTCTGTCCAGGATCTACTTCCTTGTCATTTACTGAGATTGAATACTTCCCCAAGTTTTTCATATGAAACGACCCATCATCACCCAACCGTATGATCGCCTGCATTCAGCAGCCAAATCACACATAAACACAAGTCTGTTACAATTTGTGTTTTTTTTTCTTCTTCTCGTACAATCCAACACTTGAAAAATAAAATAGAAGCATCTACTATTGGCCAACCTGCCGTCGAGATATTTTGCTGCCCCGCTTTTCTCTTCCCAAATCAATGTCAACCGCGAGATCTTCTGTTGATCTACCCACCAAAACCTGTGCCACGAAAGAAACAACCACTATTACAAGTGATACTATAATTCTTAAGAAGTTTTAATCATATAACGACAATACTTTAAAGACTACCAAATGAATAGGATCATAATACCTCAGGCTTCTTGATGTAGTGTTTTGAATATCTACCATATAAAACAGCGAATGCACCACGCGAAGCAATGGCTCTCTGCATATATGAATAAGCAGCCTGTTCGAGTCTTATAATCGTTCTTTTCATGTCTTGGCTCTGATACTTGGAGACTGCAAGTGAAAACGTTTGAAGAATGTAGATAGAGTAAAGTAACAAGAGTTCTGCTGAATGAGTAGGGATGCTCAATTACCTTCAAGATCAAAATTATCTTGGTCATCAGGATCCAAGTCCATGTCGAGTATCTGAAATCAATAGAGCTTTATTTAGTAGTAAATATATAATGGAGCCATAACGCTCAAGAATAAGGGTGAAAGTCGACAGTTACCATAGCCTCAATGTCAGAATAATTCGGTAAGTCCTCGTCACTCTCAAAAACATGCCCGTCTGCTTCTGTTTGAGTGATCTCCTGCTCAGGGCCTGAAATCTCTATCAGGCCAACATCAGCATCTTTTGCATGTGGCACTTCATTTATAGGTAGTACAACTTTTTCCTCTTTACTGTTTCCACCATCCTTCTCGTGGTAGCTTCCATGACCATCAAATCTGACGGCAAGATTTCCACTGGCCATGTCTCTGTTTCCATCTTTCGTACCAGCACCGTCAGAAAGCAGAGTGTGTGAGCATGCCTGTGTAGAACCAGCAGAACCACCAGGAGGAGCAGTATTATGTGACTCAGGACTAGTCAATGCTTTGAATTTGATAGCTTGACTTGGTTGACCTATCTCTGGCTTTCCTTGAGAAGATCCTTGCAAACGTCCTGGTATCTTCTTTTGTGTCTGGAGTTCATTTCTTTCCCTAGTGGCAGAGAGATCTTTAACAGATGAAGATATTGGATTATTTGTATCTTTAAAGTTCCGCCGGGCTAACGAAGACACTGACATTGGATGGCAGTTGCTGGACTGAAAAATGTCATCATTACACGGAATATCAGGATCTTCTTGGTTCAATAAACAGCAGATAACACCATCAACAATCTCAGGATGAGGATCTAAAGCAGCTGAGTTAGGCATCACATGAACATCCGGATCTGCATCTACTGGATGAGTTTGTGCGCTGGAAGGATCTTGCTCGGTGGAAATAAGCAAAGCCCCACTATTTGTATCATTTGTCGGGTTCACCAACAGTGAGCTAAGACCATCATAATACGACTTGTCAACCTCTTTGCCATCTACATCCATGAACGGTTCCTCGTCTTCGAAAAGAGAAGTTGAAAGCTGTGCCAGGAAACAATCAGTGCTAACCATTGTGGTTTTCGGCTCATGATCAGATATCTCTAGTTTCTGCTTGGAATCTTGATGATCCGCATCACTTTCAGAAGGACCTGCATGTTCAGTGAATTTGAGATTTTCTCCTCCTACGTAGGAGATGTTTCCCTGTAAATGATCTTCTGGCACAACATGATTTGTCACGCATCCGCCATCAGCCAAGATATCTGGGAATGCATTGTGGATAATATCCATGTGAGAGTCTTCAAGACCAAGATGTGTTGCATCACCATTATCCATGAAATGGCTGTCATTTGGTGGAACGAGAAAACCTAGATCCAAGGAATTGAATGACTCTGTGCGAAATTTCTTCCGCAAGGATTGATAAGTAGTTCTGAGCTTTTCTGCCGTCCTCTTCCTAGATGAACTCTTGTATTCTTTTGAATATCCAGTTCTAGCAAACTTGGTAGGAAAATTAGGGTTAGTTCGCTCAAGCTCAGTCATCCGAAAAGCCGCCTCTGCAGAAACTACTGGATCATATAGGAGTGCATGCCATCGATCTTGCAGTTCTCTGATACAAAATCTTCTAGAAAACTGCACAGCGCCTTTAGCAAGCGATTCCAAAGATGCACCAGCCTGAAAAATCAATTAAGGAGATCAATTCACTTAATTGCTAGACTATACCAAACACTGCGATAAGATATCAACTGGATCAAACAAAAAATTGACATGAAATTTTGAATGATATCTGCAGTTAACCTTGTTGACAGTCAAAAGTGATAAGCACTAATGTTTCCAGATACCTCGTTTAAGCAATTTGATAACACATGAATGCATTCAGACAAACCCTTTGTTGAGATGGTGGCTCAATCCAACAACAGATATTGCATTTTCCAGTAATAGAGACTGGAAACAGAGAAATGTGAAGGAAACGAGAGTTCACCTCTATGGCGTTCTTTAGAAGCAGGTCGTCTTCGGGAATCCACGGAACTACCTGAGCAAGAGCTCCCATGTTCGAATTTCTCTTCTCTTAGGAAAGCTTTCATGTGGGAGGGGTCTAAGAGATGGTGAAGGAGATAAGACGCTTGGCGGCTCTTGACCGTGGCGATTATGCCATATTCGGTATAAAAATCGGATTTCTAAGACAAACTTCAGATAAAGAGGAAGTGGAAATCGCGTGTGAAGATTCAAGTGGAGTCTTAGAGAACGAGATTAGGCACAAAGGGGAGGGCGCTCGGGGAATCCCCAGATCGGAGAGAGGAGGTGGTTCGATGAAGATGAGCCCGGCAGTGATGCGTAACTCTTCTTGCTCTGGGAAGAGGGGAAGAATTTGAGAAAAGGTCTGGGCCGAGCCCAAGCCCAAAACTAGTTTCTGAATTCCTTGGTATTGAGAAGAACCCAGTCACTAGCCCACCGAAGCCTTCAGAAAGCCATGCTACAACCGGTTTGGAGTCTTTCAAGATTTGCAAGTTTCATTTGGGTACGATCATGGCCGAAGTGGCGTTTTAGACATTTTTTTATATGGATGATCCTAAAGTTATAATTTTTTATTCGGATAATCGAAAGCAATTCACAACAAAGATGCCTCAATCTCTGTTTGATCTTTATCATTTTACATTGAAAAGACGCAGAAAGCAATTCACAACTATAACACTTGAGATATCATATCTACAAACAAGTAACAAGTAACAACCACTTAGATTCATCGACGATTCTTACATTCTTAATAAATAGCTTCTTTATAAGTTCGTAGAGTGTATACAATCATGCTTTCTCATGCTTTTAGTATTGCAAGAGTACTGCATTTGAAACCATCACAAGACAGAGGGCACTCCGTTTCTTTGACCTTTAAGGGCAAACACAACATTTTTGCTTTCTCATTCCTTTATTCAGCAAAATGCGACAGGGAAGTACTTGGGTATACAGTCTATATATATATATATATATATATACTTACATAAGCCTGCATTGGTTCAGAGTGCAGTTTCTGCAGACTGTTCAGGCTTCTCTACGTGCTTCTTCAGAAACTCCAGCACAGAGAGACGCTGCGGTCATGTCAAAATCACATTGTCAGATAACTTGTTACTGACAATCAGTAACTCTTGAGAAGCCAAAGAAAGGATGTCCTGCAAGAAACTTACTCGTTGCTTCAGAGCAGAATCTTCAGAGTCCAGTTTCAAAGATTCCATCAGTGTTATGCCTTCCTTGAAGCCATCTGTGGCTGCATCTTCATTTTGTAGACTTCTGTCTATATCCGCAACTTTAGCTAAGGAAACTGCCACATCCAAAATCTACAAAACAATTTTGAAGACATAACAACTAAACTCAGTAAAGGTTTCTTTATTCACCAACGAGACTTGAGACATTCATTAAACACTGGTCTGTCCACTCTATGATAGCACATTTTTGTACCGAGTACTATTTTGCGTATTAGACCTAAACACACATAAAGCATGTTGCTGCTTCATGACAGACCTTGCTTACTATCTTTCAGTTCCAACTTCTCTAGACAATAAATCAAGTAACAATAAGAAAACGACAGAGAATATTTCCAAGCAACAAAACAAAAGCATTATAATGCACGTAAATCTATAGTTTATGATCTACAAACGCCTATAGAAACAGAGCTTATAATCTACAAATAAGCCTTCACACATGCTATAATAGCTTAACTAACACCAGATTACTTTCTGCCAGACCTTGCAATGGGTACGGAAACTAAGAATAGCCAGTTCAATTCCTCTTTTCCTTGCCATTTTCTAAGGAATTAAGATTAATCCCTGATTCTAAAGGGTTATTTGATCGGAAAATTGTAAAATATTTAGTGACAGTGGTTGTTGGTTTATCATTAATATTAAAATGCTAGAAATTAACAAAATACTGGGCCAAACCAAAAAGAGCAACACTGAAATAGCATGGAGGCATACTTACTTGTGAAGGAGCATTTGGGTGATGCTTCAATGCATCACGTCTAACATTTAAAGCACGACAGTAATACGACCTTGCAGCTTGTAGGTCTTCGTCATAATACTTAAGATCTCCTATTTTATTGAGCGAGACAGAAAGTGTATGTGTAATCTGCAAGTTTAGCAATAACTGTAAGAAAATGGTAACAATTTGCAAATCAAAATATAACAAAAAACAATGTGCTAAAACCTCCAAATCATCCATCGGCAGTTTCATAAGGAATTCAATACTCTCTTCGAAATGATTGACTGCAGAACTTGAGTCTCCCATTGCTCGGCTGCAGTAACAAGACAAATTAAGTTAACCATCAAACTTAAGTGCCCAAAGAAGAAAGGTTCAACACACCAAAGAGAAGAACAAACATTTGGGCCAGTATAACGCAGTTTAGGAGGAGAAAAATAATGTACAACGGAAATTTTCAGAACTAGGCATGTACTGTAGCTCTTCTTTCCCTTTATTCTGAACGGGCTGATTGGGCCACATAGATAAATGCATGCAAATGATAAGAGGACACAGCAAAAGTTGAAGGCATGAAAACATTTCCATCCATTAGTGTAAACAGATCCCGTCTACAAAACCAGAAGCCCATCCCATTTAAACCAGAAAGGAAAAATTGTAGTATTTCCATAATGTAATGTGCAGCCTAAGCACAAAAACGTGACATACTCCCGGCAAGATGAAAGCAACTATCAGATTCCAGAACATAGCATTCAGTACTATAATAACTAAGAAAACTACATTCATCTGCATCCAACACTCTAAGGACATTCAAATATCATTTCAGAACACTGCAAAGGAGGGGCCACACACTTGAAAAACTCCAAAACTAGAAAATCAATATGGACAACAAAGTGTCTATAATCAGTCAAATGAATGAAATAGGTAGGAGGGGGTTCATAACAGAGCATATTGGTGACCACATTTGAAAGCACCCTTAATTGCTGAATCTTATTTGTTCACAGCAACTCGAGAACGGATTGATGATAGGAAAACAACTTGGGATTAAAAAGGAGACAATGAGCATACCTGCAGTCGCCGAGCATACCAAGGACTGCACCAAGCTGTGAACACAACTCTGGTGTGTTTCCCTCCCTCCCTAGTTGATCTCGAATGTCCTCGGTACACATAGCCAACCTTGATTTTGCACTTTCATAATTCTGGGCTTGAAATGCCTGCGCATACAATCCAAGTTGAATAAAAACAAGGTCAGTAACAAGAACTCAACAGCAGGACATTTTTAGTAAACGTAATTGGTTGAAATGTTAAGTTAACAAAATCTAGAGATAGAACTTACCCTCATAGCTTGTTGCACCAAGAAAGAACCTCTTTCCATGGAAACATCAGCGTAAATCACCTTTTTATTATCATTTTCTACCTCTTCTTTTTCTGTGCTATTTACAACAGATCTCTTGATTCTAGCATGGCCTTCAATAAACTGATCAACCATCTTTTGAAGGTTTTCATCAGACTCAATACTTTCAATGTCAGCACCGCATAGAGGGCAGTCCTTAAACCGTGTTAAGCACACTCTGCATTCAAGAAACACTAAAGTTTAATAAAAATAGATAGACCCAATAACCATCAATCATGAACCAAAAACGAAAAAAGGGAAAATATTCACACTAAGGCGATGACGAGTTACTAGGCCTTACTTGCAGAACACATGTGTACAAGGCACACATCTACTGCTCTCATATAGAAGAGCTTGACATAGCATACAGCTAAAAGGCCCAACCTTGAACGTTTGGGAGTCATAACCAAACGGGCACTTGGCAGGCACCGTTGCAGAATCAGTAGAGTCCTTATTCAATCTTCCTTCGTTTTCGGGACATCCTTTATTCGCCATCTCGCCTTGCTTTCGAGCTGAGGCATCGTCGGGACGAGCAGCTTTAGAGAAAGGGCAAGCAGAAGCCGTCGTTTCGCCTTGTTTTCGAGCAGAGGCGTCTTCAGGAAGAGCAGCTTTGGAGAAAGGACAGCCAGAAGCCGCTGTTTCGCCTTGCTTTCGAGCAGATGCATCGTCGGGACGAGGAGCTTTCGAAAAAGGGCAAACAGAAGTCGTCATTCGTGGAAGATACCAAACAACCCCTACACCTCAAAACAAAATTTCAATCCAAAATCACTAAAACTGGTTTCTCCAAAATGAAAATTATGAAATCGATTCTTAAGCTGATACAACTTCTCGCTAAACTAAATCCCTAACAACTGAAAAAAAGTCGAACATCGCAGCTAAATTGTATTGACAACAATTTCGGAAACTGAAATTTCAGATAGCGATTCAGAATTAGCTCATCAGAGAGAAAGAGAGAGATGGATAAACCTGGATTGAGATTGGGATTGGGATTGAGATTAGATGCAGAAGCGGCTCCTCTCTGCAATCAATGATCGATGGGGGATTATAGCTTTTGTTTCTCGTCTCTGTGAGTTTTTGTGTTTCTGTCAGTCAAAAAGATATTATTATTGAAGGATCTGTGTGGATTGAATTGGGCCTTCGATTTTTATTTTACAACAAAAATATAGGAGTTTGGTTAAAAAGCCTAAAGGAGACACTACCCATTTAAAGTAAAAAAAACACATATTTTCGGATTATGATTGATGATTATTACTTTAATCATTATCCGGTCGGAACATTTTTTTATTTATAAATGGTTCAAACAAACAAAGGGAGTCGTGGTAAAGGGTAAGGTTAGGAAGGGCGGGAGTCTAAATTTGGGTTAAATCGGTTTAATATAGCGATCAAATACAACTGATTCTTTTTCAATCATGTAACTGTGTTTGCCCTATAATGGCTGTCTGTCTCTCTGACTAATCAAATCATTAAGGAAAGGGGTTTCTGGTCTTTTTTTTTGTGGAAGACAATTCTTGATTCTTTTCACCTGTATTTTCTTTTGACATCGATTCTTTTCACCTGTATATCAGCGTTATTGTTACTACTCTGGACTCGAGAAACCAAAGAGCAAACGGTCTTGGGTGAAGAAGTATCGTGTGTAACTCGGGTTCTGTGCTACTGTAAGTTCGAGATATTGACTCAGATTTACCTTTTTGTTTTTACTCCAAAATACCAGATCAAAACAGATCTCAGCTAAGGATACTTAGTACACACATTGTGTGCAAAACTCCCTTCTTCTTATTGGTTTTACATACCAGCTTCACAACAACCTCTTAATTTCAAATCCAATCAAATCATAACCTTTAAAACCTTCCTTTGGACTACGTAAGTTTGGCTGCTTCGTCGGCAACACAATGCACCCATCGGAATCAGTACATGTTTCAAGACCACACTCATGGCATAAAGATTCAACATCCAACTCCTGAAATTATTAAAGTTGGCTCATAACATTTCAAGTTTACCAACAGTATAAGAATATCAAAAAATACAGGGGAATCTTAGTCCAAGTTCTGTATATATATATTACCTTCATCATCAGGTTCTGAGATAGCCGCAAGAGAGGATAGGGTTGAAGCTTGTAGCAAACATTGTTTATGCACTGCACCGCGAATGATCGCATCTTTTACCATGAAAACATTCAGCAAATGATCAAACATAATTGAAAATTTTACTCCAATTATTATTACATGTACTTATATAATTCCATGTAGCTTTTTTTTTTCCTTTCCCATACCAGTAATATTTTCCAGTCAATTTTATTTTATATCTTTCTCAGTTTCTCACACTTATTGCCGTTTCAAAATACATAAAGCCTGCACCAAATTACTGCCACGAAGACTATCCCTGAGAGCTATAAGGACATTAGTACATATTTACATCCATACAAGCTCACCTCTCTAATATGGGGTTCACTTGTGCAATACTGCAAGTATGTCGCCTCAGAAGCCATTGCACTTATGAAATTCTTGTAATTTTCCCATCCGATATAATCTGTGCAATGAAAAATGTCGAAAAAGCAATACCATCATACTTCCATTCAGATTTCTTAGATGTATATAAAGAACTCATACACAAAGAATTGTACAGCATAACCCCAACCTTAAAAGGTTTCGTACGAAACATATTTCCTTGGATTTTATTAAAACAGAAGTCAACTTACGAAACCACAAAGACATTGGTTCCCCCTGCAGATCAAAATCTCAAATGTTTCATATTGATGGGAAAAAAGTGACATGGTAACAAATAAAAAGGTAAAGGAATCAGAGAAACAACCATCACTCCACTACTGGGATTGAGATGAAGCAGCACATAGAGTGAACGGAACTCGGCTTCATTTTGGTAGATGTAATCTGGTTTCCTATTTGCATCATATATATTATACAAAGAAGTAAGAGTTTTTGCCAGCTGCTCCATGTTCAAGTGATGCGTTGAGCTAATACTTGTACCACTACAACTCTGAAGCCTCTGGCGAGATATGACATGAAATTTAACCTATATGAGAAGCCATTTGAGAGTCAGAATAACAACATCAATGGAGTAAACATACAAATGACTTTAAAAAAAAAAAACTGAGGGAAGTAATTCTAACAAAAAAGGATATACATGTCTAGCGTAATCCATTTACAGAACCCGAAACGAGAAAAGAAAACGAAACATGACAAAAACATACAATTTCCTCGTAAAGGTGGATCACTCTCTCATTGGCTAAATTCTGGATGCTAAGATCTTGTCTAATAGACCTTGTCCTGTCGAAAATAAAATCATGAAGCACTTCAAACGGGTGCTCCCTGGAGTCCAGCAAACTTAGAAGGTATCTCAGCGTTTCTTCTAAAACCGGGAGCGGTCTTACATCCGATGCCTGAACATCCGCCGCTGAAAGGGTTCTGCAAAACTAGCAAGAACACACACAGAGAGTATAACTACTTTTGGCAAGGACAACAAATGAGTCCCATTATACAGGGCAGTTGGTATCTCCCGTTAAGAAATACAAACTTATTCATGTTGACCAATTTAGAAAGAATATTAAACCGTCTGTTTATTCTTCTGTAGAATCAAGCTAAGGCATAGATGCGGAATTTAAACATCAAATTTCGTTCAATCACAAAGCTTGATTTTATTATAGTTCTCTCGCATACCCCATCTCACCCAAAGCTGCACACTTAGATATGTCTAATATATTAGATATGTCTAATATAGAAAGCTGAAGTTTCTCAAGAGTATATATATAATCACTCTCTATAAGCTAATTAGCACCATAGAGATGAAACTCGAAACTGTCATATCTCAAGCTCACCTTTTTAACAGCTAGATCTGTGGATGATTTTGCGGGGTTTCCATTAAGCCTCTCAAACACTGCGAGATCACGCAAGAGTTCTCTTGTGACTCTTTCCCGCTCTGTTAATAAGGAAAACAATACATATTAGCTGAAGCTGTTTACATCCTTTTGCTGCTGGAGATATGAAAACCGAAGATGTAGTTTTTTCCCGTCCCTAAAACGATTTCTTGAGAATTCACACTCATCTCCCATGGAAACAACAAGCAATTGTTGCTCAAGACCTAACGAGCTACACAGCCCAGGAAGGATCATGAATTGCTAGACTGTATATACTAACGCACTTAAGCACTAGATTGTATCCAACTCAGGCACTATCTAGGTTGAGTTCTCAGGTCAAACAGAAATTTAAATGAATCCGATGATTACCTAGAGCAAGTTCCGACGATGAAGGAAACGTCAGCAGGATCTGATCCGCCTTTATTGTCCGACTCGGCTTTATCATTGTTACGTTTCCGCGGAACTTCGGATCCTCTCCGAAAGGAATCGCTAGTTCCGCCGTCGGATCCGGTCCTCGTGGTGTTTATCGGATTATCAGAGGATTGACGATTCCCATGAGTTTTCCAAATCCTAGAAGCATCGGCAGAAGAAGAAGAAGAAGAAGAAAAGCCACGATTACGACGATTCATGGATTAGAGTTTGAGAGCACCAACTTGAGGACAAACGGATGTAGTTTCTTTTTTTCTCCAACGAGACTGAAGAATCGAACCAAATCGTAGCCAAATATTACCGAACCTGTTTGCTGGAGTAAACGGAAGAGAACCGAATAAAAAAAGATATAGTATTTAGTTACTAATCCGGTTCATTAATTTCAATGAATCGAATCCAGCGGTAACCAGGCATTTCACAGTTGGTTTAGTTCAATAAGTCTAATACCGGTTCCGACTTGTACACGTATTTGCATTCCTAATCCTAATCAGTTGGCTTGGTTCGGTAACACTATAATCAGCTTTGGTTTTCACATTTGGCTTGGTTCGGTAAACTAATCAGTTTTGGTTTTTCTGTCTTTCAAAATATTATAAAAAACAATTCGGTTTCAGTTTTCTATTGCGATCGGTTTTCCCGGTTTGTAAAATCTTTTTTCACCCATAATTACCCTGGCAAAGCTTAGGCCGGTTGATGGGCCCAATAGGCATGACCACTGTCTGCAGATCAATGAACAAATGTGTCCACCTTACTTTTTGAACTTTCCATTACTAGATGTTACTGCAACTTTCCATTACTAGATGCAATTAAGAATTAACTGTCAAATGTCAATCACTATTCAATTACTCGGTTAATTCCAACAATTTAATATGCTTTCGTATTAGACTAGAACTGCAAAAAGTCGTGTGCGCTCCATTATGAAGAAAATATACCGAGCTTGAGTCTAGACGAGAGAAAAAGCTGATTCATCAGTCATCACCACTAGCACTAGTCCATTACACAAGACTTTTCAGTCTAAAACTGATGGAACCAAACCAAGAGCTAGTGAACACAAATTTGAGAGAGTAAATGCCGTCTGCATTTTCGATAGAGTATAATCGCTATGACCATACATTTGTTGGCGGGAATGTAAATCGCCAGGAAACAATTATTGGGCAGATGAAGAGTTTCTTTCTCTCTCAGGAATTTTGACAAACACTTGGCCGACCATGTTTTATGTACGCACAAGGAGATGGAAGCGCATAATAAACTACTCAGTTTCTTCCGATCCTCAGTGAAGAATCAACACCTTTGTGTCCAGAAGCTGCAACTGCGAAGAGCCTAGCAATCTCTAGCTGAGTGTTGGCCATAATCTCTGTTCGTTTCAGATCCATCTCTCCTCTCTTCACCTCGGCTTCAGCTCTCATCCTCTCGATCTCTTTCATCGTCTCCATTCTCGTTCTCTCCGATCTCATCACCACCTCCGCTAACCACCGTATGCTTCCGGCGATCTCCTCCTTCTCTTCCTTATATCTTCTCTTCAGTTTCTTCGGTCTCACCTTCGCTTTCTCTCTGCAGATCACCGGCGTACTGCTGTCTGTATCTATCTCCGCCGCTTTCTGCTCCGATAATTTCGGCTTGATTCCATCTTCCTGCACCAGAATTCATCAGAAAATCACCCAGATTGGTAAAAAACAAAATCGGTTAATTCTCCGTTGACAAGACCTTGGGAGTCCTGCCGACGCCGTTGGATCCGTAAGAAATCTGAGCAGCGGGAGGTTGTTGCTGCTGCTGCTGCGGCGGATGAGCCACCACCGGCGACGGCGGCTCCAGTAGGAGCAAAGGAAGAGAGCAATTGAGAGGCAGAACAGCCTGAGGCTGAGGCTGCACCGAGGCTGAAGCATTTCCGCGGAGGAGATGATCGAGACGAGGGTAGAGAGGCCAAGAGGATCCATCGGCGGTAGCGGATTCGGAACGGTACCGTTTCTTCATGGACTCGATCTTGTTCTTGCACTGTGTCTGGGTCTTAGGGGACTTGGTGTGGCTGGCGCGTGAGGACACGTGTCTAGCCACGTCTTCCCAGTCTTGACCCTTGAGCTTGGCTCTGTTCCTGAGAACCCATTTCGTCTCGTAGGCTTCAAGCAAACTCGAAACAGCTCCTTCGCTCCACTCATCGCGCTTTAACCTGTCTACTACGACGACGGAGGAAGCAGATGGTTTCTTAGGGGAGGAATCGTCGTGGTTTGTGCGGAGAGATTGGGGATTTTCTTGGTTAGAATCTCCGTCTTCCATGTATCCTCAGGGGAGTAAAAACAGAGTCAAGACTCAAGAGTGTGATGATGATTAAAAGGAGAAAGGAGAGAGAGGAAAAAGATTAGGAATTTTTAATGAAAAATGGAAACTTTTTGAGAAAAAAGGAAGTGGAGAAGAAAGTGAATGGAGTTTAACAAAGTGAGTCATAATGAGACTGTAGGAATTCGCTGATGGTATCACTCTCTCAAAGTAACCAATGAGTTTTGGTACACGCGTTTCTCGCATCTTCAATGGTCGTGACTTACAGCTAAAGAAAAGTTTTTGTGAGTTTGGTCATGCTTTTTCACTTACTGTTGATTTTGATTTTATTTTTTTCAATTTATGGTTTGCATAAAGATTGCAAATGCATTACACTACACTCTGTTCATTTATTTGTTTAATGAAATGATAAAAACTGTCCCCGATGTTATTTTTTTCATAAAAAAATATCAATTGCATTGCTTCACAAGATTTAGTGGAGCAACCCGCCACAATAATAATGGAGAGGATAAAGAGATATACTGTATGTGAGAAAGTGGGCAACCCTCGAAAATAGGTTTTACTTTCTTTTTTTGTCAACATGAAATAGGGTTTTTTTTTATCAACAAAAAAAAAAGAACATGAAATATGTTTTTTTACTTTTGATTTTCTTTTTTTTACAAAAGGATTGATAATAATGATTGATTTCAAAATCTTTCTACTCATATGTTTATGCTTTGATTCATGTAGCTATAAAAATGTTTGCCTTTTGCATGCTTTTTCTTTTGGGTGTATGGTGAAGTAAGTCTGGCTGTTAGCGTTGATGTCAAGCCAAACCGCAAAACCATTTATGAAAAAGAGAGATAGAGAGATGGTAATGGACCAAATTGTAATGGGGATGACTCGTGTCGCTCTCTCAACCTTTCTATTTTCCACTCTTTTTCTTCTCATGTTTGCTGAAAGATCCTATATTCGTATAATCGTTTTTCTACTTCTTTATTGAAAGTGTATATATCATCTTGCAAATATATATTTCGGGTTATTGACCTAAGAAACAAAAGTCATATATAGCACATGTCTTAACTTGTTTGCTGAACTAACTCCTTCAGCGATTTAATCAAGGCATCCAAACTAGTACTAATGCTATTGGACGAAGATACTATTAATTTGCAAGAGTAGCGCATTTTCAGAGTATCCATATTTGTAATTTGAAATCTATTTAAAAACGGCGAATAACTCATATCTGTCTTAATGAATTAAAATCCAAAACCTTGTATTAAAATTCGCTTCTTATGTTTGAAAACAGAGGATATCAAGATAAAAATCTTACGAAAGATTCACATGATAACAATCAAAAAACAAAATCTTTAAGTTATATTGTTTAAAACACGATAGGGATAGATAATACGAAATCGAGCAAACACAGTATACCCCGCAATAATTAGGTGCAAGTTTCACGGGAAATGCCGAGCCTGGAATTGGGAAGGTCGATGAGGACACGGTGGTTCTGCTGTTGCATACTAGCGATGACGTTAAGGACTGAGTTTACGTTGTTCGGAGCTGCCGCCATCGCGAGGCAGCTTGTGCTACCGGAGGAGCTGTGGATGAGAAGGTTGTCCGGAGGCAGAGTCACGTTCATTCCGGCGAACATAAACGTCACCGACGGGTACACGACGGAGCCGGAGTAGCAAGTGTCGAATCCTCCGAGTGATGTTGCGTTTGCGTTCTTGATACGGCGCCTGAACTCGTTTCTTACCGCCACGTAAGCTGGTTCAACTAGCCTCGTGAACACCGTCCCTGCGCACGTGCATTGAAAGTGTTTTCTCGTTTAATATGATAGTTTGAAAACTTCGTTGTCAGAGTGAGAAACTAAAAAAGGTTTTGGATTGAGCAATTTCGGTTATGGTTTGTTTAATTAATTCACTTTTTATTTATTCGGTTTGGGTTAAAGGTTATGGAATTAAGATACAAATCATATTTGATTTGTTCCATAAACATTTTGTTTCGGTTTGAAATTTATATCGGTTTTAATGAAAAATTAATAAAACTACAAATAAACAAATAATTTCAAAATAGAGATGTTTAATTATATTTTTGTTTAGACTAAACTAGTTTTGCACCTAAACATATGAGTTAGTCTCTTAGTCGTTGATAGTATTCGAACTTGTAACATTGAAAACTTTATTTTTTGGGTTCGGTTTCACAAGGTTTGTATTCAGTTCAGCTATAAGTTATTATTCACCTATGGGAATTTTTTAAATTTTTTCAGATATCTAACCAAACAAAAATTAAAAAGGAGATTAAGAAGTCAATACCGGAGTCAAAGATGGTGCCGGCGCCGGTGGCCGGATCAAAGGCGAGTGCATTTGTAGGGATATCCACAATTTTATTCCCGACACGAATCCCAACCAAGTTAACATAGTAAAGCGATGATCTTCTTGGGTTCTTTAACAATGGGGTGGTCTTGATCCGAATTGGTTGATACTTAGGTCCCAATCTTAGCGATCCGGAGAAATTGCTTGACTTACTATTAGGCAAGCAATACGAGAATGTGGACATATAAAGATTTTGTGTCTGCGAGATTAGAGACAATGGACCACGGCCCAAACCCATGAGCCCTTGCGCTGGCAACGATGTTCCGGTGGCCTTGTTGATGCACCCGAAGGTGTAGCTTGGGATGACGTCATTGGCTAATGTTAGTGTGTCTTGTGTCAGAGATGCTTCGATGGCTGAACCACCGTAGGTCATGTTGAAACCACATGAGTTGCCTACGGTGCACGTTGGGTTTGGAGCCTGGAATAAAACTTTATAGATTAATATTCTGAATATTCTCACTTTACAACGTATTTTCAATAAATAAATGTTTTATCCATCTTGGATCTGGTTATGGGGGCATGGCATTATAAAAATGAATAACGATGTGTGACGTATTTTAATTTATTAGTGATTGTTTTGTATAATAAGCAAACACTAACCAGCGTGTCGACAAAGTATATAGATCAAACAGTAAAATGTGCCCTACTAGTTGGTATTGTTTATAAAGTTAACGAATCTTATTCTGTATAAGAAATACCCGTGAACTCATTTTGTTATGAATGGTACTTAAAACCCGTGACTGAACTTCGTGATGATGGTGTAATAACACCGCCAAAATGAAGTTCACATCTTTGTGTGTATAATCAAAATCAACACTAGACTCCAAAATGAGTGGTCCTTCAGTTTGGTTTTGGATTTCTTGTTTTGTGAAAACTAAACCCGGATAAGAACCCTATCCTTTACTAGGTAGTTTTTCAATGAAAGCGAGACTCAAAGTTTCGAATCTCGATGTGTTGGGAAAATGACTTAATTTGTTTTGTTCCCAAACCTGAACAAGTTATGGTCAAGATTTTTTTTTTGGTAATCCGAAAAATAATAAGAACCGAATTATTTTTGGTTCGGTTACAAAATTTTTGGTTAAACTTGGTTTGGTTTTGAATAATAAAACTAGTAAAACTACAAATAAACCATTCACATGACTATTTTTATAACTAAATGTCTAAATGCATTTTATATATTTAGTTTTAGTTTCAAATGAACTTTGGTATATTCATATTTTGGTGCTAAGAATATCGTTAGCGTTCTGATATGAAGAATTTCAGTTTTTACGTCCATCCAGAGAAGGCATATATATCTAATAAACTCCAAGAGTATATAATACAATAAACTAGTAGTTACCTGTTTACACTGGGGAGCGTCGCATCGAAGAGTGCGAGAAGAGTTTGACTTGGAAGGGTCAAAGAGAACAGAGGAAGCACATCCAACACAGCCAGAACAAGGAATCCAAGCAGCGTCATTGCTAGTGTCAAGAGCCACGAGCATGGGCTGAGCCGGTGTTCCAATGTTAGCCCTCACGATGTAAGTCGGGCTCTGAACGATGGCACGCCCCGAGGCGATTGGGACAGAAGGTCTCTTAGCAACGGCGAGGCTTGACAAGTACTGGAGACGAGCCTTGTCTTTAAGAAGTGTGCTTTCCCATGAGACAGAGTTTGGTTGTTTGAATGGAGAGCAAGGACTGTTAATGTGGAACACTCTTAGATCTGAGGGATGGCCTTGTGGATTGTTTTCATCGCAGTTTAGTGATTCAGATTTCAAGATTAAGAGAGAGATGAACAAAAAAAGTAGACTGGTTCTCATATTGTAGATCTTGATTTGATATTGGTTCTCTGTGGTTTTTAGTGTTTGTGACTTGTGACTTGTGACTTGTGAGTGTGTGTTTATATAGTGAGTGAGGTGATGAGTGTACAAGAATATAAAAATGAAGAGTGGGTTTTATTTATATTTAAGAGAACAGACTGTATTCCATCCATCTCCTGTTTATTTGTTTGTTTCTATCGGTTTTTTGGGTCCACACTCTAATATTGGCTTTCTCTGCTCGATCGACATGCTTTGCTCTTCCTCCACAAAACTCATTACTCAAGGGGTTGTAATTTGTAGTTTGTTTTGTGTATTATTAATTTTGTTTTGTGTATAATGCCAATGGATTTTTTCTCAATTTTGATTAAGCAATATGTGTAATACATAATTTCTAAAAATTGTTGTTTGTTTGAAAAGACTTAGAAAAATAATAATTTAATCACATACAGTATATCTAATTTTTTTTTGTTCCTAAATCCATATTGAAAAAGCTCATTAGTTAAGCATGTTTTGATTGCATCAAATTAATTATGTACTTCCTCGGTTTTTTTTTAATTGTCGTTTTAGCTTGTTTCACACATATTAAAAAAATAATTAATTTTTATGTTTTACCTTTTAATTAATACATTATTTTATTTGATATAATCAATTAATAAGTTTTAAAAATAAGGTTAAAACTGGATAATATGTCATAAATCTGCATTGAAATCCGAAAACGATAATTATTTATAAAAAAAAAAATAAGTGTAGAACGACACTTAAAAAAAACGGAGAAAATATGACATAATAGATAGACAGTGATTTTTGGTACCATGTAACTGAAATTTAGATACTCCTCTATTTTTTATTAGAAGATGTTTAAAAGAGTATTTTTTGTTCTAAAATAGTTGATGTTCTCAAATTTCTATGTAAAAATTAATTGTATTTTTGTTGTTTTGACCGTTTGAATTCTGAATCCTATTTTTGTATTTGTTGAACTGTTTTGAAATTGACAAAAAAACATGTATTATTTTGAGAGAATAGAAAATCAATTGATTTCTTAATTTATGTGCAAATCTTTAAAACATCATATAATAAAAAAAACGGAGGGAATATGAGATAATATCTTGCGGTGATCTATAAAAAAACCGACAAACATTTTGAAGTTTGTGTGTCGAGTACAAACGGTAACGGTTAGAATGTTACACAACTGATTCAACCATTTAGAACGTTTAGATGCTAGAACATTTAAACTTCATATTTTACTACTAGAAAAAGGAAATTAAGAACCAGCTCTCACATCAAAAGTTTATAATCCCTTACTGGTTTATTTGGACTCATGTATCAAATGTTAATCAATATGATAAATCAAATCGAACTTCTAGATGACTAATCGATTATTGGAGGGAATCATCCAAATACAAAAGGAACGTGTGGACTGGTCTTGCTTAAGAGATCCGAGAAAATGAATTTGATATTTTACACAGTGAGAAATGTCGAGCGTATCACGTGACGTGAGGAATGGGTAGTGGAAGACCGACATCAATGCAATTATGTTTTGTTGCTTAAAATGGAATGTACCAAACTTCTCAATACTCATTAGTCATTACCATGTGGTGGGTTATATCTCACATTGGCCTCTTCTCCACTCCATGGTGCTGCTGTCCATCAATTATTCATTCTCATTTTCAAGTTTTAATTCTGTAAAGTAGTATTCCCATTATTGTTTGTTTCTTAGAGTTGTATGTGATCTGTAAATATATCCTCGACACTACATAAATTTTGATATACTTCTATAGGCTTTGTAGAGTAAGGTATTTCATCCTAACTATAACTCGTGATTATGAATATAGATTTCTTCGTTAAACATACAAAATCCAAAATTACTTGCAGTGAAAATTTTGCACCTAAACAAATGATAGCCAACTACGTTTCCATTGAATGTGAAAACTACGACTAATGGTCACGTGAATTCAATACTTCGGTTTTATTGATGATAACTACGATTAATGGCTAGAATTTTCCTTGATCTTGAAGAGTTGAACACACAATTTGCAAGTCCGGTCCACGATTTGCTTTTAATATGACCAGAAAACTTTTCGGAGCATTTTAAAAATATCGTATGGGCCTTTTATCTTTTTTTTTGTTGATCATTGACCCACTAGCCTGGGCATATTTGTTCTATTTATTTGAGCTGGGCCTGGAAATTTCTTGGATCATTGTATACTTTTATCTCTAACAAATGTGAACTGAAACACTTTTGAAAAGTCATGGAATAAAAAAAAAGTCAACTTGAAGAATTAAAAATTTAAAAGTCAGGCAAACATCTCCATCGCACAAGAGACGACTTTTCCAAACTGTTCGGCCCTCTTCGTTGTGAATTGAAAATACTATATTAGTGGCTCGATCGCGTCCACACATTAACATTACGACTTTTCTTCCAAATCGACTGACTATATTTAGGCATAAACACCATTACTTTTTTTCTCCAATCTCCCAACAAAATCAAAATGTTGACGACTCACATTTCTAAATCCATCTCTATAGTAACCATTCTATTAGTATTACAAGCTTTCTACTACACAACGAAGGCTCAAAACTGCGGTTGTCCGTCAGACCAATGTTGTAGTCAGTTTGGATTTTGTGGTAACACTTCAGACTATTGTGGTATTGGTTGTCAACAAGGGCCTTGTTTTGCTCCTCCTCCTGCGAATGACATGTCCGTGGCTGAGATTGTTACTCAAGGTTTCTTCGACGGAATCATCAGCCAAGCCGAGTCTAGTTGCGCAGGCAATGGATTTTACAGCCGAGGAGCTTTTCTTGAGGCCTTAGACTCATATTCTCGTTTCGGTAGGATTGGCTCGGTTGATGATTCTAGGCGTGAGATCGCATCGTTCTTTGCCCATGTCACACATGAAACAGGACGTAAGTATAACTTAATGCTTCATTTTTTTTTGTTTGTGTGTATGATACAAACTAGTTTTATTAGTTTATTGCGTTATGTTTTGATGTTTGATTCCGATAAAACAATTTGGGGTTTTTTTGTTTCAGATTTCTGCTACATAGAAGAAATAGACGGAGCCTCAAAGGATTACTGCAGCGAGGAAGCAACACAATATCCATGCAATCCTAACAAAGGGTATTACGGCCGTGGACCGATCCAACTCTCTTGGAACTTCAACTACGGGCCAGCGGGAACCGCGATTGGTTTCGACGGCCTCAATGCACCAGAAACAGTAGCCACGGATCCAGTCATCTCCTTCAAGACCGCCTTATGGTACTGGACCAATAGGGTTCAGCCTGTTCTCCCTCAGGGTTTTGGTGCAACAATCCACGCCATTAACGGCGCTCTGGAGTGCGACGGTGCAAACACAGCCACCGTTCAAGCTAGGGTTCGCTACTATACCGACTATTGTCGCCAGCTTGGCGTTGATCCCGGAAACAACCTCACTTGCTAACAAAAAACTGATCTATTTTCTGTGTATACATACATACATAAAAGAAATAAAGACAAACTTAAGAATGTAGTGGCCCATCAGTGTTATAATTCTTGGTCCCTTGATTATATAAATGTCGAATATAAAATCCACAGAATTAAAAGAAACCTTGAGATGGTGAAACAGAGCAAACTCTTTATGTACAAATCCTATGAACTTGTTTCATCATTCATTTTTGAGAAAGACATGGAAAAGCTTTGTTGTGATCAACACCATAGTAATGAAGAAAGCCTTTGAAGACATGTCCACTTATGGTTACAGTCGCTTGATAACCGATCTCTGCTTGCTCGTTGTTGCTTATCGCTGTCACTCTCGTCCGTCTAAAAACCGCCGGGGCTTCAATTTTCCCCGGTAACCCTTCCTTGAAACTTGTCTCTGCAACTCTCACACAACAAAATCCCCAAATTCAGATCCAAAAAGGTTTTTTTTTTTTGTTTTTATATATAAAAAAATTATACTTTCAATTTCAAATTGATTACCTTGGCGAGGAGTGGTTGTCGGAACGAAGGAGACATTTGCAGGATTGGGCTTGTCGGAGGAGGAATCGATTTTGAGCTTCTTCTTCCGGTCGGAAGACGAAGAAGAAGAAGAGCGATGATGAGAAGAAGGAACCCACGTGCTCTTCACGTGAGTGGCACAGCGGTAGCCTCTGCTTTTGCAGCAAGTCCTACACCTTTCGAACATACACTCTTTCTTCGCTCTGTTCCCACAATCTCTGCACACTTTCTCTTCGACATTATTGCTCCTTGCCTTGTTGCCTTCCACCGCCGCGAAGTTTACCGGCGACGGCGAGGGCTGCGTAATCTGCGGTGGTGGTGGTGGTATGAGAAGGATGTTTCGGAGGCCTAACATGTAGTCTGGAGTACAGATTCCGACGGCGGCGGAAGAGGAGTGATCAGGTGCGGCGGTGGCGGCGGAGAAAGGTGTTGATGATGGTGATGGTTGATGATGCGGTGGCCATGGGTGGAGAGAAGAAGGTGGGTTTGCCACTGTGGCAGTATTTATAAAGCGCGTGGAGGCTATGTTGTAGAGGTCGTAGGAGGAGCTTTAGCTATGGAGTCTAGTGTGTAGTGAGAGAGAGAGAGATAGCAATAAGATGAGTGAAAAAAAGAAAGGAATTGTTTTTCTTTAATTTTGACAAGAGTTTTGTGGTCACATGACTCCTCCTCTCTCTCTCTCTAGTGGTTTAAAAAAAAGTCTGCACAAAAATGAAATTATTGTCTTTTAAGTGGAAAAGACAATAATTTCATTGGAAAAGCAAAGCACCCGACTAAATTGGCTTTTTCGCCACATTAATATCCCACTTTCACTTTGTGCGTCTATGTTCTAGATAGTCAACTTTTGAATCTCTCTTAACTAAAGTTTTGGTTAATCTTATTTATATGAACTGTAAGTGAGTGACTATTTTCGAATTTGGGTTTATTAATTGGAGATACATTCGCTAAGAGGTTAATTTAAATGTAAGAGAGGGTATTTCAAGAATAACCGATTTTTTTTTGGATGATCAAATGGTTTATTAGTGTTGAGAACAAAGAGATATCACAGAGAAATCATGGAATCGAATGTTTTGAGTTTATATATTAATAGGTTTCAGTTAAGGAATCAAAACATTGCATACGCTCAAGCCTAGTCGTAGAGCATTCAACTCATATGCAAGAAGAGATTCTAGGATGGAAGTTGATCCTCGTACATGTCCAAGACCGAAGTGGCTGCAGTAATTGGACACAACCTGAGAGAGAATGAATATAGTTCGGGTGGAATCAGATACTTGTCGTGAACACACGGAGTCCAGCTATCGTCTCCCCCAATCCCCATGTGTTTATGGTCGAGATGCACCTGCACAATAAACACCATTAAAATGCAAATCAATCGAGGCTAATTGGTGCAAGAAAGCTCGATAAAGTCATCTCATCAAAAGTACCGATGAACCTCCATTCTTGAATTGAGAAAGCTGATCAAGAGGGATCGTAAGAATGAGGGCAAGGGGAGATTACTCTACCTCGATGTTTTGCCCTTTGATTAGATCCTCTTCATGCGTTGCACGATGAAGCTCGCCGGTTGTATAGTAGCTAGCATTCATCTGCATTGGGGAAGAGCTACCATATGTTGATGCATATATTCCTACACCATCTTTGTTTCGGAATGTCACCCACCTAACATCTGTTCTACCTCCGCATTCTCCTGGAACAATATAAGGGACATGCATGTCTCCAACATCGTGCTCATATATGGCCACATGGGCTGCTGATTTTCGGTCTGGATAACACTCAAATGGACCTCTTCCATACCATTCTACACGGTCCAATGTATTTTCAATGTGAAATTCTATGCCTACGCGAGGTAGCGGTGGGAGATCAGACTTTGGCACTACATACCAATTGGTGATGATATCTCCAGAACCGTAGATCATATATGTCACATTGACTTTGAATAAGGCATCTGATTTCGAAGAGTCAGAAGCCGAAGAACCAAGGTAAACGAACTCTATCTCTACGGATTTATCAGTGATGCTCTTTACTGAACAGCTTTCAACAAGGAACTCAACATTATCCATATGAGCTGCTTTCCACCTCGAAAAGTAACTCGAGTCACCTCCACCTTTATCATTGTCTGTAGGTGCTCGCCAAAGGCATGGCAGTATAGCTTCATTCATAAGGAGAACTCCTTGCATCTGTCATTTTGAATTTATCTTTAAAACCAAAACATTCTTACTAGATCTGAAAAGATTGTATAACTTCCATGAAAACACCAATTGAATAGATATCTTGTTTAGTTTACGTTTTGTACTTTTCCCTTCTGCTTGTCTAGCTAGTTAGGTTCATTTTTCCTATCGTAGTTCTTTCTTGGTTACAACTATGTCCTCAGTAAACCCCAAATGAGTTTAAATAAATCAGGAAACTGTTTATTGTCGGTTATATCAAACTTTAGACTCCGACATTATCATTTACTTGGGGAACCTATATGCCTGCAGTATGCAAGACTTAAAACAGAGAAATATCATTTCTTAATGCACAAAATTGTTCCCTATAATTTTGTGCATTAAGAAATAGTTCAAGAGCTTCCTAATCAGGGTATAAAACAGAAAAGAACTTACCTTCCAGCCTTCAATGGCTCCTTTTCGGACATCTATCATTAGCTCCCATGAATCTCGCTGACTGATCTTAATGAAATCTCCAACAGTTTCACAAGTGATAATAGCGTCTGTCTTTTGTATCGCCTAGAAGAGGAGGTCAC
Organism: Alliaria petiolata; assembly: GCA_020283515.1. Lineage (NCBI taxonomy): Eukaryota > Viridiplantae > Streptophyta > Magnoliopsida > Brassicales > Brassicaceae > Alliaria > Alliaria petiolata. Next base: position 106,607,190 of record JAHZTW010000002.1, on the reverse strand, counting down.
TTACAATTGTCATGACTTCATATTTTCTAGCGGAATGAAGAGAGATCCTTTCCGAAAGAAATATGACTGGGAAATACCTGCGGTATTATCTGTCTCTTTGCTGGTAAAGGAAGCTGCGTTGAAGACAAGAGATGACCCGCTTCAAGCGAACGAGTAGGATTTAAAAGCTTGGCAGTTATTGTCAGAAACAATTCTCCAGCATTTGAGTCATTCCAGAAAGGAAACCATGGACCTGACTTCCACTCCATATCAAAACTATTCTGTGGCTTTATCAGAGGAATAGAGAGAGTCCCAGATCCAAGTTCAATACCATCACCATGAATTGTCCAGCTAAACTCCAATTCTTCTGTTGTATGGAAAAAGTAAGCATTTGCTACCTGCAACGATAAAGTTTGAGCTACATACATAGGATTAACACCAAAGCCAACTGAGGTGAAGTATATTAAGTTGTACCCTCATCGTGCCCTCCTTAAATGAAACCTTGATTGGTTGATAACAATGCTTAACCTCTTCAGCAACACAGAGACATGATGCAGACAGAAGAAAATCAGTGCCATTTGAAAAATGTAACATGGCCAAGTATTTAAAAAATCCTTAACAGATGTGATACGCTTTAGATTTATGTTCCTTTATTAAACTAAAATTTCTGTTTCTTGATTTAGGAAAATATTTAGGATTTCCATTTCTTAACTATTTCCTTGCTGCTTTGCGATCTCGTTTGTGAGTCTCATCCACGCTAGAGAGAGAGCATTGGAGGAATATCATTTCTCTTTTCAACCGGAAAAAAGCTTTTGAGAGTTGTTGTAGGCTTTGCCAAGGGAAACGTTACTATTGATTTGTTTCTATTTCAATAAAGAAGAGCTTTTGGTTTTCTTTGTGACTCTTAACTCTATCAACGGGTCCACGGACGAATGACTAAAGACATGACTACTACTCGAACAGAAAGATGTTTGGATGCTTTAGAGAAAAATCAATAACTTCTGGGTGAAAAGTTGGATGGTATTCAAGCTGGGTTGAAGGATGTTTTAGATCGTATTTTGAGGCTAACAGCAGTGGTTGCTGCAATTCAAGAGGGCACGATATCTGAAGTATCTCAAGAAACGCCTGCAGATTTTGTTGTGATCCCTATAAAAACAAACAAATGCGCCATAAAGAAGGTTGAAGAATTCAAGGCTGAAGCAGCAGAGACTCTCGACTTAGATACAGATGGAGAAGTTGTCATATTTAAGCTCCAACCTCAAGTTTCTGTGGAACGACAGCCCAAACTTGTTTGTGGAAACCAACAAGTTTTGACTGATATTCCACCTTATTTGGATTTCGATGAGGACGATTTCATTGTTTTGGAAGGGCGTGCTTTGGAATGAACTCCTTGGTTTTCTTAGTCACTTTTCGGGTCCAGCCTTCAGAACAATGCTATTTTTCAAGCGGTGTCTTTGTTTTATGTTCCTTAGGATTTCTGTATCTTTATTAGTTTCTAGTTTCTTTTACTAGAGTGCTTTGCTTTTACGTTTTAGTATAAATAAGGATGAGATCTCGGTTGTGAGACTCATCCAAGCTTAGAGGGAGCTCTGGAGGGATATTGGTTTTAAACCGTGGGTAAAGCTTTTTTAAGCTTTGTTATCGGCTTTGCCACAGAAAATGTCTCCAGCAATTTAGGTATTATAGTTCATTTGTTTCAATTTCTAATCAATTTTCAACCTCGGGAAATTTTTTTGGTTTTCTTTTGTGATTCTTATAACTCTATCAAGACGTTACCATGGAGTGCTGGATGAGGCGTTCGGTCAGGCCACATAAGCCCATTCAGACAGAAGTTCAAATCATTAGGCTGGTCACCAAAGTCCCCTCCATAAGCCCAACGCTTAATGCCATCTGACCCCAGCTTCAATAGCCCCTGAATGACAGAAGAAGACTAATGTTTAAATACGACTTATCGAGGAAAAGCATATTTTTCTAAATCTTATGCATGAATTTGGTTGACCATATGCTACTGCAGTGTGCCTGGTACCTATAGAATCTTACCAAAGATCTAATATTATCTTTATGTTACATGAATAACAACGTTCGGATCATTGTAATAGAATAGATTAACAGTTTTTAACTAATTTGTTAGAGGCATTATTGTATGACGAAACGGCTTAAACTGAAATTCAAGATATGAACCTGGTCAACCCAGTCCCATATGAAACCTCCTTGCAGGCCAAAGGTATTGTCAATTGCCTCCCAGTACTCGTCTATATTCCCATTGCTGTTACCCATAGCATGTGAATACCTGCATTTTATTGAGAAGAAAATCTCTCAAGTAGACACAAAAGAACATGATATCTAAACAATGATGCAATACATTGTCACCATATGATGCCAATGCATTTCAGGAAAAGTGAAAGGAAGCCTGAAGAAACTGATGCCACATACTCGCATAATATCAACGGACGTGATTCATTTTTATCAAGTGCAATCTTGACGATGTCCCAAACCCGCATGTACATAGGGCAGACTATATCAGTAGAATCTGTTCTGGAACCACCACCTTCATAGTGCACCAACCGCGATGGGTCCTTTTCCCTAATCCAACCTGTTCCAGAAGTTAAACAACAATAGCTTTAAGATAAGATGGGTAGATATGGACATTTACAAAAATATGCAAGCTAATTCTCTATCAGAAATGTAAACAACAAGGATCAAGAAATATTTGAAGATTTCAAAATGTTCATCGCATAAGTTCTTATTATGTACAAATCAACTCAAGGAAAAAGAGAGAGAAAGAGAGAACACACACAGGCTTTTCAGAGATTACTCTTAGAAAGCAAGATATAACTAGTGGTCATTCAAATAGCACACATTTCAATTGGACAGCTTACCTGCCATGGCAGAATGGTTAGGCCCATAGCCAGCCTCATTTCCCAGGGACCAAGAAATTATGCACGCATGGTTTTTGTCTCTCTCAACCATCCCAACTACACGATCCAACATAGCAGCTGCCCAACTCGGCTCTTTTGCAAGGTGCTTTAGATGCCCAGAGAGGTCAAAACCGTGTGTCTCTATATTGGCTTCATCGATCATGTACATGCCGAACAAATCACATAATTCATACCAGCGGGGATGTTGAGGATAATGACTGTTTCGCACAGCATTGATATTATATTCTTTCATCATGATTAAATCCTGGGACAGTATAAGGGATAAATCAAACTCCCAATAGAGTAAATAAGTTAAATAGTGGTATCACTAAGTAAACCAAGGAAGGGAGAAAGCAAAGCTGAACCAGAGAAGGAAAACCATGTTACCTTGACCATGCAGGACTCTATATTCGTCTTCCCAACACGTGGATGGTGCTCATGCCTGTTTACACCTTTTATCATGACTGGGTGCCCATTAACAAGAAGCTGTTTAAAGGCCTTTGATACTTGGCGAACGCCAACAATGCTTGACTCAGAATCAAGGACTTTCCCAGATTTATCTTTCAGGGTTATAATGAGGATGTAAACATTTGGCTGAGCACAAAGATAAATTAAAGAGGAAAATATGAGTTAGTAAATCTGGTTTCATTACATAAACTATAACAAACTTAGATCAGAGACAATACTTTATACACACATCTCATTTCAAATTTCCCACTACATTTTTGGAAATATCACTTCAATGTTACAAGTTATCAAGATAAAAATACTTGAAGAAGATATGGTATGACAACCCTACAAGTTTTAGGCAAAGAGCCCGACACTGGAATTCGATTACAATAAGAAAAATACCCAGCCCAAATTCAATGAACTCGATGAATCTGAATATATTATAAAACGATAACATCAGCAGGGTTTTAATCTATATCTTCCTAAAGGGCCGGTACTAACTCGATAAATTTCATTAAGGTTTCTCATTTTACTGTCTCTGACTAATACAGTACTTTTATAGTACTCTACTGCACGGAGAAGCAAATCCCAAAATTTAGGTAGCTGAACTAGAAAACCAATAGCGATAGCCAGTGAGCTGCTTACTTGCTCTGCTGACCAGAGATTTGGAGAATCCATTTTTCCCTCAAGCAAATAACCATGGAATCCAAGACTTGGGCTTGGAGAAGGATTAAGCTTCAAATTAGCCACCTTGGGAGAAAGTTCATAACTAAATCCTCCAGAGTTGTACCAACTTTTAGTATCAAATACGGCAGCCTCTATGATGAAGTTAGACAGAAGAAGATCCTTTGAGGACTCCAGCATATTGTCTATCTTTAATTCAACCTGTAAAATTATGAACAATGAACTTTAAGCATAAAAAGTACATACCTGTTTACTTAATTAATACCAAAAGAAAAGCCTATGAAGTGAGTGCTGAGATTAAAAGAGAAGGATACAATGAATTGCATCATAAGAAACAGCTTCTATAGGATAGGCTACCTGGATGTCTGCGTATGAAAAGTCATCTGCCAATTTGGACTTAAAAAAGTAGTCAGCAATGAAGACCTGCATAAATAGAAGTTAGCCGATTATGCATCAATCCGTATATGGTGGGGACGATGAATAAATTTGACATACAGTCTGGTTAACGAGACAAGAGTAATAACCTTGGGCTTTGCTAGCAGAAGCACATCTCGATGAAGACCAGACAACCACCAATGATCTTGGTCTTCAAGGTATGAACCATCGCTCCATCTAAAGACTTGGACAGCAAGAACATTTTGTTTCCCGGAGTCCCATGGATAGCAATAGTCAGATATTTCAAATTCAGCTGGTAATCTGCTGTCTTGACTGGTTTAAGAGAAAAGGAAAAAACAGTATGTTAATGTATTACTTCTGAACTTTGCTGCCAAAAAGAGCACACAATTGAACTAGAAATGAAACTATCCTTTTTATATCATGATTTGACAAGAACTCTATAAATCAAGATAATGTTCTAAGTTAAATGTTTGACTTTGTGATTTGGTAGCCAAAGCAAAGGTATTACAGAACACAGAACACTAGCTTTTCAGAAATTGCAGTCTTATTTCCTATGTTCTACCTTTTTTTAACTTGGTTTGGAAACTGACGTATTCAATTTTCAGCATATATTTTATATCCATTATTATACCTCGTACGTTGACTTGACTAAGTAGTTAAGACTCAAACTGGGCTCAAAAGACAGACTATGCCTCTATATACTTGTACAGGTCTAAAGACGAGTACATAGCAAGATCAATAAAATGGAGCCTAGTCCTCATAGGGAAATATCGCACCTGTACCCAACAGGGTGGCCATTTATCCAAGCAAAGAATGCGGAGTCTACAGCTTCAAAGTGAAGAAGTATTCTTCTGTCTGCCAAAAAGACAAAACTTTTATTCAGAAAAACAAATGAAAATGAGAAAGGAAAGATCACACAAATGATACGGAACAGGAAATTTGATTTCCCTTGGTTAGATATAGTCACATACCCTTCCATTCTTTGGGAACCTGGAAGTAGGTTCTGTAGCAACCAGTAGGATTATCTTCAGGAACATGAGGAGGATCATTCGGGAAAGGGTAGACAATATTCGTATAGATAGGCCGATCAAAGCCATGACACTGCCAATTGGAAGGAACTGCAAAACCCAAGGAAGCAATTCAAAATCTGCTTCCGAGTTGAAATACAACAGTAAAAATATAAATGGAACCAGCTACTAGGCTACAGAATCATAACACACTTGATGATTACAAAATCTAGTGTTAGACTCTGAACATAAACTCACCGGGCAAAGCTTTCCAATCTGAATCGGGAAACGCAGCATCATAGAATCTCTCAGGAACATTTGCAGGGCTAGGAGCCAAGAAAAACTTCCAGTAGCCAGATAAAGACTTAACAAACGGCAACCCGTCAACCCAAAAAGCAGCACTATCAAGAGCAGCTTGAACAGCATCATCGTTCCAAACAGCAGATTTTGACACGGTGAGATCCACGTTATTTCGCTGATACCAGTACCTCAAAGACCCTTTACAAATCACACAAAAATGCGAATGCCATTATACTCTCCCCTGAGGTAATTCTTAATAACAAGTATCAGGGATTTCAATTAGAAAAGGATCGAATTTTAGTTGTTCCGATTTGGTGGTGAGACCATTTATGGGTTTAGGGTAATTAGTTACCTTCGACGGAATCATGGCAACGCAAAGTGACATGAGGGTCTCTCTTGCGCCACTTGAAAAGGGTCTGATCCTCCCAAACTCTATACCCATTTTCGGAGGGAAGAATCATTTGAGCCGCAAGCGAAGCCATGCTGCTTACTTCCTCGCTGTGAATTTTTGGAAAAAGAGGAGAAGAATGATTTCGAGGTAAAAGGTCGCCAAGGAAGGATCAAAGTTGATCCATTTGTTGTCGCTGGAAGAAGAAGCCTCAAGGTGGAGAAACACTGGAATATCCTTCCTTATGTCACAAAACGACAAATTGTATCATTTCAACCACGTGGCGCCGTGTACGCATGATTACGTCCATGATCAAAACTCATTTATTGCACTCATTAGTTGGTTGGGTTATGTGAATTTTAAAGGGGGAGTTATGAAAGTGACATTTTTTTTATAAGTAATGAAATTGCGATTCTATAAAATTACGATTTTTAATAGTAAGATTTTATGGAACTAAATATGAATTTTAGTTTCGTCGTTATTCAATTATTGAGTTTTAATATTTTATTATTTAATTAGTTTTTGGATACGGTAGTTGGTATATATATATATATATATATATATATTTGTTTAAAATAAAAATATAACCAATTAATCATAATTTATTATTAAGTTTTTTTTTTGTTTTCGTTCAACCAATTTATTATTAAGTTTATAATTTTGAATTTATAATAAATAAAAAGTCAACAGAGCATGGGAAGGTAAGACATAACTTTTGGCATCACTTTTTAGTGTTTTGGTTTACAATTATGAGTTATGATTTCTATTACTTTAAAAAACCTGCATGTGTTGATGTAGGAACCAGGAAGGTTATTCACAACATGCATGTGTTAGGATGTAGCTAGCTAGTGTTTCCGCTGTTAATTAAAGAAGTGTTTTATTTTTATAAACTTTCTAATGATTTAGTTAACCAAATTAAGGTTATTCTCGACGCCTTAAATTGTGTACAGAATCTTCCCTTCTTTCCTCAGACCAGATTGGTTTAACTGCATGTAATGATGATGGTATCTAATCGAATGTGCAGACAGCTACTATTTGGTAAGCTTAGTGGACAACGACTACATCAATGGTGACATCTTCTCTGTCTATGAGAAAACCAATGTGGACGAGGAGACATTAGAGTTTGGTGATTTTTTTTTTGCAACCAATTCTAAAGATATTTGTGATATTTTTTCATTCGTAATAACCTTATTGATGAATCAACAGAAAGAAAAACATTGGTTTCGCCTTGGCGATTTGGTTCTTTCGCTCTGTCAAAACAAATGCATCTATGGCATTTTTTTAATCAATTCTTCTGTCTAAAGAATCAGAGATAGCTGGATGGATCTAAAAAGAAACCCATAGAAAGTCTTTCCTTTCCTTGATTTGAATACACCGACTAGATGAGAGAGAATCATAAAATTAAAAAATTTAGAGACATCAACGTCAACGCCGATCCATGTGTTGATTTGCTTGGTTGCGGTGGCCGTGGACCGTCCTAGCTCGTTCGTTAGAAATGTCATTAGGTTGCTTGCAAAGACCGTAGAACGCAAATCTCTCTGTCATCTTCACAACTGCAAAGATTAATGGAATTGCGCGGTTTCAAACGTTTCTAAAGATTTGATTAGAAATTACGTACGTATATATAAATCGGTTGAATTTGAAATAAAATTTTCAAATCCGTTAAGAGTTTTCATGAGATGTTTACCCTGCCATGGCTGAGCAAGTTTTGCCGATCGAAGCAACGAGATCGTACGTTGTGAGTGTATCTGGACGTTTTTCTATAGGTTTGGAGATTGTTGTTGTGATCACCGATATGTCCTTTTTATATTTTGAAAATGGTAACTCTGATCTCTATGTAAGTTTTTTTTCTATTGCATGTGTTTTGTTTAATATATACACTATATTAAATGTATGTGCTGGGTCGTCTTTGGGGAAAAGGTTTCCAAAGGTTTATAATTTCACTTGTAAAATGATGTAATCTCTTTACGGGTAATAGAGTTTATACTTCTCCAAAATTTTATGTAATTGCACAAATATGTGACTGTTATTGTATATGAGATGTCGAATTAGATAAAATTAGTATCATACTGCAACATTATGAGACTGTTGATGTTGACGTTGATGTCTCTATTATTTTTTTTTTTTTTATGATTCTCTCATCTAATCGGTGTATTCAAATCAAGGAAAGGAAAGACTTTCTATGGGTTTATTGGGATTAGTAGAGGCTAATTGGCCATAAAGCCTTAATCTTTAGAGAGTGTGAGTAAGATTATCCCACATTGATAGTTAGGAGGGATCTTGACTAATATATAAGTAACTTGGGCCAATCCACTCATTGCCAATTGGTTATGAGTTGGAAGCTCAGAAAACTTAACAGGGTTTCTTTTTAGTCCATACCTTCGCTAAACACTTTACTAACTACTATCGATTAATGTATGAAAAAGTATTTACAAGAACAATTCCAAAACATAGGCAAAACAAATTGTAATGATTACAAAAGATGCAGATAAATTGGAGTAATTGAATAATAACATGACAATGAACACTAAAAATATAACTTAAAAAATAACCTAAATATACATGTAATATGATGAGAAACTCATTGTACATTTGGGAAAAAATACAAACTCGAACAACAAACGGTACACATGTTATAAAATAATGTAAAAAAAATAAATGAGTTTACAAGGCTCTAAACCTACGACCACTGGTCATGCATCCATCAGCAACAAGGGACATATACAAAAACCTAATGGAAAAGACATTTTCCAACGGAAATGTCGAATCTCACTACATCAAAGGAATATTAAAGTACTTCCACAAAAACAACACAATCACTAGGCTACAACATCTAAAAGCAGCGGCAGAAGGATCTTAAAACGAAGGTATCTACCTATATGGCATTGTATTGTTATGCAAGAGTCAAAATGTCAAATAGAGGAATGAAGAACTTACTAGGACAAATTGGGATGGCAAGAGAGCAAAGCTAAGGCTGATAGATACTGGATAAATATCAAAAAAAATCCTTGCATGGAGTGAGAGTTTTGCGTCTACTTGCTTACCGAGAAACAATAAGGGTTATGAAGTCAACAATTATGTGCAACCTCAACGACAATGAAAACAAATGCAATCACTGCTATTACTACAAACATATCGTTAAGTTTGTGTTCATCATTTAGCCATCCAGAAATTTATGCTATATAAGATATTTTGAAAAACATTTTAATTTACTTTATTTGACTTCACAATACACAACTAACCGATAAACCTAAACAAATTAACAAAGCACAAGTTTACAACAAATAACACTCTACAAACAAACATATTGCAAACAATTGAAGCTAACACTTCATCAACACAATTGAATTTAAGAGCGTTTGTATTTTTTTTCTTAAATTTTCAAATCAAATATATAACAAATTCCAATTTAATTATAAAAAATACCCACCGTTTTATGCAGAAAATAAACTCATACTAACGGATTTATGAGATAAAGAAAAAAAATCTAGACAAAAATACATAAATAATATAAGAATCATACAAACACAAAATCAAAAATAGAAAACAAAAGAGAAAACACAGTTACAAGAGCGTAGACCCAAAAAAAAAAAAGAGAAAAAATGGAAAAAATAATAATATCACATACAATAAATGAAATATATAAAAATACAATTAAATGATGTAAACGTCCGCGCGTAGCGCGGATCGAATACTAGTTTTATGATAAAAAGGACAAATAAGTTATATTATGATAAAAAGGCAAATACATTTTATGATAAAAAGACAAATAATTAGAAATGTTCATTAAAAATGAAAAATTATTATAACCCTTATTAATTAATCTTTACGAGATCCAAAAAAAAAAATAGAGAAGCTCTTTAAATTTATGTATGCGACGATATGATTTTTTTTTAAAAAGATGGGCAAGTTCTTATCCTCTCTCTCCCGCACGTGTCAGTAAGTTCTTATACTCTCTCTCTTCCACCGGTAATAATGGATAAAAGAGATATTGAAGTGTTTCGCAAGAAATGGAGGATTTCGCTCATCAACCCACATGTAATAAATCTCGTTTTAGGGTTAGTAAATTGCTCTGACAAAATGGCTAGATTTGCGATTCGTTTTAGGGATTTGTTCGCGTGGTGATTGCTTCTCTTTTTGAAATTTCGTTTTAAAAGTTACTGAATTGCTCTGACAAAATGGCTAAATATACGATTTCGATTTCATTTTAGGGATAAATAGTCGAATATGCTATTGACATCTATTCTTTTTCGATAATTGAGATTATTAATCATAACGTTGTGTTCATGAATGTTATTTGACTCATCTTCCAAATTTATTGATGCGACATTTCAGAATAAAATTTGCACTGTTGAAAATAATTTGCTATTATCTCTTGATGATCATTAAAAGTTCAAACCCAAAAAAAAATATATAAATTAATAACTCTATTTTTGAAGTTACAATATTATTAATTTATAAAAATTTTACTGGTGGATGGATCTGGATGGATCTAAAAAGAAACCCATTGAAAGTCTTTCTTTGATTCGAATATACCGATTAAATGAGAGAATCACAAAAATAAAAAAAATTATCAACATCAACGTCAACATCAACGTCAACATCAACAGTCTCATAATGTTTTTTTTGTTGTTGTTGAACATTAACAGTCTCATAATGTTGCTGTATGATACTAATTTTATCTAATTCGACATCTCATATACAATAACAGTCAATTTGTGCAATTACATAAAAATTTGGAGAAGTATAAACTCTATAGCCCGAAAAGAGATTACATCATTAAGCATTTTACAAGTGAAATTCTAAAGTCTAAACCTTTGGAAACCTTTTTTCCCCAAAGACGACCCAACACATACATTTAATAGTGTATATATTAAACAAAACACATGCAATAGAAAAAACTTACATAGAGATCAGAGTTACCATTTTCAAAATATAAAAAGGACATATCGGTGATCACAACAACAATCTCCAAACCTATAGAAAAACGTCCAGATACACTCACAACGTACGATCTCGGTGCTTCGATCAGCAAAAATTTGCTCAACCATGGCAGACTCAAACTCCCTCATTGATAAACAAACGAAAGGAGGCTGGAACGCTGCCATTTTCATCATCGGTAAACATCTCATGAAAACTCTCACGGATTTGAGAATTTTCTTCCAAATTCAACCGATTTGGATATACGTACAATCTTTAGAGAAGTTGAAACCGCGCAAATTCCATTAATCTTTGCAGTTGTGGAGATGACGGAGAGATTTGCGTTCTACGGTCTCGCAAGCAACCTAATGACATTTCTAACGAACGAGCTAGGCCAGTCCACGGCCACCGCAGCCAAGCAAATCAACACATGGATCGGCGTTTCTTGCATTTTCCCCATTCTCGGGGCGTTTCTAGCAGATTCAATCCTAGGCCGCTTCAAAACCGTTCTCTTGTCTTCTTTCATTTATCTCCTGGTCTGCATATATATCATATTTTTTTCTTTTCTCTTTCAAGATTTCAAGCCGAAACCCATACTCATATATATGAATGTTATAAATTGTAGGGGATGGTAATGTTACCATTGTCGGTGACGGTGGTGGGATCGCGGATGAGAGAAAAAGTGTTCTTTATGGCGTTGTACGTGATGGCGGTTGGAGAAGGAGGGCATAAGCCATGCGTCATGACCTTCGCGGCTGACCAGTTCGGAGAGGCCACGACGGAGGAGAAGGCAGCGAAGACATCATTCTTCAATTACTGGTATATGGCCATCGTTCTTGGTTCTTCCATAGCCGTTCTTGCCCTCATCTTCATTCAGGTATTTTATATATTTCAAATCAAAAATTAATTGATCTTCTGTGAAAGCAGGATTAGTTCTCTATTATTCTATCATTCTATGAGATATATTCATATGCTGGTATCGATAATTAATCACGTTATCAAGCTAAAAAAACTATTGGTGTTTGGCCATTATCCTTCTCGGTTCATATGCTTTCTTAAAATACTAATTAAGAAATGTTTATTTTGGGATCTTTCAGAAACTATGTAATAAAACAAAATAAAAATACTAATTTTTCTTGCCTTGAAATACTTAAGAAATGTTTATTTGGGGTCTTCGGTTCTGCATATTTAAAAGCTGGTTGGCATAGCTAGTAAGTAGTAAGTAATATGGTTGGCAGGAAATTAAGAGATAAATAATAATATTATTATACAATTTCATTGAAGAAGATGCAAATTACTTCGAAAGTTTATTATACTATACGTACGTACATAATTGAAAATACACGATTATTTGTCTATGGTATTTTATATTGAACATCGTACAATGACGTGCAACTGCGATCGACATATTATCTCAAGAATCTTTCAAACGCTATTTTTGTATTAATGAGCAAAACCCAAATATTGTATTCACTTTTTATCACACAGGAACGAGTGAGTTGGTCGGTAGGATTCAGCGTAGTAGCAGGAAGTGTGGGAATAGGTATAGTGATCTTTCTGATCGGGATTCCGAAATATCGAAAACAAGTTCCCGTCGGAAGCCCTCTCACGAGGGTTGCTCAGGTCATCGTCGCTGCCTCTAAAAAATGGCGACTGAGCACCACGCGCCACCACTATGGCCTCTGCTACGAGGAGGAGGAGGACAAGACGTCGGAGTCAACAAATGCTAACAAAATACATCTCCTTGCCAGAACCAATCAATTCAGGTACTTGCTTTATATTTATTATACGTTTTTAATTTATAGTATATATCACCTCATTTTCAACAACACTTTTTTTAATAAAAATTTGATACCCAAAGTGGTCCAACATGCTCGTTTTATGGGCACATCATATGCTTCTTAATGTTAATATATTCACATAAAGTATGACCTAAAGTACGTAGTCCAATTGGAACTAAGTCGTTGGAGTGACACCTGTATTTCTATCGATTAAATATGTTTATGTGTTAATATAAATACCATAGAGAGAGGATTGCGTTGTAGATTTTCCTTTTTAATCTTTGTCGAACTTTATAGGAAATTTGTAAAAATATTCATATACTCCATCCGTTTCATAATAAGTGTCATTTAAACAAAATGTATCTGCAATGTAATTGGATGTATCTGGATATGTTTTGAGTTTAATACATCTAGATACATTGCAGATACATTTTTTCCAAATGACACTTATTATGAAACAGAAAAAGTATCTTTTAAGTTTGTGAAGATCTTTAAAATTATTATAATGATAAATGATACTCCCTCTGTTTCACAAAAAGGGTCATTTTGACTCTTGATTTTTGTTTCACAAAGAGTGTCACTTTGTGTTTTCAATGCAATTTTTTAAAATAAATCTCAGTTTTATCCCTACTATTTTAACCTATTAATTAGAGAGAGAAACTAATTTAGTGTATTAATAAAAGGCATAAAAGAGATTTACAAGTTTTTCTTAATTTGTGTGAAAAATGTCAGAATAACACTATTTGTGAAACAGAGGGAGTATGATATCGGCTTAATTACATTAAAAACCCCTTTTTCAAAATTACATTAAAAACCTCGAAAAAGAAAAAGAATATTCTTTGTTTTTTTTATAAAAAGAATATGAATTTTCGGAGCATTTCTCTATCGATCTCTCCCTTTAAACGTGCATGAAATCACGTGAACATTTAGAATTCGTACTATAAATAAAATTTTAAAATGAAATGAGCTAATTAAGCGCACTAAACAAGCTTTTATCATTCTATTACTCAATGAAATCGTACAACGCCACGTTCATAGAGTCATAAGCTAGATGGATAATATGATATTTTTGGTCATGGTTTGGAGCATTGAATATATTTGAGTCAGAACCCAAGAAAAAAAAATTAAAACAACAAATTGAATCATCAATCATGGAACTTAGTTTGAATCTTCCAAGGATCCTAGAAATTAGTCTTTCTCGATCCGGAATCTCTGGATTATCAGAAATAAATAAGATTCAAGGAATAAATCGAAGAATTTTTTTCAGAGCATGCAAACGCAATACATAACTCTACACGTCACTTTTTAGTGTTGTTTTTTTTAATCTAACGGTGATAAACAAAAGTGAAAAACAAAAGAAACCATTGCATCTAATGGACATTGATTAAAAAAAAGTCCATTAACCAGTAATGATCTACAATGATATCATAGTTAGTGGTAGATCAATAATGGTTTATTGGACATCTTTTTCTAACGGTGATAAACAAAAGTGAAATGACAAAAGAAACCATTGCATCTAAGCTAATGGACATTGATTAAAGAAAAAATATCCATTAACCATTAATTAATAATCTACAACAATGATAGCATATAAGTACTAGTAGATCTATAATGGTTTAATAGACTTTATAACGGTGATAAACAAAAGTGAAGGACAAAAGTAACCATTGCATCTAATGGACACTAACCCACATAATGAGTTACTACTTATTATATGATATCATTTTACATAATGCAGATTTTTGGATAAAGCTACAATTATCGATGAGATTGATAATACGTCGAACAAAAGTAGAAACCCCTGGAGAGTATGTCCCGTGAACCAAGTGGAAGAAGTAAAGCTAATACTGAGGCTCATACCAATTTGGATAAGCTTGATAATGTTTTGTGCCACACTTACTCAGCTCAACACATTCTTCTTAAAGCAAGGAAGCATGATGAATAGAACCATTGGAGATCACTTTACCATCCCTCCTGCTGCTTTCCAAAGCATTGTTGGTGTCACCATCCTCATTCTCATTCCTCTTTACGACCGCGTTTTTGTCCCTTCCGTCCGTAAGATCACAAATCACCATTCTGGAATCACTTCTCTCCAGAGAATAGGCGTTGGCTTATTTGTCGCTACTTTCAACATGGTAAAGTGATTTTCTTGAACTATTCTAATCAAATTATACATATATTACCATCATTACAAGGTTTTGATGAATGGTGGTATAGTAGACTAACATATTTTTTTCGTCTAACGGGAATAAAACATATATTTGTCTCTTGTAGACAGAAACAGTTTATGAAGTTGTGTGTGTTTATAACAGATGATATGTGGGCTTGTGGAAGCAAGGAGACTTAAGGTTGCGAGAGATCATGGATTAATTGACTCTCCAAAAGAAGTTGTTCCAATGAGTAGCTTGTGGTTACTTCCACAATACATACTAGTGGGTATTGGAGATGTATTCACTATTGTTGGGATGCAAGAGCTATTCTATGATCAAATGCCTGAAACTATGAGAAGTATGGGTGCAGCGATCTTTATTAGCGTCGTTGGAGTCGGGAGTTTTGTTAGTACCGGGATTATATCGGCTGTTCAAACAATCAGCAAAAGCCACGGTGAAGAATGGCTCGTCAACAACCTTAACAGAGCACACCTTGACTACTTCTATTGGGTGATCGCATCGCTTAACGCTGTGAGCCTCTGCTTTTATCTGTTTGTAGCTAACCATTTCGTCTACAAGAAACTTCAAGACAAAGATGATGATGGTGATGTTGAAGGAGAAAGAGAAGTTTGATCAAAACGTTTTGAAAAGATTAGTGGCTTCTTAATATTCTACGGAGGGTTCCATGTCGGCCTTATTTTTATCTTAATTTATATGTAAAAACTCAAATGTGTAACAATTGATTTCTGTGGTTACCAAAAACAAAAAAACTTTACGTTTTCTTGTTACTGATCCAAGCAGCAAAGCTGCAAGTCCCATTTTGAAGCTAGCTATAAATAATTAACAGACAAAATTATGTGTTGCCATCTGATCGGACAAAGCTAAGATGAGACAGGTAATTGCTTTCTGCCAAATCGTGAAGCGTGCGCCGGCTGCTACGTGTCGTCTCCTGCTCCACTTTCATGTAATCTCCACTCAATAATCTATCACTCTTTTCAGCATCCTGCTTAAAACAACACACAGGGGTGATTTATTGGTCCAGTGATATGAACCATTCATAATATCCTATATTCATACTCAGACTTTCACCAAATGCATATATCTAAGCTTTTCTTGTCTGATGACTAAAAATAGTTACATAGCAATGAGAAAAAGAAAAAAAGCAACCGTACCTCCAGGAATCTCATCATTTGCTCTTCAATCGTGCCACGCATGGTTAAGGTTTCTACATGAACAGGGCGCTTTGCGCCCATCCGATGAGCACGTCTGATAACTTGCTCTTCCATGCTGCTCATTTTTTTCAACATTTGTAGGACTTAGCAACATTATAGAATGAAAAAACAATTGACTAGACAAACGAGATAGAACGGCCAAATGATTAACTCCAGAAAACTCTAAAATTTCAAATCTGTAGGTTTGAGGGGATTATAAAATGAAAGATAGAAGAACATCAAGTTTTAAATTTTGTTACTCATGTCTCGTCTGAATGTAAAACGGTTCAGAGTCATACCTTTTATCCCAGATTGGTTCCATCAGGAACACATGTGTTACAAAGCTCAAATCAAGACCTAGCGCAGCACTTCCATCCATCAAAAGTGCCATGCAATCAGCATCGTCCTGGAACATGGCCAGAGATTTCTTCTGAAAAGTTGAAATCGAAAGTTGTTAAACTTCAGCTGAAAGCAAGACTAAAGAAAAGAAAAAATCAAGCATCAACAGACAAAGTACCTTCTTAGCCGAATGCATTGGACTGTACATTCCAGCAAACTTGATTCCAGCAATTGTCAACTACAAAACCATGATATAAAATTGCTCAAAGCTTAAAACACGATTGCAAAGAAACAAAAAACAATCTTGCAAAATACACAGTAATTCATACCTGTTGTTCAATCACGTGAATATGCTCAAGGAATTGAGAGAAAATCAAAACTTTATCAACAAGTACCATCTGAGATCCGAAATCCTGTTCATGGAATCCTTTCCCCAAAAAGGCGGGATTTTCTTCCAGGTTGTCAAAGTTACTCTTGTTGAAAGACAAAATGCTTTTTCTATTACCCTCTTGTAACTTCCTCAGCCTGTCCACGAGATAACTGACTTTACTGCTGGACGTAGATTGCCAGTCAGGATTCCAGTCATCCTGAATAATAAAGAGAAAGCATTTCAGTATTGCCCTCCAGGAACCAAGTCGTTAACTTATAAGATGGTTTTATTATACACATATATACCTGATTATACGAAGGCTGTAACTCAATAAGATCCTTTGGCACAGGCCATTTTGGGTTTGGATTTTCTGGTCGAGCCAACATTTCAGGAGTTTGCATCTCATATAAGTATCCACAGCCAGGAATAGAACACCTTTCGCTATCAAGAGCAACGCAATCAAGGCACAGTAGATGTCTACATGGAGTGACTACGGGAAGTCGGCACCATTCCCCACATCTATTTATAAGATTGAGGAACAAAAGCAAAGTTAGATACTTGGGTCAAATGCCCTAAACTAATGACAACGTTGGATTAAAGACATACCTTTTACAGTTACAGCCACCAATAAGGCTATCTTGAATAGAAGAATACTCCTCGGTCGAAAAGTCCAGACCACTTTCAACTAAAGCATCCATTGTCTCTTTAATATCATGACCAGCGTCAGTCATTTTAATATGCCCAGCCACACAGCAAGACAGTCTGACATTATTAATGGTCGTGCTTCGAAATTTCCACTGTTTAGAGTTAAGCAGACTTTCCACATGAGACGGGTCATTCCAATCAGCTAATAAGATATTACGCCTCACTGTCTCCACAAGTTCATTGTAGCTTCTTGCATGCCCTGGAACAAAATTAAGGTATGTCAACTTCTTGATACACGGAGGAATCATCCGCAGATCTTTCTTTCTAGAACATATCATGCATCTCTGAAGCAGCTGAAGTAAACGCGAACGACCCTCCTCCATTTCCGCTTCAAATGGTCTAAGGATGCCAGCTTCCCAAAACTTGGCATTTTCTCCATATACTTCCTCGTGAAGAAACTTTAAAAGAGACTGGAGATGCGAAAGCTGGCTATTTGGCGTATTAGGGGTTGGTGTTCCTGTCAGTAACCAACGACTACAAGCTGTCAGAGAAACAGCCATCTGAAATTTATTTGTCAAACTGACACTAGAACCAAGAGTGTGTCCTTCATCTAGCATGACCCTCAGCCAATGCACTTGGATCAATGGGCTTTTCTTCCGAGGATTCCATTCTGCACTTAAGCGACTAAAAGTTGTTATCACAACATCGTAGTCCCAAGCCAGGCTGTGCGGAGAAAGTTTCTTATGGTCAGTCCAAACGAGGATACGTAGCTGACCAGGGCTGACATGTTTTTGGATTTGTGTTTTCCAGTGATCAACTAAATTCGCTGGCACGACAATTAGAGTTGCTTTCGACAAATACAATCTAAACGCATCCAACGGCTGACAGAGAGCAACCTTGAGGGCAGGTGAATCAAATACCAATTTCTCAAGAAACTTTGGATAATACCATCTAGTGACACCCTTTTCAACTCTACTCGTTAGACCAAGTGCTCGAAATATTATCTGAAACCCACGGACATTTAACGGTGGACCTTGTAAGCCAACTGTTTCCATCTGTGAGAGCTTCTCAAGAGGGAGTTTTGCAAGCCAGATTAAGGCTTTCTTTGCGGTCAAGTTTACTGAAGACTTGTGTTTCCTAAGGACACTGGTGAAGAAAGAGATATTATCATTTTCTTCACCAAAAGCTCCCTTAGTATAAAACCCTTGCAAGTGATTTATCGGTTGAGATCTATCCCATGATTCTTCAGGATCCTTACAACTCTGATATGCAGGGTCACTATTGTTGCTACAAAACCATGCAGAACCAGTAACAGAGACACCTTCATCTACTATTCTCCGCCACTTTGAGCAAGAATCACACTGTATCCAAATATTGCTTTCCTCATCCGAATCAGTAGGACCCTTTCTCTTACAACCGGTTATCATGCCACATTTCTTCCAATTCCTAATTCTTTTAGCTTCCATCACTTCAGAGTTCTCAGATGCGCCATTATATGCATCCAAGAGATTTCTTCTGGCATTACCCAAGCTCTTTCTACGTTGAGCTTCTAAATCCATGGAAGCACGGATGGGAGTTTCAAATTCGTTTTCAAAGTTTGAGTTCTTAGGCTCAAAAGTTCGACCATCTGGATCCATCGGCATAGCTTGCTTAAGTGGCAAAGATTTTGATTCCCACAGCGGACTAAAGTTGTCAAGAGACACCTGGCTTCGACAACTACTTGGACTTAGAAACCTCTTTACAGTAAACATGCTGTTAGAAGTGAAGTGGTCACTCGTGTACTCATAATAACCGCATTTTTTGTCACTTTTATGTGTACACCAAATGACAGGAAGTCCCTCAGGCGGATCAGCCATTGTTCCATGCGTCTTTAGAATAAGGGACAGTGCTGTTATTGTCTTACCTAGACCTGGTTCATCGCAAATCATTCCCCCACGGAAATCCTTGATCATCGGAGGTGCCTCAGTGATTATATTACCAGACACAACATTTATAGAGAAACCAAAGCCATCCTCAGTATCAAAGTTCCGGTATAAGGGATGTGAGAAAACTTCGGCTTTCCTCTCACGCTCCAACATCCATCCAACCGCTGCCTGCTGGTGAGGGAAAAGCTTTAGATTCATACATGGCACAATTAGAAAGGCCAATGATCTTAAGAGACGGCAAACTCCTGCAATGCTAACAAGATCCTTCGGGTTGAGTTTCGTTAGTATGCTAATCAAAACGTCATCTGAGAGATCCCAAATGCCAGTTGCACAAGAGTCAGTTGATGGTGATGCTCTAGTAGAATCAAACACGCCACTATTTCCTGGACTGGGCAAGCTCTTAAAGATTTCATGTAGTTTAAATAATCTTCTATCTGGAGAATCCGGGGCACTGCAGTGTAGTTTGCAATCAAACACATGGCAGTCAGATAGATCCCAGATGGCCTTTGTTCTTCCATTGGCCTCTTCCCAAATACTTTCCCCGCTAGGGATTGAGCTTCTAAGTCCCCAGTCACAGCTGCAAAAAACTGGAATACATTAACAAAAAAAATTCGAAATGCATAGCTTACAGTAGATTTCCAAAGCAATAACAACGTGACGCACGCATCAGAATCACACACAAAACCTGAATTCTACTCTTAAGCATCAGCACTTGCTTATTCTTATTCTCCCTAAACCTAAAAACTAGGGTTCACAGAGGGAGCCTCACGAATTACCTCAAGTGCTTAAACACAAAACCTGAATTATACTCTAAGCATCAGCACTTATTCTCCCTAAACCTAAAAACTAGGGTTAACAGAGGGAGACTCATGAATTACCTCAAGTGCTTAAACAACGCAGCAGCAGTAGCCTGACATTTAGGGAATTGCCATCCCGACCACAATGCAACAGGCAGGAAAACATCCACTAACACCACAGCTCTCTCTTGTCCATTCTCACCCTTATCAGCCTTGACGACTCGACATATGATCTTCAAACATTTGCTGGTGACCAAAGCGTGAAGTTGCTGCACCACACTCATGCTTCCGTTCACCATGCCTATACTCCTCTCCCTCTTCCTTCCCCGTCCACTGCTCTTCTCCGGATGAAAGCTTTTGCTCCCGGAGGAACCTCGTCTCTTCGATTTCGGAGATTTTCGTTTTCTCTCTCCCTCAACGCACCTACGGCGTTTCGGTGTACTCTCCAATCCACAGTCTTCCAGTGTTCCACAATTCTCAGCATCACGATCTCCTTCCACGGCGCCGATTTCCGCAATTGGGGAATTGGGATTGGAGCTAGGATTGATTAGGGATAAGACCAAGCCATTATCGGATTTGAAACCGGTGACGGAACCATCATTGAAGATGAAACAAGAGGATCCCAATGAAAGTCCCTGCGGAAGACCAGGCGAATCGACGGAAAGAACAGCACAGAGAAAACCACAGAGTTTGTGGTCGGTTTCTCCGGGAACGGCCATCGGCAGAATCTAATCGACAACGGAATGGACCAATTTAGGCTTTACAGTCTCCTTTTTAATTCCTTTGGGAAAAATCTCATCTTCCTGTTTCTCTCTTGTCGACCTCAGCGAAAAAAATTACCAGAGGAGAAAGAAATTAGGTTTTTATGGGTTTTTTAAAATTTCTAATAATAAAGGAAATATTATATTATTTGGGAGAAAATCTCATCCCTGGGTGTGTCTCTTTAACCATTAAGACAGCTCCACGTATACCTCTTTAATCCTACGTGTAAATTACAACAATTATCGATTTGCAGTCCTTTCTGGTAATCGTTTTGCGCCCTAAATTTTGATGCACCAAGACGAGAGATAATGGCCCATAAAGAGGGAGAACGGCCAATTTCTACCCAAACTCTCGGTTGCGGTTCTGATTCGTATCTGTACTTTCGATCTGTGCGAAAGCATACCTATACTTTATATTTTTTATAATTTCATACCTCAACTCTAAAAATGGCCAAAACATACATTGACCTTAAATCCGTTAGTCAACCGTTTGATATTGCTGATGTGGCTACGACGTGTCTACTGAGTCAAAAAAAAAATTATAAAAATGTGAGGTGTTCGGCGAATCAAAAAAGTAAAAATAAAAAATAAAATTAGAGATTATAAATTTTAATAATTAATAAATTCCTTTTTAATTTTATATCTTATTTTAATTCAAAAATATAATATAAATTTATAAGAGAGATAAATATATAGATTGTTTTGATTTCTTTTTATTTAAGTATATTTACAATGGAAAAATATTTTAGTTGTATAGAACTATATGTTAAAATTTTGCATTTTAAACATGTCAATAATTCTAACTACCAGCATTGTTTTTTAATGATGAGGAGGTTTTGGGTCCAAAGACCGTACGTTCTCTTAGGACGAGATCCAAACCATGTAATATTACTTTTATTTTGAGAGCGGACCCCTCCCAACGTAAATTGAATCTAATCGAACATGTGATCTCCAAGATGTAGGGATCTTTAACCTCCTTGGTTACCGAAAATGTAGGAATCTTGGAGATCACATGTTCGAGTTACAAAAAAAAATGAATTTCTTTGTTAAGATAAACAAAAAAACTTTATTCTATTTTTATTTTCATAAAAAATATATTTTATTTTTATTTTTTGAGACTTACCGCATACGTCACATTTTTTACGAAGAAAGTTATATATATATATATATATATATATATTAAACTGGTTTGATAAAATTTATTAATTATTAAAACTAAAAATCTCCCATTTTATTTTTATTTTTATTTTTGTAATTCGTTGGACACATCACATTTTTTATAATTTTTTTTGTTGACTCAGCAGACACGTCATAGCCACATCAGCAATATCAAACGGTTGACTAGCGGTTTTAAGGTCAATGTATGTTTTGACCGCTTTTTTAAAATTTATGTATGAAATTTTTAAAAATATAAAGTATAGGTATGTTCTTGCACAGGTCAAAAGTACAGGTACGGATTGGAACCGCAATCCAGAGTTTGGATAGGAATTGACCGTTCTCCCCCCCCCTCCCCCCTCCCCCCNATGTCGAGAGGGGTACAACAGAGGAATAGAGGATTAAGCTTCATCATCCAGAAAATGTGAAACCATCGAATTTTGTGATAAAAACTTACAAAATGCATAATGATATGAGATCAACTCCCAACGTTTCACCTTATTCTTATTGAGATCGTGATATCAAGTGGCAAATCAACGAGACATGAGTCCCTAAATCCATACTCACATAAATCACACAAAACGTCCACAAACTTTAGCACCAGAACACAAAAATCAACAACCTCAGCAATTCTCAGGATCGAATCTACTGAGAGCATTTCTCCAAGTATGCTTTCCAGCCTTCAAGTCGATACTCGTGAGCCGTCTCTGTTGGATTCTCAGCCTTTATGATTCCCCGTCCCACGATTATAATATCACTTCCCCTCTCAGTAATCACCTGAAACAAGAAAAAGAGTAATCGACTTTATATTCCTGCAACACCGCCTAAAAAATACTAATTATGAATGGAGGAAGATGAATGTTAGGTTGGGGAGAGAGAGACTAACCGAGTGTGGAGTGTTGTACTGTTGACCAAGTGCATCACCACCTTTCACCATTTGAACACCAGGGGTTGCATGAATCATAGACGGAGACACATATCCGCATTTCCAAGACGCCGGATTAACCGAGATGAATCCCATCACGAAATCGGAATGAGCCTCTGCGATTTTCACAGCCGCTGCAGTGTAGTCCCCTGTAGCAAGGTTACCCGCAGAGCTCATTTCAGCTAGCAAAAGCAGACCCTTACCACGAGGCAAACCCTGCAATCATAGTAATCCCCAAAATATCAGTAAAACCAAAAGAATCAATAACAATCCGGTAAAGGTAAATAAAATATATACAGTACCTTCAACTTAAGGCCATCCACGATTCCTGGCCCCGATATGATATGAGCGTTTATAATATCAGCCCACTCCAATATTTTAAAGACGCCTCTGCAAACAAAACCACAAGAGATAAGTTTTGTGAAAACTTGAAAAGACATCAATGAAGGCCAAGTGATGATATAGCGTAGAAAAATTTACCCTTCGTACTGCATTGTGACGGTGTTACCAATGTCTGCAAACTTGCGATCCTCAAATATGAGAAAATTGTGCTTGTCTGCGATCTGAAGTATAACCGTAACAATATAAAATCATTGAGTATCGAAAAGGGCAAGCCGGATTATCAAGAACAGCCAAATTGTAGTCCATTGGATCTATGGGGATTTTAAAGACTTTCAATATAGCATAAGATTTCAGTTATATTGTCGAGATTATATAATCTGTCACTTTCTTTTGAGTAACCAAACCTATCAAATAACATGTGTAAGAATGGTGTGAGCAAGTTAATGGAAGTAATTACCGCTCGGAGTTTAGAGCCAAAGTCAGAGGTGAAATCAGGCAGAATATCAACATGAGTCTTCAAGACACAAATCTCTGGTCCCACCTTCATCAACACAAACATTTGAATGAGATCACTAAAAATATATATAATCAGATGAGAAATTGTCCAGGAAATGAAGGAATATGAAATGATTATTTACCTTATCGGCGATGTCGAGCAATTCGGCGGCAGTTCCAACATCGGCGGCTAAGCAGAGATTGGTTTCTTTCTTCATCATAACCTCAAACAGCTTCTTCCCCATCGGATTCCTGGATACCTCTGACCTTTCCTTGAACCCTAAAACCATGGGTTTGGGCTTCGGTTTCTCCACACTCGGGACACTAACCCTACGGTTCTCCTCCAGGAACTTGAGCAAATTCGCTTCCACCTCCTCTTCAATTTTCCCCTTCTCCTTCAAAACCCTAACCATATCCGTCAACATAATCATCGAGTGGAGTTTAATCCCGTTCTCCGCCAGATTCTCCCTGCCTCCTTGCTGCCTTTCGATGAGAACCACTGCGTCGCTAACCTTGAGACCAACCGAACGAAGAGGCGCCGCCGTCTCGAGAACAGATGCGCCGCTGGTCACGAGATCTTCGATGATGAGGCATGTTTGGTCCTTCTCGAAGATTCCTTCGATGGCTTTGGATGTGCCGTAGTCTTTGATCTCCTTACGGCGCATGAGCATCGGGATGCCGTTGGAGACAGAGACGACGGTGGCGATGGGGAGAGCAGTGTAAGGGACGCCACAGACGACGTCGAAGGTGGCGGAAGGAGGAAGTGAAGAGATGAGGGTCTGGGAGATCTGCGTAAGGAGGGAAGGATAAGAGACGATGAGGCGGAGGTCGATGTAAACCGGAGAGTAGATTCCGGATTTGAGCTTGAAATTGCCGAACTTCACGGCGCCGATTTCGTGGAGCTGAAGAATCAGAGACTCCATGCCCGACATTCTTCGGTATCGGATTCGCTGGCTCTGAGGTTTTTGGATGGTTTGAGAATTGAGGGGACTCAGCAATGACTGCACACTACAGAGTGTGTGTGGGCTTTTATATACCTTAGGTTTTATTTTTATTTTTTGGGTTTCAGTCTATTTCTTCGGATAAACGACCAACAACAAAATAATTTTAAATTGAACTTTCTCATCAAATATTTTAATTTTAATTTTTAAAACTTGGGAAAAGAATTGACATTTCAATAGTATAATACTGTGTATTTAAATTTACTGCTTATAAATATCTGTAATAGTTCATTTTTATAGTAGTGGAAAATAAATATTTGTTGTGTTCACAAAAATCAGATTCTAACTCATATACCAAATTCGAAAAAAAAGTTGGAATTCAATTCTCCACTTGCACATAAAAATGTTTACCAAAAATTAAAATCCAATAACTGAATTCTCGCCCTAAAAGGACTTTATTCTCTTAATAACATAATCATACAAAAAGAAAAAGAGACATGTTCTGTCTTCAAGGGGAAACATAAAATACAAACGGAGGTGATGATCATAATGACCAACCATCATCCCATAGATTACAAATGTTACAGGTTGAAGAAAGAAAGGGTGTAGTAATCTAACATACAACAAAGATCACTTTCACTCATGATCTACATCAAACCAGAAATAGAGGTAAGCCTTGGAATACATGACTCGAACACGCTGCAGGACCAAATCTCCGCTCGTGGAAACAGCCTTTGCACCTCCCTCGATCCTTGTCTGCAAAACGCTCACGCTGTTTCCTTTGATCTTTTCAACAACAGTTTCCTTCACTTCCACATGGCTCAAGATATCTTCTTCTTCATCTCCAGCAGTGCTCACGATTGGGCATGAGAGATGATCCAAAGGGTTTGTTTCGCACTGAAGCACACATCCATCAATGGTTAGCCTTCCACTCCTATGAAGCAAGCAGCAACCAAGCTCCGCTTTCACTGTTAAATTCGCAAGCTTGCAGGTTGATACCAATTCCAGGGCACTGCACAAGAAACCCAACAACAAAAAGCCGTATACCAAAGATTTTTCTTTGCAATAAATACTGAAATGCTAGCATCACGACATAGAACAGGAAGTCACATCTTTCATTTTTTTTTTAGGCCGCAATGGAAAATGCGTTAAGAGCAAAACTTCTGGGAAGCTAAACCTCCCAGAAAATATTCTTATAAAAAAAAAAACTGCAAAGTGAAATGACTTAAAAGGGAATATTAGCTCCAAACCTGTCTGAACCTCGAGAACAGACGAGGGTGGTTTCATCAGGAATCTCGCCTCCACCAATCTGAACAAAGCAAAGATGAGATAAAACTGAAATACTAATAATTCATTAAACATCTGTACTTAGCCTCAGTATCATACCACTCATTCCTCAGAAAACAAAGTTAAATACTATTTTAAGCCTCAAGACATTGAGTCTTCCACTTAACTGCAATTAAAGAGGACACTGATAAGGCACAACCTAACCCACTGAAGTGTTCTAAGGTGCGTGCATCAGTACAGTCCTGATTAAATAACTATCATCCATATTCTGCCACTCCATCTATTCATCCTACATCATGTTCTACTTTCAATAGCTTTTCATAGCTTACCGTCTTTCCATGTGTGTTGCCCAATATGAGAAAAGGAGGATTACTAAGACGCAGGTGGTGGAGAATCCCATAATCAGTGGACTGTGACTCAAAGAATCCCAAAATCTTCTCAGACTTTGAAGTCCAACTGAATTTTAGTTCTCAAGTTTTAGTTCTTTAAAATTCACTGAGAAGAATTGACAAACTCACAGACAGTTCGTGCATAGTTTCCAGTAGTGAGATTTAAAGTAATTTTTGTACCAGTATAAGCTCTTTTCAATTTTATTTTGGTACATAAAATGTGGGATTGTTCTCTTTTGTATCTCGTCAATGCATATTGATATCCGATACCAAGAGCTACAGCATGGAATGGATCTCTATCCTCTCATCAGAATGGATAGGTGGCTATTTGTTCACATGTTTTTGGATATAAAACAGTTTAGTTCACAGATGTTGGTATAAATGCTTTCAATGAAGTTTAGATAAATTATTTATTACTTTTCGCGGTACTGTTGAAGATGTGAAACATGATTTCTTATCCATGGAAGAAACGTGTGAAAGTACTCTAGAGAAAGTTGTGGAAACGAAAGAGGCATATCACGGAAATGCAAAAACTTCCATGAAATATCAAAGCAATAAAACTAGATTATATGATAGACATACCAGGCAAAGAGGCTTATTAATCTGAATATTAGAAACAAGATGATTCCCACCAGCTCCTATTAAAATGGTATCGCCGGGTCTAGAGGTGACAATTTTGTCAGGCAACTTGTGGGACTTTATATTGACAGATATAATAAAGATAAAATCATGATTTGCGTAAGTGAACATAATAAAGATAATATCACAAACCTCGCTGCAGATACGGCTGACTCAATGCTGCGGAAAACTCCAGGCAGCGACAAATCCTTCACAAAACGGTCAACGCGTAGCCACAAGCGAGGGTGACACGCCAGATATCTCCATCTGTGGCAAACGAGTGCTGTGTTATACCTATCTGCAAACTCAGAAGAGATACACAAACGAACACTCTGTCATGCGCAACAAATGCCCAAACTCAATCAAGTCGCATGCAAACAAAAATATGAAATCTTCGAAGCTTCACACAACACAATAAAGATCAAAAACATACCAAGTCAATACAAAAAAACCTGTCTTGCTAATAGTGCTACATTACTACAAAGCTGTATCACACCAAACTGACAGAAATTGAGTGGGACAAACACATGAATAGAATTCAATTGTGATTTGAATAGCATCTGGAAGTATAAAAGTCTGTAACTATAAGCCACAGAACCGTAATTGATATGTAGAACACTTAGGAGAAAATCTAATTGAGGTCTAATGGGGGGAGATATATATATATATAACCAACAAAATCAACAATGGATCCATTCAGAGCAAAATTGAACAGAGAAGCGTAAAAGTATGAGTAAACCCCATAAATAAATGCGTAGAAGAAACCAATTTACCTGGAATTGGAGATAGGAAGCTGAGGATGTGCATGAGGCAACCATCGTCAAGATTGTTAAGAGATGTGAGAGATTCAGGTTTCGTTCTCTTCTTCATCCTCGGTTCGGCAATTCTCCTGGGATGCCTCTCGCTGTCGTGCTTTGAGATCTTAGTAATCTCCATGGAAGTATGAACCCTAAAGTCCTCGCCGTCGTTAATATCAGCAGACTCTGAGACCTTGTTATTTCGACATTATTATGTTTCTGAGCTTTCTCCTTTGGTTTCCCGGTTTGGCGTTTAGTTGTAAGGAAATTATTTTATTTTAGGTGAAGAAAATGTTGACCAAAAAAACAAAAAAAAAAGGTGAAGAAAATTAATTAACTTTGGTTCCATCCTAACCGTTGATTGTTTGATGCAGTGGACTGTCAAGATCTCTCCAATCAGGCCAATAAAAAAATCAGAAAGGAGCCGAAATGGCTTAAAGCAAACAAACACACTCCCTTTGTGCAAGCAGTAGAAATTTCATAAACATTTATCTCTCTCTTCAGCTGCAAAACTCAATCGGCAAAAGGAAGCTGAGGGAAAAATGGAGGAGAAAAGGGACGTAGAATGGAGCTGTGAAAATGGCGTGTCGACGTTTGACGATGGGTCCCACAGCCACTGCATTGCGAAGACTGTTGACAATGGTGGAGTCGACAGCAAGAGGTTTTACTTGGCTCGCACGACAGCCTTTGAGATGCTTCGCGACAGAGGCTACCAAGTTTCCGACGCCGAACTCTCTCGCTCTCTCTCGGAGTTTCGTTCTGCTTTTGGTGAGAAGCCAGACCTCGAACGCCTCCGTATCTGTGTGTCTCTTCGCTCGGATCCCAAGAAAAAGGTTTCAGCTTCTTTTTTTTGGGTACCTCTATTTTCGATTTGGGTGTTACTTTTTGGGCTTGAAACAGATGAAAACTTGAAAAAGGCATCAACTTTTTCCGATTTAGGGTTTACTTGGTTTTGGGTTTGCCTTGAAACAGAGCAAATATTGCAAAAGGCATCGACTTTTTTCGATTTAAGTTTTACTTTTGGTTTGGGTTTGTCTTCAAACAGAGGAATTTCTGCAAAAGGCATCGACTTTTTCGTTCTAAGGCACATTTAAACGCCTGAGGATCTTGCTAGTGATGAGAAGTATAGTGGCTGATACCTGTTCTTAGTGCACGGAAAATGGAGTTGGGTTTCTTTTTCTTTCCATCGATTTGTGCTTTGCGTTTCATCTTGTGCTTGTATCCATCCAATGGCAGATTGCTATAACTTTATAATGGAAAAGTTTTGGGTGTCACTACAACATCAGGTTTCGACAGCTAGTTGAGATGAAAAATGTCAACAAACATCTTTTAATGCTTTTACCTTTTTCCCATTAAGCTTATCTCAGTTTTGAAATTGAAATGGTTTTTTTGCAGATACTTGTTGTGTTCATGGGGTCTGAACCAATCACCGTGAATTCAATCCGTGTTCTTCACAGTCAGATTTCGAGCACTGAAGGCTTGCATGGGATGATTCTCGTTTTACAGAGCAAAATAAACCACTTTGCTCAGAAGGAATTGACAACCTTTCCTTTTACTGTTGAAACTTTCCCGGTAAGCCGTTTTCGGTTTGGCTACATGATGAAATTATATTCTATATAAAAGTGCGAATTCCCAGGATTTGGATCGTCTTAGATGGGTCATGAAACTGATACCTGACTTAACAGTCAAGAGAGCAATGCGATTGAGATATGTGTTTCATACTTACTGAACACTTGCATGTTTAAATTTTATCTGTGTCAACAGATAGGAGATTTGTTGGTCAACATCACAAAGCACACTGCGCAGCCAAAGATTGAGATATTAAACAAAGAGGAGAAAAAAGAGTTGCTGAGTAAGCATGGGATTGAGGACAAACAGGTCTGGTTCAACTCTGCACAAAGCTTCTTCACCTTGTGTATTCTATGTTTTAATGGATGTTTTCAAGTTTTTTTCGTTTTCAGATTCCTTTTTTGCAGGGGAAGGACAGCTTCGTGAGATACTATGGGTTAAAGAAAAGCCAGGTTGTGAAGATCACATACAGTAAAGAACCTGTTGGGTCTTTCGTCACATACCGATGCATCAACTGAAGAAAGGCAAATTCATTGCAGCTTGGGAGACATTCCTACTTTTTCTCCTGAAAGTAGACTGATTGTTATGACGATAGATGTTTATTTGTCCTTCATGATTGCTTACAATTGCAATAAGAGATTGAATCTGGTTTCGAAGAAGTAAAAAAACTAAGAGCAAACCACATGAGTTTTCCAAAATGTAGTTGAGGTCGTGTAAAAGAGGTTTTCAACAAATAAACAAAAAAGAAAAAACATCTAATTACAAGAATAAGAGTTTCACATGAAAGAGAGTAAAGAGGAGATTGTTTCAAGAGATGCAGAGAGATGTTGTCTAAGCTCCTCTCTAACACGGCAACCTAAACTGACTGACAACAAAAGTAATACCTCAGTATCAGTTACCAATAAATCCATATATGGGTGAGCTCTATGAACGTATATAAAATGGCATGTGACGCAATATATAGTAGCAATTATTTACCCTTCTATATTTCACAACTTTCTTTTGTTTCCTTGGGATGCTTCAACAACCCTCTCACCAACAGTACTACTGGATCCAGAGTTGGGTGCATTGCCTAAAGCAGGTGGACATGCAGGTATGTCTTCCGCTTTTGCTTTCTGCTTATTTATGCGATTCTCTCGTTTATGAAAATTCCCTTTTTCTCCAGTTCCCATCTTCGAAGAAGCCGGTGATTCTGGTCCTTCCATATGCCTTGCCGCCGACATATCAAAAGGCCTATGAAAGAGCAAATGAGCCACAGTTCTATCTGCGGGATTCGTCACTGTTTCTGTGTCTGGGATCCCAGCATATCTGTAATAATCAAAAACCAAGAGCTAGCTATGTAAATCACATTGATTTTGATGATGAAGTTTAACTTAAACGCAATCACCGAACAAAGAATTATGACAGCACATCACAAATGCTTGCAGCATCCAGATGGTCCTTGCAGCGTTAATTGGTTCATTCAGAACAAGGGAAATCTGCTAATAAATTCCTTCTATCTCGTACCTCGTCAACCTCACTTTTCCTTGAAATATGAACTCAATATCATATATAAAAGGTTACCCCAAATTAACAAAAGTGTATGCATGTAGTTTACATTGTCTAAATACGAAGTATACCATG
Source organism: Alliaria petiolata (assembly GCA_020283515.1). Taxonomy (NCBI): domain Eukaryota; kingdom Viridiplantae; phylum Streptophyta; class Magnoliopsida; order Brassicales; family Brassicaceae; genus Alliaria; species Alliaria petiolata. Next base: position 106,576,028 of record JAHZTW010000002.1, on the reverse strand, counting down.
TTGTTAACAATTCATAAATTTGCTTACCTATATCTGGATTCTTCTTTGGGAATAACTTCCTGGTCATCCTGGCTAGTCTTCTTACCGTGGGCTGTATCACTAGTGTGATGTCTCTGACCTGCGCTACCAGCCAACCGGAATAAGCTATCCCGTATTCAAGTCCTTGTTCCCATATCCAACTGCAGGTCAATAAAGAGTTTAGTTACTCCCTACATTAAGGTCACCTACAAAGTACTTTAGGATTGCGACTCCGTCCTTTTAAACATAACAAACCAATCAACCATTTGAGTACCTTTGCAACAACATCCTGAAGCCTATAAAGAACCGAGAATTCTGCCGAATTATCAACAGCAATATCATCTAGTTCCGAAGATGAATTAGGATCAAAGGAAGGCACTGCAGTTAGCCTTTGGAGATTAGTTTTGTCGACAAGCTGGAGTGGATTATCTTGGCGACAGTTCTGAGTAATGGATTGATCTGCTACAGGAACCTGATGACGAAATTGCTGCTGTTGTCTCTGAATAGCAAGCATTGCCTGCATTTGCTGTCTGCGTCTAAGTTTTTCTAGTTTTTCCTGTGGCGTCATTGTTGAAGGTCGTGCAGAGGCATCTGTTGCCTTGTTTACGGAGACAGCAGTAGCAGGATTGTAGGAAGGAAGCAACAACTGATTCTTAACATCAGGACATTGGACCGCCGAAAGTACAGGCACAGTAGAATATGGATTTGTAAGATTACCAAAACCAGAAGTAGCCATGTATTGGTTTGGCACATGTGGATAGTGTGATGTCCCAGACCCTTGAGACTCACTCTGCATATTAACAGCCATCAAAAAGGATCGTGACGGTGCCAACTGATTTACAAATTTTCCCGGTGGATTGCTGGATGAAGTACTCTGACCGTACAGATCTTGAAATGCTCCTGCCCCAGAAGTCCCAGACATTTTCGAAAACTTCATCATTTTATTTTGTCGATATGGCTGGACAGAAAAAGGAAATGAAACAAAGAAGGCTCAGTGGAGCTGACAAATTAGAATGCATAAGTATATGAAAACATAAATAAATTTATCCGCATTGGTAGAAACTATGTAACATACTTTCATTCACTATATCATAAACGTATGAACAATATGCAGCAGTCTGATACGCATAGTACCTGGTCCTCAACTGGGGGTTGACCCGTATGCTCACGATATTGCTCAGCCTTTGGGGTTACATGTACACTCAGCACATTTTGGGATGACGGACCATTGGCGTTTCCAGTCAACAAAAATTGCTGGTTCTCTTGTCGCTGAAACTTAGTTTGTATATCCAATCCTAGATCTTGAGAGTCCAAAATTGATGGTAATGATTTGGATGGACTATTGGATACATCTTTAGAAGAAGACCATAACTCGTCAGGATCGTTGAGATTACCATCACCAAATATAGGGACATCATTGCTGCAAAATCATCACTTGTGAGGATATTGTGGTAGATAGAGACCGATGTGCGTGAAGTAACCATTAGTAGTAATCCTGAAGTTAGTAATTTGCTTTGACGCTAAGAAATCTGTATCTCACTTGAAGGTAAAATGATCAAAACACGGGAAATGTGGCGCTGCTACAAATTAGTATTCTACAAATGATGCAACTTCACAAATTTTCAAATAACCTGCACAAATGAAATAAATAACCTAGTACTATTGTCATATATTACACCTAATTCCTTCAAACGTAATATCTTATCAGTTTTCTTCACAAGGATTTTCCACCCTATTCAAATCTGATATCTTATAGTCCAGAATTTTCTGTGACGTTTGTCGAGTCAGCATACAAGACATTAAACAGTCTATTCATTAAAAAGTTATTCAAACTACAATCAAAAGGTAACTAGTAGTCATAATAAGACTAAGATGGAGATCATTTGAGTGTGTGAGAAAGTAGGAAGATGGAACAAAAGGAGTACGTCATTGAAAAAGTTACCGAATAGCTCAGTGAGGATGAGAACGAGCTTTACCTGAACATTCGATCAAGATCATCAAAACTACCAATGTTGGCCCATCCGTACTCATCAAAACCACCTTGCTCTTCATCAGTGCTATGAAAAATATCAGGGCCTTTCCCAAGTTCAGACGTTTTCTCTGGTAAAACAGGGTGAGCACACAACTTTAAGATGATAAAATTTGAAAGAACGTACCCAAGCAAAACATCACTGTTTGAAGAAACGAAACGCACCACCTCTCGTCGAATTATATCTGGCTGGCTCAGCTAAGCATTGAGTGGCACCCGAATCTGGATCAGCTTCTCTGGCATTAGATAGCGATGAGTCAGGCCATGAACTCATACAGAAATCTGGCTGAGGAATCCCTTCATCGACATTATGTCCCGAACTGCTCCCGAATTTACTATCATCATCATTGAGGTCAACTTTAGTCCCAGTTATATTTGGCTCAGCTGGCTTAACCGTCTTAGATTCTTCGCTCCGTTCCTTCCTGCTAAGTTGCTCCCTTCTTACTTTAAAAGGCACAATATGGTCGCCTGTCTCACCGTCATCACCCCATATCATATTAGTAAGCTGAAAAATAGGTTAAGACCACGAACAACAGGGATCAGGCACAAGCAATACATGAGACCATACCTCAAGGAAAGTAAAATATATAAGAACACGATACATATAATAAGCATTAAAATATAGGCACATTTCCCACAGGATAAGATTGATTGATCACTGAAAAAGTGAAATTTGACTAACAAAACTAGATAACAGAGGTATTGATCCCTGTTAGAGACTGTGTCAAGGAAAAACCCAGGAAGTAAACAATCAGAAAACTTCATACCCAGAATCGGATAACGATTCACGAAGCAAAAAAGTAAGAAATGCATTCAGAAAAGAAGCAAAAACAATCGGAAAAATCATAAATCATCAACACCTCGCATTTACAGGACGAGTGATAAAAAAACCGATCGTTAATCATATTCATAAAAATACAGAATTATACTGATTCCACAGAAAGTCCGATGTATAGCACAGATGAACATTTACCTCTTCTTCGTCCCAATCAAACATGACTCGAGAAACAGAATCGAATCACAGACCCAAAATCACACTCCCAGATTGCTCCACACATCGCCGACTCCACCACGAAAAAAGAAAAAAAATAACCCAAAAAAAAGAAAAAGAAAAAAACAATAAGCTTAACGTAATACTCAAGAGTGAGAAAAAAAAAACCGATAATAGAAATAAATAAAATTAAAATTAAACGGAAAAACAGGAAGCTTTCAAAAACCTTGATTCAGAATCCTTCATGCTTCCTCTGAGTCATTGGGATATGGGCAAAAGAAAGGAGTTACAGGGTGGAAAAAGAAAGAGTTTTTCTTTCCGGGGGAGACTGGGCCCCATTTTGGAAATGTCACGTGCCGTAACTAGTGGTGGAGAGAGAATGGGCTTCGTTAGGGTGCCACGTCAGACAAGTGGCGTATCTAAAGATGTGGCTGAGAGAGAGAGTGACAGCTAATACCAATAACTACGACTGGATTCGATGACTTTCACTTGCCTGCCGAGGTCTATGTTATTTCCCTTTTTTTTTCTATAGATATAATCTTTTTATTTTAGCGTCCGAGGAAAGAAAATGACACAAAGAGATATATTATCCGTTTGTTTTATATTTTTCTCTAGCAGGTAAATTAATAAATAGCTTCGGAACTTTTTATTTGAAAGGCTGGAACCAGGGTTCAAATTTCAGATTTGGTGGGGTAGATGTTCACAGAGACCACTTATTTAGCTTTTCCTTCCCTTTATTGATATCCACGTTAATGTTTTTTTATTTTTAAATCGAAATATTTGGATTAGTTTGTTAAAGAAAATTTGAAACTGTCCACATTCTTTTTCAATTGCAAAATTTGGTAAATTCTGGTTAGGTTTCAACTTTGCAACTTTTGCAGTGTGTTGGAGTTAAAGAGTTGCTGCTGATATGAGAGAATTGGAATTAACCCTTCTTCACCATAATTACGACATCAAAGAAATTGGAACATAATTAGACTACATCTAGAAATTGAAGGAAATAATATTGGAGTCAAAGAAAAGAAAAACAAATAGATTAGAAAATAACAAAATTCAGTTGCGATGATTATTGGAGCTTATTGTTGTTGTTGTTGTGATTTTACTCGTGTGACCACCAAGTTTGACGATGGTTTTGGTTTCCAGCGATCGTGTTGATCGCTCAACATTTGTAGCCAATATACAACATACTGTATATTCTATTTTTGGTCGATGTGTAAATTAAAAACGAAAAAAAACGAGAGAGACAAAACCGGCGTGGAGGCCTGTCTTTACATGCAGGAAGGCCACGTCATGTGATGTGACTCTGTTTTCAGATAATATAGTGAGAGAAGAAGAGACAAGAGGGAAAGATGACGCCGGAGAGCTTGATAGCGTCGGCGTCGATCAACATAGGACTCGCCGTCCTCGCACTCTGGCTCTTCTCCGTGCTGAAGAAGCAGCCCCGCAACGCCGTCATCTACTACGCTCGCCTCCTCTCCGATCACCACCGCCCTGATCTGCCTCTCCACTCTTCCTTCTCCCTCCCTCGCTTCCTTCCTTCCGTCGCCTGGATCCCACGCGCCTTCCGTGTCCCCGAGGACGACATCCTCCGCCGCCATGGCCTCGACGCCCTCGTCCTCATTAGGCTCTTCAAATTCGGGTGAGGATTTCGTTTTATCATCCTCTGATTTCCCGGTTGAGAATCTGGCAAACCGGTTCTTTAAGCTCCTAATCATTGTTTGTTTCTTCAAACCCGGTTATGTAAAATTTGGAGAATCCGGGTGAGATTTGTAGTGTGTGAATAGGTGTGGTCTTGAAATGTTTTGCAGAATCAGATTCTTCATGTTGTGCTCGTTACTTGGAGTGTCACTGCTTCTTCCGGTTGATTATTACAGTGAGTCAGATTTACCAACTCGAAGGGAGTATTCGATGGATGCTTTCACAATATCAAATATCACGCGAGGTTCTAACAAGTAAGCCTTTTTTTGTTTGTTTGCATCATCTCAAGAGTTGTTTTCTTGAGATTTCTCATCTGTCTTAAATTTTCCTAGGTTGTGGGTGCATTTCTCATGCTTGTGGTTCATATCATTCTATGCATTGTTTTTGTTGTATAAGGTAAGCTTTTACTCTTGTCTATGATGTCATATTTCCGCCATCTTGTTTCGATTTCTGACAATTTATATCATCTATAATTTATATGCCTGGAACGGATTATTTTTCATAGAATAAGGTTATTGATTGGATACTCCCATCTAGGAATATAAAGAGATTCTTGTGAAAAGGCTTCAACAGATGAGAGAACTTAGGCATCGTGCTGACCAGTTCACTGTTCTTGTCCGGCAAGTTCCCCTCTGCCCTGAGCATAAGACTCGTGGCTGCGGCGTTGATCACTTCTTCTCTAAACATCATCCTTTCAGTTATCATTCGCATCAGATGCTGTACAACGGGAAAGATCTTGAATACCTTTTGGTAAGTTTTGACACTGGTGGTGGTACCATCTTTTCATATTCTAACACCAGATCAATGTTTTTTTCTTATATGAGGATTTCTCCATGTCAAGTTTTATTTTTCTGCAAAAATGATGGTAGGGTCATTTATGCAGGGGAAGCAGAAGAAGCTTAAGAAAGAGCTAGAAGACAAGAGACACACAGTAGAACATAAACAGATATCCACATCCGAAGAAAAGCTTCAAGAAATTACCCATAAGATTTTCCACCTTCAGAGTGAAACTATGCTCAGAGAGAAGGTACTTTCTTGATGTCAGAGTTGATGGTTAACAAAGTATTTATTTATTGAATTCTAAGACACTAGTATATATTTCGGGTTACTAAATTGTTCTTGTGATATCGGTTGTATTCAAACTTGATAACTGTGATCCTTGAGTTATAGTGACTTGCACTGCATGAATCCTGAAGAGTAGTTATAATGATGATAGTAACATCTCAATGGTCTCACTGAACTTACAAAACAGAACTATAGCAAGAGACTGTATGAGACAGCCTGACCAAAACAGAGTAGTCTGTGGCATAATGCCAGGTGCCACATAGTAGAAAGCACCTTTTCCATTTTATTCTTCTCTATGTTTCATTATATGTACATCATGATGAATAACCTGTTAAGATTTTTATACCTTGCGCAAATTTTCAATGAAGGAATTACCTGTTGCGTTTGTCACCTTCAAATCCCGAAGAAGTGCAGCGCTGGCGGCTCAAACACAGCAGCACTCAAATCCTCTAGAACTGATCACTGAAATGGCCCCTGAACCAAGAGATGTATCATGGAGAAATCTTGCTATTCCGCAAAAGATGTTGCCTCTCAACAAGATCGGAGTCATCCTTGCAGCAGCACTTCTTACAATTTTCTTTGCTATTCCTGTCACAGCTGTACAAGGAATTGCAAAGTATGAGAAGCTTAAGAAGTGGTTTCCTCCAGCCATGGCTGTTGAATTCATGTAAGGCTTCGCTTCTCCTTCGCTGTTATCGTTCTCATCAAGTTAACAGATTTGTTTTTGTTTCTTGATTTGAAAATAACAAGATAAGTTTGTTATTTGAAACAGACCAGGTCTCAGCTCAGTTGTGACAGGGTACCTCCCAAGCGCAATACTAAAAGGTTTCTTGTACATTATCCCTTACGCTATGCTTGGAATGGCTTATCTCGGCGGCTCTATTTCCAAGAGCAAAGAGGAGATCAAAGCTTGCAATATGGTCTTCTATTTTCTAATGGGGAATGTTTTCTTCTTGAGTCTCATCTCTGGTTCCTTGCTAGATGAAATTGGAGAGTATTTCACTCATCCTAGAGACATTCCTAGTCACCTTGCTGCTGCTGTTTCAGCCCAGGTAAAGCCTATTACGCCCTCTTCAAGAACATTTCAATTCCAGAAATCACATTTTCTTCAAAATAGCAACATTTTTTTCTTTTCTTACTTGCTTTTATATTATAGGGAGAGTTTTTTATGACATACATCTTGACAGATGGGCTGTCTGGTTTTTCTTTGGAGATTCTTCAGCTGGGGCTGATAACATTAGATATCATAAGATCCTGCACTTACGGAAGAGGAAAAGAGAAAAACCCTTATCTCTATTCGTTTCCATATTTTAGGGTTATCCCCACAGTGTCCTTATCGATAATGATCGGTATGATATATGCCGTGGTCGCACCATTAATGCTCCCTTTCCTAGTTGGCTATTTCTGCCTTGGATACATCGTCTACTTCAACCAGGTCCAGCTTTTTCTAAAACCCTCTTTTAAGATCTGTGATTGTTTTCACACCTACTTGGCATTAATACATTATATAACTCTGTTTTCCAATTAAATTTTCTTCCTCAGATGGAAGATGTGTACGAGATGACATATGATACTTGCGGTAGATTCTGGCCATTCATTCATCACTACATCTTCGTGTCAATTATACTTATGCAAGTCACCATGGTGGGTCTCTTTGGGCTTAAGTCAAAGCCATCTGCAGCAATTGCTACTGTACCTCTCATATTGATCACTATAGCTTATAACGAGTACTGCAAGATCCGCTTCCTCCCATCATTTAAACATTTCCCAATTCAGGTATTTTTCCGGAGGAAATCATAGAATATGGATTGGATTCAGTTCTTTCTGAGAGTTGAGACGGTTGAATGAATCAAACCCTGGTTGCTAAATTAGAAAGATTCTCTACATTGTTTTTGTGGTGCAGACAGCAGTTGAAATAGATGAAGCAGATGAAAAGAACGGGGAGATGGAAGCGCATTGTGTTGATGCTGCAACGGCGTATAACAGGCATCAACCTTGCTTAGAGCGTGTAAGCTTAGCGGAATCACCAACAAACTTGAGCCAACCCTTGCTTGGGACAGACTCCATTTGAGGTGAAAAGGCGTTGAGCTGGTTTGAAAACTTTTGTCTTTTTAGTATTCTAGATATATAGATCATGGATGGATGTCTGGGATTTTGAAGCTTCTCCACGTACATCCTCATGTGTTGCCACTTTGAAATTAGTAGTTAAAAGCTACATAGAACAGTGAAGGCTGCCTATGTAATTGGCCAAACGTAGTAAGTAATTAATACTACACAATATGCTTATAGAGGAAGTTGAGATAGCATGAGAATGATGAAATGTTATTCTTGTGAGTTGTTTAGAATGGAGACATGTGAAGATGATCCCAACACAAGCAAACTGTTGTGGACAAATGGTACAACTGCTGTTTTAATGTTAGATTTTTATTGTCCTGATGAATAAAGTGGAAAAACAAAAAAATTGCACAGAAAACAATCATGTTCATCAAAAGAGAGGAGCTATTTTGATTTGTTGATTTAGCTTACTACAACCCATCTTTATGTATTTTTCTTCAACCCGGCGATATACTTCTTTTCTTCATCCCATTTCCCGCAAATCCATTCACATTTATTCTCCAGATGCCTCATCTTTTCCTCGTAACCATTATCAATCATCGTCTCTCTCCCTCTTTCTTTTTCAAGCTTTTTTATTACCTTTGTCAGAATCTGTTGGAAATCAAATATCCTTTCGTTGATTATAGTTTTAAATTTTCAAGAAAGGAGACAATTAAAACACAGAGTCTTAGTGACAAAAATGGGGAAAGGGTCTTGATTTTGATTACTTTGATAGAAATTTCCAAACCGTCCTGACTTGTTTCGTTGTAAACAACTTCACCATTGGCAATAGCTTTATCCCTCAACTTCTCTGTGTCTTTAAATCTCCTCAGCAGATCATGTATTCCTTTGCTGCCGCTACTTTTTGGAATTATTCTTTGATTGTAGCTGAACTGATATTGATTTGTAAAATGGTATAAGTAAAATGTATAAAGGCCAATTTTATGATATAAAATAAGACTATTAAAGTTACAGTAGTAGCAGCACCTCTCAGTTTATTTCTTTGAAATGGATTTTTTCTTGACCCTGTAGGTCATTGTTTTCCAGGTGTTGTTGTGTTTCTCCTATCTGTTGTAGTATCCTCTTTTCTTGGGCCAAGCTTTTACAACCGTGCAACATCGAGAATTGCTTGCACTAAACCGGTATGGTGCTCAAACACATGAAACATATATAATATCATTTCCATAGTGAACAGAAGAAACTTATTGTTTGATCATTTAAAAGGCAGGAGGCTGATTCTTCTCTTTTCTTTATTTCTAGTAATCTTGTTTGTACAATGAGAAAACAAAATGATATTGATTGGTTGTGAGGACTTACGTAATCAGGATTTTCTGTTCTTCTTTCCGTTGCTTCTGCTTTAATCAGTTTTGCAAGATTATTCTGCAGTTGGTCTTGCAGATTCTTGTAGTATTTGATACAATTTCCAGCTTGGCGACTGCGATAATTAAAATGTTTTCCTTTAATGTAGAACCTATACCTGTTTGACTGCCCAAAAAGTTCAAGATCTTGTATAAGTACTGATCTTACAAGCTTAGTAAAAAAAAAGTACAAGTAATCAATCATTCTTCTGTTATATATAGATGCTTACTCGGGCTTCTAAGTACTTCTCGTAGGTGTGTTGATAATCCCTCTCGAGCTTTTTAAGTCGCTTCTCGGCTTTGGAAACTGACATGCGCACAACTGGGTCTGCGCATGGTGACACCTTGTCGCTGTAAAGTTCCCTTAAACCCTTTTCATTATAGTTGCCTCCAATAGCAATAGAGTTGGATATTTTGTTGATGTCGTTGAGCAGAGNTGTTCTTCTTTGAGTTGCTTCAGCTTTATTCAGTTTTGCAAGATTATTCTGCAGTTGGTCTTGCAGATTCTTATAGTATTTGATACAATTTCCAGCTTGGCGAATGCGATAACTAGAATGTTTTCTATACCTGTTTGACTGCCCAAAAAGTTACATTATCTTGTATAAGTACTGATCTTACAAGCTTAGTAAAACAAAGGTACAATTAATCATTCTTCTGTTATCTATAGATGCTTACTCGGGTTTCTAAGTACTTCTCGTAGGTGTGTTGATAATCCCTCTCGAGCTTTTTAAGTCGCTTCTCGGCTTTGGAAACTGACATGCGCACAACTGGGTCTGCGCATGGTGACACCTTGTCGCTGTAAAGTTCCCTTAAACCCTTTTCATTATAGTTGCCTCCAATAGCAATAGAGTTGGATATTTTGTTGATGTCGTTGAGCAGAGCAGAAGCTTCCATGCCACTGATTTCAAGAATTTCCATAGTTTCTCTTTTAAGTATTATTTCAAAGCATATTGCTCTTTTTGTCTTCTTATATGAAGAGAAAGATCATATAGCTAGCTGGAAAATGAAGCAACCTATCACAATTGATTATCCAACTTCTTGCCCTCCACGCCAAGGAAGTCAATGGCTCCTCCCTTAGAAACCTTCTTTATATATATATTTTTTTAATAATATTTTAGGCATCTATCTCTGCTTTCTAGCGATAAGATGATGTCCTTAGTAAAAAAAAAATTGGAAAGAATAAACTCTTTGTCCCTTGAGGCATAAAGTACAAAGAAAAGCTTGGCATGATATTGAAGTTCATGTGGTGGTGATATGAGAGAGAAGAAGTCAACGTTTGACCAAAAACCCCACCACCGAAGTCAATGGCTTATTTGGTCAAAAGGTTTTGAAAATAAGCCACTTTATTTGTAAGACAATCCATGGATGCACCAGATACAAGGAATGGTTAAATTTGATAGTCTTAAGTTTATTTGATAATATGATAGAAAGAATCACTTAGGTTGGTTTCATTACATTAACTTTTTTAGAAAACATCCAGAAAAACTCTGTTTTCTTTATCTTTCTGGGGACTTGGTCTTGAAAATAACTCACCAAATTCCTTTCAATGATCCTGTGGTGACATGAACTAAAAGTATTTGCAGAAATCAATCAATTGAAATCAAGATTTGGTATGTGGAGTTGCATGTGATTATATATGAGAGAGAGAAAGTCATAGTTTGACCAAAGCAGCTTCAGAGCATCCTAATTAAACCAGAGAGGTTTAGCTGTTTGTTAAAATCTCTCTGTTCAGATCCAATGGGGAGATACAATGAGAAAAATGTTGAAATCTATTCGAGAATGATTCAGTTGCTTTTATATTGATCTGATAAAGGGAATATTATAAAATCCATCTGATAACATGAAACATGAATGTGATGTACAACATGGTAGCTTATACATAGGCGTCTTATTCTACTCCTTGGAATAGATCTCTGGAGTTACCCTTTTCGGCAGCCTTTTTTCTTGGTGAAGTAGTTTTGTGCATTTACCTGACATTGTTCTTAAAGCCGAGCAAGTATTTCTTTTCTGCATCCTGTTTCTCACCTATGCATTCATATTTTTCTCGTAGATGCCTCATCCTTTTTCAATTTTTCTTTTGTCTTCCAAAATGTTCTCTGTCTCCCCTCTCTCTTTCTCAAAAGCTCTGATTACCTTGGTCAGAAGCTAGTGGCAAACAAACATCATCCCATTTGTTAGTTTTAAGAAACAAGTGATCCATGAGTAAAAAAAAGGAGAAAAGCGTCGTGAATCTTCATTACCTTTATTTCCATACTTGTAGAATTTTTCATATTGTCCTGACTTGTGCGGTTTCCCACCAACGCACCGTTTGCAATAGCCTTCTCCGTCAACTTCTTTATCTCTTTAACTCTCTTCAACAGATCGTGTATAGGTTTCTTCCTGCTACTCTTTGGAATTATTCTTTTAATGTAGCTGAACTGATTGATTCGTAAGATGGAGACGTATAAATCCAAAAGGCTCATTTATGATAATAACAAACTAAGAGGCTTTCAGTAGGATTAGCAGTACCTCCTTATTAATTCTCTTAAAAACAATTGTTTCTTGACTCAGGCCATCATTGTGCTGCTCAGAACAATAATAGTTGTTTGGTCATATAGGCAGGAAAGCTGACTATTCCCATTTTCTTATTCTAGTAATCATGTGTACAGTTCAAAACAAAATGATATTGATTGGATTTGAGGAATTACATACGTTAATAGGTGTGTGACTTCCTCTTTGTGGTGCTTCTTCTGTATTCAGCTTGTCAAGAACATTCTGCAGTTGCTCCACCACATTCTCGGTGCGACTGATACAGTATCCAGACCAGCGACTGTGATGTTCTGAACGTCGTAATTCAGTGCAGTAGCTATACCACTCTGACTGTTCGTTCGTAAAGCTCATTATTTTATAAAACTAGCCCAAATAAGTTTCTAACAACACTAAACGTAATCAATGTATTTTTTTATTTACTGATGCTTACTTGTAGCTCTGTGAACTTCTTGTAGGCGTGCTGATAATCTCGCTCGAGCTTTTTCAATCGCTCCTTTGCTTCTGCAAATGAGGAACGCCCAACCGGGCCAGGGCATGGTGACACCATGTTGCAGGAAAGTTTCTCGTAACCCTTTTCATTATAGTTGGAGGATCCAATACCAACAGAGTTAGATTTTGTTTTGAGGGTAGAAGTTTCCTGAACATCGGCTTCAAGATTTTCCATAGCTTCTCCTCAGTGTTATATTTCTTTTAGCAAGCAAGTTTTTTTTTTAATAAGAAAGCCTTGTTTTCGTGTGTTGTTATATAAAGACAAAAACCATTGTTAAAATAAAACAACTTCACACAACTGATGATTATCCTAACTCTTGCACCCCACTCCAAGAAAGTCAACTGCTCCCCTCCTAAAGAATCTTCTTTTGTATGTTTCTTTCTTCTTGTTGTTTATTAATAGTTTTGGCCATCTGTCTCTTCTTTGAAGCTTATATAAGATCATCTACTTGAGCCATATAATAATAAATAAACTGTTGGTCATGATGATATTCAGAATTTCTAGTGATTAATCATTACATGCGATTAAACTATACAAGTGATTGGGATTGTGATAAGTCTTCAACCTAACAGACTCTCAGAGTTAGGGACAAGTGAATCTGACGTATCGTTAAAATTTCTGTTAGTGTGACCTTATTGCATGGGAAGATCATTTAGTGGTTCGTTCCCATTGTTATGTTACATTATTGATGCGTGGACTGTAAATGTATTTTTTGGTCTCTTAAAGCTCTCCATGCCATGTCCTCCTTGTGCATTGGGTTAAGCTTACTTTTATAAGGCTTCTGCTGTGCTTGCAGACTCTTAACCCATTTGATTCACATCAAGAGTATGCAAATATAAGATATATGAAAATGTATATATAGCTCTTTATTTTGAGTAGTGACCTTACAATCATACCGCGTAGGAGATACAGAGGGAACAGTTTAGCAAAATCAGATTCCAAAGCGGCAAACAAAAATTTTACATCAGGAAGACTCTACTAAAAATCGGTTTTTAAAGAAAACCGAAAACCCGAATAACTCGAACCGACGTTAAAAAGAAAAGTGTTAATTTCAGGGATTTGTAGGAGCTCGTGCGGTAGATTAGGATCCACGAGATTGCTTCGCAGACCAACGCCGTGCAACGAAATCAAATCCTTAATCTCTTTCCTGTTTCTCTCAAACTCCATCAACTGTAGAGAAACCAACAGCGATAGTGCTTTAGCATTAGCCCAAGATCGTAATACCCAAGAGACTCGAAAGAAATAAAAGACTTTCTAAGTATGAAGAAAAATATGGAAGAACACTTAAAGAGAAAACTTGAACACTCTTAGAGAGTAAGAACACTTAAGAGAACTTATGAAAAATACTCTTTATTAGCTTGTTCAACTTCTTGTATGTTGTTGTTTACAAATGAGAGAGGAGTGGGCTATTTATAGGCTCCACTTAGTACAACTTCTTCTAATCTCTAGAGTTTTCTATACAAATATCTTACAAACATTCTTCTAATCTCTATAATTTTCTACACAAATATCTAATTAATTTACTAATAGAATTCTCTAGAAACATTTAGAGAGGATGAAGATTTTAATGATGTTTCTAAAGAATTCTAGAACTTGTACTCAACTTTGGGTTTAATAGTTTTATCATCAAACCCAAAATTAAGCTTAACCCAAAATCAAGTTTAATTTCAATACTCCCCCTTAAACTTGATTTTGTCCATCATCCCGAGCTTCGAGCGAAGTAACTCGAATTGCCCTTTTGGTAATGACTTGGTGAAGATATCTGCAACGTTATCCTCGCTTCGAACTTCCAAAGCTTCAATTGTTCCATCAAGCACCTTCTCCCTTATGAAGTGATGCTCTAGCTCAATATGCTTTGTCCTTGCATGGAACACCGGATTATTAGCCAGCTTGATAGCACTTTGATTATCTCCATAGATTGCAACTGGCTTGTTGATTGGCTCAAACAAATCTCCAAGGAGCCTTCGAAGCCATATACACTCTTGAGCTGCGAGTGTTGAAGCTTTATACTCCGCTTCAGTGGTAGATAGTGACACTGTTGCTTGCTTCTTGCTGCACCATGAAACACTTGTGTTCCCACATAAGAACACATAGCCTGAAGTTGATTTTCGATCATCTAGATCTCCACCAAAGTCAGCATCCGTGAAGCCATAGAGAGAGACCTTGGCATTATACTTGTACACCAGACCCATGCCAAGAGTTGTCTTCAGGTACTTCAATATCTTCTTTGCCGCTTCTAGATGTGGCTTCCTTGGTGCCTGCATAAACCGACTTACAAGACCTACCGAGAAGGCAATGTCCGGTCTCGTAATGGTTAAGTAAAGAAGACTTCCCACAAGAGAGCGATAAGGCCGAGGATCAGGTAGTAAAGACCCTTCATCGCGCTTAAGCTTTATGTTGACATCCATCGGAGTAGAACGTGTCTTTCCTTCATGCACCCCGAACTTCTCAACAATCCTTCTTGCATAGCTTTGTTGGCCGATGAATATTCCGTCCTTTACCCTTTCCACCTCTAAACCGAGAAAGTTGTTGAGCTCACCCAACTTCTTCATCTCAAACCTTATCGACATATCCTCTTGTAGACGAGCAATTTCTCCATCATCATTCCCGGTAATGATCATATCATCCACGTAAAGAAGAACAACCACGTGGACTCCTCTATTCTTCTTAAAGAATAGACTCGGATCAGAATTTGATGCCACATAGCCGCAGAACTGAAGAAACTGAGCAAGCTTTCCATACCAGGCTCGTGGGGCTTGTTTTAACCCGTACAAGGCCTTCTTTAGCTTGCACACATAATCAGGATGCTCTCGTGATATAAAACCAAGTGGTTGCTCCATAAAGATTTCCTTATCAAGCTCTCCGTATAGAAAAGCATTCTTCACATCTAATTGCCATAACTTCCAACCAAAACTTGCAGCCAAAGATAAGAGGGTGCGTACCGTTGTCATTTTAGCTACAGGGCTGAAAGTCTCTTCATAATCTTCTCCATACTTCTGAGAGAACCCCCGAGCAACCAACCTTGCCTTGAATCTATCAACGCTTCCATCTGTTTTGCGCTTGATCCGATACACCCATTTACAAGAAACGGGTTGGACATCCTTGGGTTTCGGAACCAAATCCCACGTTTCATTCTTCATGAGAGCATTCATCTCCTCCTTCATTGCGGTCTCCCACTCATCAACGTCTTTTGCTTCATCATAAGATGATGGCTCATCTTCATCTAATGGAGCTGCAAAGTAGCATGAGTAGGTGGTGACAAATCTTTCATCTCTGAACCGAGCAGGTTTTATAATGTTCCTTTTAGGCCTTTGAGTAGCCGTGGAACCGTGATCTTCCTCCTCATCCTCTTCTTGACTAGTGCTCCCCCTTTCACCTTGCTTCTCCGTTTCAGGACTTCCACTCTCACTTAGAATTTTAAGAGCTGGTTCAGCAGTCTTGGAGGAACTTCCACCTTCTTGATCAACTAAGATTTGAGGTGGCCCATAGAATGAGGAAACTTCATCAAAAACAACATCTCTAGACACCACGTACCTGTGTGTCTCTGGATCCATACACCTCCAACCTTTTCTTCGTTCGTCATACCCAACGAAGATACACTTCTTCGCTTTTGCCTCCAACTTTGTTCTTTGAGAATCAAACACATGGACGTAGCAGACTGATCCAAATATCCTGAGATGTTTCACTGATGGCTTCTTCCCGTGAACCATCTCATAAGGAGACTTCATATTGTTTGGACTGAGTGGCATCCGATTGATGACATATGCTGCACATCTCATACCTTCTGCCCATAAGGCCTTAGGTAAATCTTTTCCATATAACCAGCTTCTACATGTCTCGGTTAGATGCCTGATCTTCCTTTCAGCTACTCCATTTTGTTGAGGTGTATGCGCACAAGTAAACTCTCTCTTTATTCCATGCTTTTGACAAAAAGAGAGAAACTCCTTGGATATGAACTCACCTCCATTATCCGTCCTTAAGGTCTTGATTTTCTGACCTAACTCCCCTTCCGCGGTAACCTTGAATTCTTGAAACTTGGAGAATACTTCTGATTTTTCCTTCACAAAGTATACCCAAGTGTACCGTGAGAAGTCATCAACAAACAGCAACATGTAGCGAAATCCGGAATACGAGGGTGTTCTTGTTGGACCCATTAGATCACTATGGATCCTCTCCAACGGGGCTTTGCATCGTGAAATAGAGTTGTCAAATGGAAGTCTATGTGATTTTCCATATTGACAACCTTCACAAATTACTCCTTCATCTTGAATCTTCAACTTCGGGAGCCCGTTAACCAAATCCTTATTCACCATAACCTTCAGCTTAGTCATATTTATATGACCGAGCCTAGCATGCCATATAGAGGCATTATCATTCGTGCTCATCTTCTCCACATAAGAATTTGAAGCAGATAAGACATATAGATCCTTAACCCGCGATCCGGTGTGAACCACATCCGCCTTTAACTCTTTAATATTCCTCAAGAATTTAACGTCTCTTGGGCCAAATAAAACGTAGTTACCTGAGTCTACCACATTCGCCACGGAGAGAAGATTCTTCCTTACTCCAGGAACATGGTATACGTTCTTGAGAGTGATAGGGCTTCCATCATCTCCTTCAATGACAACAGTCCCTTCCTTCTCCACGCGGTGGGTTGAATTATCCGCAGTAATGATGGCTTCTTTTCCGTCATGATGTTGAAGACTAGAAAATAACTTCTCGTTTCCGGTAATATGATGACTACAACCCGAATCCACTATCCAATCATTTCCAAGATTTTTAGTTGTGGATGTACCTGAAGATGCAGCCTCCACCGTGAAACATTTCCCCCATTCTTCGTCTTCATTATGACCTTTTGATTCCGCCATATTTGTTTCCTTCAACTTGACTCGGCAATCCTTTTTAAAATGCCCAAGCTTTCCACACCGGTAGCACTTGAACCGCTTCTTTTCTCCCGTAGAAGATCCTTCACGTTCATCGTTATTTTTGGCACCAAGATACTTGGATTTGGCTTTGAAGCCTTGTTGCCTCCGAGCTACAAAAGCGCTCCCTGAATCATCATTGATTTTAACTCCAGCCATTTGCTTGGCTAATGATTCTTGCGAAGCTAGCAGGTTCTCGAACTCCTCCAAGGAAGGTTGTGTAGCCCATCCTTGAACCGAAGTCACAAACGGTGTATACTCGGGTCGTAGACCTCGAATAATAGACCGCTTTAACCGTGCTTCCGAAATTGATTCCTCCGGATTTAGAGTATTAATCTCAGAGCAAAGATTTTTTACCTTGATGAAAAACTCTGAGATTGAAGACTCCCCCTGCTTCGCATTTGCCAGCTCGTTCTCTAACAATTGTAGCCGAGCTTCATTCTTCTTGTTGAACAATTGATCCAACGACTGCCAAATGGAACTGGCGGATATACACCTTGAGACATGCTCAAATATTCCCGAGGATATTGACCTCTTCAAAGCAAACTCCGCCTTGGCATTCTTCCGGATCCACTCCTTTGTCGCTTCCGCTGTTGCAGCATCTCCTCTTGGTGGTGATGTGCTGCTACCGCCAACGACATCCCATAAGTCCTCACTCACCAAGTATGACTCCATACATGACTTCCATAACCGGTAATTAGATTGGTTTAAGATCTCCATTCCCAATCCAACAACACGACCCATTGGCTCCATACTTAGAGTAAACCCGAGCTCTCTTTAAACCCCGATCTTGAAAAGAACTAGATCAGAATGGCTCTGATACCATGTAGAGAAACCAACAGCGATAGTGCTTTAGCACTAGCCCAAGATCGTAATACCCAAGAGACTCGAAAGAAATAAAAGACTTTCTAAGTATGAAGAAAAATATGGAAGAACACTTAAGAGAAAACTTGAACACTCTTAGAGAGTAAGAACACTTAAGAGAACTTATGAAAAATACTCTTTATTAGCTTGTTCAACTTCTTGTATGTTGTTGTTTACAAATGAGAGAGGAGTGAGCTATTTATAGGCTCCACTTAGTACAACTTCTTCTAATCTCTAGAGTTTTCTATACAAATATCTTACAAACATTCTTCTAATCTCTAGAATTTTCTACACAAATATCTAATTAATTTACTAATAGAATTCTCTAGAAACATTTAGAGAGGATGAAGATTTTAATGATGTTTCTAAAGAATTCTAGAACTTGTACTCAACTTTGGGTTTAATAGTTTTATCATCAAACCCAAAATTAAGCTTAACCCAAAATCAAGTTTAATTTCAATATCAACCTCCCCAAGCAAGCTTTTTCTCCATATTCAATCTTAATCCACTTTTGATTTTGGCGTCTCTCAGGTTTGTCTCCAATCTCATACTAAATTTAGTAAAGATTGATAATATTCCCGTTCTGATTTTCCCAAAGAAAAAAAAATGTTCGTAATGCACGATTCATAGAAAACTTTGATTATGGGCTGAAACAGAAACCCTAATTCGAGGGCTCTGTCCTTAAATTTTTTACATAAACTCATCGACTTTTTGTTGTTGTTGTCTTCTCATGTCAGATACAAGAGGCTTAAATGGGTCAGAAGAAGTCAGACAAGAGTGTTGCTACCATGAAATCGAAGCCAAACGGAAAAGATTCCAAAACGGAGAGACTTTCAGTCACAGCCATGTTTGCACGCAAGGATCCGAAACACGACAATAGTTCATCATCCAGATCCAACGCTGCTCCAAAACCTTCTTCCTACACTGATGGCATAAATTTTCCTCCTCCTTATGTCGAAGGCGTCTCTGATGAGAAACAGGGACAGACTTTTGCAAGGAGGAATCACAAGATTGAGCTTGATATCCCTGTATCTGATAAGGAACTAAAGAAGCGAGTGAAGAAAGAAAGATCAGCTTTAGAGGCTGCAGAGAATGCAAAGAGAGAGGCCCTGAAGAAGGACCTTGATGCATTCACGGTTGTTATCGGAAGCAAAGCTTCGGTTCTTGAAGGACAAGACACCGCGGATGCGAATGTTAAAGATATATCCATCGATTCTTTCTCTGTATCTGTTTGTGGGAAAGAGCTTCTGAAGAATGTATCTGTCAAGCTATCACATGGGAAAAGATATGGTTTGGTCGGTCCGAACGGAACGGGGAAGTCGACACTGTTGAAGCTTTTAGCCGCGAGGAAGATTCCAGTCCCCAAGAATATCGATATTCTTCTTGTTGAGCAAGAGGTGGCCGCTCACGACGACACGACTGCTCTGAAAGCAGTTGTTTCTGCCAATGAGGAGTTGGCTAAGTTAAAGGAAGAAGCTAAAGCTCTGGAAGAAAACGGTGATGGAGAAGATGGTGATTCTGGACAAAAGCTTACTGAAGTGTATAAGAGGCTAAAGGAATTGGACTCAGATTCTGCTGAAGCACAAGCGGCCAAGATTCTTGCAGGGTTGGGTTTCACAAAAGATATGCAAGCCCGTGCAACTAAGTCATTCAGTGGTGGCTGGAGGATGCGAATATCCTTAGCTAGAGCTCTCTTTGTGCAACCTACTCTTTTGTTGCTAGATGAACCCACCAACCATCTCGACATAGAAGCTGTTCAATGGTTACAAGAGTATTTGTGTAGTTGGAAGAAAACGCTAGTTGTTGTTTCACACAAGCCGGACTTCCTCAACACGGTCTGCACAAATATGATATCTCTGCATGACAAGAGTCTCCACTCCTTTCGTGGTAACCACGACGATTATAAAAGCGCATATGAGAAGCAATGCAACGAGGAGAATAAAAAGCTTGAGATTCAAAAGAAACAGGACGAAGCAGCTAGGAGGTCTGGAAACGTGGCTCAGCAGAAGAAGGCAAAGGACAATCTTGCAAAGAAAGAAGCGTCCAAGAGTAAGACAAAAGGTGAAGAGGGCCCAACAACGAAAGCTCCAAGGAAGTCGAAAAAATATAGCGTGGTGTTGGATTTTTCAGAACCGACCTTCTCTGCTTTTTCTCTTCTGAGACTAATCGAGGTTAGCTTCTGCTACCCGGACAAGCCAGATTTCAGGCTCTTGAATGTTGATGTAAGTATCGATATGGGGACACGGGTCGCTATAGTTGGTCCTAACGGAGCTGGAAAGTCCACTCTTTTGAATCTTCTTGCGGGAGATTTAGTTCCAACGGAGGGTGAAGTGAGGAGATGCCAAAAGCTGAGAATCGGTAGGTATTCTCAGCACTTTTTTGACCTGTTAACAATGGAGGAGACACCGGTTCAGTATCTTCTCCGACTTCATCCTGACCAAGAGGGGTTGAGCAAGCAAGAGGCGGTGCGTGCGAAGCTAGGCAAGTTTGGGTTACAAGGTAACAACCACTTAACTCCAATTGATAAACTGTCTGGTGGACAAAAGGCTAGGGTTGTCTTCACCTCAATCTCAATGTCGAAGCCGCACATTCTGCTTCTTGACGAGCCTACGAATCACTTAGACGAGGAGACTATAGACGCGTTGGCCAAGGCACTAGTTAAGTTCACAGGAGGAATTGTGCTGGTGAGTCACGACCCGAGACTCGTGTCGCGTGTCTGTGATGATGAGGAGAAGGGTCAAATTTGGGTTGTTAAAGACGGAACCGTGACTTTAGGCACATATGAAGAGTACAACGAAAATCTTCGAAGTTAAATCAACGCAGGCTTCTACGACAAACTCAGACTCCTTTTTTTTTATGTAACACTCACAAAGTTTTGGACGATTTGTTTTAGCCATCGTGTTTTTTCATCATCTATGCGTAATGCTTTATGACATGACACCATATGCATAACATCTGTCTTCTCCATTTTTTTACGTATCTTAGAGCAACAACCATGGAGACATTTTAAAATGAAGTTCTTAACTATGAAAATATATTATTTTAATACAATTTAATATTTATAATTAATTTTTAATATATAAAATAAATTGAACTAATAATAACATGACAAGTGGTTTAAGAGTGTTTTAAAATTTAAGAATTGTTCTTATTTAAGATCTTCTCTATCTTTTTTTTTTTTTTGATTTTTTTATTTTTTTATTTTTTATTTTATGTTAAAAACCAAAGTGGATGTCTCCAGGGATGGTCTTAGTGTATTCTATTAGTATATTTTAGGGGGAGGAAAACAATAGACATGTTTCATTCTTTATCATTTGCTCTATGTGTGGTGTGTGTTTCATGAGAATCGAGATGATCATATCGATACCAAACTAAAAAAAAAAACAAGATTCTCTTTGAAAAATGAATTAAAACTTTGGAAAAAAAAAAACGAATTCAAACTTAATTTTATTTGGTAAGAAACAAATATTTTGGTTAAATCCAAAATTGAAATCGTATCAAAATAATACTATGTCGGTTTTAATTTGGTAATTTTAAAACAGAATAACTCGAATTTAAACCGAAGGAAACCATATCTTGACCACTATCACCGGTCACCACTCTTTAGTATATCGGTTCGGTTTTTTTTTTTTTTTTTTCCAACATTTTTTCTATTTGTGCGGATCCAATGAAATTTTATGCGACATTGGGCCTAATTGTCTTTTAAAAATTAGAAAAGGTTACGAAAACCCAATCTCTTCCTCCTTACTTTTGATTGTTTCTCTTCTTCCTACAATCTTCTTCTACTTCTGCGCCGCGTTGTCTCTCTCGGATCTCCCTCAACCTCTCGATCAAATTCCTCTAGAGCAAGCTTTTTTTCGTTATTCAATCTTAATCAACAAATTTTCCTTTTATTTTCAGGTTTGTCTTCATTCTTAAACTATGATAACTCTTATTGTTCCCGTTCTGTTCGTAATTCACAGCTCGTAGAATCTTTACCTAGATTTGTGGGGATATATAAATCTGTAGAGTATTGAGATTTGGAGTTCACAGTTTTCTCGTGATTATTTGGGTAAACGAAACCCAGTAATTGAATCCTTTCGGTCGTGTTGATCAGGATGAAGTAGAATCCCTAATTCGGGCGGGCTCTGTTCACTCGAAGCCTTGAGAACCAGCTCTGAGTTTTGAAACTCTCGAATTGTTTGCTAGATAATATGATTTCTCGTTGATAAATATGTAATTGAAGCTAGGAACAAAAAAAACCCAATTTTTACATGATTTTGATTACTCATTGGCTTTTGTTTATTGATGTTGTATGTCAGATACAGGTTTGAATGGGTAAGAAGAAGTCAGACGAGAGTGCTGCCACCACGAAGGCGAAGCCAAGTGGAAAAGATTCTTCTAAAGAAGCCAAAAAGGAGAAACTATCGGTCTCAGCGATGCTTGCAGGCATGGATCAGAAAGATGATAAACCCAAGAAGGGTTCGTCATCCAGAGCCAGGGCTGTGCCAAGGAACGCTTCTTCCTACACTGATGGCATAGATCTTCCTTCTTCTGAAGAAGAAGACGAGGGCGCTTCTGATGAGGAACAGAGACAGGCGGAAGAAAGGAGAAAGCAGAAGAGCGAACAAAGGCATCTTGATATCTCTGTGACCGATAAGGAACAAAAGAAGCGAGAGATGAAAGAAAGAGCAGCTCTTCAGGCTGCAGAGCTTGCAAAGAGGGAGGCCTTGAGGGACGACCATGATGCGTTCACGGTTGTTATTGGAAGCAAGACTTCGGTTCTTGAAGGAGAAGACACGGCTGATGCGAATGTTAAAGATATAACGATAGATTCTTTTTCCGTCTCTGCTCGAGGTAAAGAACTTTTGAAGAACGCATCTGTCAAGATATCACATGGAAAAAGGTATGGTTTGGTTGGTCCTAATGGAATGGGCAAGTCTACACTGTTAAAGCTTTTAGCATGGAGGAAGATTCCTGTTCCCAAGAATATTGATGTTCTTCTTGTTGAGCAAGAGGTGGTCGCTGATGAAAAGCTTGCTCTGGACGCAGTTGTTTCTGCCAATGAAGAGTTGGTTAAGTTTAGGGAAGAAGCTAAAGCTCTGGAAGCTGCAGCTCAGCTGGATTCGTCTTCTGGAGCTGACGGAGAAAATGGTGAAGGCGAAGATGATGATTCTGGAGAAAAGCTTGCTGAATTGTATGAGAGGCTACAGATCTTGGGGTCAGATGCTGCTGAAGGACATGCGGCCAAAATTCTTGCAGGGTTTGGTTTCACAAAAGATATGCAAGCCCGTGCAACTAAGTCATTCAGTGGTGGCTGGAGGATGCGAATATCTTTAGCTAGAGCTCTCTTTGTGCAACCTACTCTTTTGTTGTTAGATGAACCCACCAACCATCTTGACCTGAGAGCTGTTCTCTGGTTAGAGGAGTATTTGTGTCGCTGGAAGAAGACGTTGGTTGTTGTTTCGCATGACCGTGACTTCCTCAACACTGTCTGTACGGATATAATACATTTGCATGACCAGAATCTCCACTTCTATCGTGGTAATTTCGATGGTTTCGAATCTGGATATGATCAGCGACGCAAGGAGATGAACAAAAAGTTTGAGATTTACGAGAAACAGGTTAGAGCAGCTAAGAGATCTGGAAACCGTGCTCAACAGGAGAAGGTAAAGGACAGAGCCAAGTTTGCTGCGTCGAAAGAAGCATCCAAGAGTAAGGCAAAGGGTAAGGCGTTGGATGAGGAGGGCCCAGCACCGGAAGCTCCTAGAAAATGGAGAGATTATAGCGTGGAGTTTCATTTCCCAGAACCAACCGATCTCACTCCTCCTCTTTTGCAGTTGATTGATGTTAGCTTCTGCTACCCCATTAGGCCTGATTTCAGGCTCTCAGATGTTGATGTGGGTATTGATATGGGTACTCGGGTCGCTATAGTTGGGCCTAATGGAGCTGGAAAATCCACTCTTTTGAATCTTCTTGCGGGAGATTTAGTTCCAACCGAGGGTGAAATGAGAAGAAGCCAAAAGCTTAGGATTGGCAGATATTCTCAGCACTTTGTTGACCTGTTAACAATGGGCGAAACACCTGTTCAGTATCTTCTTCGCCTTCATCCTGACCAAGAGGGATTTAGCAAGCAAGAGGCGGTGCGTGCGAAGCTAGGCAAGTTTGGGCTACCAAGTCACAATCACTTAACTCCAATTGCGAAACTGTCTGGTGGACAAAAGGCTAGGGTTGTCTTCACCTCAATCTCAATGTCGAAGCCACACATTTTGCTTCTTGACGAGCCTACGAATCACTTGGACATGCAGAGTATAGATGCGTTGGCAGATGCATTAGAGGAGTTCAGTGGAGGAGTTGTGCTGGTGAGTCACGACTCGAGACTCATATCACGTGTCTGTCAGGATGAGGAGAAGAGTCAGATTTGGGTTGTAGAAGACGGAACAGTGTCTTTCTTCGACGGCACATTTGAAGAGTACAAAGAAGATCTCCAAAGAGAAATCAGAGCAGAGGTTGATGAGTGAAGTTTTGTTGTTGTGTACTCTAAAGGTAAACTCAAACTCCTTTTATATTCATAGCAGACTTGAAAAGTTTTGGACAAATTTTATTTTAGACATTGTGTGTTTTCATCATATATCCGTTAATGACATGATACCATATATTCGTCTTCCCCATGTTTACATATCCGAGTGTCGTATTATGTTTTGGGGGAAGAATGGAAAAGATGTGTTTCATCTTCTTTTTTTCATGTGTGTTTCATTACAGCATAATAAACAACAAAGATTCCTGTAATTTAGTTGTCTGAAAATTTTGCCGTCTTAATAGCCTCTATTCATTATTTTCTACAGAAGTCCATAAATCTAATCTGTTAAGTGGTTTAGTTTGTCTGATTGTTGATGTTAATCTGTCACGTGGTTTAGTTTGTCTGATTGTTGATGTTGGGGTGATCAGAGGTCAAAGTCAACTATAATTGTCTGTAATCAAGATCCTGGAAAATTAAAAAAAAGTCATCAAAAACAAAGGATATATTTATTCCTTGAAATCACACCCTTACATAAAGAAAAAACAATAAAAGAGGTTCAAAGCTTATTTCTTATTTCTTATTTCAAAACCAGTTTGTCTTCGAGTGTGCTTAGTACGAACATAGGGTTCCGACCATTTGGTTAACACATGATCTGCTTTCCTCCATGGCGGCATCTCAAGCCCTTTCTTGTCAAAACTTTTCTTGGCAGCTTTCGATATTACAGTCACAATCTTCTTAAGTCGACGCATCCGTCCCACGAAAACGTAAGGAAGTGTTTGTGATATCTCCTTATAGGTCTCGGTGGGACGAGCGATCTCGAATTTCGACTTAAAATCAAAGTCGATCAACACTCTTTTTCCTCCGATGATCACATCCAAGTACTCGTATTCCCCTGTAAACCATTTTTGCATAGTTCTCATACCTAAAAATTTGCAAACTTCATATGAAAAACTTTTTTGAAGAAACATACCAGCAGGACATACGGTCTTTCTCGATCGCTTCCAGCAAAATTTGCATATTGCTGCATCGTAGCCTAAAGCCACCAGTTCATCGAGTACAACTTGCAATGGTGAATCGTGATTGTTTTTCTCGACGATCTCTCTTGTCTTTGTCACCAGGTCCCTCTCTCCCTCGGAGATGTTAGCACAAAGAAGCAGATTCTACAAAAAAATATATTAAAAATTGTGTATACAATTAGAGTTTTCTTAATATAGCGTTTCTACACATCAATCACATTAGCGTAAAATATACCCTGAGCCTTCGAAAAAATCTGCTAGAAGAAGAAGAAGATTCTTCGTCGGATGAGCTATCAGTGCCACTCCCGCTGAAACAGTTCTTGCAGCTGTTGCGACCACCACACCATTGTTTCTCAGTGTCGGGATCCTCCATGTAGTTTCGAACCAACTTCCTCAGACAAACGGAGGTCGGTTCGAATTTATCTGCATCGCCTCTCGAAAACGATTTCTCTCCAATGGATAAGTTTTTCAGGCTGAATGGTCGCTCGAAAAGCCGCTTCAATCGCGATTTCGGCATCTGCCTCATCGCTGGCGGGAAAGCTGCCTCTTTTGCTACGCCATCGCCGACGATTGGTTGGATTTTCGTACGGAAAGGCATTTCTTTCGAACGAAACCTTAATTAGGAAAAAAAATTCTCGTAAGTGCAAAAATTTCAGAGAAATCAAACAGATCTTCGCTTCCAATCGAAAAAAGTATGGAGGAGGAACTAATGCAAAATGAGATGAAACAAATTTACGGTTATGATCAATATATATTTGAAATTTCACAAGATTGAGAAAACTTTTAGACATAAATTAGAGAAACAAACAAAAACGTGAAGGAAAAAGGGAAATGTGACTTGAATCGAAAGCTTTTAGATACTGATATACACTCGACACCACGATAACATTAAGCTTTAATGCTTTTGAAATTACTATAAGAAATGGATGCAAATCACAATATGTAGATGATGGTATCTAGTTAGATTTATCCTTATGCATACAAAATTGGAAAATTAAAAATTTGATTAAGCAAAAGAGAAATGGATAGAACCTTAGGAAAGAAGAGTAATGTTTGAGAGATATTTGGTTTTGGTCCACCTCTCATCCTTCTTATAAAGGGGAAGAAGATCTTCTCACACGGTTTTGTCACATATATGTCGAAGAAATTAGTTTCCTACTAGTAATGAGCTACGCGTAAGCTTGTTATTGGTGATTTTTATAAAAAACACCAGTAACAAGTTGACGCGTAACTTATTACTATTAAAAGAGTAGTTTATTTGATATGCGTACGTCATAAAAACTGTTTTTAAAAACAGTGTGCGGAATTATGTTTATGTTTATGGTAGTTTACACGCGTCAAAGTTAATCTATAACCAATAAATAAAAAGTTGAACATTACTAAATTATATGCAATGTTAATCAATTCCAAAAAAAAAAAGACAATAATAAAATCCATACCTGAAAATACAACTTTGAACATAAATAGTCTAGTCAAAAACAATTAATTTTCATCTAGTGGACAATTGCCTAAAAAACAAATACAACACAAATCATAATCCTAGCCTATTTAAGACGAAACGACCATAAATAACAAAGTCTTTAACAACTCATTCATCACAAAGTTTTTTCTCCATTAATCGTTTAAAACTTAGTTTTGCATCATACGAGGTGAATATCATAATCAATTATGGAATCAACATTGTTACTATATAAGTAGTTACATTGTAGTTGACAAAAAAAATGTCACATAACTCCCATATATATGTTAAAGATACGATTTCCAATACTAAATGCATGCTCGGATGAGAGAGTGAAGATGAAAGTCACCAAAAACATATTTTACATTCCTGCTAAACATGGATATTTTGTGATGTTTGTAAACTTGAAACCCAATATGTTTTCTTTTGGATTCTCGATATGTTTGATAAGAGTAAGACATTTGAATAAACATTGGATAAGAGTAAGACATTTGAATTCATAGAGATTATTAGTCGAAGAACTAGGTTCAATGTCTCTTTTTTTTGTGTGTGTATGACTATACATATTAAACCTTATACACATACATAAAATGTTATCGCTTTCTACCAAGAGTTCCATTTTCCCCGCTCATTCGCTAGGCAGTCACAAGCGAAAGGACTTAATTTTATTTTATTAATAGTAACAGCCCATTTAACCATTTGCTAAGAATTGGAGGTTATAATAGCAAAATATGGAAAACTTTTTAAAAAGTCCCAAGCAAAAATTTCAACCGCCAAGTGAAAGGTTCCCGCCCAAGATTTTTAAAATATTTAAAAACTCCCACCAAACTTGCAATTTTTAAAACTCCCATCCCCATTCAATCTAAACCAGATTTCGTTTCTTAGCCCTCCCATTCTCTTCTCTCTGTCTCGTTCGGCTCAGGTACTTCTCTCTTCTCTCTTCACGAATCGGGATCTGGTTTGTGTTAATCGACCAAACGCTTCAGATCTTGCCTTGTTTGGTGTAGTCTTCTTTTAGATTCTCCGATTCTTCATGCTTCTACACATAGATCTGGTACATTATCTTGTTTTTTCTGAGGGTTCTCTTGTTTTTGTTTGTCTATGTGTGGTTAGATCTAGAAGAGGGAATCATCAGTTTCAGCGAACATGGCAGGCAAGGGAGGGAAAGGGCTCGTCGCTGCGAAGACGATGGCTGGTAACAAGGACAAAGACAAGGACAAGAAGAAACCCATTTCTCGCTCTGCTCGTGCTGGTATTCAGGTAATTCCCTCAAACCCTAGCTTCTTGGGTATGTTGAAATTCGACTTCTTTGACTCTGATTCTTGTTGCCTAACGGTAATTGCGGGTCGACAAGAGTGTGTTATTCCGTGGAAATTGTCAATTATCTGTACAGATTGAGAAGATCTGTGCGTGTGTTCTATGTAAAAGCGAGGAAGTTATGTTGTACGATATTAGATAGCCTTTTCTCTTGTGATTTGAAGAGTAAAAATGTTTCCTTTACTCTAGACCAATGCTCTACTTGGGTTGATGTGTTCCTAATGTTTGGTTGAGTTATTAGAGTGGTATTTTGTGAATCTAATTTATCATTCTTTGGCCTCTTTGGTTGCTGGCTGCATTTAATTCTTGGACATCTTAGTATACATATTGTTGTTCTTTTGTCATATGTTAGGAGTCTCCATTTTGTTTAGCTATGTAACTTGATTTTGGTACCATGAGGCCTTATGGGTTTTGTTTGGGATTAGAGCCAGGTTATACTATTGTAATGAAACTATTCTAAACTCAAAATATTTCATCAGCTCTAATCTTGGACTTTCTTCCTGCGAGTGTATGTTGCTTGATATTATTGAAGTCATGGAAATCCCCTTTGTGATGAAAATGGCTTAATAGCCTGAGATAACTCTAGGACAAGTAGATAAATGAAGTTTCTTTTAGAAAATAAAATGATGTTTGACTTTGTTTAAGTTTGCTTTATCTACCTCATAAGAAACCATCGAGTAAACTATAGAAATCACTGTATAGAGACTATTTGATATATAATGCTGTTTATGTTTTATTATTTCTTCAGTTTCCAGTGGGTCGTATTCATAGGCAGCTCAAGACCAGAGTTTCAGCACATGGGAGAGTTGGTGCAACTGCTGCTGTTTACACGGCTTCAATTCTCGAGTACCTAACTGCTGAAGTTCTTGAGTTAGCTGGAAACGCAAGCAAAGACCTGAAAGTGAAGAGGATAACTCCAAGGCATCTGCAGTTGGCAATCAGAGGAGATGAGGAGCTTGACACGCTCATCAAGGGAACCATTGCAGGAGGAGGTGTGATCCCTCACATCCACAAGTCTCTCATCAACAAAACCACCAAGGAGTGATTTGTTTCTTAGGCATTGAGGTTATGTGATCAGCTAGTTAGTAGCATATGGTGTTTGTGTTTGTTTAGTCTTGGACTGCTTATCTTTTCTCTTCTGGACATCCTCAGGTGTACATTAGTTAATTTGAACTCCTTAGGCTTCTCGTTTGAGCAAATGTTGTCTTTGCTCAATCAGAAAATGTTAATTGGGTTATTTGGGATTTGCATGCTCTCTGTCAAGTAAACCGTTTTAGTTTTAAGTGTTTAATAACCGAGGAAATCTTTTGGTCTCGTGCTCTCTTAGGTGACAAGACTTAGTAAGACCCTTTGTATGAAATGAAGAATGCAATGTTCAGAGCTTTCAGATGAATCAGGGTTCAAATACACCAAATTCTCATTATAGATATATGTAAAAGCCATTCATTTCCACAAGGCGTCAGGCTTTGTTATCATGTTAATTGCAAGCTTGAAGTTGTCTTCCGTAAGTGAAAGCCGGTGGAGGTTCTCTTTAGGTAAATATGGTATCAAATGCTTCGAGGAGCAATTTCACTTTCTTCTTCCATTCTAGAGCAACTTTGCTGACAGTATGCTGCAGAGCATAATCAGTCATCCACTGCTCTGCATTCTTCGTCTCATCCATGTCCTGATGCTTTAGGGTTTTCGTGCACTAGTTAACAGAGTGTCCTTGGTACCAAATTTAATCCACCCTTCCACTTTCTCAGTCTCTTTCTCGCCATCTTGAGCTTTATTTGAGGTCAACTTCTCATCAAGAGCGCGTTCCCTAGAAGGCAGTGACTGATGTCATCTTGTATTGTCGGGTGTTCCAATCAAAGAAAGGCTGATTTGAGTTATCCAAGAAATTAGAGTCTTCTTCACTCTCTTGATCATCGCTTGGATCTTCTGAAGGCTGAAGAATTACAAAGTTGTCGATCATCACGCTGTTGCCAGAGGCACAAGATGAGCACAGAAGCAGATGAGCCAAAAAAACGAAAAACCAAGATGAACTCTATAAATCGGGCCTATAACAGACAGAGTATACAAAAAAAAATAAAGATAAATAATTGACATTTTCATCATTTATATTGAAGGAACTGACTCTCCGATGTACCGTAAATCAGTAATATCGGACGAGCTAAGTTCTTCGTTATTTTTCCGACTTGATGAACGGAAACTCTGACTTGTTGCTACCGACGATATTGTGATGAGAAACTTGGAGCATTTTTGTGCGATTGCATAGTTTTCGTTATGGTTGTAGTGGAGTTGATCGTGGTCTTACACCCTTGGGTGTTTAGCCCATCGATGTTAAATAGTATTTTTTTTCTTTTCTTGAAGAGTTTATGTAATATAACATTATGGTGGATTATTAAGAGAGTAATGCTTGATCAACACTTTTGGGGACACTCGCATTTCACTTCTAGTGAGTTTATTATCTATATCAAATA
The DNA here is from genome assembly GCA_020283515.1 of Alliaria petiolata. Lineage (NCBI taxonomy): Eukaryota > Viridiplantae > Streptophyta > Magnoliopsida > Brassicales > Brassicaceae > Alliaria > Alliaria petiolata. The sequence goes on along the minus strand of JAHZTW010000002.1, from coordinate 106,545,214 downwards.
AATGTCAACGTGTAGATACGACGACTGAATCTCCTTGATTTCCAATGTCTCTCGGTTATTTTCTACATACATCTTTCTATCTAGTTTCACGTTGAAGTTAATAATCCCACGACGCTACTTACTGAATGGAGGGAGAAAATCAATGTAGTTTTATTTATCGTGTATACAATATTGTCGGCGTCAATGTATTTTTCCGAGTCAAATTGAAATTTTATTGTTAATTTTCTGGCGCTGGACTTTGTCGCATAATCATGTTTCCCAATAAAGACTACAATAGAATTTTAAATAATCCAGACAATTTAGGTATGCAGTCCATATACAAAACTCATGTTAAGAGGATTACATAGTTATCCAAAGCTAACATGTCAAGAATAGGAATGCATAATCGCAATTTGGAAAGAACTACAAATATAGACTGCAAAACAATCTTAACACAAATAAAAGAAAACACATGAAACCATATGATGGTATTATACCCAAATTATTAATCGACATTCCCAAGAAAATTGAAATTGATTGGATACATGTTGTATCAAGAAAAAAAGAAAGATGAAATCAAATAAAACTTGGTAGCTTTGTCAACAATCGCATTTACTGTTTTCAGTAATATGAAGGTGGTGGTGGAGATTTGTACTCAGCCTTTGGAGAAGGAGAGTAGTAAGGTGGTGGTGGTGGAGAGCTGTAGACATATGGTGGTGGAGAAGACTTGTAGTCAACCTTAGGAGATGGTGAGTAGTATGGTGGTGGTGGTGGAGAGCTGTAAACATATGGTGGTGAAGGCGATTTGTAATCTACCTTAGGGGAGGGTGAGTAGTATGGTGGTGGTGGTGGAGAACTGTATACATACGGTGGTGGTGGAGACTTGTAGTGTACTTTAGGGGAAGGCGAATAGTATGGTGGTGGTGGAGAACTGTAGACATATGGTGGTGGTGGAGACTTGTACTCTACCTTAGGGGAAGGTGAGTAGTATGGTGGTGGTGGTGGAGAACTGTAGACATACGGTGGTGGAGGAGACTTGTAGTATACCTTAGGGGAAGGCGAGTAGTATGGTGGTGGTGGAGAACTGTAAACATATGGTGGTGGGGGAGACTTGTAGTATACTTTAGGTGATGGAGAGTAGTATGGTGGAGGTGGAGAACTGTAGACATACAGTGGTGGAGGAGATTTGTATACAACCTTAGGAGAAGGAGCATAACATGGAGGAGGTGGTGGACACACGCATACATGTGGGTGTGGTGGCGATTTGTAGTGTACCTTAGGGGAAGGTGAGTGGTATGGTGGTGGTGGAGAGCTGTAAACATACGGTGGTGGAGGAGATTTGTAGTGTACCACTGGGGAAGGTGAGTAGTATGGTGGTGGTGGAGAGCTGTAGACATACGGTGGTGGAGGAGATTTGTATACAACCTTAGGAGATGGGGCGTAGTATGGTGGTGGTGGGGAGCTGTAAACATACGGTGGAGGAGGAGACTTGTATACAACCTTAGGGGATGGAGAGTAATATGGTGGTGGTGGGGAGCTGTAGACATACGGTGGTGGAGGAGATTTGTAATCAACCTTAGGAGATGGGGAGTAGTATGGTGGAGGTGGGGAGCTGTGGAAATATGGCGGAGGAGGAGACTTGTATACAACCTTAGGGGATGGAGAGTAGTATGGTGGTGGTGGAGAGCTGTAAACATACGGTGGTGGAGGAGACTTGTACTCAACCTTAGGAGATGGTGAGTAGTATGGTGGTGGTGGAGAGCTGTAGACATATGGTGGAGGAGGAGACTTGTAGTCTACCTTTGGTGATGGGGGGTAGTACGGAGGTGGTGGTGGGGAGCTGTAAACATACGGTGGTGGAGGAGACTTGTACTCAACCTTAGGAGATGGTGAATAGTATGGTGGTGGTGGTGGGGAGCTGTAGATATACAGTGGTGGAGGAGATTTGTAGTCAACCTTAGGAGATGGTGAATAATACGGTGGTGGTGGGGAGTTGTAGACATACGGTGGTGGAGGAGATTTGTAGTCAACTTTAGGAGATGGTGAATAGTATGGTGGTGGTGGTGGAGAACTGTAGACATATGGTGGTGGAGGGGACTTGTACTCGACCTTTGGTGATGGGGAATAGTATGGAGGTGGTGGTGGGGAACTGTAAACGTACGGTGGTGGAAGAGACTTGTAGTCTACCTTTGGTGATGGGGAGTAGTATGGAGGTGGTGGTGGGGAACTGTAAAAATATGGTGGTGGAGGGGATTTGTAGTCTACCTTTGGTGATGGGGAATAGTATGGAGGTGGTGGTGGGGAACTGTAAACGTACGGTGGTGGAGGAGACTTGTAGTCTACTTTGGGAGATGGTGAGTAGCATGGTGGTGGTGGAGAGCTGTAAACATATGGTGGTGGAGGCGATTTATAATCTACCTTAGGGGAGGGTGAGTAATATGGTGGTGGTGGTGGAGAACTGTAGACATACGGTGGTGGAGGAGATTTGTAATCGACCTTAGGTGATGGAGAATAGTAAGTTGGTGGTGGTGGAGAATTGTAGACATACGGTGGTGGTGGAGAGTTGTATTCTACTTTTGGAGATGGTGAATATGATGGTAGAGGTGGCAAGCTATACGTGAGTGGCTCATATGCTGCAACCATTGTTGCCATGATGATAACGCCTAGAGCGTAAATGGGATGGGCTGAAGGCCCCATCCTAGAAGAAGATCTCATTGTGATTTTGCTTTTTTCTACCAACGCCTAACTACGTTGGTTAGTTTTTCTTGTTTTGGTGTGTTGTAAGAAATGGGGTCATGGGTTTATATAGCAAAGTTTTTCTCTAAATCCAGCTATGCTATTCTTTTCCCCCTGTTTTGGACTCCATCCAACTAAATCGTGGAGGCATGTCTACACGTTGCTGGTGTAAGACGTGCAGGAACGTTTAGCGAACGTCAACGAGCCACTTTCCATTTTTTAATCACAAGTTCATGGAGAATTTTGTATATCATACATGGATGCATCATTTTGTTCATCAAGCTAGTTTATTTGTTTCTACTTTTCTAGGCCACATATATATAATATATATTTTGAATATTCGACAAACTTAATTCTAAATGGTCATTGGCTAAACCTTCTCAGAAGAGATGTTCTCTTCTTCTCTAAGTGGAGGTTGTGGAAACGTGGTCGTGGAGGTAAAAAAAGGACAGAGTGATCGGGATTAATCTTAAAACTTTTTTTGCCTGTTTTCTCTATCTTCTTTGTTTCCTTTCATAGTATGGTTTTTGTTAACTACACTCCTACTAAGCGCTAACTTTAAACTATTCTTTAGCAACAAAAACAAAAAAAAAACTTTAAACTATCTCCTTTTGTTCTTTTGCTCCACATTCCAGTTAGCTTTGTAATCTCTGTATGATCTTAATCTTAGAATCATGTCTATATTAAGAAATTCTTTCTAAATGATATTTTCTTTGTACTAAATCTATGGAAGTGTATTTTTTCTACACAGCTTAAATACCCAACTACTCTCGTTTTACATGGGAAAATAAATTACAAAATAAGATAGCCGGTTGATAAAAAAACATAATAGAAAAAAGAGAAATACTTGAAAATACCATTAAAGAGTAGTATGGTGGTGGTGGTGGAGAACTGTATACATACGGTGGAGGAGGAGACTTGTAGTGTACTTTAGGGGAAGGCGAGTAGTATGGTGGTGGTGGAGAACTGTAGACATATGGTGGTGGAGGAGACTTGTACTCTACCTTAGGGGAAGGTGAGTAGTATGGTGGTGGTGGAGAATTGTAGACATACGGTGGTGGAGGAGACTTGTAGTATACCTTAGGGGAAGGCGAGTAGTATAGTGGTGGTGAAGAACTGTAAACATATGGTGGTGGGGGAGACTTGTAGTATACTTTAGGTGATGGAGACTCATATACACTAACGTAGTGATGTTAAAATAGGTTTGATGCTCGCAAGTCGCAAGCGTAAACGGGCTATGTATAAAGTTTTCAACTTGTAGTCTGATTAATGATTTGTAAAAGTAAATGGGTACGAACAAGGTTAGCTCATTTAGGCCTTGCTTTTTTAATGGGCATACCCGTGAAATAAAATGGCACTTGTTAAGTTTTTAGCTTTTCTATAATGTAAAACGACACCATTTTGAGGTTTTTTTACTTATAGTTTTCTTACGACGTCATTTCTGTGTTCACTACAAAAAAACAGAGAATTCGTGACTACCAAAACAGTCGATAAATAGTCGTAAACAACTATTTTACGACTGATTTGCGACTAAAACATATAGTCACCAAACAACGCGTCGCTAAAATCAACAGTCGCAAACAACTATTTTACGACTGTTTTGCGACTGTTCTCCAGTCGTTACGGTTGCGTCGCAACGTAGTCGCTAAATTTTGCTTTTTTGCGGTAGAACGTTCTAGCTTCTTTCATCTACCTGCTCTGCTGCATTTTGCTTCACAGGAATAAAAGGGTAGAGAGCTTGTCACAATGTCACTATTCATTTGAGGAGTGGGATCGGCCTCTTGGGGATCAGATTTCAACGGAACAGTGGCATTAACAATGTCATGTGTTTCTGGTTTTGTCATAACTGAACCGATGACCAATAATACAGAAATGTAGATAAATCTATATATATAATTTACGATAGACTCTCTTCTTATAATGTCACATCATCAACACATCTTATAAAATTGCCACACATCATCAATTTATTTTGTTAATTTTAAGCTCTCACTTGATTTTTTATGTTTTAATATAATAGCTTCAAATAGAAATTTAAAAGACATTTTTAATAAAAGATACCTTGTATATTGATCTAAAGAAACTATAATTTGATAATTTTAGCTTTATCACATTTATTTTATATAGTTTAACAAAATATTTACTTTTAATTAAATACATAAAAATATTAATAATAATTTCACTAATTTGTAAATTTCTCTTCATATTATTAGTGAAATAGTATACTTTCATTTTAATAATTAAAATATTATAAAAAGATTAAAATATTATATTATAATGACAATATTAATTTATTACTGATTTTTCTAAAATAAAATAACAAGATTCATTATCCCACTAATTTGAAGAGTTTGTGATGTTTAATACATTAAAAGATCAATATGGATATCTACTTAATGTACATAGTTTTATAATTGTAAATTTTACTATTTAATAAATTATCTTGCAATTGTAAAGTTTAGTGTTTATAAATTCTAAACTTTGCATATATTCTAATCAAAACGAAAAAAAATTGTGTCAATAAAATAAAATAAATGTTCTCATCTATAATATCATTTCTTAGAATAACAAAAAAAAATTAGCCCGCAAGATATGTACATAGTTTTTAAAATATATTTAGTAAATTGATTTTTTTTTTTAAAGCTTTCGAATTAGATTTGTGTTTTACTACATGTGTGTTATAAACTTTTAGGTGGGGAGAGGGACAAAAACATGTATTTTGATGGTTAGAAATCGGTGTTCAAGTGAACATAATTTGTTCATAATAGAATATTCATGAGAGCTTATAGAAGCTCGAATGACAAGAATACATGTTATGAAAAAACTAATATCCCACAATTTTAACATGTACAACACTTTTTCTCGAGAAAACAATGGATAAATTCTTCTAATGATTCTACAAACTTAAAGTCAAATAGCATACATTGAGAATGATGGGGGAAAGAAGAATTAGGAGAAAGTAGCGAAGGTTAAGTTAAAACCGAGCAAAAATGTTATACGTAGTTCACTATTTTGTGTTTATGAGAGAGAGAAAAATAGAGAGGGAGGGAGGGAGGGAGAGAGAGAGAGAGAGATTATGATGAGTTCATCTTGGATATATATCAAACGTTTATAAAGAAAATCAATATTGTCTGTAATATATTTCAAAAAACATTAGACATTTATTGACAAATATTATTGTTATATGAGGGATCATCCGACTCAAATTTAAAAAGAGAGAAATGTAAGTTTAATATATATAGATTATACGTTTTCAATCAGTTTTATTTTATTAGCCACATAAAACTATTAATGACTAAATAAATTGATTTTTTTATATTGTTGAAATTTATTCTAACTATATTATTAAATGACATGAAAAAATCTATGTTTTGCTCGGATTACCCACTAGTATAATGTAATATGAGATTAGACGCCTCTAAAGAGATCATATCCCCTTAATCCGTTTCCACTTCAATGAGATTGGATCAAACTTATATAACTTGAATTTCTCCATATGAGAAACCATTGAGATTTCTGACACCAACTGGATGACTTAGAGCAAACAAATATTTATATACCTAAAAGACGAACAACGTGTAAAATAAAGTAACAAACAAATATTTATGTTAATTTCCTGTATAAAACTTGGTATAATATTATACATTTCTGTAAAAAATAACAATCATAATATATGAGAGAGAGTTAAGTCAGTCGAATATCACAAAATAAATAAACTAGCTTGATGAACAAAATGATGCATCCATGTATGATATACAAAATTCTCCATGAACTTGTGATTAAAAAATGGAAAGTGGCTCGTTGACGTTCGCTAAACGTTCCTGCACGTCTTACACCAGCAACGTGTAGACATGCCTCCACGATTTAGTTGGATGGAGTCCAAAACAGGGGGAAAAGAATAGCATAGCTGGATTTAGAGAAAAACTTTGCTATATAAACCCATGACCCCATTTCTTACAACACACCAAAACAAGAAAAACTAACCAACTTAGTTAGGCGTTGGTAGAAAAAAGCAAAATCACAATGAGATCTTCTTCTAGGATGGGGCCTTCAGCCCATCCCATTTACGCTCTAGGCGTTATCATCATGGCAACAATGGTTGCAGCATATGAGCCACTCACGTATAGCTTGCCACCTCTACCATCATATTCACCATCTCCAAAAGTAGAATACAACTCTCCACCACCACCGTATGTCTACAATTCTCCACCACCACCAACTTACTATTCTCCATCACCTAAGGTCGATTACAAATCTCCTCCACCACCGTATGTCTACAGTTCTCCACCACCACCACCATATTACTCACCCTCCCCTAAGGTAGATTACAAATCGCCTCCACCACCATATGTTTACAGCTCTCCACCACCACCATACTACTCACCATCTCCCAAAGTAGACTACAAGTCTCCTCCACCACCGTACGTTTACAGTTCCCCACCACCACCTCCATACTATTCCCCATCACCAAAGGTAGACTACAAATCTCCTCCACCACCATACTTTTACAGTTCCCCACCACCACCTCCATACTACTCCCCATCACCAAAGGTAGACTACAAGTCTCCTCCACCACCGTACGTTTACAGTTCCCCACCACCACCTCCATACTATTCCCCATCACCAAAGGTTGAGTACAAGTCCCCTCCACCACCATATGTCTACAGTTCTCCACCACCACCACCATACTATTCACCATCTCCTAAAGTTGACTACAAATCTTCTCCACCACCGTATGTCTACAGCTCCCCACCACCACCGTATTATTCACCATCTCCTAAGGTTGACTACAAATCTCCTCCACCACCGTATATCTACAGCTCCCCACCACCACCACCATACTATTCACCATCTCCTAAGGTTGAGTACAAGTCTCCTCCACCACCGTATGTTTACAGCTCCCCACCACCACCTCCGTACTACTCCCCATCACCAAAGGTAGACTACAAGTCTCCTCCTCCACCATATGTCTACAGCTCTCCACCACCACCATACTACTCACCATCTCCTAAGGTTGAGTACAAGTCTCCTCCACCACCGTATGTTTACAGCTCTCCACCACCACCATACTACTCTCCATCCCCTAAGGTTGTATACAAGTCTCCTCCTCCGCCATATTTCTACAGCTCCCCACCTCCACCATACTACTCCCCATCTCCTAAGGTTGATTACAAATCTCCTCCACCACCGTATGTCTACAGCTCCCCACCACCACCATATTACTCTCCATCCCCTAAGGTTGTATACAAGTCTCCTCCTCCACCGTATGTTTACAGCTCCCCACCACCACCATACTACGCCCCATCTCCTAAGGTTGTATACAAATATCCTCCACCACCGTATGTCTACAGCTCTCCACCACCACCATACTACTCACCTTCCCCAGTGGTACACTACAAATCTCCTCCGCCACCGTATGTCTACAGTTCTCCACCACCACCATACCACTCACCTTCCCCTAAGGTACACTACAAATCGCCACCACACCCACATGTATGCGTGTGTCCACCACCTCCTCCATGTTATGCTCCTTCTCCTAAGGTTGTATACAAATCTCCTCCACCACTGTATGTCTACAGTTCTCCACCTCCACCTTACTACTCTCCATCACCTAAAGTATACTACAAGTCTCCCCCACCACCATATGTTTACAGTTCTCCACCACCACCATACTACTCGCCTTCCCCTAAGGTATACTACAAGTCTCCTCCACCACCATATGTCTACAGTTCTCCACCACCACCACCATACTATTCACCATCTCCTAAAGTTGACTACAAATCTCCTCCACCACCGTATGTCTACAGCTCCCCACCACCACCGTATTATTCACCATCTCCTAAGGTTGACTACAAATCTCCTCCACCACCGTATATCTACAGCTCCCCACCACCACCACCATACTATTCACCATCTCCTAAGGTTGAGTACAAGTCTCCTCCACCACCGTATGTTTACAGCTCCCCACCACCACCTCCGTACTACTCCCCATCACCAAAGGTAGACTACAAGTCTCCTCCTCCACCATATGTCTACAGCTCTCCACCACCACCATACTACTCACCATCTCCTAAGGTTGAGTACAAGTCTCCTCCACCACCGTATGTTTACAGCTCTCCACCACCACCATACTACTCTCCATCCCCTAAGGTTGTATACAAGTCTCCTCCTCCGCCATATTTCTACATCTCCCCACCTCCACCATACTACTCCCCATCTCCTAAGGTTGATTACAAATCTCCTCCACCACCGTATGTCTACAGCTCCCCACCACCACCATATTACTCTCCATCCCCTAAGGTTGTATACAAGTCTCCTCCTCCACCGTATGTTTACAGCTCCCCACCACCACCATACTACGCCCCATCTCCTAAGGTTGTATACAAATCTCCTCCACCACCGTATGTCTACAGCTCTCCACCACCACCATACTACTCACCTTCCCCAGTGGTACACTACAAATCTCCTCCTCCACCGTATGTTTACATTTCTCCACCACCACCATACCACTCACCTTCCCCTAATTTACACTACAAATCGCCACCACACCCACATGTATGCGTGTGTCCACCACCTCCTCCATGTTATGCTCCTTCTCCTAAGGTTGTATACAAATCTCCTCCACCACTGTATGTCTACAGTTCTCCACCTCCACCTTACTACTCTCCATCACCTAAAGTATACTACAAGTCTCCCCCACCACCATATGTTTACATTTCTCCACCACCACCATACTACTCGCCTTCCCCTAAGGTATACTACAAGTCTCCTCCACCACCGTATGTCTACAGTTCTCCACCACCACCACCATACTACTCACCTTCCCCTAAGGTAGAGTACAAGTCTCCACCACCACCATATGTCTACAGTTCTCCACCACCACCATACTATTCGCCTTCCCCTAAAGTACACTACAAGTCTCCACCACCACCGTATGTATACAGTTCTCCACCACCACCACCATACTACTCACCCTCCCCTAAGTTAGATTACAAATTGCCTTCACCACCATATGTTTACAGCTCTCCACCACCACCACCATACTACTCACCATCTCCTAAGGTTGACTACAAGTCTTCTCCACCACCATATGTCTACAGCTCTCCACCACCACCACCTTACTACTCTCCTTCTCCAAAGGCTGATTACAAATCTCCACCACCACCTTCATATTACTGAAAACAGTAAATGCGATTGTTGACAAAGCTACCAAGTTTTATTTGATTTCATCTTTCTTTTTTTCTTGATACAACATGTATCCAATCAATTTCAATTTTCTTGGGAATGTCGATTAATAATTTGGGTATATAATACCATCATATGGTTTCATGTGTTTTCTTTTATTTGTGTTAAGATTGTTTTGCAGTCTATATTTGTAGTTCTTTCCAAATTGCGATTATGCATTCCTATTCTTGACATGTTAGCTTTGGATAACTATGTAATCCTCTTAACATGAGTTTTGTATATGGACTGCATACCTAAATTGCCTGGATTATTTAAAATTCTATTGTAGTCTTTATTGGGAAACATGATTATGCGACAAAGTCCAGCGCCAGAAAATTAACAATAAAATTTCAATTTGACTCGGAAAAATACATTGACGCCGACAATATTGTATACACGATAAATAAAACTACATTGATTTTCTCCCTCCATTCAGTAAGTAGCGTCGTGGGATTATTAACTTCAACGTGAAACTAGATAGAAAGATGTATGTAGAAAATAACCGAGAGACATTGGAAATCAAGGAGATTCAGTCGTCGTATCTACACGTTGACATTTATTTGATATAGATAATAAACTCACTAGAAGTGAAATGCGAGTGTCCCCAAAAGTGTTGATCAAGCATTACTCTCTTAATAATCCACCATAATGTTATATTACATAAACTCTTCAAGAAAAGAAAAAAAATACTATTTAACATCGATGGGCTAAACACCCAAGGGTGTAAGACCACGATCAACTCCACTACAACCATAACGAAAACTATGCAATCGCACAAAAATGCTCCAAGTTTCTCATCACAATATCGTCGGTAGCAACAAGTCAGAGTTTCCGTTCATCAAGTCGGAAAAATAACGAAGAACTTAGCTCGTCCGATATTACTGATTTACGGTACATCGGAGAGTCAGTTCCTTCAATATAAATGATGAAAATGTCAATTATTTATCTTTATTTTTTTTTGTATACTCTGTCTGTTATAGGCCCGATTTATAGAGTTCATCTTGGTTTTTCGTTTTTTTGGCTCATCTGCTTCTGTGCTCATCTTGTGCCTCTGGCAACAGCGTGATGATCGACAACTTTGTAATTCTTCAGCCTTCAGAAGATCCAAGCGATGATCAAGAGAGTGAAGAAGACTCTAATTAGTTTTGTAAATCGTGTTACGATTATCTATATTGAAGATGCTAAATATTAATTATTTGTCACCATTTTTCATATTTTAATTTATTTACGCCAAATTATTTAATACAGTATCTATAATATAAATTTACAATTTGCGCAACAAAAAAAATATAAATCTACATTATTTCTTATACACCAGAATGATTAAGAAAACTTCGAATACCAAAGTGAATCGACCTAATTCGTGTTAGTTTCCCTAAGACTAAAAGTATTATCGTCGATCGAGTAGACGAGTAACACATTTGAATCTTGTTAAGATGTAAAGAAGAGTCAGAGGATGATTTAATCAAAAGTTAGTTCCAAGGCTGCAACTCTGCCACTCAAATATAATTCCTTGTGATAATTTTTTTTAATTCATTAGATATGTTTTTAATTCTATGACAGCTTATATAGTAATGGTTTTTTATTTATGGGACTCCCATAATGGAGATATATTGATAGTTAAAGATTTCAATTTTCATTTTATTTATTTTTAACTAAATAAAGTATTTTTCTTTACTGATGAGAAAAATATTGATGCTGTATTTTTCTTGTACTGATGCTGCAAGTAGGCAAGAGCATTCGGGTTCGGATCAGTTATTTTGGGTTTTGGGTATTTTGATACTAGGGGTTTATAGGACCAATTCAGATTTTTTTTTTTCTTGGTTCAGATTCAGTTTGATTTCCCCTGGTTCGGATTGGATTCGGATATCTGAAGTATTAATTTTTTAGATTAACTTTTGATAAATTTGGTTTATTTTTGATAAATATAAGTAAAGACACTTGAATATTTTGGTTAAAAAATTTGAGTATAATATTTGTGAGTTTGAAACTATAATTTTTGATATTTGGTTATTTCAAATCTATATGTAACTAATATTTTTTTTTTGTATATAATTGTATTTCAAATATTTCAGATATTTATTCGGTTTTTGGGTTGTTTTGGATCTTGAAATATTTTGAATAAAGAACCATTCGTACAGATATTTATGAATACTTGGTTCGGTTCCGGTCCCAATAATCCGATTCTGTTCAGTTGGGTTTTTAAGTTTCGGGTAATTTATCCAGGCCTAACTGCAAGCAAAAGAAAGTAGAACTAGTTTATTCTCAAGTGCCTTTTAATTTGGCATTTTCGTTTTTATTTATTTTTCAGGTTATGCAAAGGAAGATGGCAAGTAGGTTAGGTAGTCAGGTAGGTGAGTGGAAAGTTGCATTTATCACATGTTTTTTTTAAAGGTTTTCTGCAAATAAATCTTCGGTGGTTTTCTATGTTGTTTTTATTTAAAATTTGATTTGGGGTTTTAACCCTTAATCCCAATTCGATTTGGATGAAAGAAGACAATATTTGTTGACAAAAAAAAAAAAGACAATACTTTTTCTTCTATTTTTCATTTTTTCAATTTTTTTTTCTTAAAAAGTTAAAGACAGCAAGTAGTATTTATCTTTAAAACAGTGAGTTATGATTTCCGTCATGTTATCCACGAAGGTTATATAACAGATTGACCAAGACGTGAAGGGTTTACCTGTATTTACTGATAATCAAAGATAAAGTTGCAAAAAAAAATCCACTTCAAAATTTTATTTGCATAAAATCCTTTATTTAATCTCTTAAGTTTTTTTTTTTGTAAAAGTTTTTTTATTTGCAACTTTATCTTTGATTATCAGAAAATGCAGGTCAACCCTTCACGTCTTTAATCTCTTAAGTTGAAGATGATTACAATATTGTACTGAGAAAACTGATTTATTTCGGAAGAAAAAATTTTCTTGCAGTTTGATATATTTTCTTCTTCATAAAATATATTTGTTGGACATAAATCTTTATTTATTTATTTTTGCTCTCCAATATGTTTCAGTCATTACAGTGTGTTAAATAAATACACTATCTTTTTAACGTCTAAAATATTATTTCAATTATAAATTATGAAAACAATTACAAAGATAATTTTTTAACGGATAATAATTTAATAAATTTAATATGTTATCTATCTATTAATTATATAGTTACATTTATTTGTATATTATGTCTAATCCGTAACAAAAATTTACTTCATAATCAGTTATGGCCCATGTGATAGATAAACAAATAGTAAGTGCTCCAAATGGAGCCACGTTTCCACTTACATATCTTTATAGCTTCTTTCTTGAATAAAAAAGGAGTACAATGTGGATTATTCGAGCTCATATAAAGTTAGTTGTGTGTGTGTTATCCATAGTACGTGTGCTTGTCGTAAGAGATCGCTATGGGATCAATGGCTCAGAAGTCGGTTTTGATGTTATGCGGAGAGTTCATGGAAGCCTACGAGACCATAGTACCTCTCTACGTCCTCCAAGCGTTTAGTGTTAGCGTCCACTGCGTTTCTCCTGGTCGCAAAACTGGCGACAAGTGCGTCATGGCGGCTCACGATCTTCTCGGCCTCGAGGCATATATTTCTCTAATCTTTCACTTTTTCTTCATTTAGGTTTTGCCATTTTTTTTTTTTTTGACAACGGGGTTTTGCCATTCGAATGCGTTCTTTGCTTGAGTTGATTAATAAAATTAGGGATAACAAAAAGAAATAATACCCCCCCCCCCCAAAAAAAAAAATCAAACTTGCAATTAAAATGAGAGTGTTGAATTGAAAATTAAACAGTTGAATTGGTGCAATGAGAGTGTTGAATTTGAGTGTTGAAATGAGATGGATTAAATTGGTGTTGAATTCATTATGTTGAAAAATGAGAGTGGAGGGGCCACAACACCACATGTCGTTTTTTTATTCGCTATTTTATTTTTTTTAGTTTTTTTATCTCATCATAGTTATTTGAAATCAATTATTTCATGGAAATTTTTTTTTTTAGAAAAAAATATTTGTACTAAAATTTATCATTTTTGTATTCTATAAATAGAGACTTGCTTCGTTTCATTTGGACACGGAAAACAAAAATATTTTTTTGAAAAAATAAATTATTTAAATGATAAAGTAGGATGCTAAATTTTATTAAACAAAACCATTGTAAAAGATAAAAATTAAATAGGTGTTTGAATTATTAGGTGGAAGAAAAAAAAAATGATGTGTAATGTTAAAAAGTGAAAAAGAAAGTGTTAATGTTGAAACCATGGTACATGGTCTTAGTAATAAAAGTGGCATTTATTGTATCTTTGAAGGTAAGAAAACAAAGGCTTCCTACTTTTTACGGTAGATAATATCAAATACGGTAATGGTAATTCATGTATTTAAAAATCATTATCCGAATTTTATTAAGTTTTTTCTCTTACACATTGATCCAATGGATAATTTCTGTTAATCTTATAAAAAAAAGTTCGGACAATTGCGTAGGATTAGGTGATCCTACACTAAATCTAAATGAGCAGGCCTAATTCTTTTTTTTTTTAAATAATATATTTTCTAACTTTTTACAGTTATACTCGGAGTTGGTGGTCGATCATCTAACACTAAACGCAAACTTCGATGACGTCGTCCCCGAGCAATACGACGCCATCATCATCCCCGGTGGACGTTTCACTGAACTTTTGAGCACCGACGAGAAATGCGTGAGCCTGGTGGCTCGATTCGCTGATCTTAAGAAGCTTGTCTTCACGAGCTGTCACAGCCAGCTGTTGCTCGCGGCGGCGGGTCTACTCACCGGTGGAATGAAGTGCACGGCGTTCGAAAGCATGAAGCCGTTGATCGAGCTCTCCGGTGGCGCGTGGTGGCAACAGGCTGGAGTCCAGACCCTTTTCGACATCACCGATTGTGTCACGGACGGGAATTTCGTTTCCACTATGGGGTGGCCAACGCTTGGCCACACTCTCAGAGTTTTGTTAGAAGCACTTGGCTCTAAGATTTCTTGCTCCAAGGAGACTCAGCCTTCTTTGCTTTTCTTGATTGGGGTAAGTTTCTTCTTATCATACCACTCTATTAATCTCTCTTTAGACTTTGTTCGAATTTCCAAGTTATTTTTGGACCATATGGAGTGAGAATACAAAAATTGATAAAAGTAACAATTTCTTGAGATGAATAAGTTACAACTTACAACTACATATGTTTCTTAAAAAAAAAAACATATCGATTAAAAGAAAAAAATAAAGAAACATATTGATTAAAAGAAAAAACAAGAAACATATTGATTAAATAATGATTTTATTTGTTTATTTTTGTCCAAACCCAATCCAAAGCTAAACCAAACAAAAAATCATACATAACAACTGAAAATCCCAATAAAGCAAACCAAACCCCGAATGTCTCCTGTCCTAACTGGTACACCACAACTCTCAAGTAGCACGTGGAAGTCACAATATGATCTTAGCAAAAGAGTGGCACTAAATATTTGATCTAATAATTCATATTTTCTTTCGGGATATTTAGGACTGTGTTGAAGATTACAGTATCAACGTACCATTTAAAGCGTTTCAAGCACTGGGATGTAAAGTGGACGCAGTGACACCAAACAAGAAGAAAGGTGACAAATGCGGTACTATCGTTCACGACCTCGAGGACGGACGGCAACTTCCTACCGAGAAGTTCGGTCACAACTTCTACGTGACCGTTGCCTGGGAAGACATCTCTGTGGATGATTACGACTGCATTGTGGTTCCCGGAGGAAGATCGCCGGAGCTCTTGGTGATGAACGACAACGCCGTCGGATTAGTCAAGAGGTTTGTTGAGAAAGGCAAGTTTGTTGCTGCCATTGGAATGGGAAATTGGCTACTTGCCGCTACCGGCGCTCTCAAGGTAATAAATAACCATCTCGTTGATATTCTTTTCTTTCTTTTTTTTTAATTAGATTATATGATAAAGCTTCATTTGGAATCTCGTTGATATTCAAAGTTGGACAAATCAACTAATCAAATCGAATCGGAATTTGTTTTATTATTTTGGAACCTTAAAAGTTGCAACTCAAACCAATCGAAGCCGATTTTAGTTAACCGACTATAAAAAACCAAAATATTAAAAACATATTTAACCTTTGTATCCCTATTTGTTAAGCAACAAAAAATGTCAAACTTCTTTCAAATCTTAGGTGCAAAAAGCTTAGTGATTTCCAATGGTAATAATAATATTTATTGTATTGTACCACTGGATATAACTTAGTTTTTTTCACTTAATATTCAATAATGACATTTTTGATTCTATCAAACATAAAGATCTCTATGAAATACAAAGTTATGGTTATGACAAAGATTACTATGGCGTTATGTTGGATAGCTAATGTAGACGTAATCATACTACATTAATACAATATTGATTATTTATACTTTTAACTTATAAAAAAACAAACTAACTGAACAAAAAACTAACCGAGTTACAATTTTTTTTTTTTTTTAAGTTTTTGGTTTCTCTTAAACCGAACAAAAATCAAACCTTCGGATTGATTATCCACCGCTGGTTGATATTTTTAATTTGACAATGCTTAAAATTTAACTATTTAATCATTTGATCATAATTGAGTAATTATTGAGATATAACTGATCATACCGATCTACTTCTTTTATTCAGTCGTACATATGGCACCACTTCCTTAAACCTTAATTATAGCAGAGATTCCAATTTCGCCAATTTCATATTGGTCGCACATTTCATTATATTTCCATTATTATGTCAAACTATTATTTTGCAGAAGAAGAGATGTGCAAGTGGTTATGGGACAAAGGTGGCTGTGAAGGTTGCTGGTGGTCAGATCGTGGAATCAGAGCGGTGTGTGACCGACGACAAGCTGGTCACAGCCGCAGCAACTTCCGATCTGCCTGCCTTTTTGTATGCATTATCGACTGCACTTGGTCTCTCTGTTGTATTCTAATGTCAAATGAATATGCATTGTCAAACTATATATATATTTATACGCTCCTTACTTTAATGTCACTTGTTAAGCGAATTCACCGGCAAACAAGTAATAAACGTACCCTTTTATATACTTGCATGTATATTCAAGCTTCGATTTGCAATACTTTTTTGTACCTCTTCACATTGCGAATTTTAACAAATCACCACTGTTAAGTAGTTGCCATGACTATGAGATGCATTTGTAAGTAGGGCTATTGTTGTATATCATTCACTTGTGTCCGTGTTTTTTTTTTTTTTTCATACTGTAATATATTTAATAGTTTGTCTAGCGATAGCAAAATACGTCACAAGAAAAAATTATATTTTCCTTTGTTCAATATATTTAGTGAAAGATTCCAATTTCCAAACCTACTAAAATTTTGTTGTTATTTCACCATACCATCATCACAGATGATATATGTCGCTAAAAGACATGCATACTAATTAAACACCATACTATTAATTCGTAGCCAAAGTATGTTGGTACATTTGGCAGTAGATTTATTGACGGATTTATAAACGGAAAATTCATCGATAATAAAAGGTACAACGAAAATAAGATAGATTTATTTTTAGTAATTTACCAACGAACACATAATGATTAACCCAAATTGTTGTAGGATTGCAACGGTTTAGCCGACCAGTCTACCTAATCACATTTCTATAGTTAAAAGTCATTACATAAATTTTGCATATATTTTTAGTATGGTTTCGGTTTAGAATTTGGAGTAAATTGTTGGATCGTAAAAAATAAAATAAAATAAAAATAGTGAAGAGTGAAGCCTGAATATTTCTCTTCGTCGGCGTCGTCTTTCACCACCATCACTCTCGCTCCCGCCCCCAAATATGCGAGCAGAAAAACCCTAGCCTCTCGATTTCGTCTGCTATTTGCTCAATCACCTTCACTATTCTGCGGGATCGCTTCAATGGACTCTCACTCTTCCCACCTCAACGCGGCCAATCGTTCGCGCAGCTCTCAGACTCCCTCTCCTTCTCATTCCGCCTCCGCCTCCGTCACTTCTTCTCTCCACAAACGCAAGCTCGCTGCCACCACTGCAGCGAACGCGGCCGCGTCTGAGGACCATGCCCCTCCTTCTTTTTCTTTCCCTCCCTCTTCCTTCTCTGCCGATACTCGCGACGGCGCCTTGACCTCCAACGACGACCTCGAGAGCATCTCCGCGCGCGGCGCCGATACCGACTCAGACCCTGAGGAATCAGAGGACGCCGTCGTGGACGATGACGAGGACGAATTTGCTCCCGAACCGGACCACGACTCTTCCATCCGCACATTCACCGCCGCTCGACTCGAGTCCAGCTCAGGAGTCAACGGTTCGAGTCGCGTCACTAAGCTTAAGACGGAGATCTCGACGGTGAAGCTTGAGAGCTCTGACGGTAGACCATCTGCGGTCGGGACCGGTGTGAGTGGAACCGCTGGAGGGAGCTCGATCGCGGGGCTGGTGCCCAAGGATGAGTCTGCAAAGATACTGACAGAGAATCTGCAGACCAGCGGGGCTTACATCGCGAGGGAAGAGACCTTGAAGAGAGAGGTAGCTTATCGATGGATCCTGTCCTCCTTACAGTAGAGAATGAATATGTTTTCTGCCATTTACAAATTTGGCGAAATCTTTCTTCAGGAGCAAGCTGGTCGGCTCAAATTTGTCTGTTACTCTAATGATTGCGTTGATGAGCATATGATGTGGTATCTCCTTCTCTCTCAGAGAGTTTCAGCTTCTGTTCAAGCTTCAATCTATTGTCTAAATAGTTTTGTTGAATGTTTCCTCTTAGCTTGGTTGGGCTGAAGAACATATTTGCAAGACAGTTGCCTAATATGCCCAAGGAGTACATTGTTCGCCTTCTGATGGATAGGTAAACTTGCTAAACTTAACTGAAACATGACTTTTCGACTTGGGTTGAATGCAATTACAGTAGTTTCACATCTCTCCTCGTTTGTAATTTTGTTAGCAAATGTAGCAACTATTTGCATTTAACTGCCGGAATTCAGATGACCACAGAATGCGCTTGCAAAAAAGTAATTAAGTAGAAACCATTTCGAGAATAGATGGAGTTCTTACAAAATAGTGAGTAAAAGACTAAAAGTTAAGTAATGCCTATCACTATCTGAACACATGATGAACATGCTTCTCTACTTATTTTTCATCCAGAGTCTTTCATTTTCTTAATATAATATATTCTTTTGATCTAGTTCTTTGATTATCGACTGAATTTTTGACGTTTTGCAAGAGCTATTCCTTATTGTAAGCATTCTGATATCTGCAACTTATGTTGTATACCCAGGAAACACAAGTCTGTTATGGTCCTAAGAAGAAATCTAGTTGTAGGTGGTATCACGTATCGTCCATATCACAGGTACGGTCAACTTCGCATAACTATTCCCAATTTTTTTTTACTACAATGGTATTCTATTAGTTTTAATTATCATCAAACTATATATATTAGTACGCTCCTTACTTTAGCAAGTAGTATATTGACTTAGTATCTTAGATTATTATCAGGCATAGTTTGCTTTTCCAATAAAATCTTTCTATAAATTTCTAATGTCATAGTGAGCGTGATTCCAGTCTTGACATGCTTATTAACTCCACTGTTTTCCTGGGATTCAGTCAAAGGTTTGGGGAAATAGCATTTTGTGCAATCACTGCAGATGAACAAGTAAAAGGTTACGGTACCAGATTGATGAACCACTTGAAACAACATGCACGTGACGTTGATGGATTGACGCATTTTCTTACTTATGCTGACAACAATGCTGTTGGTTATTTTGTCAAGCAGGTTGGTGTATTTCATATTCTCTGCAATATTTCGCTCTATATCTTATCTGCAAAGAGACTTCAACCAACTGGTAGTACATATAACTTATCTTGGCCAGCGAATGAAACTGTATTTTGCATGTAACTTATGCTATATGTTATCGTAGCAATAAGGGATAACGTACCTGAGTTGAGCCTGGTCTATGGGAAAGAGATGCCATTTCTATCCTTGTTCCCCTCTGTTAAAGATAATATGATTAACCTGGTTGTCAGTTTCATGCTGCTACAATGTTTCTTAAAATTTGAGACCAACATGATAAAAGGCGAGGTAGTCTTGCTAAAATGATCTGCCGATGTCGTCGAAAATAATTAAATGTAGAAGCGGCTTTCTCTTGAAGTTTCCCAGCCCTAGTCAGAACGCTGCTATTTGATATAGTTCTCAAACTCAGCTAACATGATCCAAATCCTGTCATATTTTAGGCATTAGGTGCGTACCAATCAGTTTAAAAGCCTAAGGGGATTTTTATTGCTCTGCTCTTATGCAAATTTTTTTTTTTTTTAATTTCTTTGGTTGTTTAGTTGTAATTGTTAGCTCATCCGGAGGTCTGAGCGGCTCTGTATACTCATCGCATTGAGTTGTTGAATGAAACGCAAGAACGTCCAAGAAATCTTTGCGTGCTTTATTTTTGTGTGCATAATCCTGTACATGGTGATTTTGGGTTTCTAGTTCCAAAATGTTCCTTTTGTTAGAATAACTTCTAAATCTTTTGTCTTACTTTGGCTCAATTAACGTCTGCTCTAGATAGACATTATTGCTCATTTGTATCTCGTTTGAATATAACTCAATGTTTCTCTTCAAAAAATTTCACATTTTGTGATCATGTCTACTTTCTAGGGTACTAAAGTTCTGTAATCTTGTCTTCTCTTATAATTGTTCACCAAGTTGATCTGTTACGTCTATATTCTTGTGTAGGGGTTTACGAAAGAGATTTATTTGGAGAAAGATGTATGGCATGGGTATGTAAATGATGTATCTCTTAAGTTCAAACTGCTCATTACTATACTCAACTTCTGTGCTTTATATGATTGATGTCTGACTGAAATATTGTGGTCTCAGTTAAGCTCACAAACATTAGAATAAAAGCATTTGATTTCCTAGCTGATCATGCTATCAGAGAGATTCTGTATTACGTGCCAAAAAGCTTTTCAAAATTTGGCTTAGCATTCTTTTCTTCATCTTTAGACCTACTCTTGCAAATAAAAAGCTTGGTATTTTCCTAGGTTCATTAAAGACTATGATGGCGGCCTCCTTATGGAATGCAAAATTGATCCAAAGCTTCCATATACAGATTTGTCAAGCATGATTCGCCAGCAAAGAAAGGTAAGCCATTGAATATACTCTAACTCTGAAGAAATATTTTCTTGAGCCTTACAAGTTCTACGATTTATGAATTTGTTTCTATACTTTCACTATTTAGCTCTAACTTTATGGATGACTCTAGTAAGATTTAAGAACAGAAGAAATACAAACATGAGGGCTCGATTCAGTTTATGTTCTTTTAATCAATGGAAATTCCTGGTTTCCCCCAAGAGTAAGAAGCCCAAGAGCCAAGCTGCCCTTTTCTTTATAGACTAAGAGAGCATGGCAACCTACACACCACTTAAAAAAAACTGTACACAGCTTAAAAACACAACTAAACAATGGTTACATACATTACTATCTTTAAAATTATAAAGAGCTTTGGTGATTCGACCCTCAAGACCATCAGATTCTGATCCACGTTGTACTTTTATAATGTCAGGCAATTGATGAAAGGATAAGAGAGTTATCGAACTGTCAGAATGTGTATCGAGTACTTGAATTTCAAAAGGTAAACATCAATGGTTGCGTGTCTTCTGTGACTATTGTGCATGTCAGAGCAAAAACCCTATGTTCCCAGTAGTATAATAAACGTGATAAATTTCTGCAGAAAGAAGCTGGAAGTCCTAAAAAAATCAAAGTTGAGGATATACCTGGCTTAAGTAAGTCATGATTCTACTCCAGGGTATTATTGCAGTTTATTACTGAAAAATAGAAATTTTCTTCCATTAATATGTTCTAGTTATCTCAAAGTTCCATGTGATCAAGTTAATACGCATTTGTTAAGCTTCCTGCATTGGTTAGCTATGAATTTATGGTTAATATGTAATACTTAATCTGGTTTATAAAATAGATTTATCTCCCTTGAATTTGCTTCTCAGGGTTAATATAGCAAGAGCCTTTCCTAAATTGGCGTTAAAAAATGCTAAGGCTTTAATAATTATAACCTTTTCTTCATATTGTGTAATTATAGTTCAATAATTGCTAATACAGGATTTATGAAAAACTATTACAGGGGACGCGGGTTGGACACCGGATCAGTGGGGGCACACGCGTTACAAATTATTCAATACTTCTGCAGATAGTGTGACAAAGCAAAAGCAGTTGACCGCACTTATGCGCGTGCTTTTGAAGGTTGTGATAATTTTTTATTCCCTTCAATGCTTTGTCATTTTATCATATTACATAATAAGTTATTACAATTACGTGCCCTTTAGTTTGACAAGCTGATATAATTGCAACAGACAATGCAAGACCATGCTGATGCTTGGCCTTTCAAAGAGCCAGTTGATTCTCTCGATGTCCCTGATTACTATGACATCATTAAAGATCCCATTGGTAAGAATATGTAGTTACTATATGAATTTCGGTATAGAGAGAGTTTGCTTGCAAAATTGCCTTCCAGGTTAAACACTGAATTAACATGTCGCTTAATTTGTTTTGTTATCCTTTTACTATCCCTTGAAGCATTATAGTCTACAAATAATACCATTTGCTTAGGAATAAATGCAACTTTGTCAAGAGATGCTTCTTTATCTAGGATGAACAAATTTGTAGATTAGGAGAAAGACCTATCGTTTGTTCTGTTGGTGTAATAGATTTTACTAACCAATATGGTATGAACACAGATCTGAAGACAATTGCAAAGAGAGTAGAGTCAGAACAGTACTACGTGACGCTTGATATGTTTGTCGCTGATGCGAGACGGATGTTTAACAATTGTAGAACTTACAACTCCCCGGATACCATTTATTACAAATGTGCAACCAGGTAAAGGACTTGTTTTTTTTTTTTAATTTTTGTTCCCTTTCGTTTCTTCTCTTGTTATTCTGATAATGAAAATGTGAATTTAATTTGTTTGTTTCTCGTGAAAGGTTGGAAACACACTTCCATAGCAAAGTGCAAGCAGCTCTCCAGTCTGGTGCTAAATCTCAATAGAAGATGGTAAAGTGATATTATGCTAATAATGTTTCATTGCTCTCGTTGGGGCTGGAATATCGCCTCAAACGCAAGTATATTATTAGGTCCACTTGATCGTGTATGATGTATATTTTGCATACGAATATGTTGGGAATATTAATATAATTAGACCCTTTTGAGTAACAAGTCTCAGAACACCCACGCCAAGTTTCTCTCATGTTATCATTCGGTCCATCCACTGAATTTTCCTCTCTTATTTCCTAAATGTCACTTCCTCGCTCGTTTGTCCTGGATAGGTAATTTGCTGCCCTCCGCCACTGTTATCCTTGAATTTCAGGTTATTATGGGCAAGAAAGAATGACCAAAACAAACCTGAGCTTAAACCAAAAACAACAATCCTATGCCAGTTTATACTATATACCGGCTCACACTGAATAGACACGTCCAAATACATGTACATCACACACAAAAATTGAGTTTGTTGTGTAGTGCCATTGTTGAGATCTTTAAACCTTTGGCAATCTCCAACTTCCCAAGTTATCTCTCTATAGGTTTTGTCAATGTAATTTTTTTTTTAAGCATTTTACAGGTTTTATGTGAAAGTTGTACTTGTAACCAACCATTGGGGATTGCTAACTTGTCTTAAACGATTACGTTTTGCCTTTACAATTGGCTAAATTTGTGTTTGTGTTTACGCTGCTGCACATGTGCACACCTCTGTTTTTGTGTTTAAAATTAAGATTCTTCCAAGATCTTGTTGTTTTTGCATAAAGATGCAATATCTGAATGGAAAATCTAGAAAATCTAAAAAAATTGGATTTTTGAAATACTAAAAAAATTAGAGTTAATACTTAATATATCCTTATAATAGAAACCTAACTAAAATTATGATTAATATTCTTATTACTTACTAATATTTTAAATTTATTATTAAAATATCATATTTTTGCTAAATTGTAGTATTGTAGTTTTCCATCAATACTTGAAAATCACGATTTCCGTCAAAACTGTAAAATCGCATTTTTCTGTCAAATCTGAAAATGGTGGTTTTCCAGAAAACCGCAAAATCACGTTTTCCGTCCAAACCGTAAAATCGCGTTTTTTGCCAAAACCGTAAAATCAAGTTTTCCCGCCAAAACCGTAAATTTACGTTTTCTTGCCAAAACTGCAAAATTACGTTTTTTCGCCAAAATCGCAAAATCATGTCTTTCCGCAAAACCATAAAATTACGTTTCCCGCCAAAACTCCAAAATTACATTTTTCTCCCAAAACTGCAAAATCACGTTTTCCCGAAAACCATAAAATTGTGTATTCCACTAAATTTGCGAAATCATATTTTTCGCAAAACCATAACTTTACGTTTTCCCGCCAAAACTGCAAAATTACGTTTTCCGCCAAAACTGCAAAATCACGTTTTTCACCAAAAACACAAAATCACGTTTTCCCGACAAAACCGTAAAATCACGTTTTCCGCAAAACCATAAAATTGTGTAGTCCGCCTAAATTCCAAAATCACATTTTCCCGCATAATCGTGTTTCTCCGCCAAACCGCAAAATCACGTTTTCCCGCATAGTTGTGTAATAAGTCAACAATTGTCAAATAAGTCAACGGTTATAAAATAAGTACGGTTGTGTATTATAAGTCAACAGTTGTAAAATAAGTCAACAGCTGTGAAATAAGTCAACGGTTTGTAAAATAAGTCAACAATTGTAAAACAACTCAACAATTGTAAAATAAGTCAATGGTTGTGTAAAATAAGTCAACATTTGTAAAATAAGTCGACAATTGTAAAATAAGTCAACGTTTATGTAAAATAAGTCAACAGTTGTAAAATAAGTCAACAATTGTAAAATAAGTAAACGGTTGTGTAAATAAGTTAAAAATTGTAAAATAAGTTAACAGTTGTAAAATAAGTCAACGGTTGTGAAAAAAGTCAACAATTGTAAAATAAGTCAATAGTTGTAAAATAAGTCAACGGCTGTGTAAAAAGAGTCAACATTTGTAAAATAAGTCAATAGTTTTAAAATAAGTCAACAGTTGTAAAATAGGTTAACGATTGTGTAAAATAAGTTAATAGTTATAAAATAAGTCAACGGTTATATAAAATAAGTCAACGGTTATATAAAATAAGTCAACAGTAGTAAAATAAGTCATCAGTTGTATAAAAGAAGTCAACATTTGTAAAATAAGTCAATAGTAGTAAAATAAATTATCAGTTGTATAAAATAAGTCAAGAGTTGTAAAATAAGTCAACGGTTATGTAAAATAAGTCAATAGTTGTAAAATAAGTCAACGATTGTGTAAAATAAGTTAACAGTTATAAAATAAGTCAACACTTTTGAAATAAGTTAACGGTTGTGTAAAACAAGTCATCAGTTGTAAAATAAGTCAACACTTGTAAAATAAGTCAACGGTTGTGTAAAATAAGTCAATAGATGTAAAATAAATCAATAGTTGTAAAATAAGGCAATAGTTGTAAAATAAATGAACGGTTGGGTTAAATAAGTCAACAGTTGTAAAATAAGTCAACAATTGTAAAATAAGTCAAAGGTTATAAAATAAGTTAATATTTGTGTAATAAGTCAACAGTTGTAAAATAAAGTTTTGTTCGTTTTTGCATACAGATGCTACATCTCGATGCAAATGCTAAAATGTCGTTCGTTTAAAAACTTTAGAATATGTATCCAGATGTTGCATCTCAATGCAAAATCTAGAAAATCTAAAAAATCTGGATTTTTGAGATGTTAGAAAAAGTAGAGTAACCTAAATAAAGTTATGATTATTATTCTTATTACATACTAATATTTTATATTTATTATTAAAATATCATATTTTTGTAAAATTGTAGTATTGTAGTTTTCCATCAAAACTTGAAAATCACGTTTTCGGTCAAAACTGCAAAATTGAGTTTTTATGTCAAATTCGAAAATAGTTTTTTCCACAAAACCGCAAAATCATGTTTTCCGCCAAAAACCGTAAAATCACGTTTTCCCGCCAAAATTCTAAATTTACGTTTTCTCGCCAAAACTGCAAAATTACGTTTCTCCGACAAAACCGCAAATTCACGTTTTCCGCCAAAATTCCAAAATCACGTTTTCCCTCATAATCATGTTTTTCCGACAAAACCGCAAAATCACGTTTTTCCGCATAGTTGTGTAATAAGTCAATAGTTGTAAAATAAGTCAACAGTTGTAAAATAAGTCAACGGTTGGGTAAAATAAGTCAACAGTTGTGTAAAATAAGTCAATAATTATAAAATAAGTCAATAGTTGTAAAATAAGTAAACGGTGGTGTAAAATGAGGCAACACTTGTAAAATAAGTCAATAGTTGTAAAATAAGTCAATAATTGTAAAATAAGTCAACAGTTGTAAAATAGGTCAACGGTTGTATAAAATAAGTCAATTGTTGGAAAATAAGTCAATGGTAATGTAAAATAAGTCAACAGTTATGTAAAATAAGTCAACAGTTGTAAAATAAGTCAACGATTGTGTAAAATAAGTCAACGATTGTGTAAAATAAGTCAATAGTTGTAAAATAAGTCAATAGTTGTAAAATATGTCAATAGTTGTAAAATATGTCAATAGTTGTAAAATAGGGGGGTTAGTGGGAATATGATTTATAAAGAGTTGTGATGATTTTAAAAGTTGAGAAATTTGTTAAATTTGTAAAGAGTTTGTTAGATTTATAGAGAGTTATGTGTACTTTGAAAATCTATCAAAATCTTTTTAATAATGATTTTGAGAATACAAGAGATATAGATAGTATTTTGAAAGTTTTGTTTTATGAGTTAAATTGTTAACAATCCGTGTCCTAATAACAAAGATTCTAATTGATTGATAAAATCATTAAAAACCAAACTTTTTGAATAACAATGGATTTTATATGGAATTTGAAAATCTTCACACCAATAACATTGGATTTTAGTAAGAATGTCAGAATTCATCTACCAATAATAGTGGAATCTCAAACAATCATTATAAATCCTTCTACCAATAACCCCCCCCCTAAGCCAAGAGTTGTAAAATAAGTCAACGGTTGTGTAGAATAAGTCAAAAGTTGTAAAATAAGTGAACTGTTATGTAAAATAAGTCCACAGTTAAGTAAAATAAGTCAACAGTTGTAAAATAAGTCAACAGTTGTAAAATAAGTCAATAGTTTTAAAATAAGTCAACGTTGTGTAAAATAACTAAACAATTGTAAAATAAGTCAACAGTTGTAAAATAAATCAACGGTTGTGTAAAATGAGTCAACAGTTGTAAAATAAGTTAATGGTTGTGTAAAATAAGTCATCAATTATAAAATAAGTCAGCTGTTGTAAAATAAGTCAACGGTTATGTAAAATAGGTCAACAGTTATAAAATAACTCAACAGTTGTAAAATAAGTCAATAGTTGTAAAATAAGTGAGTAGTTATAAATAAGTCAACGGTTGTGTAAAATAAGTCAACGGTTGTGTAAAATAAGTCAATAGTTATAAAATAAGTTAATATTTGTAAAATAAGTCAATAGTTGTGTAATAAGTCAATAGTTGTAAAATAAGGTTTTGTTCGTTTTTGCATACATATGTTACATCTCGATGCAAATGCTGAAATGTTGTTCGTTTAAACACTTTAGAATCTGTATCCGGATGATGCATTTGAATGCAAAATCTAAAAATCTAAAAAATCTGGATTTTTTAGATGATAGAAGATGTAGAGATTGGATGCAAATTTTGCATCTCAAAAATAAAAAGAGTAAAATACCCTTATGATAGAAACCTAACTAAAGTTATGATTATTATTCTTATTAGATACTGAAATTTTATATTTATTATTAACATGTCATATTTTTGTAAAATTGTAGTATTGTAGTTTTCCATCAAAACTTGAAAATCGTGTTTTCCGTAAAAAATGCAAATTGCGTTTTTCTATCAAATTCTAAAATAGTATTTTTTCAAAAAACCGCAAAATTACTGTTTCTGCCTAAAACCGTAAATTCGCATTTTTCGCCAAAGCCGTAAAATCGCGTTTTTCCGCCAAAACCATAAATTTACGTTTTTCCGCCAAAACTGGCAAATTACGTTTTTCGCTAAAACTACAAAATCACATTTTCTGCCAAAACTATAAACTCGCGTTTTTTCGACAAAACTGCATCCCGATATAGCGTTGAATGCCTAGAGAAACGAACAGCCACGATTATTTCCAACATATATATATATATATATAAATAAATGGTTACATTACCCTTACAGTAACACCGTCACATAGTCGCACAGTAAATATATTTACCGCAAAAAAAGAGGGACCCACCTTAATCGGAAGATATCAACGGCTGGATTAGTTCACTCAGATCAACTGTACCGAAAAAAATGCCACTCTCCTTGCAATCTCCGCCTTCTCCAACTCTCTCTGCTTCGATCCAAGTACTCTCTGTTATACCTTTCTTCGATTACAATTTTGGTCTTAGGTTTTGAAATCGAGAGGACAGAAGCTCGAGACCCGGCTATTAGAAATTGCCGGAGAAGAGGTATTCAATTCGAGAATTTTCGCATAATATCACAGAAATGGGACGAGTGATTTGATTCAAGTGTCTTTGTAGGAGGTTGATGAATTCATAATTGGGTTGCCGAGATCTTCTGATGGGAAAGAGACGATTCAAGTCGAACAAATTTCGATCTGTTGCCGGACGGCTTGCAGTCCAAGCCGCCGAGAGATGAAACTGAAACAAACTCAACACACATATATAATTGATTCGACGAAATGTGATAAAAAGTTGTAAACTTTTGGGCTTTTCAGGGGTTGGAGGGTTTATGTATCGGATGAACATGGGACATCATCAGAAGCTTCAGACAGAAAGATTGTAATGTTAGTTCCTCTTCTCCAATATCTCTGTTCTTGGTTTAGCAATTCAGGTTTAATGCTCCTAGAACATTGAGCTTCCATGAAAATTTCGGTTACTTGTGTGAATGATTTGAAACTGATAATGTTTGAACATTCTATTGTTCCAGAGGACTCAGCAAGAGTGAAAAGCAGAACAGAGAAGATGCATACGCTGCTGTGGTAAGGGCAATAAGAGAACAAAATCTCAAGTTCTAAAATATAGTTAGTAACTTAGTATCTATGGTTTTCTTATCGAATATTTTGTTACAGATATTGTTGGAGAGGTATTTCTCTACCCGAGGTCTAGGAACCGAGATCATACTTCCCAAGAGTTTAGACCTTCAAGACAAGATCAAGAAGACCCGACTTTTTCCCAGAAAAGCTCGAAGAGTTCTGCGCATTCTAAAGTAGCTACTTCTTAGTTACACATTCTAATCGCAAGATGTATTTTAAAGTAGTTACGTCCAGTCTGCTTCATGCCACCCTTTCTGCTCACCTGGTTACAAGTACAATTTCCACGCCAATGAATTTTCATTCTCCAACGTCCGAAGTTATCTCTCTATAGGTTTTGCCAATGTAAATTTCTTTTAGCATTTTACAGGTTTTTTGTGAAAGTTGTACTTGTAACCAACCCACTGGGGATTGCTAACTTCTCTTAAACGATTTACGTTTTGCCTTTACAATTGGCTAAATTTGTGTTTGTGTTTGTGTTTACGCTGCTGCACATGTGCACACCTCTGTTTTTGTGTTGACATTTTCAACGTCAAACGCTATTTTGACTACCAAATACAGGTGGTTAAAATTAAGATTATTCCAATAATTTCCAAGCATATATATATATATAAATGGTTACATTACCCTTACAGTAACACCGTCGCATAGTCGCACAGTAAATATATTAAGAAAAAAAGCAAGATAAGAGTTACCGCAAAAATCACAAAACCAATGACTGAATCTTGTGGTTAATGCTTGTGATTCCAATGGGGCAAGGTTTCATACAGATTCGAATTTGGAGCAAACTGATTCTGCATGCCTTCACGGTTCACCTGTTCGGGCAAGAAATTCGCTCTCTCTACTCTCTGATTTGGTGCTAAACCGGCACCAGTAGTACTTGGGATTGCTGGTTTCAAAATGTGGTTAGAGTTTGGCGGAATTCTAGAGGAATCGCTTGGTGTGTTGTTCAATGGTATGCTCATGTTTGGTCTTGCCCAATGCAAAGGGTTCACTCCTGTCACTCTTTTCACCGTTTCTTCTGCCATTTTAACCTGCACAAATGTTTTTATCAATGCAAATAAACTTGGTTAATAAATTAGATAGAATCATACATAATCCCGGGTGTTGTAAAATCTTAAAGCACTCATGAGTCACAACAATATATGTACCTTTGTTCTCAAAGTTTCGATATCAGCTCTTAGAATTCTGTTGTCGACAGCAGCTGCATCATACTTATGATTCATGTCACTAAGACGACTAAGTAAAGTTGAATGCTCAACTCTTAATTGCCCTACCTACGAAACGTACAATTGTTTTCCTATGAATCAATGGAAGACTGCTGAATAGCAAGGAATGAGATCGAGAAATGTCAATGTATATGAGCAACAATTACAAGACAAGAACCTGTGAATCAAATTCATTCATTTGTTCCTGCTTTCGTCTCCTGGAGCGCCTAGCGGATTCTCGGTTTGAGAGCATCCTGAGTAATTTACCAAATACCGATTCAAGAAGACCTTAAGATATAATTTAAATATATAGTCGGCTTTGGTCTTAATGACCGTTTCTAAACTTTCAGATGTACAAGAAGATTTCCCTAAGAAGAAAATAAAACTAACAAAAACATTCCCCTTCTAGACTTGAGAGTTGTTTCTTTCTCTTTAAAGAGAGTAGAAACTCCGACAGCCACAAACCTTTCCCCCAAAAAGATTTCAAAGTCAAAAGAATCTCTATATTATATATCAACCTTGAGAATCAGAATGATGACGAGAAAGATTCTAATTTACAAAAAATCAAGATTTGTACCTCCTAGCACGCTTAACATCAGTAGGATCTCCATTATCTGCTGTTTCTGTGTCTCCATCAAGATCATCGTCATCAGAATCATCTCGAGATGAAACACTGGTAGTTTGCCTGGCTGGAACATCTGGTTTCTTCTGCGTGTTTGTTGAGGGAACGAATCTAGCAGATGAAGCCCCGGGTGACGTCTGTGCCACAATGGAGCCTAGAATAGTCAAAATAATCCCCATTATCCACCAAACCAAAGAACATTAAGAACGCCTTATTAAGTATGCAGAGTCAAAAGGATGATTCTCATCTAAACTCGCACAAAACGAGCCTTGATTTTTTCTTCCAAGGAAAACAACATATGTGAAGATGATACAACGGTGGTGCCGAAAACTAACTCCAAATTTTGACACAACACTCAGAAGCTGAAAAGGCCAAAACAAGCGTACCCTAAATGCTTAGATCCTCACACTCACTCAAGTCTGAATTATATATACTAGGAACTGGGAAAGGTTAGCAGTTAATCAACGAAGTCTCGGTTTTTTAGCCAAATTGACAAATAAATCTCATGAAATGTTTGGTACTCTAAACATGAACAATGAAGAGAAGGTCAAAAACCAATCAGCTATAATGGTAACCTTGAGATTGAGATCCCATCGGAAGAGATTGCTTTTGATTGCCAGCTGAGGCACTCGAATCTTCCGGCTTCACAGTTCCCACCTGCGGAGAATCAAATCAATCAACACCAAAACTAAATTTTTCCTTGCGTTCAATTGATTTCCAATCTAAGATCAAAATGTTTTCATCAATTCCTTCGTCTCAAGTTGAGACTCTCAACACAACAAGAGATGGAATAAAAGACGTACACGACGCGCAACAGCAGCGCAAGCAAGATCGAGCTTGCTCTTAAGAATCGCGTGATACTGATTAGGATCAACTCCACCTGAATCCAACGGATCAGACGACCGTGCACGATTCCGATTCCTTTGATCATCCGCAGGAAGGCGGTGATTCTGCGGCGGCTTCTGTATTTCGACAACATCGGCGGTATCGTCAACGGTATCTTCCACTCTCGAAACGGAGAGCTCAGACTGAACCGGTGGAGGTGACCGATCGATTGCGTTGGTCGGAGGGCTCTCGGAACCGGACATCTCCTTGAGAAGCCTGTGGAACGCCCACTCCGATTGACTTCGAGTCATCCCTTCCGCCATGTTCTGCGTCGGTGACGGTACCGATCCCGGTGACGGTGACGGTGCCGGAGCGGGAGCTGGCCAGAATGACTCGGTCAAATCATCGACAGAGAAGACGATGTGCATCGCTCACCCAATCGCCTCAGATTCCTTTCTCTCTCTCTCTCTCTCCCCTTAATTTTGTTTTTTGTCTCTCTCTCTCTCTCCCTATCTCTGTTGTCTTACGTGGAGCCGCCATTATCAATTAGGACGCTTAAACACGTAACTGCGTTGAATTGGAAGCTTTAACTTTTTCCTAATCTTATAAAATCCTCAAATATACTATTGGGATTCGGCTGCTTCCCCTCTTTAAAACGCCTCGTTTCATTTGAACATTTTTCCAACAAACCGACGCGGATTATAAGAACAAAAGATACATAATACAAAAGGTACATACCATCTAAATAAATGCTAAAACAGACTGGTTTAAACAAAAGCAACAAACGTTTTTCACCATAAGATACGAACTACTACTCATACTTTAACAATTCTCTTAGTCAATGCCATCCAAATCCCTAGCTACCAAGTTGCCTCTTGAGGTTCGCTTTGTATATCTCTGAAACGGCATTGGCAGTATCAGTAACACCACTTTTCACCTCTAGCATCTTCGAATCCATATACTCTTTATGTTTGGATATCGAATCAATGAGTGCAAAGAGTTGTGAAGCGAAAGCTTGAACTTTCTCTTCACTCTGCTTCACCGCCTCTTGCAATCTAAGCTCNCGGAGGGCTCTCGGAACCGGACATCTCCTTGAGAAGCCTGTGGAACGCCCACTCCGATTGACTTCGAGTCATCCCTTCCGCCATGTTCTGCGTCGGTGACGGTACCGATCCCGGTGACGGTGACGGTGCCGGAGCGGGAGCTGGCCAGAATGACTCGGTCAAATCATCGACAGAGAAGACGATGTGCATCGCTCACCCAATCGCCTCAGATTCCTTTCTCTCTCTCTCTCTCTCCCCTTAATTTTGTTTTTTGTCTCTCTCTCTCTCTCCCTATCTCTGTTGTCTTACGTGGAGCCGCCATTATCAATTAGGACGCTTAAACACGTAACTGCGTTGAATTGGAAGCTTTAACTTTTTCCTAATCTTATAAAATCCTCAAATATACTATTGGGATTCGGCTGCTTCCCCTCTTTAAAACGCCTCGTTTCATTTGAACATTTTTCCAACAAACCGACGCGGATTATAAGAACAAAAGATACATAATACAAAAGGTACATACCATCTAAATAAATGCTAAAACAGACTGGTTTAAACAAAAGCAACAAACGTTTTTCACCATAAGATACGAACTACTACTCATACTTTAACAATTCTCTTAGTCAATGCCATCCAAATCCCTAGCTACCAAGTTGCCTCTTGAGGTTCGCTTTGTATATCTCTGAAACGGCATTGGCAGTATCAGTAACACCACTTTTCACCTCTAGCATCTTCGAATCCATATACTCTTTATGTTTGGATATCGAATCAATGAGTGCAAAGAGTTGTGAAGCGAAAGCTTGAACTTTCTCTTCACTCTGCTTCACCGCCTCTTGCAATCTAAGCTCTGAGGCTTTCAAGAACTCCGCAGCTTCTTTCTCTACAGCCTCTAGATTCAGAGCCTCCGTTTTCACACTCTCTGCCATTGTTTTCGCCTCCACGTCGCATTTCGTAGCCAAGTCCTGAGTTTCCTTCTTCACTAGCTCCATCTTTTCTTCCAATTCATTGATCTGCGACTGAATTGACCCGAGAAGACTCCTTTTGGATTCCATCTTCGAAGCCATTTCAGACGCCTGGTGTTGAAACGTGGTCAGTGTCTCCGCCTTCTCCATCGAGCTTTCTTTGATACCATCGTATAACGAACACAGAGCTGGCTTCACCACAGACTTATAGTCCACACCCATCACCTCTGCAGGTATTTCCCCTTTCTCGTTCACAGCAAACTGAATATCTAGCTTCAGTCTCCTTAGAGCTTGGTTACAATCAATGGCAAGTGTCTGAATCTGATGAAACTGATTCCTGATTTGTGAATTGAGTTCCCAAGCTTTCTGCTCCCAACCATCTCTAGCACCCTCGGCTTCTGAGACTTCTCTTTCCACGGCTTGTAACTCCCTTTTCATCCTCTCTACATCTCTCACGTTGAAACTCTGAACCTCCACACTCTTCTTCAGCTCCTTATTCTCTTCAGAGATTCGTTGTCTCTCTTCTTCCTTGGCTATTAGTTCCTTCTCTTTCTCCTCCACAACCTTCTCCATCCCTCGAGTCTTATCAGTATATCCCACAACCATTGTGCAATACTTGTTTACGTCTTTCTCCAGATGGGCTTTCACTTTCTCCAGAGCCTCTTTCTTCGACGGACCTTTCCTCAATGCCTCAAGTTTAGCCTCCCGTTCACCGGAGATCTTCTCACAACCAGAAATCGTTTCAGCGACGTTGGCCTTCTCCGCTTCCATTTTACCCAATAACTCGGAGTCTAGTTTGTTAACCAAATCTTCCTCTCCGCGAATGAATTGGCGATAGCTTTGGATCCCGAAGAAACTCATGGAGTTATCGTCGGGGACGGAGGCGGGATTGGACGATAAATGCTGGCGTTATCAAGCGCTCTGGACTAACCAATGAATAACTGCGAGAACATTGGGCCAGTTGTGAGGCGTATTTGGAGCGCGGAGGCTGGATTTGGTGAGCTTGAACGGGCAATTGAGCGATTTGAGGAAGAAGACGACATCCTCGTCCCATTTCTGGGAATCGCAGGGGAAATCTACGGTGGAGAGTATTAATTTTAGGGTTTCGGAGATCTCCTTCACAGGAGGAACGGGGTGCGTGCGTAGTGTGGTCGGGTAGTTATGAGAAGAGAGGAAGGCGTTGATGGATCGGATAGTCGAGGACTGGTGAGATCTGTCGGAGTATACATCGGAGGCTCGGCCTAAACCGATCGACGATGGACGGCTGCTGGCGAAACTGGCGTCGGAGTCTCTTGAGTTAACGAGATGTCGCTGGTGCTCCACAGACGGCGGCGGCGGTGGCCGCGCTCCGCCGAAACCTTCCGTCGCTTTTCTCTTTCCGGTGGCCGCTCCGCCTCTCATCTCTACGCTTTTCCAGATAACCGACACTGGATGGAAATTTTAATAATCTATCGCGGGATGCAACCTTTGTGATTTGTATTTTGAATTTAGGAAAGGGAAACCTAAATTTTATTTTTGATTTTTGGCTTGTTATTGTTAAACTTTAATTTCTCATTAATTTCAAAATATTTTATATGGGACCCTCGATTTAGACATGATTTTAAATCCAACTCGAAAGATATTTTTTTCTCTCTTTTGTATCATCAGGACCTGATCCAGTTTGCTAGTCTCGTCAAAAATTATTTGAAGGGTCTCTATTATTATAAATATGTTATAATCTATTGAGGTTTGGATCTACATAACCGATCCATGGCCCACAGCCCAGTCCATTATCCATTAGTGGTCAGGATTCATAAGTTCAATAGGTTTAGTAGATGTTTTCCTTTTCCTTGTAGAAATAGTAAAAGGACTATTTCTTTTTCTATTCTTTTATGTAATCACTATATAAAGAGACATTTGTTCCTCATAATAATACAACACAAATCATTCGATTCATAACACGTTATCAGTACGAGCTTGCTCTGATAAACCCTAAGTAGCCGCCGTCCGCAGCCGCCGTCCGTCGCCGTTCTACGCCGGAGTTGTGCGATCTGATCCTAAGTGTTTTCCGAGGTCTTTAGCTCCCGGTTCTTTTCCAGTCAACCCAAAAGAAAGATCAACGGTATAATCAAAACCCTAAAACTCAAGAACACCATAAAATCGAAATCGGACCTAATGTATATCAAACCCTAAAAACCGATTTTGATTGTTCCACTTGTTTGATCTCTTAAGAACCTAAAATCGAATTGAACCTAAGAAAAGATAAAACCCTAAAATCGGATTTGCTTGTAAATTGATTGATTGATTGTTTGGCCTAAATCGAACTTGAACTTTTGCATGATAATATCAAACCCTAAAATTCTATTTGTTTGAAATCGCATGGTTGCTTGAAAACTCTAATCTATAATCGCATGCTTTAATTAAAATCAAATTTGGTTGTTTGATCTATTGCTTGGCCAAATCCTAATTGAACTAGGAATTGCATGATAAAAATCGGACCATTAAAATTTTGTTGGCCAAAACCGAAAATCATAGATATTCCTTGTTAGGATTGAATTTGGAAAATTTCCTTTTTGTTTGACCACATAGAAATCGCAAATTGGAAATTGCCTTATTTGAATTTGGAAAATTTCCTGTTTACTTTTATCACCTAGAATTACATGTTAGGATTAAAATTGGAAACTTGCTTGAATTAAAATCGCATGATATGTGCATAAAATAAAAGCGGTTGAAAGAAACCCTAAAAATCCTAAGAGAAAAACCGATGCTTGATCTCAGATGGCGAAAGTCAATAATTTGGACTTCGCAGCCCTTAATCTCTCAGGAGATAATTACTTGCAATGGGCTTTAGATGCAAAGATCATGCTGAAATCAAAAGGGCTCGGTGAATGCATTAATGATGCAAATAACGAATCCGAGAGAAATAGGTATAAGGCGATTTTAATCATACGCCACCATCTCGTTGAGAGTCTCAAAGATCAATACTTGACGCTTGAGGATCCTCTTGATCTCTGGAAGGAGTTAAAGGCGAGATATGATCATCAGAAGATGGTTATACTGCCTAAGGCCAAATATGATTGGCTTAACTTAAGGCTCCTGGACTTTAAGTCCGTGGATGAATACAACTCGGCCCTATTTAAGATAGTTTCAAAATTGAAGCTATGTGGCGAGATTGTGACAGAGAAGGATATGCTTGAAAAGACCTTCTCGACCTTCCACTCAAGCAACGTGTTGCTACAGCAACAGTATCGTGAGAAAGGTTTCACGACCTATGCAAGTTTGATCTCTTGTTTATTGCTTGCGGAGCAGAACAATGAATTGCTGATGAGAAACAGCGAGATGAGACCTCCTGGATCAACCCCACTTCCTGAAGCCCATGTGGCCGAGGACACTAAGATGGAAACCGAGGCAAACCATGTCCAGAGATACCAAAAGTTTAATGGCCGTGGACATGGAAAGAGACAAGGGCGTGGTCGCTACCACCCATATGGTCGATGGAATGGTCGCGGATCTGATTTTAACCGCGGTCAAGGACGTGGCCGAGGGCGTGGCCACGGGAACCAAACCGGACATCAGTCCGGCCCGACTAAGTCTGTTTGCCATCGATGTGGGATGGACAATCATTGGGCCAAGACATGTAGGACTCCCAAACACCTTGTGGAACTTTATCAAGAGAGTGTTAAAGGGAAGAATCCAGAAGCCCACATGATCCAGCATGATAAGGAAGGCGACTTCGATCATGAACGTGATGACCTTATGGATGATCTCATGGAGACATCAGATTGTTTAAAATAGGCATTAAAATTGTATTGCATTCATGTTTTGTTTTCATTTGGATTTATGTCTTTGGATTTGTTTGGATTTGCTTAATTAATAGTTAATGGCTTTTAAGACATAATTCTTGTTTTTAAATGGAAGGCAACATGGATGAATTCGTGGTGGATAGTGGGTCAAGCCACACGATTTTAAAGGACAAGAGATATTTCATAAATCTTACATTGAAAAAGGCCAATATAAATACTATAGCAGGCATGGCCGGCCTAATAGAAGGCTACGGCCAGGCCAATGTCCTATTGCCTAAGGGGACGCATCTAGAGATTGCGGATGCATTGTTTTCCCCCAGCTCAAAGAGAAGCCTATTGAGCTTTAAAGACATTCGAATGAATGGTCTTCATGTTGAAACAATGGACGAAGGAAACCGAGAGTTCCTCCAAATAATTGAAATCGTCCAAGGCCAAAAGAAAGTCCTAGAGACTATACCTGCTATAGCTACCGGCTTATATTGCACTAAGGTCAATATGATTGAGGCCAATGCCACCGTAAACCAAGAGTTTACGGATAGGTTCAACCTATGGCACGACCGGCTGGGACATCCCGGGTCGAATATGATGCGAAAATTGATAGCCAATACTTATGGGCACGCCTTGAAAGAAAGGAGAGTAATCCCAAAGAATCTTACTTGTGCCTCATGTTCACAAGGGAAACTCATTGTAAGGCCATCACCAGTGAAAGTGACTAAGGAAACAATAAATTTCCTGGAAAGAATTCAAGGAGACATATGCGGACCAATACACCCACCTTGTGGGACATTCCGATATTTTATGGTCCTCATTGACGCATCTACAAGATGGTCACAT
The DNA here is from genome assembly GCA_020283515.1 of Alliaria petiolata. NCBI lineage: Eukaryota > Viridiplantae > Streptophyta > Magnoliopsida > Brassicales > Brassicaceae > Alliaria > Alliaria petiolata. The sequence continues at coordinate 106,506,909 of JAHZTW010000002.1, read as the reverse complement.
GTATGCTTATTGTCATCACGGAATATGGCATTTGCGAGACTCCTTGCTCAGATAATACGCCTAAGGGCTCACTTTCCAGACTTTCCTTTAAAGACCATACGAATGGATAATGCTGGTGAATTCACTTCCCAAGCGTTTAATGACTATTGTATGTCCATGGGGGTAAGTGTTGAATACTCCGTGGCACATGTACATACACAAAACGGCTTGGCCGAGTCATTTATAAAACGTATACAGTTGATTGCTAGACCATTACTCATGAGGTCAAAGCTTCCTGTATCCGCTTGGGGACATGCTGTCTTACACGCTGCCGAACTAATTCGCATCAGGCCATCTAGTGACCATAAATATTCCCCATCCCAATTATTATCGGGACAAGAGCCAGACATTTCCCATCTTAAGATATTCGGTTGCTCAGTTTATGTGCCGATTGCACCACCACAGAGGACTAAGATGGGACCTCAAAGGAGGATGGGGATATATGTTGGATATGATTCACCCACGATCATAAAGTACCTTGAGCCGACCACCGGAGATTTATTTAAGGCCAGGTACGCGGATTGTCATTTTGACGAATCCGTTTTTCCAACATTAGGTGATGGAAACCGGCTGATAAAAGAAATTGCATGGAATCAAACATCCTTGAAATGGCAAGATCCCCGGACTCATGAAAGTGATTTAGAGGTCCAAAAGATAATACATTTGCAAAAGCTAGCTATACAATTGCCAGATTCCTTTGCAGACCCAAAGAGGGTAACGAAATCGCATATACCAGCCGTGAATGCACCAATGCGTATTGATGTCCAAGAAGGACCGAGTCAAGTTGCTACTGAGTCTAAACCACGATTGAAACGTGGAAGACCAATTGGTTCCAAAGATAAGACTCCTCGGAAATTAAAGAAAGGTGCTGAAATTCAGACCGAGGAGATAGTGGACGTTCCAGACATAAATGAACCTAAGGTGCCGGAAAATGTTGCTTGGGACGCCAAGCTTCATGGGCCTGAAGTTCCTGATAACAAAGAGATCGCGATCAATTATGTCTCGTCTGGAATCCAATGGAACAGAAAGAATGTCGACATTGATGAAATATTTGCATGCAATGTAGCACTTGAGCTCATGAATGAGGATCTAGAACCCACGTCCATTTTAGAGTGCACTCGCCGATTAGACTGGCATAAATGGAAAGAAGCTATAAACGTGGAGTTAAACTCTTTAAAGAAGAGAGAGGTTTTTGGTCCCATAATTCGGACACCTCGTGATGTTATACCAGTTGGACATAAATGGGTCTTTGTGAGGAAGAGAAACGAACAAGGTGAAATCGTTAGACACAAAGCACGGCTTGTGGCACAAGGATTCTCACAAAGGCCAGGAATCGATTATGAGGAGACATACTCCCCTGTGGTGGATGCAACGACTTTTAGATTCCTGATAAGTCTGGCCATAAGAGAGAAATTGGATTTGCGGTTAATGGATGTTGTAACCGCATACTTATATGGTCCACTGGATAACGAAATTTATATGAAAGTCCCAGAGGGAATAGAGCTGAAAGATAAAAGAAGTTCTCGAGACCAGCATTGTATTAAGCTGAATAAATCGCTCTATGGATTAAAACAATCAGGTCGCATGTGGTATAATAGACTAAGCGAGTACTTAGTAAAAGAGGGCTATAAAAACGATCCCATAAGTCCATGCATATTTATAAAGAAATTTGACAAGGGATTCGTAATCATCGCGGTGTATGTAGACGACCTGAACATCCTAGGAACCTCTGAGGAAATATCCCAAACGGTTGAATACCTAAAGAAGGAATTCGAGATGAAAGACTTAGGAAAGACTAAGTTCTGTTTGGGAATACAACTTGAGTACGTCAATAATGGAATCCTTGTGCATCAAATGGCATATACAGAAAAGGTACTCAAGCGTTTTAATATGGACCAGGCTCACCCACTGAGTAGCCCAATGATGGTGAGAAGCCTTAGTCTGGACAGTGATCCATTCGGTCCAAAGAAGAAGGATGAAGAAATCCTTGGTCCCGAAGTGCCATATCTCAGTGCCATAGGAGCGTTAATGTACTTGGCTAGTCACACTAGGCCGGACATTTGCTTTGCCGTGAACCTCCTTTCAAGATTCAGTTCTTGTCCGACCCAAAGGCACTAGAGTGAGATCAAACACATACTTCGTTACCTGAAAGGGACGAAAGATATGGGTGTATTTTACACTAACCTTAACAATGAAGGTTTAGTTGGTTTTGCTGATGCAGGTTACCTCTCGGATCCGCACAACGGTCGATCCCAGACGGGATATGTCTTCACTCACGATGGAACAGCCATTTCGTGGAGGTCCATGAAGCAGACACTCACGGCTACATCGTCCAATCACGCGGAAATATTGGCGATCCATGAAGTCAGCCGAGAATGTGTTTGGTTGAGGTCAATGACTCAACACATTAGACGAGATTGTGGGATGATAGAAGGGAAAGAAGAACCGACCAGCATGTACGAGGACAATGCCGCATGCATAGCTCAGTTGAAGGATGGATACATCAAAGGAGATAGGACGAAGCACATCTTACCAAAGTTCTTTTTCACTCACGACCTACAGAAGGCCGGTGAACTCAAAGTGCTCCAAGTCCGTTCCAGCGACAACTCAGCCGTTCTTTTCACTAAGTCGCTTCCAACCTCCACATTGAAGAAGCTAATGCATCAGATCGGCATGCGCCGATTAAGGGACTTAGAGTGATGATCTTTTCAGAGGGAGTAATGCGTGCTGTACTCTTTTTCCTCGCTAAGGTTTTGTCCCACTGGGTTTTCCTTAGAAAGGTTTTAATGAGGCAGCATCCCCAAGCGTATTACTATGATCTCATCATCACAACCGGTTATGTCAATCAAGGGGGAGTGTTATAATCCATTGAGGTTTGGATCTCCATAACCGGCCCATGGCCCACGGCCCAGTCCATTATCCATTGGTGGTCAGGACTCCTAAGTCCAATAGGATTAGTAGATGTTTTCCTTTTCCTTGTAAAAGTAGTAAAAGGACTATTTCCTTTTCTATCCTTTTATGTAATCACTATATAAAGAGACCTTTGGTCCTCATAATAATACAACACAAATCATTCGATTCATAACAAAATACAAGATATTAAACAACTAACATCATACTGTTTTATTTTTTAAAACATAAATTTCAAGACAAAACTACACTGCAAAATTTCAAATAAATTTTTAAATTTAATTGAATAAAAAAAGAGGGACAAAATCTACTATATAAAAGCAGAAGGGCACTCTCCTGCTTCTGCCACATCAGCACGTGAGAGAGTGTCACGTGGCACTTCCTCATTTAATTTTCAAAAAAAAAATTAATCCTCTTATTTGCATTCAAAGGGATTCGAACTCATGATCCTCTCATTAAAAGAATATCATTTTTTCCATTCTGTCATGTGTACTCTTTAACAACCCTCTCTAAAAACGTATGCTATTACCTCTATGTTTTACATATTAAATTAGAAGCATTTTTTTAAATTTATATGTATATCAATTATAGATTTATGTACAAAACGCATAAATAAAGACATCCTCAAAATGATAAATTAAAAACAACATTTTTTTAAAACATCAAGTAACATAAATAAATATCAACATATGTAAAATCAATTTTACATAAAAACCATTAAATTTGAATTCAACTATCTAAAAATTATTATAAGTAGATAAAATTCTAAATTAATTTAAAAAATAAAAAATAGATAAATCTTATATAATACATAATTTAAATATATCATTATATTTTTTGAGTGATTTAATCCTTACTTTCTAATATACAAAAGCTTAATGTCTGTGTACAGGACCTGCCACGTCAACATCTGAAAGTATGTCACGTGTCATTTATTATTTAATTTTCAAAAAAAATAATTTGTATTAAATCTTAACCAAACAACTTTTTTCCCCTCTTATTTGCTTTCATACGGTTTTAGACTCACAATCCTCTCAATAAAAGAATTTTTTTTTTCCATTATGTCATGAGTACTTTGACAACACTCTATAAAAATTATGATATTGTCTCTATATTTTACATATTAAATTAGAAGCACTTTTTTAGTTTATATGTATATCAATTATAGACTTATGCCCCAAACACATAAATAAAGAAATACTCAAAATGATAAATTGAAAGATGTAATTTTTATTTTTTTAAACGTCAAGTAACATAAATAAATATTATCATAAGTAAAATTAACTACACATAAGAACTATTAAATTTGAATTCAACTATTTTAAAATTATTATAAGTAGATGAAATAATAATTTAATTTAAAAAATAAAAACATATAAATCTTATAAAATACATAATTTTAAATATATCATTATATTTTTTGAGTGATGTAGTCTTTATTTTAAAATAAATTGCGATAATTAAACTTTAGTATAACAGAAAATAAATTATGATATGGAATAAATTAAGAAGTTAACTACAATCTATAAAATCTTAAGACACAACAATATATTTAATTAAAAATCGAGAAGATAACAAATTATATTAAACAATATAGAGAAGAAGGTAAAAATAAAGAAAAACAAGAATATATGCAAAAATATACAAAATTTTAAAACATGGAAAAAATATGGATTCAATGTAAGATACGTAAAATAAATCTTCAAAATGGTAAATTGGAAAAAATTAAGATGATTATAATATTAAAATTTAGACAAATGAAAAGAGTATGAAATTGAAAAACAAATAAAGATTCGTAAAATAATGAATGAAAAAAATTGCACGATTATCACGGAAAAAGGTAGAAAATTAAAATTTTTAAAAAAGATAAAATAAATTGTTAAAATATAGATTTAAAAATATATTATTTTAAACTTAATTTAAAATAAAATCCGCGCATCGCGCGGATTCTTTCCTAGTGGAAATAAAAAGAGTTATTTCGGCTGAGTTTCCAGAGGTTCTAATCAACGTGGATTTAAACGGTTACAAAAGTCAGGAGTTTTAAGGTATATGTGGACCGGGGATATCGACAAGATCACAGAGTTACCGGTCTGAAGACTGGGTTGGTCCAGATTTGAAAACAATCAAGACGAATCTGCATCCTAGCTTGTCCAGCATAGGAACTAGCTTGTTTAGATTCCTAGCGTATTACAATTGCTTTTGAGCATTTTTGCAGGCAATCAACTGGATTGTAGCCTTAAGCCACTGTAAAACTTCATGAAAAGTTCAATCATATTGAGGTAACTTTGAAACCCACCAAACTGGTTTGTGACACTGTAACTTTCTGATCATACTTCAAATGTATCAAAAGTTTCGCACATCATTGTCACACATTGATTATAATTAGCAAAAACAAAAACACAATCTATGATGCTGTCTTGCAAATTGTTTTCGGCTTTCAAAGAAGAGCAGATTTGAGAGACTTGGTGAGATTCTCAAGCTCCTTGAGCCCTTCCGTTGGCGACTTAGCATCTCCCAAAAGCCTCACCATTGCACTGCCTACGATCACTCCATCAGCTCCCCATCCAGCTATCTGTTTAACACAATTAAAACCAGTCATCAAATAAGCAACATGAAGACAACATACGACGCCTTTGGATGCTTTTTAAGGTTTAGCACCTGTTTCACATGCTCAGGCTTTGATATTCCAAAACCGACAGCCACTGGCTTGTCTGTTGCCTGCATCGAATTACAAACGGCCATACAATTTTAGCATTTGTACCATTTCAAGATAGTGAAGAAACAATAACACATGTGTTATTTAGACCTCTTTGATATCCTTCAAGAGCGACTGAACCTTCCCGCTTACAGATGCTCGTGCACCGGTCACTCCGATTGAGCTCACCTGTCAAACCAAATAGCAAGGGCCAATACATTCTCAGATACAAAATAAAAACATGTGAACATCTGCAAAGAGAAAGATACACTGGAGAGGGATCTTACGAGGTAAATAAATCCTTCTGATGCTTCAACAATTCGCTTCATTCGCTCTGTTGGTGTGGTCGGTGTAGTGAGTAGGACCTTGATTACAAACATGGGGCGTAATTATATTACTAAAAGGCGAAGGTAAAGGAAACCAAATGTCAAAATAGATAGAGGCAGATTCAGTTTCAGTGCCTACACCAAACAGTGCTTCTACTATTTCTATCAACAAGAATTCTCACACAGACTAATGATAAGGAGCTCAACTAAGAAAAACCGATTCGAGTAGAGGAAGATAAGAAATAAGATATAATCTAGAGTATATAGACACGAATGAGTTTAACTGATTTTCTTGTGATATGCTGTTATTGACAAGACTGAGAATCACGATACTCTTGAAATTTTGCGATAAGAAATATGAGTCCTTCACAGCATATGCTTACCAGTTCAATGCTGTTGTTGAGGGCTTCTTTTCGCAGCATCTCAGTTTCCTCGAGAGGAACATCGGGAACCACAAGTCCCTGTACACCGACATCTCTGATGCTGGACATGAACTTCCCCAACCCACGTTTAAGAATCGGGTTGTAATACGTGAACAGTGAAACTGGGCAAGATAATTGTGGAACAACCTGCACCAAGTCCAACAGTAAATATACATAGATACGAATACAATACAAGGAAGTTTGGATGATATTTGAGAGGGGACACAAACACAACTCTGCTTCAGAAACTAAACTCACCTTATTTAACATGTCAAGGATGTTATCGAGGTTGGTTCCCTTCTCCAAAGACCTAGTCGCCGCAGCCTAATTAAATGGTTGACGAAGAGCAAGATGATCAAAACAAACTGAAAACTGTAGGACAATAACATAAAGGTTGGGATTTGATTGTTGGGATTTGAACCTGGATAACAGGTCCATCAGCTAAAGGGTCAGAGTAAGGAACACCCAATTCGATAATGTCAGACCCACAAGCGTCAAGAACTTTCAATGCTTCTGCAGTAGTAGAGAGATCTGGATCACCAGCTGTGATATACGGTATGAATGCTACCTTCACACATATAAAAGTTATACACATGGTAGATCAATTAGCAAATTTCCCAATGAGCTGATGCAAATCACACTCTTTCTACAAACAATACGGAGGAATTCAAAAGGTAACATTAAGGAAAAGCGTCTACACAAAAGGGATTGATCTTCAAATCCAATTTCCCACCATAGCTAAAATTTTAAAATCCAATCGAATGCAACATAATAGCCCGCCGATAGTTGAACAATTCAAAGACGGAGAATCTCTTACTTTGCCTTGCTTTTTGAGCTCCGTGAAAGTATCAGCGAGACCGAGGGTAGGAGAAGAGGTGGAGAGATCAGCAATGGGGGTCAATCTCTTGAAAGAAAGCGATGAATCAGTAGAAGAATAAGAAGAATGGCGGAATGCGATTTGGGGTTTTGTGGATTGGAGGAAGCCGACGCCGGACTTGAAAGCAATTGCCATTGGGAAAGTTATGTATTCTGCAAATGGGTTTGAAGATGAAGAGAGGAGTATTTTATAAACGGAGTCACAGCGATTCCACGTTTGGGATATGAAAAGAAATTTGGTAGGTGAAATCTACCAGCCACGAGTGTCTAAGCGCCGTCACATTACAATTGGAGCTTATTTTGACTGACTTTGCTCTTCCATTTTTGGTTTGTTAAATAATAGATTTTATTTCCCTTTTTATACGGTATTTACTATTTAGTAATTTTAGTTATTAAAATACCAAATACTGATATAAATTAGTGTGCTTTTAGTTTTTAAAACTATTTAAAAGTTATTAAAAATACGTAAAATGTGAGGGGGTCAAAGTTTTTAACATTACAATTGGAGTAAACATTTTTTTTTTCGTATACTTTTAAATTATGATTTAAAAGAAAATGCGTAAAATGTGAGCGGGTCAAAGTTTTTAACATTCTCACAACACCTCATCAAAGTAAATAGCAAGGCTTTGAATTGTAATAACAGCTAACACTACGGACTAATCCAGATTTTCAATGTACCACAGAAAGTATATACAATCTTCTTCTGTGAAGTAGATAACAAATAGTAGTATACAATAACTTGAAAAAGAAATAAAACCTTTTAGTATATTAATTTCAAAATCCAATACAGAATGTTAATTATACAATTTATTCAAACTAATTGGAAAAAAGACATAAACATGTAAAGTTGATAAGTGAGAAACAACATACGTGATCCGACATAATCAGATGTACACTTAACATAGAGATGGTAAGAAGTAAAATGTGACGAGTCCAAGAGAGGATTACTAATGTATAATGGTACACACTTCTCTCTCCACCTTCCTTCTCTTCCCCGCATAACTACCATCTTCTCTTGTCTGCTAACAATAAACTCTCAGTTACATACATATTTCTTAATCTTTTTTTTTTTGGTTAATAAATATATTTCTTACGTACTTTCTCACAAAAAAATAAAATAATATTCACCTCTTGGTATAACAAATGTGGAGCCTGAATCCTCTTCGAAGCATCGGCCAAGCGTTTCCGTGGCATATGGTTTTCACCAGCTGCGGAATTCTCGGAAACCTATCAAATAAGAAGAGGCCTATTAAGAGACTTTGGGTTGGATGTTACTCAAGGGATTTATTATAACAGAACACATGTCTAGGGATCGACATATAAACTAAATCGAACCAAACCAAATCCTAAGCAAAATGTTTACACAGAAATCCGTCATAATTTTTTTTATTTTAATCAATATATGTAATCATATAATATCAATTAACTAATTACTTATATATTTTTCAGGTTTTTATCTTAAACCAAACAAAATCCAATCAGAAAAACAAACAAAGATTGCACTAGACTGAATTGCAGATCTTAGTTTGTATAAAACCAAACCGTATACAAGTTGTAACTTGTCCAAAGGATTACCTGTTTTCGGATAGCTCCGGTTAGTAGGTCTTGACATCCTGATGCGTACACAAGTTGTAACTTTGGACACTGGATCACCAAACTCTCAGGTTGCAAATTGCTGCATAAGTTCAAATTCAAGTCCTTGAGCTCTGGGCAGTTTAGGAACAAAGCCTGCATCAAAAAAATCGAAGCTATGAGAATATGGGATTTAGGGAGAACTCGTTTCGAGAGCATTGATGAGAAATCTCACGTCTAAACTGGAGCATCCCCACAAACTGAGTTTCTTCAAACGTTTATGTTTAATAAACATCTTCTGATTGTAGCCTGATGTTTTCTGTGGAGTCGAACTCTTCTCTTCCAAGGTCGGATTATCTGAATTAGGATCAGACACAGTCATGCCACAGTCCATCAGCTCAAGAAGTGGCAGTTGAGCGGTAGCAAACTGAATGCCACCTGCAAGAATATTCAAATATAGAACGAAATGAGAAACCAGGAAATAAACACATGAATTAAGAATTATAAATTGCATATGCAAACCAAAGATCAAGAATTTACTTGATGTAATGTTGGGACAAAGAGCAACAAGTAATTTTGAGAGTGTATCAGGTAAGACATCGCATAGCATCCCGAGGCCAGTATCAGTAATGCTGGAACTAAAACCAACAAGCAAAAAAAAAACGTCTCAACATAGGCTCTTCATGTGAATAACACACTGAAACACTAGAGATATATATAGGAAATACTGAGCAAGAACAGAACATACCCACTCAGATCAAGGAGTTCAAGGTTTGTGTAACTTGAGGATATGGCAGCTACAGATGCGTCGGTGATATCTATTCCAAGAACTAGCGAGAGCATTCTTAAATCCCTGGATGATAATGAAACAACTGTTAATTCCAATGAAAATACTAAAGACTAAATGTGCATAAGAAGGATTTTTACAAACAACACCAAGACTAGAAACAGAGGAATTGAACAAACCTGAAATTCACAGCAGTAAGAGCGAGTACAACAGTATGGGAAAGCTTCAGAGAGGCTATGTGGATGTTCTGCAATCTAGCACAAGTTCTTCCCAAACCATTAATCATTGTTACAAGATCAGTTGAATCATCTTCTTGGCGAGAAAATTCAAGTGATATTTCTATAAGATTTGGACAGTTGATGATCTGTAGAAAAAGAACAAAATATTCTACGGTTTAGATAAACGAATTCTCTTCCTAAATTTTGGAAGAGGGGAAAAATCAATTACCATCTTTGAGAGAGAATGAAGGTCCGCGAGCCAGAGAGTGGAGAGGCTTGATGAAGAGAGGGAAAATCCTCCCAAGTTGGAGCATCCTTCCATCTTAAGGCTTGTAAGTCCACGTTTATTAGAAACAAAGCGACCCAGCTCATCCCTATTCATACAATAAACCATAGGACCATTAAAGACAGATCCAGGGAAGAACAATCATCTGTTTTAAGTCGATCAAATCTATGATGGATCACATGCGAAATGACTGCTTAGTACAGATGAATTTATAGCAAACATAACCAACAGTCTCTATAGTTTCCGTTTTCTGTTGCAGCATAAAGATCAAGTGGCTTTATCCCAGTCTCGCATAGCGAAACAGATATAGACTCGATTGTCATTGTTTCTTAATTGAAATTGCTCAGGTTTATCACTTGATGTCATCATTAAATATCGAAATTAATTACCCAGATATCCTATTGACAGATGCACCCGAAGTTGAAATCTCCAGAACCTCCAGGTTAGGGCAAGAAAAAGCAATGCAGGCCAGAGTTGTCGCGTCCAAATCACTGCATACATCAAGCAGAAGATCAAATCCAGTCAGAAAACACGCAGGTTTACAATAAATTGCAATTAGTCCAACAAACACAAGACAAATAATCTTTTGTTCCCTCAATTATCGATTACTATTAAGAGCTCTTTAATCATCATCTTGGGGAGTTAATAAACTCCAATTGCAAATTAGAACGGTGAGATCAATAACCATCTCAGATCTAATAGATCCTACGAAAGAAGAATCACCTCTCGATTTTAAGCGACAGTCTAATAAGTCGAGGGCACTTTTGCAATAAGGATCCAATGTATCCGATCTGAGCTCTCTCCGGAACCTTAATCCGAAGCTCCTCCGCCGCTTTCCACATCTTCCTCGCGGTCTCTCTCCATCCTTTGCAAACCCTAGCCGCCATCAGTAAACTCGAGGGCGACAGCCGCTTAAGCACCTCCCATAGACCTACCGCATGAAACCTCCCCGGCTGAACAATATCCGTATCCAAATGCAGATCCAGATCCGTCGATGCTGCATCCAGATCGGGTTCATCCAGAGAATTACGCGCATCGACGTCGTCGAAAGATAAGGCGCGGCGTAGTTGGGTGAAAGACTGACGCGACGGCGCAGCCGATAAGGAGAGGACAGTAGAACGGGATGAAGAAGCCGCGGTGGAGATGTAGCTCACCGGCTCGGAAGCAATCGGAGTGCTAGGTACATCAAGAGGAGTCAAATGGCAGACATGGCCTTTCTTAGGTTGGCCACATCGACCGCAACTGTAACTTCCGCGATTTTTCCTGACCCGCTGAGATTTAAGCGCGACTGAGATCGCGGCATTCGCGGTGGCCGGAGGAACATGCGGCTGAGGCTGCATCGCGAGATTGAGAGAGAGAAAAAGGAAATGGAGATTGCGTTGGAGTTGGAGTGCGATTAGATGAGATTTGGAGGGAGAGATGAAAAATAAAAGGAAGAAGAAGGAGGGAAGGTGCGGCGGGAGATAAAATGGCGTTTTCGCGCGAGTGTTTTCGAAGGACACAGAAGCTAAAATGTAAAAATTAAAATAAAATAAAAAGAAGTAGCCGCTCAGCTAAAAGGGAGCGTGAGGTGTAGGTAGTTAAATTACTGATTTACCCTTAGGTTTGGTATTCGGCACGTGACGTGATGTCCTTCATAGACGTTGGATTAGATCCACTGTATTACTTGCGCCAAAAATAGTTGACTAATAGTATTATTTTTTTGTAAGGAAAAGATTCTCCCTAAAAACCAATAAGTACTAGACTACTAGTAAAAGCATAAACAGAAAATAATCTTCAGTCGTGTCGCAATAAGCCAATAAATATATAGAGATTGCATTATTCAACAGAATTAGACATATATATTATCAATTTATCATGGTAAGAAATCGCATTGCCGTTCAACATATTAAAGGTATTGTTTAAAATCCCCTATATATTAATTGAAAAATTCTACTTTTTCAATATGATTTATTAATAGAACCATGTAAATTAACCAAATAATATAAATATTTAAACTTGATAACAAGTTAAAAATATTATATCAAAAAGTCGAAATATTAAAATAGTTTAATATGTTTAAAACAAATAATATTATAAATATTTTCTTTCTTTATGAAGAAAAGATCATTTAATTTATGAAGATATTGTCTTTCTTTCTATTTTTTTTATCAAAAATATATCATATTAATTATTTTTTTAAACACTATATTTCTTCTCATATTTTGGTTTAAACTTAGTTTTGTAAGAAAAAAAAATCATCATAACATCCATATAGTAAAAAATATATATTTTTTATTTATACAAGTGTTATAATTCGAATTTTTTTAAAATGAATATAAATTACTCAAATGATTAATAATATGAGTATATTTTAAAATATCTCACATTGCAAATGAGGATGTGTAGATGGTTGAAAAATCATTATAAAAAAGAACATAAATGATAAAAAAAACCGGAAAAGCAAGAAGATTGATTTAATAGCCATCTATATTTATAAATATGTTTTTGGTTTATTATGGTTTTTTAATAGAACCATATAAATTAATCAAATAATATAAATATTTAAACACTACAACAAGTTAAAATATTATATCAAAAAGTCAAAATATTAAAAATAGTTTAATATGTTAAAAACAAATAATATTATAAATATTTTCTTTCTTTATGAAGAAAACATTATTTAATTTATGAAGATATTGTCTTTCTTTCTATTTTTTACCAAAAAATATACCATACTAATTATTTTTTTAAACACCATATTTCTTCTCTTATTTTTGTTTAAACTTAGTTTTGTAAAAAAAAAAAATCATCACAACATCCATTTAGTAAAAAATATATAGATTTTTGTATACATGTGTTATAATTCGAATTTTTATCATTTATATAAATTACTCAAATAATTAATAAATATGAGTATGTTTTAAAAGTCACACATTAAAATTGAGAATGTGTAGATAGTTCAAAAATCATTATTAAAAAAGCATAAATGATTAAAAAAACTGTAAAAGTAAAAAGCTTAATTTAATAGACATCCATACATATTATTCATATATATATATATTTTACCCTTTAAGTTATTTTTATTTTAAACAATTTCAAAATCATCTTTAATAAAATTCTTTATTGATTTCTAATCCTGCACAGGTTACCACCTAGTAAATATTAATTTACTAGAGATTCCGGGTAGATTTTAGTTACGAAGAGGTATAATTACATGGAGTATTAATCTTTTAATATAGTATGTACAAGTTTGTCTAAAATATTCAATTTTTTAATCAAAAATAATACAATTAGTTATACATTAAATAAATCGTTTGTTTTACCCAACTAGGATAATGAGATATCGGGAAAGCCTTGTACTATACAGCCAATGTCACAAGAACTGAAATTTCTCAGTTTTAGGGCTCTTTCCAAATAGTTCTGAACTCTCCTGGGACTTTGGTCGTGTGAGTTTAACGATCAACAACAGAAATGCAGGACAGTTAAGAGATCTCTACGCGACATTTGGAAGGAAAAAACGTTGGCTAAAACTCAATCACTCTCAGGGGCATATGAAATTGTCTTATTTTATTCAGCCAGGATAATGAAATATTGGGAGAGCCTTGTATCTATACAGCCACCACTACGATGGCACAAGAATTGAAAATCTTTCACTTTTAGAGCTCTTGCCAAAATCACTTTCCGAATAGTTATAACCTCTCTCCTAAGAATTTGGTCGTGTAGGTTGAACGATCAACAGTATCGCACGACGGTTATGACATCTCCACGCGACATAAATAAAAACGTTGGCTAAAACTCAATCACTCTCGATCCAAAAAAAGCTTCTTCTTCTTCACGGATATTGTTCTCCTGCAAACATGCAGAGTCGAATAATATCACACAATTACATATAGTTCTAGTGCGAGCTGTGCTTTATTCGACTAGTAGTATCGCATGGGAGAGTATCAATTGGACCAGCATGGCTGAAGCAAGCCCGAACACTACTAGGCACTGCCCGGAAAATTTGGGAGGATAAACTTTGGCTCGAGCTTAGTCTAAAGTAGTTTACAGCTGGCTCGAGCCCGGTAATTGACACCCTACGTATTGTATGAGCTAATGCATTGAATGTCTTTTCTAGGTTTAGAAGAATGCTAAGGAAACTGGTGAATACCTTGTCAGGGAGCTCCAATAGCGTAAATCCTATCTTTTTGAAACCTTCTCTATACCCCAGCAGCTGTTTTAGCCTCAGGACTTGCCTTTCCCTGAAATAAAATTGGGAATGCCCATATTTTTATCCATGTTGCAAAACAATACGAAATAACTAGATGGGTTAATCAATTTTTATTCACACACAAACCTCAGAGGAGTCTTTGCGGATTTTTCTGGTTGGACTTCTCATAGTGACAAACTCCTCAGCCGCTGTGGGGTGAACACCCACTGTAGCATCAAAGTCCGCCTTAGTTAAGCCAGCTTTTACTGCAACTCCAAATCCCTGGCAAATTGGGAAAATATAAAAAAAATCGTATTGAAATCATACATGTTTTCCGTGTTTACTTTTAACAGAGATGAATCATGTTAACAGTGAAACCTGGATGATTTCGGGTGAATCCTCTCCACACATGTGAACACCGAGAACTTTATTTGTGTTTGCACATACAATGAGTTTCATAAACACCCGGTCTGGTAGTCCTGAGAGCGTAGCCTTTAATGGCTTAAAGTTTGATGTGAAAACATCGACGTCCCCATATTGTTCTATGGCCTGCAAACACGTCTCCAACATTTATAGGCAGTGTCATATTGATCAACCATATTTTTGACAAATTATCCTACTTACCTGCTCTTCAGTTAGACCAACTGTTCCGATAGGTGGCTGGGAGAAAACGGCGCAGGGAACAGCTCTAATTAAATAGAGAACACAGAAAGGATAAAAGCCATCAGAGACAACAGACTACAGATAACAGTTACAAAATGCTCTCGGTCTTGAAGGGAGCACGTGAGACTAAAAAGAGAAAATTATCATTGATCACCAGAAATTCCGAAGGTAAGAAATTAAAAAAAAATTATCACTGGTCAAAAAAGAATATCTTGTTACCTATAATCAGACTTTGTTGGTTCATTTTGAAACAAGGTTTTAGCCAATGCAACTCCCTCCATTAAAGCGACTGGAGTCAAATTGATCCGGTCAGTGACATCCCCAACAGCCCAGATGGAAGGTACAGATGTCCGTGAATATTCATCAACCTTACCAAACAAAGTTGCAACATGGAGCATAAATACGCATAAGTAACCAGGCATGACAAGAGAACTTTGCACAATGCAACAATAGAAATACTAGGGGACAAAAAAAAAGAAGGTAACCATTAGATCATACCTCTATTGCTCCATTTTTCGCCAACTTTACGCCAGCATTCTCCAACCCTAAGTTCTGTTACAGCAGCCAACATTACATCAACGATCAAATCATATTCTACGATCATTGTAGTCGCTTACATTTGAAGTCATAAATTAGGGGCTGCAATGGTTAGTCTATCTTAGAAAATTTATAAACGCAATGAACTTTACTAACCGTTTTCATTTTATAGACATCCTTCAGAAATGAAAATCACACTATACCTTTGTGTTGGGCCTGCGACCAGTTGCAAACATAACATGCGAAAAACCCTCAATAGTTCCCTTGCTGGTCTTCAGAGACAACGAGCCATCTCCAGATTTGATGATGGCTTCAGGGGATTCTTCTGTGTGAAACTCAATGCCTCTTAAAGACATCTGCTCTCCAACAAAATCCCTCACCTAGGAACAAAAATAATTACAAATTAGAAAATAGCCAGAAGGATAAAACGAAAGCAGCCAAAGTCACTCTCATTTTACTCACGTCTTCATCAAATCCCCTCAGCACCTTCTTTTGCCTTATAAATACATGAACTTCACTGTTAAGACCATTAAAGATGCCAGCAAACTCGAGGGCTATGTAGCCACCACCAACTATTGCAATTCTCTTGGGCTTAGAAGGCAAATCCAGTGCGGCATCTGAATCTATGGCAAACTCTCTTCCTGGAATGTCAGGAATAAAGGGACGTCCACCAACTGCAATCAGAATATTTCTCGAAGTATAGATTTTCCCATCTACATCAACAGTGTGTGGGTCTATAACCTGCATGTATAGATATATAATTCAAGCTCAAATCCATATTCTTCCAAGAATACATAGCGGTATGTAATACAAAACATAAGACGGTAGCTGGATATACATGAACTATATAAACTCTGAGCTTCAGCCTACCTTTCCACGACCTTCAATCAACTTGACATTAGCATTGTTCAGTATATTCTTATAAATACCAGTAAGCCGCTGCAACTCAGCATTCTTGTTGGCAATCAATGTACTCCAATCATGTGAAGGCTCGGTATCAGACTTCCAACCAAATCCGTGACTGTCTTCAAACTCGTGAGTGTATTTTGATGCATACACAAGTAACTTCTTTGGGACACATCCTCTAAGTACGCACCTGTCGAATAAACCAAATTGAGTTCACTCGTTCGTTTTTGAAAAAAAAAATTAATGAATTTAGATCTAACACAGCTTAAATGTGAGCTTTCAAATGTAACTAGGATTATTAAAGATCCTCCGGGGACACAGTTAAGTAGCTCTGCCAAGAAAGTTGACAAAGATGAGTTTAGTCGACCTAGCAACAGGTAAGAGCAGATCATAAACACATTTTTTTAAGAAAATATGTTCTTCTGGATATCAAATTATAGTCATCAATCAAAAATGCTTCAGATTGATCTTCTAGTCTGGTTTTGGCATTTGAAGTTACAGATACTTAAATCAAATACTTGCAGATGTATCAAAAATAAGCCAGGGACGAGAGAAAACTTACGTTCCTCCGACGCCTCCGGCTGTCTCGGAAGAGATTGTGGAAAAAGGGAGCTCGCAGACGGCGGCGGAGGCGCCGAAGCTCGTGGCGAAGCGAGAGGCGCGGACGCCGCCGCTTCCGGCGCCGATAGTGAAGAGATCAAAATCGTAGTGGCGCTCCGAGTCTGCTCCATTATCGTTCTGGGCACGAACAGAAAATCGGCGAGAGGGATAATACCGGTGGTTTGATAATAAGACGACACGGGGACGGAGAGAAGAGAAGGAGGATAGGGTTTTAGGGAGCAAGCGAGGGCTAGAAGAAGATGAAGATGGTAGAGGAATTGCGATTGGGAGTTTTCTGCAGAGGAATTGAAGAGATGGAGAAGATGAAATTGTAGTAGTAAGCTTCGGAGTCGAAGCCATCTTCGCGTTTCTTTCTCTCTCTCTCTGTTTTTTTTTCGTTAAAGTTTCTGTGCGTATGCTTTTTTCGACGAATCTACATTTCTACTTGGTGGCTTTTAGATTTATGATATTTTAATTGTTTGTAACAATTAAAAACATGTTTTTCTGTGGTCATGATAAGTGTCTACCAAATTGAGAATCGGTTTATTTATCCCTTTTTTTTTTTTGCGTTTGCAAATTACACATACCCGCCAGTTATAAAATCGATTCATGATTTATTAGAACAACGATTGCGATTTAGAGTTTTATTAAATGACAAATTTCATAAATCGCAAAAGAATACCAACATTAGATCATGAAAGTCCTATTTTTTTATTGCATGTTAAGTTTTTTTTTTTTTGAAAGAGAATTGCATGTTAAGTTAATTCAGGAAAAACAAAATTAAACTAAATATGCTTCATAAATTTGAAATTATAAAATTGAAAAAGGTTCTAAATTAGTAGTTTTCGCCTAAACTCTTGTAGCAAACCAAACTTGAAAAAACCGCTCATATTTTTAATCTCTCAAAGCTCGGATCGAAGAGATTCGATTCCAAACTTGCATATCAATGAAGTGGACCAGGCGAGATGGGTTGTGGGAGCTTCTTCATGCCTTCTCATGTTTTTTTTCTTCCAAATGCTATGTATTGTTGTTTGGAAGACATACCTAGCCAAGATATCTTGAATTTTGTCACGACTTTTGTTGTAGATATATAGGGTTTGATTAGTAACGCTTTTGCGTTACCAAAAGTTGCGATATGACTTATACCGTTTTAATAGTTAGCAATCACAAAAGCTGTATAGAAAGTTACTAACAGTATTACACTCAGCTTTTTTGTACCGTTTTTGTTTACAGCTCTTTTTTACACCTTTTAACTATTTCATAAGCACTTATCAGCTTCAGTTTACCGCTAAAGCTTATCGCTAAAAATTTCATACCGTTTTACGTTACCAATCGGACTCATAATCAAAGATAGCATTCCAATATGTCGTGAAGCTCGGACTATGAAATTCCTTTCATCCCATCTTTCACTAAGAAGAAATCTTTTTTTTTTTGGGAAGAGATTTCTTCTATTTTTGTTTTTTTTATCGTATATCGAACCAATCGCCACTTTTCATTTCTATAAGAACATGATTTTCTTTGGTTGTAAAAGCGAATAATGTTGTGGAAGCTCTTTTTACCCAATGGTTGATCAAATGTTTAATGATTCTACATCAAATTGTATGGACTTCAAACTCATATCATTTATATATATTAATGAAGATAACTTTACATGAGATATTCAGCGCGGTGCAACTAAAACTGTATGATGTGCCTTCTTAGAAGACGGTAGATTTGTCCGTTGTAGAATCGTCGATGTAATAATTATCATAATTTGTAATGGAATAATAAATCAGTGTAAAAGGGCGAAAATGTTATATTCCCCTAATTGAATTGGTGTATTGTGTACCAGTTTTCACAGAACCATAAGATGTAATTAGTTTTATCTCAACGAAATTTGGAGTTATGGGGTATCTTTCATCGTGACAATTTAAAGTGACAAATTTAATGTTTTCTGGTTTTGTTGTGAATGTTATGTGGACGCATTCGATTTTTTCTTTAGATTCATTGTCGATTAATTATGATGTTTTCTGTTTTTAACTTTACTAATTATCAAGTCTTGTTGTAATCGATTTATCCTTAAAAATTTAAGATCAATGGAGGAATGTTCACACAAAAATAAGCTGTGTTAATGTTGTCTACTACAACCCTAACACTAATTTATGAACATAACTAACATAAAAAAATTACAAAATTTCATAAATACTTGATTTTTTTAAAAAATATTTTTTCACTGTACTTCAAAACTTGTTTGATCATAAAAAATTTTAGGGTGTAAATGGTTGTTACTAAAAATACCAGTACAATAAATAATAAATAATAGAGAAAAAAATGAGTTGAATTTAGGGGAATAAGTTCTTTTCCAAAATAGTAGATGAATGAGTTGAATATATATTTTTTATTTTTATTTTGGTACAATAAATTTAAATATTTGTTCAACTATTTTTAACTCAAATAATAAAATTTAAAGAAATTTTTAGTTCCACCAGTTTTTGTTTTTCCAAAAATGCAAATGGAGAAACAAAAACAAGAAAAACAATCAACCGCTAAAGAGCATTGGTAAAAAAATACTGTAATTAACCGTACGTGATTGCATAAGAGAAGAAAAGAGTCGAGCCATATAAAACCACGCCGTATTATATCACTAGGCCCCATAGTTTAAAAAAAAGGAAAAACTCACTGTGATCTCCTCTCTCGGCTTTCGACTTGCGGATTTAGGGGAAGATGGATTCTGAAATCCCTTGAGATTTCGGGGCGCCTCTAAAAAAATTTCAGTTCCCGCCATTTCGCATTCCTTTGTTTCACCCCGAGAATATCCCCAACCTTCTACAAACCCTAAATTGGCTAATTTCACTCTCCCCTGCTTTCTCTGAACAGACGAGACCTCAAACCATGCCTGCCATACAAACCCCACCGGGGAAGATCCTGCAGCTTGAGATGGAGAATTTCAAGTCTTACAAGGGTCACCAGTTGGTAGGTCCTTTCAAGGATTTCACTGCTATCATTGGTCCTAACGGCGCCGGCAAATCCAACCTAATGGACGCTATAAGCTTCGTCCTCGGAGTTCGCACCGGTCAACTTCGCGGTTCTCAGCTTAAGGATCTAATCTACGCCTTCGATGATCGAGACAAGGAGCAGAGAGGTCGGAGAGCGTTCGTTCGCCTCGTATATCTGCTGGACGATGGGTTGGAGCTCCGTTTCACCCGTACTATTACAAGCGCCGGTGGGAGCGAGTACCGCATCGATAATAGGGTTGTTAATTGGGATGAGTACAATGGAAAGCTGCGTTCTCTAGGCATACTGGTTAAGGCTCGTAATTTCTTGGTGTTTCAGGTGGTTGCTTCATCCCGATTTTGAGAATTTTACAACACTTGATTCGTTTTTCTTTTCGTTGGGTTGTTTTGCTTTGCTTGTCAATTTCGCGTCTTGTTCAACCTTACCGTTTCTGTGTCTTGTGGATTGTTCTGGATTTTAAAATCCGTGTATATGTAACTTGCTTCTGACAGAATACTTTTCTACCCAAATTGCAGGGTGATGTCGAATCGATTGCTTCCAAGAATTCAAAAGAGCTCACTGGACTTCTCGAGCAGATTTCTGGGTCCGAGGAGCTTAAGAAAGAGTATGAAGAGTTAGAAGAAAAGAAGGCCAGCGCTGAAGAAAAAGCAGCCCTTATATATCAGAAGAAGAATACGGTAGGGGCAGAGAAGAAGCTGAAGAAAGCTCAGAAGGAAGAAGCTGAGAAGCATCTGAAGCTGCAAGACGAACTGGTATTTATGTGCATTTGCTGTTATTCTCTAGTGGAGTAGTGTTTATTTATTTAGTCTGTGAACTATCCTTTCTGCTTTCTTGTTAATCTGTCTTCACGCCATGCAGAAAGCTCTGAAGAGAGAACATTTCCTATGGCAATTATATAACATTGAAAATGATATCGAGAAGGCAACTGAGGATGTTGATGTTGAAAAGAGCAATCGTAAAGAAGTCATGGGAAAGCTGGAGAAGTTTGAACTTGAAGCTGGTAAGAGAAAGGTAGAACAAGCAAAGTATCTGAAAGAAATTGCTTAACGTGAAAAGAAGATTGCTGAGAGAAGCTCAAAGCTTGGAAGATACGTGAGTATACCTTGGAAGTCTTACATATTCTATTTTCCCTCCCATATTTAGCATTTACTGAAATTGTTGCTGTTCTTTGTTTATCCTCTGAAATTTTATGACTTTCTCACTTGAGTAACTTATATCTGTACTTTTCCTGTCGGCAGCAACCTGAGCTTCTGAGATTGAAGGAGGAGATTGCTCGCATAAATTCAAAAATTGAGAGCAATCGAAAGGAGGTGGATAAGAGGAAAAAAGAGAAAGGGAAGCATTCCAAAGAAATTGAACAGATGCAGAAAAGCATTAAGGAGCTGAATAAGAAAATGGAAATATTAAATGAGAAGAGACAAGATAGCAGCGGAAAACTCCCAATGCTTGACAGTCAACTGCAAGACTATTTTCGAATGTAAGTTTGAAAGAAATAAGGATTTTTCCCCTCTCTTTTAGTCAGAAGCATTGCCATCTTCCAACTGTCCTGAGCTAATATGCCATTCTCTATTTTTCCTATTTGATCTTCTCGCTTGAGTTTTTATGGTGACATGAATACTACACGGGTTTACATGTTGCTTCACCCTCTTTTCTTTTAAGTCTAATGAAATAATTGTTGGGTACGCAGTTAGTTAAGTACTTTTCTCTGCTTTGAAGAATGGTCTAAACAAACAAATACTTCAGCTTTTTGTTTGAAAATAATATATATTTGGTTGTTTACATTGGTGCTGTCCTTGTGATATTTGTAATATGTATCTTCTTCTAGATTCACCATGTACATGCATATTCCACCCTTTTGAATCCTTATGAACCGCTTTGTTTTTCTTATCAATTTTTCCTTCATGTTTATCAATCTCAGAAAAGAAGAAGCTGGGATGAAAACCATTAAGCTAAGGGATGAGAAAGAGGTTCTAGATAGGCAACAGCATGCTGATCTGGAAGCATTGAGAAATCTGGAAGAAAATTATCAGCAACTAATAAATAGGGAGAATGATCTTGATGAACAAATTGAGCGATTGAAATCCAGGCAAAAAGAGATTTAAGATTCTTCTTTGGAATATAAGAATGAAAGAACTAGCCTGTAATATCAGTTGCATATACTAAAAGTAAAACATCTAGGTGCCAGGTTAGTATGTGTGTTCTACTCACTAGATTGTTTAGTGTTGGATGGTTTACTTGCTATGTTATAATATCCTTTAAATGCTATATATTACTGCAAGTTTGTGTTATGACCTCCTTAGAGATTCTTTTTACAGTTGTTCATCTTTAGAAATATGGCTTGAGAGATATTGGTAATTTATTTATCAAGATTTTTTTTTCGTTTTCCCCTTCCGTATTTTGAGTATAAACCCCTTCTTGAGTTAGGCGGAATGCATTCTGCATCCCCTGATACTCGGTCTTATTTACTTTAATCTGATAGTTTCCAACCTGCTTTTATGATGCACAGGAGTGCCTCTGAGAACTTGAAGACTAGAATTGCAGAAGTAGAAGAACAGTTAAGTGATCTAACTGCTGAAAGATATGAAAATGAGAGAGATAGTAGGCTAACGCAGGCTGTTGAGTCTCTCAAGCGTCTATTTCAAGGAGTTCATGGTCGGATGACTGATCTTTGTCGACCAAATCGGAAGAAGTACAACCTTGCTGTTACTGTTGCTATGGGGAGATTTATGGATGCAGTAGTCGTAGAGGATGAAAACACAGGAAAGGACTGCATCAAGGTACTTATATTATGCCTGTGGTGTTGTTATAATCGCATGCAAGCTGTGAGTGTTTTTTTTCATAATATCTATTTCTTCTCTGCTGACAATTACAGTTTCCCTAACAGGTGAGTAAGATATACTTTACCATAATACTGCACTCTGGCCAGTGCCAACAAATTAATGATGCTTTAAACTCTACCACCTCTTAAATGATGATCAATTCATATTATTTGCCAAGTAGGGAAATGTGCTATAAATGGGTATGTAACATATATGATGTAATCATCTCCATGCAGAATTCATTTCATACAATTAAGAATTGAGCCCCATTCTGTGTTACTTGGTTTCAACTTAACTTTCCAGAGCTTTTCTACCTTGCTTATAAGCAATATAAAGTACATGTTTAAGAGTATTTTGTACCACTACTCTAGGGTTTGGGATGAAATCATTTTATTTGTAATTCGCAGTACTTGAAAGAGCAAAGGCTTCCTCCTATGACATTTATTCCTCTTCAGTCAGTACGTGTCAAGCCAGTGCTTGAAAGATTGAGAAATTTGGGCGGCACTGCAAAGCTGGTGTTCGATGTTATCCAATATCCTTTGCAAATAAGTGAAGTAATTTGATTTTGGCATACTTAAGGTTGCATGCATTAATAATTTCTCATCCTTTAGCTTCATTTTGTGCATAGTTATGGGTAAACCAAGGATCAACAAATGTAGGAAGGTTAATGTGAGCAGGTTTCCAATTTATATTTTTGGTCCTTAACCATTTCACGTTCGATCCTGAATTGGAGAAGGCGGTCCTCTTTGCTGTTGGAAATACTCTCGTCTGTGACGAACTTGAAGAAGCCAAGGTTCTTAGCTGGACTGGAGAGAGATTTAAAGGCATGTTCCTGTTCCCTTTTCTAGGTGTAATTTACTCATATGCTTGCACTAAAGTTGGTTTTGATTTCTACGTATCCTGATTTCTATTATTTCCAGTTGTTACCGTTGATGGTATATTACTCACAAAGGCGGGAACAATGACTGGTGGTACCAGTGGTGGGATGGAAGCAAAGTCTAATAAATGGGATGATAAGAAAATTGAAGGTTGGCTTGTCATCAGCTGGTTTAAAGTGTCTTCAGTTTCAATGTATTGTCTTAAAGTCAACATTTCGGTTGTACAGGACTGATGAAAAAGAAAGAGGAATATGAACTAGGATTGGAGAAGGTTGGATCTATTCGAGAAATGCAGATAAAAGAGTCCGAAATTTCGGGTAAAATGAGTGGACTTGAAAAAAAGAATCAGTATGCTGAAATTGAGAAGGTAACAACCTATTTATCTTTTCCAAGATGAGTGGTCTAATATATCTTACTTACTGTTGTCAAGCGAACCCAAATTGGAATATGAATGCCATACAGTAGCACACCTTTTATCTTTCTTTCTGATAGGAGCAGCTTTGATAATGGATTTGTTTTACAGAAAAGCATCAAAGATAAACTTCCACATCTTGAGCAAGAGAAGCGGAATATTACTGAAGAAAGTAGACGCATAACTCTTGAACTCTCTAAGGTAATTAAATATCTTTTTCTGATATATGGTAAAGTTAAAACCTGATGACAATAATATGACTGAATGCCGTTTGTATTATAGTCAAAAGATGAGGTGGATAAGAGGAATACAGAAATCAGGAAGTTGGAGAAAAGAATCAATGAGATTGTGGACCGTATCTATAAGGATTTTAGCCAATCTGTTGGTGTTGCAAACATACGTGAGTATGAAGAAAATCAGCTCAAGGATGCTCAAGATGTGGCTGAAGAAAGGCTGAGTCTGAGTAACCAGCTTGCTAAGTTAAAATACCAGTATGTCTCTTATGCTCTATTTTTTCTGGTTGCATATAAGATTTCTTCTAGCTTCTCATGCACAGTTTTAGCCTCTATCGATTTCTGTTGGCCACTTATGTGCTAACATATAGCTCTGAAGTCATCTTTTCATTTCTGATTTTTCGTTTCTGGTTAAAAATAAACATTTTGTTGTGAATCCATACTGTTGTTGCATTTTGACTTTCACGTGACTCATTAAGAGAAGGCACTGAGCTCTGTGAGATTTATGTGACTAGTAGGCAGCTATGGTCTACATTATCTTGTATTACAAAGTGTATAAGGGTCAGTATAAGTAGCCTGTAAAAACGTAAGTGTTAACAAACTTTGCAATATGCTAACTGGTTGGCTGAGTTGACATACTGCTTTCTATAGAATGGAGCTCAAGTTGTACGATCAGAGTAAAAAGAAGGAATTTTTTCTTGGTCAATGAAAATATTTTTTATTGAATTTCAGGCTGGAATATGAGCAAAACCGAGATGTGGGGTCACGAATTCGAAAGCTAGAATCTTCAATCAACTCTTTGGAAACCGATTTGGAAAAAATAAAGAAGAGGAAGTCTGAACTTAAGGAGTTAACAGAAAAAGCTACTAATGAAATCAACAATTGGAAGAAGGAAATGGGAGGTATTTTGATTATACTTCTACATAAATCTGACGGTCTTTTCTTCTATGCTTTCTTTTTCAATCTCAGTGCCATTATGAGTTGTCAATTTGATGATTTCATTCATAGCAGAGATCAACATGGTTCAGTAAACGTACATTGTCCGTATATGAGCTTGCTTCGTCAATATCGTCAATACTGGAATAATGTATTGAAATATGGAAATTTCTTATTCTTTCTTGGGGTTATTTATTTGTATAGATCTTTAGCCACCCTTAAACCAACTGAAAGTTTCATTACATGATCCTTGATGTTTGTAGATTGCTCTGACTTGGGTTTGAACATATTTTGGGATGTACATAATCTGCTCGACTTCCTGCATTAATTGTATGGTTACACTACATCTTAAAAGAGAGCTATCATTTTAAGATAAAATGCTAGTGGCTGACAAATTGATTGACGTGAACATTCAGCACGATAGACTCTCTTCCCCTGTTATCCTCTTCCTTTGCCTTTGCTGGTGTGAGCATAAGTTATACAACCATAACTTATGTTCTAATGTTCTTTGCCTATCACAAATCTGCAGTGGTATCTTCTTTCATAGAGATGTGAATATCTAATATGCTTGCAGAGTGCAAACAAAAATCGGAAGAGTATGAAAAGGAAATCCTGGATTGGAAAAAGCAGTCTTCTCAAGCGACAACAAGCATTACCAAACACAATCGTCAGATAGATTCTAAGGTACAATGGAGATTCATCAAATCCTTTAGCAAAGATTTGTGATGTCTGAGTTTTAGGTGCACTAATCGCTTTCCATATGCTATCAGGAAACACAAATTGAGCAGCTGATCTCGCAAAAACAGGAAATAACCGATAAGTGTGAGCTCGAACATATTACCCTTCCTGTTTTATCAGATGCTGCTGAGGAAGACGACTCAGATGGGCCACAGTTTGACTTTAGTGAGTTGGATAGAGCATATCTCCAAGAACGGAGACCATCTGCTCGTGACAAAATGGATGCAGAATTTAGGCAGAAAATAGAATCTAAAACATCAGATATTGAAAGAACAGCCCCAAACCTGAGAGCACTTGACCAGTATGAGGCTATACAAGAGAAAGAAAAACAAGTTAGCCAAGAGTTTGAAACGGCCAGGAAGGAGGAGAAACAAGTAGCGGATGCATACAATATCGTTAAGCAGAAGAGGTAACTCTGAATTTCTCTTGTGAAATGATCTTTAGAGCTTTGAAGAATATTGCTACTAAATTGCAACGACTTTATGGTGGAACCAAAACTAGACAAGTAAAACTCTGAACATTCTAGCTGTGTGGAAATTACCTGATAAGAGTTGCTGTTTGGATAGAATGCGCACACAAGTGCACCTCAGTTTTTTTAAACGAGATTCATATTTTCCATTAGAGTATTTGCTGCTGATTACAAACTGTTCTGCAGGTATGAGCTATTTATGGAAGCTTTCAACCACATATCTAGCAACATTTACAAGATCTACAAGCAACTAACCAAGAGTAATACGCATCCACTGGGGGGTACTGCTTATCTAAACCTAGAGAATGAGGATGATCCGTTTCTACATGGTATAAAGTATACTACGATGCCCCCTACAAAGCGATTTCGTGACATGGAACAGCTCTCTGGAGGAGAGAAAACAGTTGCGGCCTTGGCGTTGCTTTTCTCCATCCATAGGTATCTCCAACGACCTTGATATCCCATACGTTTCAATGTTATAAGTGATTTTGTAGTTTAGTCTTGGTTTGGTATCTTGAATTTGTTTCTGAGGCCATCATATTTGTTTACTCCTTAGGAACAAACTTTGGTATGTTTGTTTTTTTACCAGGCTGACATCGTTTTAGGTTATCTGTTCTTAGTAAAATTCCCATCCTCAAAGTCGCTTTTCTTCTCTTTGTGATCTGAGATTTGACCAACGCCCGTGTAAACATGGTAGATGTTTTTGCAAGGAGGTCAGTTGTTTTTAGGTTTTGATGAAGTTCCTGGTTTTGTTTTACTTTCCATTTTTTCAGCTTTAGGCCTTCGCCCTTTTTCATACTGGATGAAGTGGATGCTGCGCTGGATAATTTAAATGTTGCAAAAGTTGCTCAATTCATTCGTAGCAAATCGTGCCAAGCCGCACGTGACAATCAGGATGCGGAGGATGGGAATGGATTCCAAAGCATTGTAATATCTCTCAAGGACAGCTTCTATGACAAGGCCGAAGCTCTAGTTGGAGTTTACAGAGACGTGGAGAGGAGGTAATGATTCCCACATCAATCTTTTTGACTTGTATATTTTTCCATGGTACTAGAAATGTTTTGGCTGATATCCGAAAACTCCTGCATGATTCATTTGCCGCAGTTGCTCGAGCACGATGTCATTTGACCTTAGGAACTACCAAGAATAGTGGATGGTTCTACGACCGGACCTGGGGTTTAGGGTTTAGGTAAGCATCATAAACCCTAACTTTGTATATGTAGTAAGTACTGAATGGTGTTTAATTTCTGGGTTTAACACCGTCTCGCGATGTTAAAAGGTATTTAAGAGTGGTATGGTGAATTTATTTGCGGTTTCATGCAGCATAGGACCTTCTAAGATCTGACAATGCAGAACCTGTGGAACTTTTTAATGTGGATCTTAGTTGAATCAGGTTGATGTCATGGAAAGTTTGATGATAGTTTTTGAATACATGTTTTAAGATCCCTATTGTATGTTTCTAGTTTGTGACTTTTGATGTCGGAGACAAATTTGATCTAAATTGGCATATAATTACTTTCCAATTAACTGTTATCTGTTTTTAATGTGTCTTTTCAAAATTTTCTCAAAATCACATCAGTTTTCTTCACATCAATCAAATTCAGACTGGAAATAGATAATAATCCCATAAAATACTCTTAGAAATGATGGATACGTGTCATGTGTCTAATCTGAATGACATCACTTGCGTCTCGCTTTTCCCTTCTCCATACCGTAATCATTAATCTAAAAGAGTTTTAAAATTAAAAGAAAAACCAACGGAGGGAGGCAGAAAGAAGAACAGAAAACGAAAACCAGAAACAGATTCATTCATTTCTTTCTTCTTCCTCCTTTGATCCCAAAATCTGAAAAATAGCTGCTACAGAGAAGGAGGCACAAGGAATGGCAAGAGCAAATAACAAATACACCTCCATTAACTACAATCACATCCTCCAAAAAGAGCCTCTTTCTTCTTCTTCTTCTTCCTCCGCTTCTTATTCCTCCGTCGCTCGTTCCAATGGCCGTATGCTCGTCCTCACCAAACCTTCCCCGAAGCCCCTGAAATCTTCCGCCACCACTACGCCTCCTCCTCCGCTCTCTGCAGCTCCCAAGACCCCGGATCAAGTTCAAGCCATCTCTGATCCAGATCCGAATCAGATCTCTCTCCGTCCTCTAGGCCATACCGGACCTGGTTCCTCGCTTTCGTTTCCAGTTCGGTCTAAAGAATCCGAGAAGGAGGTGGCTGCTCCTGCTCCAATGTCCATTTCCCCGAAACCTGACCGCTTCGTGCCCCCCCATCTTAGGCCNAATAGCTGCTACAGAGAAGGAGGCACAAGGAATGGCAAGAGCAAATAACAAATACACCTCCATTAACTACAATCACATCCTCCAAAAAGAGCCTCTTTCTTCTTCTTCTTCTTCCTCCGCTTCTTATTCCTCCGTCGCTCGTTCCAATGGCCGTATGCTCGTCCTCACCAAACCTTCCCCGAAGCCCCTGAAATCTTC
The DNA here is from genome assembly GCA_020283515.1 of Alliaria petiolata. Taxonomy (NCBI): domain Eukaryota; kingdom Viridiplantae; phylum Streptophyta; class Magnoliopsida; order Brassicales; family Brassicaceae; genus Alliaria; species Alliaria petiolata. The sequence continues at coordinate 106,477,938 of JAHZTW010000002.1, read as the reverse complement.
CGCCACCACTACGCCTCCTCCTCCGCTCTCTGCAGCTCCCAAGACCCCGGATCAAGTTCAAGCCATCTCTGATCCAGATCCGAATCAGATCTCTCTCCGTCCTCTAGGCCATACCGGACCTGGTTCCTCGCTTTCGTTTCCAGTTCGGTCTAAAGAATCCGAGAAGGAGGTGGCTGCTCCTGCTCCAATGTCCATTTCCCCGAAACCTGACCGCTTCGTGCCCCCCCATCTTAGGCCGGGTTTTGTCCGTAAGGACGAGAAACCTGGGCTCGACTCTTCCCGGGTGAGAGATCCGAATCCGAGTCAGAGGTTGTCTCACCAGGACCATCAACATCAGCAACAACCGCGGCAAGGGTATTTCGGGTATGGACAGACCGGGCGGCCCAAATCGGGCGGGTATGAGAGGATCCGGTCCGATCCTGATCACTTTGGTCGACCAAGGTCGAGCGGAAACCGACCCGGCACCTCCGGATGGTATGTTAATAGCTCTCCGCTCACTTTTAGCCAACTAATTCTCGGAACCATATATAATGATTAGTTGGAGACGATATTCTTCTCATAGTTTGGCTTTTTACCTTTCCCTTACTGCTCAAGAATTTGTCATGGAACGTCTTGAGCTGAACCCACCATGTGTCGGAACAATGAGGATTCGTATCTTCAGTCTGGAGATGAGAAAGTAATATGAACGAAAATTTGGATGTTTGTGTTGTGTGGAGAAGCTACTCTTGTTTGTCCTTACTGAGTTTTTTTTTTTGGATTTGTGTGTTTGGTCTAAGGGTGTGTGTTTAGGCCGTAAATATCTTGGAATCTATCTGTCTATTCCTCTTCTCACCTCTCTTCTGTCTTTTTTCTTGGAAAGCTGTGTGTGACTATGGTTGATGATGTTTGTGCAGATGAAGTTGCTGGGTTGATGATGCCCAGTTACTCACTCTCGATGATGGAGATGGAACCCACCTCAGTTTCCGTGTTTATATCGACTCTAAGGGAAGATTTAAAACAGTGACTTTTAGTTTCTCACTTCTTTAGATCAAACCGGAGATTATCAAAAGACCACCCAAGATTCAGTAGATTTGTACAAGATGTTGTTTGGTTTGGGAAGGTGATATTATTGAAGAGTAACCTGACACAATAACACTTCTTTTAGGTCTCTCACTTAATACCACTATGTTTCAAAACTTTGTTTATGTACCTATAATTCTATCTAGCACATGTTTGTTTATTAGATTTTAATCTATAGACTCAATCAAAGATTAAACATCTTTTTGGTTTTTATTAGAACAGATTACTCGTGAGGACAACATTTCTTTATATATGGACAACTTTAATTTGGGTAATTTCAAGCTTTCAGCATCCGATTTCAAATTGTTCGTAATTTGCTTTACCTCATCATACAATTGACTATCCATTTGTTCCAATAGTCAGTCACTGAGTGAAGAATTTCATGTGTAATGTGATTACAGTTGAGTGTCTTTTTTTGTAAAACCAAATTTAGAAAGAGAAAAAAAGTATAAACCGGATCGGAAATGAATCCGAACCAAAACTTTGGATTGTATCTTTCCCCCTAAAAGATTGAAAAGAAATCACAACACCTATAGTTATCTTTCCCCCTAAACATATTGTAAGACAGTTTAAGATTATTAAGCATCACGCTAATTATACAATCACCACCGACCGCGCTCGCTCCCCTCAAATAAGCACCACGGAAACGCAATGAATAATTAGTTTACCGATTTGCCCCTCCGTCTCCATTAATAATGCACTCTCTGAATTTTAGATCTAATCCTCCAACAAAATAAGAAAAGCTCCTCCGTCTCTCTCTCTCAGATCAGCAATGGGATCTCTGCCACCGCCACATCTCGATTTCTCATCTGTGGATCACGAATCCCTTAAAAATGGCGGATCCGGCCATGCACATCATCAAGAGATCTCCCGAGATAATCTCCTCAATCTCTTCACATCTCAGCAGGATCTTCTCAATCACTTTTTCAAGCATCTCGACCTCTCCCAAACCCTAGATTTCGCGCGCATTCTCCTTTCCTCCGCCGGCACCGTTTTCTTCACCGGTGTCGGTAAATCCGCCTTCGTCGCCAACAAGGTTTCCCAGACGCTCGTCTCCCTCAGCTTCCGCTCCTCCTTCCTCTCCCCTCTTGATGCGCTTCACGGCGACATTGGCGCCCTCTCTTCCCGCGACATTCTCGTTCTCTTCAGCAAATCCGGCGCCACCGAGGAGCTTCTCCGTCTTGTCCCCTGCGCCAGGGCTAAAGGCGCCTACCTGGTCTCTCTTACGTCTGTTCCCGGGAATCCACTCGCCGGAGTTTGTGATATGAATGTGCATTTGCCGCTCCAGAGGGAGTTGTGTCCTTTCAATCTTGCTCCTGTGACTTCTACGGCGATCCAGATGGTGTTCGGTGATACCATCGCCGTTGCACTCATGGCTGCTAGAAATCTCTCCAAGGAAGAGTATGCAGCCAATCATCCCGCCGGTAGGATCGGCAAGAGCTTGATTTTCAAGGTCTAGTCTCGAAATTCCTTGCTCCTTTGAAATTTCAATCAATTATCCTATTAGACTGATTTTACTACATAATTAGGCTTAAGAACCAGTAGGATTGATTCGAATACAACAATGGGAGTGAATCTCTGAGCTATTCTGCAGGTAAAAGATGTTATGAAAAAGAAAGATGAGCTTCCGGTTTGCAAAGAAGGAGACTTGATTATGGATCAGTTAGTGGAGCTGACTAGCAAAGGATGTGGATGTTTACTTGTGGTCGATGAGCATCATCGCTTGATCGGTACATTCACTGATGGAGATCTTCGCCGGACTCTTAAAGCAAGTGGAGAAGCAATCTTCAAACTCAGTGTTGGAGAAATGTGCAACAGGTGAGAAAATGGCAAAACAACCAGAAAAAACTCTGATTTGGATCCTATATAAACATTGGTATTGTTTAAACAGGAAGCCGAGGACAATTGGGCCGGAAACAATGGCGGTTGAAGCTATGAAGAAAATGGAGTCCCCGCCATCGCCTGTGCAATTTCTTCCCGTGGTCAATGAAGACAACACCTTGATTGGAATTGTAACATTGCATGGGTTAGTTTCAGCTGGTCTCTGAACACGAAGCTGCCTCTATCTCAGAGCTATACACACATAAGTTTATTCTTTTATATATAAAACCCAGATCCAGAATATTGATGTATTGTGATATTCACAGCCAGTGAATTATTGTATTGTGTCTATCTAGTTGTATTCCAAGTATTGTACTCTCTTTATCATTTACCCAAAAGATATGTATAGAGTATAAGAAGATTCTTGCATCTTTGTCCTCTCTTAGCTGCTTCATTATCTTCAACAACCGTCTTCCTTTCTTTTATCCCTTAGGGCGGCTACCTGCACCATGAATGATCTCCTCCTGTGGTTGCGGATTGAACAGAAAATTGCTTACGAAAAATAAACAATGCAGTTTTGGTTTTACCCATTTATATAGAGCGTTGAGTTTTTTTTTGCCTATACAAGAAGATTCAACCCATTCACAGGATCAGTACTAACATGATCATTGTATTAGCTTTCCATTATTTCATTTGCTACAATGAACACCAAAAACCGGTTCTAAATTAATTCCGAAAACTACACCGAAACAGATATGTAAAAGAATCAGATCCTATTGCATTTAACGATCAATAAATAGTGGACATAAAGAACAACTTGAGTTTCTAGTGAGAAGAAATCTGGAGAGAGAGAGAGTGAACAAAGATACAAGAACAAAAATAATAACACAAGTGTTTTAGAATCTCTATGCAGTTGATACCGCGCTGTTTTGGTAGTTGTTGCTGCTGCTACTGCTTTCATCATTGTTCTCGTTCTCACCGGACATTTCCTCGAGAGACTTGCCTTTAGATTCAGGAACCAACAATGTAAAAACCATCCCCAAAAGATTAACCACGCCCAAAACAATGAGCGAGTTCTTGACACCAATCCCTGGAGGATATCCATGTTCTGTCTTGGTCTTGTCTGGACTTTGTGCCAAGTACAAGAATCCAAACGCACCAACCATTGCTCCTAATTTTCCAGAAGCCGCGGAAATTCCATGGCAGGTTGATCTAAACCTAGCCGGAAAGATCTCAGCGGGCACCACGAAAGTCGTTGCGTTGGGACCAAAGTTTGCGAAGAAGAATGTTAAAGAGTACATGACCACGAATCCGATTCTGTTTTCCTTGTGGGTCCAGTGGTCGTAAGGAATGGCGAGAGCGAACATGAAGACGGTCATGAAGAAGAAACCCATCATCTGTATCGCAAATCTACCGATGACGTCAATGAATGCGACTGTGAACCAGTAACCGGGTACCGTGCTGCACAAGGCGATTAGGGTTTGCGCACGTGCGATCTTGAAAACCTCTTGAATTGCGTTCATGGTCTGAGCCGGAGGTATCCATCCGATCGCGCTGAAAATATCTTTCTGGAAAAGGTTTTGACTGTAGAAGGCGATGTCGAGTAAGAACCATGTGCTTGTGGTTCCGAGCAAATGAAGGCCATGGCGTTTCATGAATTCCTTTGAGAACAAGCCAAATGAATTAGTCCTATCTCTCGAGATCTCTTCTACTCTCTGATGCTCTGCTTCGATCTCCACTTGCAAAACCTTAGACATGTTCGAAGCCGCTAGCTTCGCATCCTTGGCCACAAGAGCCGTGTACCGCGCAGTCTCGGGCATCTTCGACCTTGAGTAATACGTCATCGCGGCAGGCAAAGCACCGACCATCAGAATAATCCGCCACACGTAATCCGCCTGAGGAGGCGTGGATGCCAAGGCATCCACTTTATAGGCTGGGGATGGAAACTTAGCCTCGAAAGCCGCTGCCACAATGATCGCAAAGATCCCCCCGGTCAAGATTCCGAACCCTTGCATGGCGAAAACCGCGGCTATAAACGCGCCACGGGTTTTTTTATTGGCGTATTCGGACATAATCGTGGCGGATAACGGATAATCACCGCCGATGCCAAAACCGAGCCAGAACCGGAAGAAGCAGAGCGTGGTCATCACCGTTTTCGGGTCGCTCCCAAATGAGAGACCCGAAGCGATTGAGCAAAGGACCATGACCATGAGAGTCATTCCGTAAACTTTTTTCCTCCCGAGTTTGTCACCGAGCCAGCCGAAGAAGAGCTGGCCCGCGAGTGTACCGCAAAACGCCACTCCGTTAACCGCGGCTGCGACGTTTGGAGGCAGCGTACCGGGCTTCTCTGCGCCGTCCACGTGGTAGTAAATGCGACCAAGGAGCTTAGTGACGAGGGAGATACAGAAAAGGTCGTATGCGTCGGTGAAGAATCCCATTCCGGCGATGACAATCGCGGTGAAATGGTACCATTGCGTTTTCGCTACGTCGAGTGCGTTTAGCACGTTTAGTTGATCTCCTGCCATTGCTTTTTTTTTCTACTCCTCTGCGATAATATTAAGAAAACACATTCAGTATAGCTGATTTGACACGTTTTATTGATTGATATAAATGATAAATTGATAATTATTTTTAAAATATCAAATATTCACAGTTATATATATGTCTATAGCTGGACCAAAGACTGCATACTGAATGTTGATTTATACAAAGGTTAACTCGTAACGTGAGAAACTGAAAAACGGGCACGAAGTAAAATAGTGACAAATGATTTGATCATTCCATAATATCCTTATTACAGGACAACCAGTTCAACGACAAGTTAGTTTCATACGTTATATAACAAAATATTTGAAATGCTCCTTTTGTTTTTTTTTCAAACCATTAGATTGCAAAATTTTGAGCCAATAAGATTTTTAGAGACTACAAAATACTAACATGCTACCACATGATTGGCAACATTCTTATATATCGATCCAAGAAAGGTGCCAAAATAAATTGATGCAATAAAGAGCGACTTATAAACAAATCAAGATCCAAGTTCATAATTCCGACAAAACAAAACTCATACTTTTACAAATAATTTTGAGCTACCAAATCACGATTTCTATTTATCAAAACATTGTATTGGTTATTATAGAAAATGTACAAACAAAAAAAAACTCTATTTAATCGAGACTACCAACATTCGAAAAACTATATTGATAATCGTTTTATTAGTAATTTTGGTAGAAGACAAAGGAGAGATTGTGGAACAAAAAGAAAACAATAACCAAAGTCCTGCTTAGTCCTCATTTCTCATTCAAACTACAACAAATCAAACTGTAAAACAGATTCATAAAGAAGAAGAAGAAATAGTAATTAAGAAGAAACTTACAGAAAGATCAGTATATTTTGTGCTTATACTTTCTCACAGACAAACTCTTGTGGGATTGTCTTAAGAGAAAGAAAAAGAGAAGAGTATTTGTTGTTTCTTCAAGAAACTGTAGCGAGAGAGAGAGAGAGAGATAAAGAAGAGAAGAAGGGGTTGTGAGAAATGAAAAAGAGGCAGCGTCGCGAACGGCTACTTATACGTGACCATTTTCTGTTTTTGCTTTGACATATTCTTTTCTTTTATGTGGTATATTCTTCTTCAACGACGTCGTTTATTTCTCTTTGACTTGTTCTTTTTCGCATTTACTCTTGTCTATTTCTCCTCCACCATTTTTTTTTTACTTGTTTTAGAAGGACAGTCAATAATATTGGTTCTGTTTTTCAGTTAAAAAAAAGTTTGTTTTGGAATTTATTTTTACTGTCTGTTCGAAAACTCGTTTTAACTTTTAAGCAATATTTTCGTATATTCGTAGGATGGCAAAAAATATTCGGTCATATGATTATGAGCTGTTACTTTCTTTCCTTTTGGGAATTGACCCCCAAGCAATAATTACTGGTAACTCTGTAAGAGAAGACAAACTTACGTACACTTAACTATCGCAAGATATTACTTTGTCTATAAATAGAAAAATATATCGAAATTGATTAAAAGGATGTACTTTCTGATTAATTTCTTAAGATTAAAAATATGAGAGAATATCCCAGTCAAAAGTAATTTACTCTCCCCCCCCCCCCCCTGATGTTTACAGTAAAATCTCAAACGTCTACGCATCAGTGTTAGAGCCTTATAGGCTATAGAAATAGACATGAAGATGGATTTACGACCGATTAAATTTTGAAAGTAGAAAACTCATCACCAACTATACAAAACATGTTTAAAATTGATTGATTGATGACAAAATAACGTAGTGATCCATCATCCATTGCTATTAATTAACTATCATAGAGAACAAATTTTCTTTTTAATTATTGGTCATCCGCCACCGATTTGAGATGGTTTTTGTAACCAGTTTCATCATTTTGCAGCGGTATGTTAGTGACAGTTTTAATGACTGATTGTATAGTAGTAAGTTGTAAACGATCGAGTACGCGATAATCATTCGCTATCCACGATTGTGTGCCGATGGAATGTGACTGATATCACCTTAAATTATTGCATGCGAGAGAAATAGTGACTGGATGTCTTTGTTCGTCGCTAATATTTTCATCATATATACAACTTGCGAGATTAATTGATTTTCATAAGTAAAATCATTCATATTTTCTCAAATCCATCGAGTAAATATCTATTTAGTGATAATTTTTTTTTTATCGAGAATAGAATCCCCCTAAACGTAACAATAGGTCCACTGAAAAATGATGAATCTGATCACCATTGAATTGGGTCAAGCGAGTTTATAGGCTAAACACAACATTTTTTTAAAAAAATAAAAGAATTATTGGGTCCAATTTTCCAAATATGAAAGGAAAAAAAAAAGTAAAGAAATGTGTTGCCGCAAATATCATAGATAGGATAAATATTGGGTGTCCCTCTATGTAAAGTGGTTAATTAGACCGTGATGTCACATTTTTCATTTCTAAACTCTATCGTATTATTAACATAAATTATATATGTATCAATAAAATGATTTTTCTTGTTGGCCAAAATGAAGAATTCAAACGACGTGGTTTATATATGGTAAAGGAAATAGCGGGAAGCAACGTTTAGAATTGACTCGAACGACGTGGCAAATATGGGCCCACATCTTTGGATTTCCTCCATCGGCGAAAAATCTGCCTTCTACTCCCACCTCTTCATCGACTCACCGTAATGGCCTAAACCCTAATATATACTAGCCGTTGCGCTCTCTCTCTCTCTCCCACAGACGCCACTTGTTCTTCTATCTCACTCCTCTCTTCCACATCAGTCTCTCTGCAATGAGCTCTTCCCGAATCCATTCAGAGAAGCCCGACATGGTGTCCGAGTCTTCCAACCCCGAGCCTCTATTTTCTACCAAGACTCCTGACAAGACGGCGATTCTTCCCACCAGATCCCGTAACAGCGATGCCACGATCTCATTCCGGCAGATTAAGCCCCAAGGCTCTCGAGATCCAATCAAACCCGTCAAGAGACAGCTCTTGTCTTCGCCTCAAAAACCTGAAATAACTTTAAAACTGCCCGAAAGGTTATAGATTATTTGATTGATTGATTGTTCATACACTGTTCTCAATTTGGTCTCTGGTTTTTTTTTTTTCAATTTCTGTGAATTTTTGGCAATGCAGGTTCGAGATTCTGGATGGATTTTTCAATGGGTTAGACACTGCAATTAGGTTGCTCAAATTAAAGGGTTCTTTGACGTCATTTGCCAATATATGTCCCAAGATCGAGTGTCTTACTAATCGGTAAAGCTATTCACTTACTAGCTTCTACTTCTTTTTTTTTTTTTTTTTGGTCTTTCAGGATTGACTATTGATGCATCTGATTAATCTAAATATTGCATATTGCTTGATTTGATGCCTGTATATGTGGTTGTATGTGTTTAATGTTGTTTGTTTGGGTCTATAGGATCTTCTCGTATGATCATTTGGCTCAGATGAAGCATATTTATCCGGAAGCCATTGAAGTAAAGAGAGTTTTGAAGAATGTTGAAGGCACTGGTTGTATGAAACCCAGTCTTCACATTAACTTAAACACCGACGCGATTGTACTTGACGATGCAAATTTCGCAAGTAAACACATGGGACTTAGGAAGTTGTTCCACTCCAAGCTTGTAGATTTTTACAAAGCTCATCCTAAGGTACATATCAATCTGTTTTTTTCTTTTTTTTCTTTGTAGCTTTCAAGAAATGCATTTATATCTGATTGATTCTTCATTCTTTTGTTATCTACAGGACGAAGTTCCAAAAGAGCTCCTTCCTGAACCGTTCAATTCCTCCAAAACGGATAGTCATTCAGACACAAAAAGCGTGGACTTGGGAGCATCTAAGCTTGAAAATGAAGGGTTTGATGTTCAAATGGAGGAGATGGAGAAAGAACAACAAGAAGCTGTTCCAGATTCGAATTTATCGGATGGTACTGAGGAATGCTTGTTATCACACACAGAGTCAAGAATAGTTGGAACCCCAGTCAAAGATTTATCCACTCCCTCCAAGGATCTTTTAACACCAATACGGCTCATGAGTGCTACACCGACATTGCAGCCATCTAGAAGGTCTATTACGATGACTCCAGATGATGATAATGACTCTGTTAGATCAACAAATGGTCTGGAAAGGCGCCCATCTCGCACTAGGTGTCTGAATTTTGACACTATCGAGGAAGATGGAATTGCGAAAGATGACATCAGTAACAAATCTTATGATGATGCTTCCGATGAAGACAGTCTTCTGCACTCAGTAAGCGATGCTTTTCCTTGCAACCTTTCACATTGTTCCCGGGATTTTGATTGTTTAAAAAGAATTTTTGCTTACCATTGTGTGTGCTTCTTGCAGATGAAAGAGAAACCAGAGGCTGAAACAGAGAAGCAAAATTTACCTAAGCTTGTTGAGTTGATTCATAAATTGTTTCACTCAACAAAGCGAACGATCATCACGAAGGAGGAGCTTCTTCACAAGATTATCGCATGCCAAATCAATATAACCGATAGAAGTAGGGACAGTTATATATCGAGTGTTTCACAATTTCCCTGGCTCTTCTTTCTTGTCAGGCTCACGGTTTCTTTCTTGTTTGTCTTCTTCTCAGAGGAAGTGGAGGAACAATTAAGGTTGATGTTGGAGTTGGTTCCGGATTGGATCTCCGAAACAAAAGCATCTTCTGGGGATTTGCTTGTTCGGTGAGTATTATTACCAGTGGATGAAAATGATTTTCTTGATTTTGTCCCTAACAAAACACTCTGGCTTTGGTATTAGAAAATCAGCTATTTGCTTCTTCAGGCTTTGACATTTGTTGTACATCTTTTGGTTACTGCAGCATCAATAAAATGTCGACTACCGAAACGGTACGTGCGAGACTTGAGGAAGTAACTTCACAGGGCATTTCCAGCGTCTCCTGAACAATAAATCATGTCTTTCTTCTTCGTTTCTAATCTGATCCAACCTATATAAACAACTTATATTATAAGATTCATTTTTTATTATTATGAGAATTCCTCCTATCAGTTCTTGTAATAAAAGAATATCAGATCAGGGGACAAAACTTTCACTTCTGTAAGACTCAGACTGAGAAAGAGGTTTCGCAAAGGATGAAGGCTGTGCTCGTTAGATCAAATAAGTTTTAAGAAAATTAGTACCAGAGCAAATGATCAAAAACAAAGGAAAACAATCATGAGACGGGAAAAGGGGCAACACACTTTGGATAGAAAAAATAATTGGATTGTTAAAAAAGTTGTAAGGATTAAAAAATCATTTTATAATAAAAGTTGTTCATCAGTGATGATGTCTTTCGTAAAGATACCAGTCTTTGAACAACCGTATGGGAATTAAAGTTGTTGAATTCAAAAATCAAGGTTCTATTAGTCTTTGAGAGTGTTGAATATGTTATATGACACAGTTAATTTGTTTACATTCTACAATCAACAGTCACACAAATATATATATACAAAAGAGAACTCTTGAGATTTTTTTTTTACTCATGTGAACCCTCCTTTAAGAGCTTTGCTTGCTCTCTGAATCGCTCTAGCGACTCTCCATATCTCGTGCTCGATAATTCCCTCTGATGAGTTCATCGCTAATGCGTCTGCTATCCCCGGGAAAAAACCTAGCTTGCTCTCCGGTTCAGCCGCGGGTCCATACACCTATACATTATACACAAACACAAAAGTCACATGAGTTTTTCGGGAAAAAAAAATGTTTAAATCTGATTGAAAACAAAGATCAAGTTTCAGTCTACACTCACAAGATGCTTGAACCATTCCTTCCCTTTGATCCCTTCTGCATCCAAAAATCCTCTTTCTGAAAGCATCATTCTGTCATTTAGCTCTCTTCTCTTGGCAGCTGCTGCAACATTATCTTTGCTATATGCTTGTTCCTTTAATTTCTGCAAATCAATCACAAAATATATATATATATATATGTATATAGAGGTAAAGCCAAAGAAGAGAAAGATTTCAGGTTTTTCTTTAATTAGCAAAAACCTTTGCTTCATCTGCGGCTTGTTTAGCAACAAAAGAGAACTCTTGGATCGCCACGCTTAAGGGATTAACAGAAGCTTTCCCTTCTAAGAGCTTGCTCAATGCATCTCTATGTGCCTGAACCGTAAAACAGAACATCATAAACTCAGTTTTTCTTCTATCTTATGTATAAGAGAGTAAGTAAAGATATATATACCTGTAATTGTTCTGCATAAGAGATGTAATCGAACGGTATGATTGGTTCATCAGCCAAGAGGATTCCTAAGAGTCCCCAGATTCCAGCCACTGAGAAATATAGAAAGCAAAGTTTAGAGTTAACTCTCTTCATAGAACGAATAAGTAGTAGATCAAAAGAGAGAGACAAAAAGGTTTACTAGCAACATGACGGTGAAACAATGGATCCGCATTGCGGATCATCCAATCATAGGAGTCAAAAGCGGTGTGATAGACAGGATAATCTGAAAAAACTCACATGATGAACAACATAATTCAATACATCGCATTGTGGAATGTTATCCAAGACTTTTAAAGAATCAACTTGTCATTTTACCTGCTCCATAGTACATGTCTATAGATGGTATCCCGGCATGATGAAGAAAACCGGAAAAATCAGAATCTACTCTACTTAGCCTCTGTATCTGCATCCCATTAAAAACCATACATCGTTCACAAAGACATTCTCTTTTGGAAGTTAACAATATTTCAGCAACAAAAATAAACGAGTCTACTCACAATGTTATTCTGAGACTTGAATGTATCTTCCACTGTCAAGCCTACGGCATCAGGATCCTCGACCTGACCACCCAAAAAAAATGAATACCAGAGACTTAAGAATTTTATCGACGACTAAACGCAAGAAAGTTCCAAAATTGCTTGAGAATGCCCCCACTGCTAACTTATTACTATTACCAGCTTCAATGCATCTACAAGAAGACGGTCTAATTGAGGAGTTGCGCCAGCGAAAAATCCAGAGCCTTGGACCGCGCAATCTACATTAAGATAACCCACAGCACTTGCACCTAAGTTAACAACATTTTCTTCAACCCATTCGGTTGATCCAATCTACAAAACAAGAAAGAATGGCTTAGTCAAAGCCCCACCAAGCAGATTAATAAGCTCTTCTAGTAACTCTAATTACTAACCATTCCGAATTCTTCTGCATCCCAACTGCAAAGAAGAATGGTCCTACGTGGTCTCCAGCCAGATTTAAGCAACAGAGCGAATCTCCGGCTAATGTCAAGTAAAGCAGAAGTTCCACTGTTTGGATCTACAGCTCCGTATGTCCACGCGTCTCTATGGTTTCCAAGAATCACATACCGATCCGGTTCTTCAGTGCCTCTTATCGTAGCCATTACATTGTGAATTTTCTTCATTTCCATCTCCCCCTGAAAGTTTTAAAGACAGGTAGTAAACAGCAAGAACCTCAAAACTCCAAACTTTTTTCAGCTAGATTAAACCAAAATGTAGAAAACCATTTTCAAATGTATACAACTTCAAAATCTAAAGCGACTCCAACCAGAAAAATGAACAATTTCAAAATCTTAGGAGGGTCAAACTATTGAGCTTAATTGCCACTTTCCGGCTACAAATGTAATTTCCAAAAACATATATCTAAGGCCAAACTGGAACTTTTCAAAAAAGGTTTAACGGAAAATTAATTAATCACATAATAAAGACAGTAAATAACAAAAGTCAAAGCAAGAAATATAACGGAAATGCCGAAATTCCAGTTACCTGGTATGTCATGTTAACAACCGTCCGTCCTGGGCCAACCCGTTGTCCAGACCCGACCCGACCCGAGTTCCGCCACTCCGCCGGAGCCCTAACACCGCCCAGAGAAGCCAATACGGTCTCGGCATTGTGAAGAGACAAAGGCAAAGACGGAATTTTGGGAAATCTCCGAGTGACCCGTTCATCTTCCGAGCTCAATTTCTCACCCCCAACAATTCCGGGCCAACCCGGACTAACCGGATCTCCGATTCCTCTCATGACGGTACCTCTCTCAATGCCGCCGGATCCACCACCGTCGTTCTCGGCGTATATTAGCACTCCCAGCGCTCCTTTGGTCTCTGCTATCTTCACAATTCCTCCTCTGCCTAACGAATCTCCCTTTCTCGCTAAAACCACGCAATTTCTAACGCTCACACCAATCGACTCAAGCGCACGATAGTCTCTCTCCTCGCCGTGATTCACGAAAACCACGTTACCCTGCGCCGACCCAGACGGCGAATAAGCGTGGTAAGGCCTGACGACAGGAGCGGAAGAGGAATCGTCACCTCCGGGAGCGTCGTATACAACGGGCTCGTTTAAGTCAAACTCCACCGTCGTCGCGTTGCTAAAACGCGCGGTGACGGAGATGTGCGCAGGATAAGAGAGGAGAGCCTCGTATTCGGCGACATGGGTCTCAAGTCCGAGGCTTTGGAAATGGTTTAGCACGTAGTTGAGAGTGTCTAGAGAGGGTTTTGTTCCGGCGAGGTGGGGACGACGGGTCAAGGCGCGGAGGTAGGAGGAGATGGTGGCGTTAGAGGCGGAGGATAGGAAGAGGCGGCGGAGACTGAGGGAATCATGGGAATTTCGAGAAGATAGATGAGGAGCAGCGTCTGGGTGATGGAGAGTGTAGAAAGTGGCGACGAAAAGGACGATGACGAAGAGTAAAGCACAGAGCGGCGGTGGCTGACGGAAAGGGAATATAGAGATTCCGGCGACGGTCGGTCTACTTGTGAGAGGCTGCGACATTGCAGAGATAGAGAGAGAGATAGAGAAGTGAGTAATTGTTTTAGCAGTAAAGTGGCTAAGCGAAAGTAGTAATCTTTTAATTTTTCTTGTCGTCAAGTGTCTTTCTCTTTGTTTATTAAATCATCTTCGTCTCTCTTCTTCTTCTTCTTTCACTTTTTCTTTTGTGTATTGTCTCTTTCGTCTTTTGTTATTTACTCAGGAGCCTTTTTTGGGGGGTCAAAACATTTACTATTATACTGGTTATCTCAATTCTGTAGAGGACTAATTCGTTGTGTAGTTACGAGAAATTGAGAGAGATCCAAGCTCTTATAGAATCGAATTGAAAAATGAGTTGTGCTAGCCTACTTTTTAATGTCACTTGAGAAGCATGTAAGCGACCATACATCAGCAGTGTGTCGGTCAGTCGAATGAAAAGCTGCATATTAGAAGAACAAAAAGTGATTGTTTTAGTAGTAGTGGGGTGGCCAAAACAGTATATTCTTTTATATAGTAGTATCATTTATATATATATACTCATACAAAATTGTATTGTATTGCGACAAATTTGACATATTCCATTTTGATTTATCATTTTTAAACATACGCATATTACGATTATTATTTTTAAACAGAAGCATATTACGCGTGATATTCCATCCCTTTCGATTTTTGATTATCATTTTTTCCTCAATCTTTTTTCTTATATTTGTCACTGATTCATAGATGGGATTCAAACACTTTATGTAGTTTGGATGCGAAGTATAACCAAGAAACACACTAAGTAACTAACTAACTCAACAAATGATGATCACGGAACAATGATAACCATCCAAAGCCTTTTGTTTTGTCTTTATGCATTTTATTTGACATGTTAGACCTATTTATTGTCTTTTGCATATTGTTGACTACACGTAATTTGTTTTAGAAAATTGAACTATCTTTAACTTTTTAAGTTCAACATAGACTTAATGTTTTATACTCTCAGTCTCTCAAATTTCCTCAAATTTGTTAAAATGTTCCAATTGGAATATTTTGGTTTGCCATCTTTTCTTCCTTGCCATGTTTTATGGATCAATTATAGTATTTTCGCAAGAATATATAAATATAACCCATCCATATGTTGTAGATATTTTACTATAAAAACAAGATCCCTAAAAACTTCATGTTCTTCTAAAAAAGCGTGGGACTCGATCGAATGATTGAGGGCGTTATAAATTAGAAATTTGACAGCACTATCGTGAAATAGGGAGGGACAAATCTTAGTGGGTCCTTCAACGTATCTTTGTAGTACACCTTCATAATTGCTCTTCCAAGTCATCATTCGGACAAAAATATTATAGGGACATTGCAAGTGTTTGGGTTTAGACATTAATAGACTACCTTAAAATTGGTAGACAGAAGTTATATATACTATTTTTTAAAAAACGTAAATACATATGGTAGACAACAACAACAACCAAAAAAGACTACACTTTAAATATGTTTCTCTGAAGGCAAAAAGAAAAGAAAAAAAGAAATAGAAAATTTCGTAAAGTCTAGTGTCCTCTTCTATTCTGAACCAATTGAGCGGATTTCTTGTGAAATCTGTTGTGTGATCCGTAAACAATTGTATAGAACCTTTTTGTTATTGGTGGGCCAGGTTTTTTCTTAAGCCCAAGAGACAAAACAAAATCCATATTAAACGAGTGGTGTTTTACAATAAAGGGACATTTGCAACAACAAAAAAAAAACCTCAAACCAACCATATTTTACAAGATAACCCTTATTAAACTTGATAAAATGAAAACAAACCTCCATTTCACAAAACATTTATATGACACCTCACAAACACAAGCAATAACCAGAATCTTGGTACCAATTCTATTTTCCAAAATTACAAACAAACAAAATTATATGTCGTGATGAAACATATTACTGCCACTAACCATCATTTGTTGCTGACTTGTTGTCATCATAATCGCCGTTGCGATCATCATCGATGGTGTCGCAACAAACCGATGTCGCTACCATTACCATGTCGTACGTCACGATTGTGATGGCAACGGTCATGGGTGTTGACAGCAACAATTTGTTTAGTACAAATAGTCATGGCGACTGTAACGATAGCGACGATTGTTTTGGTTTGGTGATGAACTGATGATCATGATTCATGACAGTTATAATGGTGGTCGTGGTGTTAGCGGCAACAGTTGTGGTGGTAGATTCAAAATTTCATTTAATAGTTTAATATTTATGTCTTTATCAAAATAATTTCGGATATGCCAGTATTTCCTCTTCTTTTTGTTTCTAAGTTTTCCTATTTCATTTTTATTTAATTGCATTAACTTTTTTTTTTTTTATAAGTAACCACGTGTTACAACTACCTCTGTTATGCCACAACTAAAATTTAAAGACGGGCACAAAATCCTTGTGAACGAAACACACAAACCAATGAAATTAATTTCTTCCTATATACCCCAATCATATTTATGTAATTTTTATTTTTTGTTTTTGGTTATAAAATGTAGCAACCATTGTGCCTATAAAACGAACAAAAAAAAAGCTAAAGAAAATAAACAGTGTGATCTATCCCAAATTACTGAGGTTTGATAAGAAATCTATATTAAGAAAAAGATGACGAAGAAACATATTATCAAGCTGGTCGAACTTTGATTGAAATTACCGTTTATGATATTGCATAGTTTTGATAGATGAGATGAATCAGTACAGTTGGTAAACATTCTTTTGGATCTGATCGTAAAAATCAAAACTTCTTAAGGTATGAATATGATTCTAACTATGCTCATACGAATCTATTTTGCAATCGGATTTTTTTTTCTTACCCATCCATTAATTTTCTCTCTGTTTACAACTCACAAATATTTCATTAACTGTTTTTTTTTTTTCTCGAAAAAAAGGCTAAAATTTTTATTCTATGATATTACTCTCTCTCTCTCTGTGGGCACGTAGCCCAAGAACTATGAAACGCGCTCCGATAAAGAAGGGAGAGATGAGGGAGATGGAGAATCAAAGACAAAAGACAAAATCATAAACTTGCTTATCCTCTGAAATTCTCCCTCTTCTCTCCCTCCGGAAAATCCCGCCGTTTCTAACATTTTCCTCTTTGTTTTTTTTCCCGGGAAACAGAGGGAAAATTTCATTTTTTGTTTTCTCATTTTTTTTTTTTTTGTTCCGGAAGGAGAGGGAGAGATCTTTGTGAATAGGTAGCTGCACCCATCTTAAGTTTCGTGTCGAGGTAAAAAGGATAATATATTATTCCTTGAAAATATACCTTCTTTGGGTTTTTTGAGAACCACAACTTACCTTCTCTGCGGAAACCTTCTTGCAATTTGTTAACGGCAATGTTGTTTTTTGGGGGTCTTTGTTCAGGTCCGGTGGCTCATTGTTGTACTTGTTTCTGCTATTCAATTGGATAACGAAACAAAGGTTCCTGCTTTTTATCAGATTCAAAAGTTAGGGTTTTTGGGAACGTACTTACTCTGTCTGTTTCTTAGCCTTCGAGATTGGGTTTTGGGTACCCCATGGATTCTGAATTGAGTTTCCCTTCAAGAGATGTTGTGAAATGCTGTGATTTTGGTTGTGATTATTCTCTTGGGGCGTGTTCTTCAGATCCTTGGACTAGAACGGTGAAAAGAAAGCTCAGCGAATTCAAAGAAGGGAACATGATGTTGTTACGAGGCTCTTCTGATTCATCTTCAAACGCCAAGTTACTGGTTGAGAACGAATGTGCTGCTTTGCTCGAGGCTCTTTCTAACCAAAGGCAAACAGTGAAAGATCTTTACTCGGAGCTTGAAGAGGAGAGAAACGCGGCTGCTTCAGCAGCGAATGAGACAATGTCGATGATACTGAGGCTTCAGAGAGAAAAGGCTGAGATACAGATGGAAGCTCGGCAATTCAAAGCGTTTGCTGAGGAGAAAATGACTCATGACCAAGAACAGCTCTCGGCTTTGGAGGAGTTGTTGTACGAGAAAGAGCAGGCTATCGAGGCCTTGACTTATGAGGTCGAAGCGTACAAGCATAGACTGTTGAGCTATGGGCTAACCGAAGCAGAGATGCATGATCAGATACTTGGTGGTTTTGGCAGAGACTCTAGCGCAGCCGGTATTGACGTTTACCCGTGCGAATATACTTCTTTGAAATGTAGCGTGGACGAGAACCAGAACGGTGCAGATGGTAATGTTGAAGTTGTGGAAAAGTTGATAGTTGGTCAGTCTCCGAGATGGCCATATTATGATCCAAACTCGCCTTTAGGAACTGCAAAAGAGATAAAGGGGACAGTTTTCGCAGACTCTCCTATGTCCACTAGTAGCGATAGAGTTTATACTATAGACTCAATTCATGTGGGAGTTTCTGAAGTTAAGATTGACGACGAGCCTAGCAAGATGAGTAAAGGAAAGCTGAACGGTGATCACTGGAATTCTCCGAGGTACCAAGAACCGCCATTCACGACTCAACAAGGAGTTAACGAGCCAGATATCGAGAAGCTTTACACAAGGCTTCAAGCACTTGAAGCTGACAGGGAATCATTGAGGCAAATCATTGTATCGATGCGGACAGACAAAGCTCAGTTGGTGCTGCTGAAAGAAATCGCACAGCATTTATCAAAGGAAACTGTCACAACAAACGCACGAAACCAGATAAGCAAAATGCCATCTCTGAAAGCATTTTCTGTAGTAACGGTCTTCAAGGTAAAATAATCATAAACTCTTCTACCCAACTCTCACTCACATGTTGCTTACGTTGTTTGCTGAAACTATGCGTAAGCCTGAATTTTGGTCTGCCTTGATTCTTGTGTTTCAGTGGATTGCGTCTTTCGTATCTTGGAAAAGGAAAGCCAAGCGAAACAAGTGAGTAGAAATTCACGAGTTGCGTTTTTCGTTCACTGGTATTGCTGTTTTTCTGATGAATACAGTTACAAAATTGCAATGCAGGTATGTCTATGATTTGTCAGCAAATAATATGGGGATGCTTATGATTCTGGGCGAGGGATCTCGAACTAGGAGATGGAGTTGTTTAACTGGTTCACATGTCTAGATGTCCTCTTGGCATAGTTAGTGCAATGTACATTTCGCTTTATTGCATTCAAACATGTACTTCAGATTCTGGTTGAATATATCAATCCAAAGTTCAATTCTTTAAAAAAAAAAAAAAGAGAGAAGATCATAACAGAGCTTCAAGCCTTTCGTGAAAAACAGTCAATCTATTATGCATAACTAAAATCAGCAATCAAACCAAACGTTTTATTTATACATTGCCATCAAATATGTTTCCGATTATGTCCAGCCAAATTGCAAATAAATATTACCACTGGGTTGTTAATTTGCTTTTGGGGTCATACATATAACGATAAAAACTTGGAAAATGAGAGGATTCAAAGCAAATACAGATCACGAGGGAGACAATGAAACAGTGTAAGACTTGCTGCAATACTTCAAGCTCTTTAGATGGCCAGATCGAAGCTGAGGACAGATCACTGCTCCGGGAATGCCTAACGCATCATCGTTTGTTTCTCCTGTGCCTTCTATGACTCGAGACTCAGGCTCGGTTTTCTCAGGGATTTGTGGTAGACCCATGTTTAAGCAAACAGAGGCTGGCTCTGTCATAAAGCTGAATCAATTCATAGAGTGTTAGCAAAGACTTCATTTTTTGGTTTGAAAGAGAGAAGAAGCGATTTTGAATCCACGGACCTGGCTTCAAAGTTTTGTCCATTGGCACCCACATTTGCACAGATATTGCTAATAATCCACGGCGGAAGAAATTCACCCTTAATCTCGACCATGCAGCAACTTGTATGCTCTGTTCTTACCATCTCCGTGCACTTGATCTGGAGATCACAGAACAAGTATTCTCAAAATGGAATTCATAGATTACAGAGCAAAGCACAAATGTAAGAAAACATACCTCAGGAGAAGACACTGCAGCATTCTGGAATGGTACAGGTGAATATAATACAGGAACGTCTGCGGTGAGAAGAAATCCCAAAGAAGACCTACCCAGGATTGAGAAACAATGTTTAATATTATACATCATGGAAATTTGTTCATAGGATTTAGATGTGCCCAATATGCAACTTCTTTACCAAATAATGTTCATACGCACCTATAATTTAACAGAAGATCATACAATCCATGTACGCTCTCATTTCCGTCAAAAGCCAAGAACGATTCTGGAGTATTATCTATGTTTGAGACGGACCGCAAACGACGAGTCTGCATCTATTACCAGGAGTCAGAAAAATACGCCAATACTCTAATACTTTCCCATTAACGATTGAGATGCTTCTCATTGTTCATAACAGCGGAATATTCACCTACATAGAAATATAGTTCCTAAAAAGGTAACTGAAGGTGCACAAACCTGGCCAAGGTTATGATTCTCTATCTCTGAGAGTTCAGCAAGATCTTCAACAGTGGTCTCATCCATTTTAGTTTTGCAAAGAGGCATAGTGTAACATATGTCCTGTGAAAAACATATTTAGATCATACTAGTAAAGTACTGATGAACGCACAAGGTTTGCATAACCGATAAGAAATAGACAATGGATAATTTAATAGTTCTCTCTTGTTGTGTCAATTATTGCTTAAACGTACTAGTTTTTTACCCTTGACGTAAGAACCTAAAATGTTAAAGGAATTCCAAATGAAGTTACAGAAAAAAAAACAGTTCTAAATTGTGGCTTAAACCAAATTTCTTATGTCCCACTAATATAGAACAAAATTGTTCAGCTAAGCATTGGTGACCTCAGAGCAGTGGAAGAACATCTGGCACCATGTTTTTAAGTTCTATCACTTGTGTGCCGACAAAATAACTTCAAATGGTGCAAACTACAATATGCTTAAGGCTAGCCTCGATGCCTCACTGACCAAAAAAACACATGGCTTCTCAAATTTTGAGAAAAACGAGGCAAAGATGTGTAGACGAGAATACAATTTCTACTAAAAGCAGCACCCTGAATCTAGTTATTGTGCAATTTTTGGCAAAATTTTACTTAGATTTCATTGAAGTCCTAACAAAGAAGCAGTCAATCAAGGAACTTGTTAAGATACCAAAACTAAAGCAAAAATACACAACAGATAAAGATGCTGCAGCCTAGTTTAACACAAACAATTTGCATAGAACTAAATAAAGCAAAAGGGTTAACAATACCCAGGGAGCATATCTTACAAGGTCTTTAAGCATGGCTCTCAATCTCCTAGTTGACTGAGTGATATAGGCATTGCATGAGCGTTTGACACCCCCTGACTCACAGTTTCCAGCGAACATTGCCACAAACTGTGAAGTACAAACTAGAATCCGAGTAAAGCACAACTAAATTTAGTTTCATTTCAAGAGTATGGAATACATATCATTAACAGTAAGAGAGATGGAACATGAGAAAGAAGCTGTGCATGAAACTTCACATTTTAATAACACGAAGGGTCTACGTGACTTTGATGCATCTTTGCCAAGACAAGGTGTATGCCGACTTCTTCTAAATGAAAGTGCAAGTGAGAAACAAAACATGAAAGGTTTTCTGTCTCTGCGGAAAAAAATTTCCACCTACATGCATCTGTATGAAAATATGTAAGCCCTACAGGTTTCGAGTGCCATTGACGTTATCTTCATCAAACTAGTTTTATACCCGCTCAAAATCACATCCAAATCAGGCAGATATACGTACCATAAAATATTTTGCAGAGATTCTTCCGAAACATAAAATATAGACTTCGAAAAGCATCTTCCCATGCCAATTGTCGCTTTTGTAGGAAATCATTTTCACCTAAAACAGCAACATGAAGATCTATTTATATAATTAAGAAGGAAGACTGACTGATAAGAAGGCATAGCTCTTGGATTTCAATAACAAACCTCTGTCTGATCCAGATGCTAGCAATGCTGAAATGATAAAAGGTGGCAAGGTGGACTGGGGATAAACCCACGAGTGTAGCGACATGGAATTTAACACCTGGGAAACAACAGCTGATCCAGAACCACTACTGTTATCTTGATGTACCACATTACACGACAGCGAATTTAGCTGTGGCATGCCATTGTAGGTGCTACCCATAATTGACCTATGTAACCTACAACATTAAAATGGAAAATTATAGACTGAATCAAACTTCAGAGGCAAAATAAAAAACATTATTTCAAAATGATTTAATACGAAAAAGAGTTGAAAATAAAAGGAATACTTCTGGTTTGATAACAAAACAAAATTTCATCTAAAACCATCAATAAGTGGTATGTGATATAAGATGTCAAGGAGGAATCCCTAAGATTCAACTAAAATATATGTTCGTAATAAAAGAATCAACTAATATATGATTCTATTCATAATACATACTGTACAAGAATATCAGAAGTAGCTCAACTCACCAATTTAATGGAGAAGAGGAAACAAGTCGAGCATAAGTCTTCATGGAAAGGTCCAAGGGAATCTTTTGCCCAGGAACATGGAACTCAGACATGAAATTTCCACGTAATGAAGCAGTATCAGATTTCCCTGTCATGTCACCAGGATGTAGCGGCAATGGTGTACAAGTGGCAAGTCCTTTCAGTGCTTTGCTCTGTTGAAAGATAATACCAGTTTTACTAAGACCCCATATATATATCCATCTGAAATGATCAAAGACTGCCGAGTGAAGCATACCATATCAATATCTGGCAAGCAAGATAACTCTTCACCCCTAGTTGAAAGTTCCGTGACACTGCGAAAAATGCTCTTGCTACATCTCTCAATTGTTTGACGTGCTTCGGCGTTAGTATCATTAGAAACTTCAGTAGAGTCATTATTGTCCTCGCTGCTAAGACATAAATCAGTAACACAAGTTAAAGCACAGAAAGTCAGCTTACTCCAGACAAAAATTGCCTGAGGGGTTTACCGAATAAGTTGCTGTCTTTTGATGGCAACAACATTTGAGAGTAGAGAAACATTGATTAGGCTGCTGGATTGTTCTTTCGCACCATTTTCCTGTGGTAAAGACAAACAACTTAATAAACCAAAAAGATGTGTATTTTAAACTATAAAGCGTCCTTTACATAAGTTTTTCACAAAATTAAAGGAATCAAGAATTAGAATCAGAGAGTTTGTGAACCTTGGAGTTTCCTTTGCCAGAGAGCATCCAAGGCCGAGCCTTTTTGACAGGATATAGTTCATCCATACGCATCTCAATGTATTTTGGATTCTTCAAAAGTTCTTGTTTCTTGAGCCCATTTTCCATCTCCGTACTACTGCCAATATAGTCTAGTAAGTAAAATATATAAGTTCAACAACTTGAAGGCGTGGTGATTTGTTTACCTTTTGCAAGGGCGCAATGCATCGAAAGATTCTTTAACTTGATCCACGAAACCAGTCCGCTTCAGTTGTTCTCCCTGTGTTGAGAGAAAGGATTAGTATTTAAACGAACAGCCTTTAAAGATAACTTTCACAACTCAACGAGGAAAACACTGCACAGTGAAGAGAGGGAAAACAAACTTACCCTCAGTTCAGTGGGGGTCTTCCTCTTACCCTTTGGCGCAGCTTTGGACCCTCCACCCATCTGAAGAGAGCTACCGAAAGCACCAGGAGCAACTACTTTCGCCATTTCCAGAAAATGATGTTCGCTTGTTCCTCCAAATCACCTAATCAAATTCTTTCACAAAATTAGATTAGTAAATCTGAGGCACAACTTGGTATTTTTTTTCCATCCCATCCTAAATCCATCCGGCTCAAAATCACAAAGTTAAATCTCGCAACCCCAAATAAAGACCCTATGAACCCTAGAATCTGGGGAGTAGCACTTACAAGCGAAGATTTCGATTACAAACATAAATAAGAGATAGGATTAGGAGCATACTCACCACGCTCGATGGTTAATGTCTTAGCGCTGTAGTAAACATCAAAACCCAGCGGCGTAGCGATAGCGGAACCGATGCCGCGATTATAAGAGCTCGTCGTGGTGTGAATCTCCACGGCGAGGCAGGGCTAGGTTTTCTTTATTACAGTATCTCTCTTTTGTTAAATTTGAGGGAAAGTGAAGTAGGAGGGAAGAGGAAAGAGCGTGAAATCGGAAGCTATTTTGAAAAATTTGGTCAAAATATTTTGGGGTTCCCCCCTCCCCCCTCCTGTAATGTATTTGTAACAGAGTCAATCTAACGCCGTTAGTTTAATAGTAACAACATTCATACACTAAAAATCTCTCGCCTGCGACGGTTTCTTCTGGCATTTTCTACTGCTTCCATAGATCAACAACAGTCTCATGCCGCCATAGCATACGATAAACCTGGATTTCGTATCTCTTGGCTACAATCGATTCTCCTTTCTCAAAGTGGAAGACGAAGACGTACTCTGTGTTATCACCAATGAATAAGTTCGTATTTCCGTTTAAAAGAATGAAAAACCGAATTGAATCAGAAGCATTCGGTTTGGTTTAATACGGTTTTTATTTTGGTTCAAATTACTTGGTCGAATCATCTCACCTAACCTATAAGGCTGCAAGTTTAATTGCTCTGATACCGTAATAGAAACCGCGAACAAAAAGAGTTTTGTGAAAGAGTTTTTCTGATTTCTTATTTCATGTTACACGATTGTATACAATTGCTAAACCGAGTAAACCTGAACACAATCACAAAATAAAATAAACCGGACTGAACCAGGCTATACAATTTGATAGATGTCAAAGAGGATCCACTCAAATTCAACTATAAATCAACCAATATATGATTCTGTTGTTACTACAAATTGCACAGGAATATCAGAAATAGCTCAACTCACCAATTTTTAATGGAGAATAGGAAACAAGTCGACCATAAGTCTTCATGGAAAGGCCTAGAGGAATCTTTTGCCCAAGGAACATGAAATTCAGACATGAAATTTCCACTTAATGAAGCAGTATTAGATTTCCCAGTTATGTCACCAGGATGAAGCGGCAATGGTGTACAAGTGGCAAGTCCTTTCAGTGCTTTGTTCTGTTGAAAGACAACATCAGTTTTAGACCATATTTATAGACATCTGAAATTATAAGAGACTACCAAGTGAAGCATACCAATATCAATATTTGGCAAGCAAGATAACTCTTAGGAGGGGAGTATTGGATGATTGAATTAAAAAGAACGTAGAAGAATTCATAAATAATTGATTTTTAAGTAATTTAAAGTATTTTGTTGGAATTTAAATCAATTCTATTAAAAATCAGAGCAAAAATGGTAAGAATTGGTTCTTTGCAATTTTATATATAGCTTCCAAATGATAATACTATCAAAAGCTATTACAATATTGAATAATACCAACATTTAATAGAATTAAGAAATTAATGAATTTAATAACACTAGAATTCAATGTAATTTAATAAAATGTATAAAAGTAATCAATCAAATAACACATGAATTTAAAAAATTTCATAAAATACAAATTGAATAACACGAGGTACGCATTGCTATATATAACATGTAATTTAGCGTATATGTCTGCGAATCTTATTTCTTCGGATTCAATTTGGTTCTTCGAAAAACTCCCAGAAATGGTTCGAGAGTAGCAACAAGGGTTGATTTCAGTGTAGAGCTCTTGAAATTTTGAAGAATTTCTCGTCGATTCTGTATATTTGCGCGTGTGTGTAGTTACGATTTTGTGCAGTAATTGATTTCACATTAGCTCTGTCTTAGTTTTTACTTGATTTTGTGATGTGATCATAAGGTTTTGGAGGAACTTGATGCGGCTCTTGGTGTTGGAGTTGGAAGTGTATGATCCTAAGAGTGGACGTTATGATCACCACCAGACGGGCTTCAACTAAGTGTTTGGCCATGGGTTTAATACTAAAATCCGTAGTGCCGGGCTAATCTATAAGGTAAGAGGAAAATATTGTTTCCTGTGATCAATTAGAGACACTTGTGCTGATGCTTTTGTTTTCTAGTACAGAGACATCCCGATTGTTTCTACCTGTGTACAAAAATTTCATTGAGGTACTTCTTCTTGCTCTTTAAATGTTGCTGCTTACGCTGCTAGTTTCTTAGGTATCTACTGAGCAAACTTCATTAGTATTGAACAAGCTATAAAGTTTCTGGCTATGCCTTTAAAAGTTTAGTGTTTAATGGACACAAGTTTACTGCATCTGTTGTCTGACCGGATAAATATTATATTTCCTGGCTGAACCTTTTTGTCATGGCTCTGACTGAGATTAACGAAGAGAGAGAGAGAGAGAGAGAGAGGTCTCAGTTTTGAATTTACAGATGGTGGACCAGTTCTTAAACTTTTCATGTTCTGTCATGTTTTTACATGGTTCTAATGTACGTCCTTGTTGTAAGCAATTACAGGCAGTAGACAACGGCATCCATCAATATGATACTCATAAGCCTCCAAGATATGTAAACAATACAAGCTTGTCATATAGGAGTGAAGGTTGAACTTAGACTGTATTGAACCTGATCAGTCTAGTAGCAAAGAAGATGAAGCCTTCCATCGGGCAATGGAACTTGCTGGCTCCGAGTTCTTGGAGGTTCTTTTCCCCTTCTACGTCCCGTCTAATTCTATAAAATAAAGCGGAAGTTGTTTCAGTTCACTTGTTTCATACACACACACACACACCTGACATTGCCTTCTTCATCTTCTTCTTCTCCGTAGCTATAACTCTGAGAGTCTGAGTGAGAGAGAGAGAAGCAAAAAGCAACAATGAAGATTTTCTACTACTTGGTGTTTGGAGCCATGGCTGCCGTAGTGGCGGCGTTGGAACTAAGCAAGACAAATAAGGATCGGATCAACACTTACACTTCCTCTTCCTTCAATTCCTTCAAGAACAATTACCTCGTCGTTTTCCTTATTATGATGGGTACGTCTTTTCGCCATTATTGCTGAAATCGTTTCGACATATGCGCTTCGCTTTCGCTTTTAATGAAATTTTATTGCGGAATCAGTTCCGTAATTCATGGCACCTACAATACGATTGCCGTTTCCTGAAATAGATCTGATCTAAGTAGTACCGTCACCGTGTCTGTCTTTCGATATCCGGGTAAAATTCTCGAGTTCTTCTTCATTTTTTTTTTATTCACTCGTGTACCAGATGCAGATACACTTGTAGCTCATACTAAATCTGGTGCGAAATTAGTATGATATAGATGAGATTAATGGAATATTTTGGGCGAGTAATTATCACCTGATACATAACGTGTTTCATTTTTTGGGAGTTTTGCTCAATTGAAGAAGATAATACTGTTATACTAGGATGATTTTTCTTGAATGCATTCATGTCAAATGGATCAATTTAAGAAGATACGTACTATACATATATACATTATATTATAATTTTGCTACAGCTGGGGATTGGCTTCAGGGTCCTTATGTGTATTACCTTTACAGCACTTACGGTTTCGGAAAAGGAGATATTGGTCAGCTATTCATTGCTGGTTTCGGCTCCTCGATGTTGTTTGGAACCATTGTTGGATCTCTGGCTGACAAACAGAGAGAGTTTCTTCCTTTTAAGTTCAAGTCCGTTTTATCAGAGAACTATGTCTAGCAAATAATATCTCTGTGTGTTTTGGATTCAGTGGTCGAAAGAGGGCATGTGTTACGTACTGCATACTTTACATACGAAGCTGCATACTCTCCACAGTACAGAGTTCTGATGGTCGGTCGTATCTTGGGTGTATTGCTACATCTCTCTTGTTTGCAGGCTTCGAATCTTGGCTCATTGCAGAGCACAACAAGGTAAGCCATAGCTTTATTACTCTTATAATCATGTGCATATTAGCCAGTCTAGGTATTCGAGCTGTATTTTCTTAGCTTGGTTCCTGCGGAAATTCATATATATACATGTTAGTGTTTTGATAGAAACATAGTCTTCTTCCAAGTCATGTCTGTTTCTCGGTAGGCGCGTGATGAGTGGCACAGTTATCACAGTCCATCATTTCTAGGCTTCGAATTGTTCTAGAACATGTCAAAGCTCACTTGCAATCTTTATACAAAGTTAGATGATATAGAAAGTAAAGACATGGAAACTTTTCAAGGATTATCTTATCTTTAGCCATGGCTGACGTGAGATTTTTGCTTTTCTCAACAACTATGTGCAGAGGAACTTTGAGTAACAGTGGCTTTCACTGACATTCTCTAAAGGCTGTTTTCCTTGGGAATGGTCTAGTGGCTATTCTCTCCGGGTTGTTTGGAAAATTACTTGTCGACACTTTTTCCTTCGCATCATGATGACTAACATCCATGAATTCACTGACTGGTATGTAAAAATGGAGTAAACCAAGGATAACTCTGCTTGTTGCATGATGAAGTTAATCGAAAAGTGAAGTCAAATTTCTTGACATTGACCTATTAGCTTTCTGTAAATCATTTTTGTTGCAGAACGCCATGAAGGAATTGGTTGAGATGTGTTTTTTTAATACATCGTTTTTTTCTTTTTCTGATTTGTCGTAGGGGCAACTGAGCAATGAAATTGTTATCGAGATAAGTAAATTGGGCCATGTCTCCGTCATTGATCTCGCAGACACGATTGGGGTTGATTTATACCATGTGGAGAAGCAAGCAGAAGATGTGGTCTTGAGGAGTAATCCCAGGACTAATGCTTGTCCAGAGAGAGGTAATATCACAAAACTATTGGGATTCAGTTGCAGAAGAAATCAACGAGAGGCTCCAAGGATGCAGCCAAGATTCTGTGGCGGAGCTTGCTGGTCAGTTACAAGTTGGCTCTGATTTGGTGCAATCCGATTTAGAGCCTCAGCTTCTCCTTTGGTAATGGTTGCAGATTGTGGTTAAGTGAATGAAAACTTTTATAATTCCGGATTTTTTTTTTTAATCTTCCAATCTTTCTTAGGAGATGCTTGGATCACTACGTGCAGTGTATGTCATAGGATTCTAATCCTTGTTAGGTTTCTGGCATCAAATGGATTGTCTATGCCTGTTTGAGTGGAGAGCAAGGACGGCTGATGTTTATGGTTGGTTAAGTCCATCCAAAATGAAGTTTATAAAAGCTCCATGATTCCAGGTATAATAGTTCCGATCTGTGCCCATGCAAGTTTATGTTTGTGTTCGGCGTGTTTACGTTTAGGACACTCTTAATTTTTCCCAGTGAATGATGCAAATCTCAGGCTCTAAATTTTTCTTGTAGTAACGGAATATTAATTTTAACAACCCACTACATTTTTTCTGAATAACATTAAAACATTTTTCGGAATATTAATAATTTTCGAAGATACTAAGAACGGAGGAACAAGACACTCAGGAAAACTACTTTGTTACATTCGTCTGCTTTTCTTTGCGTTTTCAGCCTCCGCTGCCTCCCGATCCCGACTTGTCATGTCTCTTGCTCTTTGCCACGGCTTCTTCTTAAGTATAATACTATCCCTATCTATCCCAAAAATCTCGAAATAGTGCCATGCTCTTTTTGCTTGGGAAATAAGCTTCCCTTGAGCCTTATCATTGTAACCTGAATACACATAAATTCCCCTCTTTTTCAGTTCTCGAAGAAGCCCATAAAAATCTTGATCACCTGTGAGGAGTAGCGTAGGAGAAGGAGCCAGCTCATCACAAATTTGGAGTAGCATTGCTTTTTTTGCTGCAAAATCTGCAGAATTTCTCACTAAAGAAAAAAATATTAAAGAATATTATAAAAATTAAAAAAATAAATGTAAATCAATAAAATAATTAAGAAACAAACAGATTTCCATTAGAAGTTTTGATATC
Organism: Alliaria petiolata; assembly: GCA_020283515.1. Lineage (NCBI taxonomy): Eukaryota > Viridiplantae > Streptophyta > Magnoliopsida > Brassicales > Brassicaceae > Alliaria > Alliaria petiolata. The sequence goes on along the minus strand of JAHZTW010000002.1, from coordinate 106,448,226 downwards.
ATGCAACTTACTTCTCCTTCCTTTTCTATTGGTGTACGAGAATTGCACATAGATACTTTGACTCGAAGGATAGGCGTAAATTAATTCATAAAAATTTTCAAACCAAACCATATTAAAACTAATATTTTTGAATTAGATGATTATATTGATTATATTTTACATGTTTTATGTTTTTTTGAAGTGGACCATATATACTCCTAAGCTCCGCTTTCTACGTATAATAATTTGGGATCCTGAAAATTGTCCGATCCCATATGGTATTATATCCACGATTTCTATGATAGATTGATTCCCAATGGCATCAACAATATATTTTTGATTAATTTTATTTTTATAGTAACAATATGCCACAAAGGTTCTCGAAAAAGAAGCCAATGGCATAATCTCGAAAACTTTAGTGGTATATAGTTACTCTAAAAATAAAATTACTCAAAAAGATATTATTGATGCCATCAGCACGGAAAATTCTCTTTTGTACGTTCAATTAAGAGATTATGCTATGGTCAAATTCAAGAAAGAAGAAGATGCGAAACACACTCTTGAAACTCTTCAAAAGAGAGATGATACATGGTAAATATCAAATTTTTTCTAAATTTACATATATATATATATATATCTATTGTTAGTTACTCATTAAAATTTCTTTTTTGTTTTTGTTCTCATAGTTTTAAAGTTGATTATGCTCTTAAAAGTCACATAGATACTTTGACTCAAAGGATGGGCGTAAGGTAATTCATAAATTTTCCAAACCAAACCATATTAAAACTAATATTTTTGAATTAGATGATTATATTGATTATATTTTACATGTTTTTTGTTTTTTTTTTGTAGTTGACCATATACTCCTAAGCTCCGCTCTCTACGTATAATTTGGAACAATATCTTTTTGAATAGTTTTATTTTTTTAGAGTAACCATATACCACTAAAATTCTCGAGAAAGAAGCCATTGATCGATATAAGAAAGCTAAATAGGGATACTCATCTTTTCGTGATGCGAAGGGCTTATATAGCCAAACACAACTTGGCGACCAAGTTTGTGATTTCCCAATTATAACACCACTTGGCGACCAAGATTGTGATTTTCCAATGACAACACATTCTAAATAACATACGGGCTATAATATTTTATGGGCTTTAGTGGATCGCTTCGCTGACACACGGGCTATAACATACGGGCTATAATATTCTAAATAACACATTCTTATTTCTATTTTTGTTTGTATTGTTCTTCTATTTAGCCTTCCACCATCGTAACGTGCATGTATACATTCACATTTCACACGACACGTTTTGTTCTCCCCCACAGTTTTTACTTCGAATAAGCATTTTGTTTTCTCCATCTCCAAATTTGGTGTATACTAATGTTGAAAAAAAGAAAAGAAAAAAAGGTCGACCCAATAATCCCGGAATGAGGATAAGTGGGCCTAGTGGGCCATTTGGAGAAAACGACAAAAAAACAAGAAATATGAAAAATGGGATATCGGCGATTACCCATCACCGGGATTCAGCCGACAGCGACCAGGAATCAAAGACGGCGAAGCGACGAGGAAACAAAGACGCCGAGACCAAAATGCAACATATTGAATCAGTCCCGTTTCTTCTTCAACAGGTTCTGGTCAGAAGAAGATATGATATGACCAAAATCTGATATAGAAGAAAATAAGACTGATTCGATATGAAGCAAACAAGAATTGGTGGAAGTTTATATGATTTTCAACCCAATACGCATCTGGACACAAATTTTGACAAGGCATGGTGAACTTCACATCTAGGATAGTCTAGCATCGACTTAAAGACCTTTTTGCCTCCAAATTGGTGGAAGTTTTGTGAAGGAATCAAGAATTAGAATCAGAGAGGTTGTGAACCTTGGAGTTTTCTTTGCCAGAGAGCATCCAAGGCCGAGCCTTTTTGACAGGATATAGTTCATCTTTAACTTGATCCACGAAACCAGTCCGCTTCAGTTGTTCTCCCTGTGTTGAGAGAAAGAGGAAAGAGCGTGAAAGCGTAAGCTATTTTGAAAATTTTGGTCAAATTATTTTGGGGTTCCCTCCTGTAATGTATTTGTAACAGAGTCAATCTATCGCCGTTAGTTTTAATAGTAACGCTCACTAAAATCTCTCGCCTGCGACGGTTTATTCGGGTTAATAGTACTGCTTCCATAGATCAACGGTCTTCTCGTGCCGCCATAGCATAGGAGAAAGCTGGATTTCGTATCTGTTTCCGCTACAATCGATTCTCCTCTCTCAAGGTGGAAGACGAAGACGTACTCTACTGTTTTCACTCATCCCTACACCGATCGTATTTCGGTTTTAAAAATCTATGTAAACCGAATTGAAACAGAAGCATTCAGTTTGGTTCAATACGGTTTTTGTTTTGGTTCAGATTTGAGATATTTTAGAAAATCTAATCTTTAATTAAAAAAATCATAGAAAATCCAGGTTTAATCAGATATTTTTTTTTTAATATGAAATCAAAACGGCTTCTCTCTATCATCGCTTTAGATCGGTTAACCAGATTGAAATCACTGTGTAAAATTAAAACCAAACATGGTCGAAGCATCTCACCAAACCTATATATATGGCTCCAAGTTTAATGCTCCAAATCCACTTCAACAACACTCCTAATATCACTTGGTTTACTAACAGCAAATACAAATGTTTTGTCAACGAAAAGGGACTATTTCTCTAGCTTCAAGCTTCAGCTATTGGAACATCTTGGGTTTATACCAAACCTGCACTAGCAGCTTCATTCTACTGTAACATTCTTTCCCACCTATTCATCTGCCGCATAATCGATGTCCAATGGCTTCTCCGTTTTCTTCTTCTTTTTGGTTAACATTGGTTATTTCTTCTTCTTCGCGACATATTTCAGCAGCAGAGCTAACTTCCGAAACAGTTCCTGGGTTCTCTTCGTTCGTTTCACCTTTGCTTGATTGGATAGGCTCCTCTGGAACTTGTGCAGATTCTGAATGCTTAGCATCTTCGTTCTCATGAAGACCAACACTCTCTTCATTCGCCTGTTTGCTATCAACATCCATTTTGTTATCATCCTCCTCCTCACTTTTATTGTCTGATTCCTTCTCTTGGTCAGCTTCATCTTCTGCAACAGAAAGCATCTCACCATCGACTGAACTTTGCTGGGACTTTTCAGTTTGAACATTTTGCTCGGCATCATAAGCACCACCGTCTTCTTCAAATTCACATTTTTCCTTCTCATCAGTCACCCCATTCCCACCAGAGACTACAGTCTCCTCTTCTCCTGCACTTTCATGACTTTCACCATTTACCGGCTTCACCTCAACAGCTCCAGCATCTCCTTCACACTCCATTTGATTTCTCTCAGTTTCAGGCTCTGTGATAGCATCAGTCCTTTCAACCTCACCAGAGCTAACTGTCTCCTCAACGTTAGCCTTAGTCTCAACCAAATCGTAAAGACTTGCAACATCAGCTTTCACATCAGAAACCGAATTACCCGAATTGTCATCTCCCGCTTTTAAGCCCCCATCAACAGTAGCTGAACCTCCACCATCTGGGTTTTGGTCAGTTCCACTAACATCGCAAACACCTGGCTCCGAAACCTCTACCATAGTGGCATCCTCGCATACACCTGGTTCCTCGTCGCCTAATGACACAACATAAGGCTGAACTTTGAATGCTTCAGTAATTGTAAAGCTGAGCTCGTAATTCACAGCCTTCGTCCCAAAGATATTGAACCTTCCTGCACTCTTGTAAGCTACCTCAGCATCAGCACCCTTCCTAAATACTACTCTAGCACGGTTATTCTCCTTGTCAACTTCAGTCTGCGACTCCCTTATTGGTCCAAAATGCCTGAACATTTTACGCAGGCTCTTCTCAGGAGGTATTGTATCTGTTTCAGAAAAGTTCATTATAAGCTCAGCTGGTGCATTCTCATCAAAGTTTGCCGGTTTGTCTGAGGCTGAAGGAAGAGGAGTACTGATCTGAGACTGTCGTCTTCTGTATGGTCGACGAGTCCTTTTAACCTGAGCAGGTTTCAACTCAACCGGCACAACTTGATAGTTTTCTTTCTCAGTAGGTGGCGTTTGCTCTTCACCACCATTATGGATCACCCTGTCAGTCCAGTATGTGTCGCCCATTTCCTCAAACTCAAATGCTTCGGTTCCTCCTGCATTAGAATTGGATGGTCTACCTCTTTTCTTGCTTACCTTTTCTGGGGTAACTTGCTGCGAAGCCGATGAGTTTCGGAAATCTAAGAAAAAGCCAGCAGCAATCTCAGATACAACGTTCTCTTTTACAGGGTCTGTTGCTGCACAGTGAAGCTGGGATACAAAACTCTCAACAGAAAGAGTTTCATCACCAAAGTTATTACCCTTCAAAACTGAAGGAGATCCTGCCATCTGACTAGCAGCTCTGGCTATGCATGCACCGATCTTAAAGGACGGCCTTTGGGCAAAAGACACCTTCGCAAATGAAACAGTCTTCCTACTTTCTGCTGGTGAATCCTCGCTCAAGACATCAGCCTTTCGTTTCACACCATTGGTTTTAATATCAGAATCGGTTCCATCATCAGCATAATCAAGACTGTTTGGATTTTCTTCCATTTCTGTATCTTCCTTGTGATTTGGATCAATACTTGGAGCTTCATGAGTAGTATCATCTTTCATTGTCTCTTGTTGGTCTACTGATTTCTGATCTAAGCATTCATGATTGTCTTCTTGGTTTTCGTCAGAACCCAAAATTGCATCAGAAGCCTCTCTGGGAAACTCTGCAGCAACCCGGGCTTCGTTCGATTCATTTTCAATACCTTCGGCACTTAAGCTTACTGGATCACCGGATTCAGCATTCACTTTAGCGTCAACAGATTTTAGGGTCTCGACTGTGGCAACTCCCTCTGCCATGTCAGTATCTTTCTTATCCTCTTTTAAAGATACATTCCCGGTTTCAGTTTTAAGGTCTTGTATATTTCCTGACCAAGATGATACACCACTGAAATCAATAAAGTTGGTAATATCAGAACTTGGATCAAAAAGAGCATTATGATCCAAAGGTTCAACTTCACCTGTAGCAGCATCCTCAGTGGGACTGCTTGGATTTGCTAAATCAGCCGATTCGACTGTTTCGGTAAGATCACTTGCCATATTGGCATTATCTTGCCGATCATCAGTTTCCATTTCGTCTACTACATTGAAATCATCCCTGTCAGCTTCATCTATTGGGACGTCTTGGGTCTGTACCATACTTGCACCAGCAGATTCATTGCCAGCATTATCCAAAACACCACCTACTGTAACGTTCTCTTCATTCGCCTGTTTGCTATCAAAAGCCTCCTCTTCTCCTGCACTTTCATGACTTTCACCATTTACCGGCTTCACCTCAACAGCTCCAGAATCTCCTTCACACTCCATTTGATTTCTCTTAGTTTCAGGCTCTGTGATAGCATCGGTCCTTTCAACATCGCCAGAGCTAACTGTCTCCTCAACGTTAGCATTAGTCTCAACCGAATCGTCAAGACTTGCAACATCAGCTTTCGCATCAGAAACCGAATTACCCGTATTGTCATCTCCCGCTATCATTCCACCATCAACAGTAGCTGAACCTCCATCATCTGGGTTTTGGTCAGTTCCAGTAACATCGCAAACACCTGAATCCGAAACCTCTACCGTAGTGGCATCCTCAGAACCACCTAGGGTTTCAGTTTTAGAAGGTAAACCTAGTCCCTTGCCAGCTTCCTCCATGGGCTCTCTCCAATCACCAACGAACTCACTTTCCTCTCTTTGTTCCTCCACTGGAATTATCTGGTTGAAGCTCAAGATTATTCAATACATCGATGGATCTTATATAAAGAAAGGCGAAACTTGGAAACCGAAATCAAGGAATTGGGTAGTCACAGTAAGCAACGAGAACTGAGATTAAAACAACGAGAAAGCTGAAATCGGGGGAAAATTACCTCTTTAGATCTTGCGAGAATTGGAGAAAAAAAGAAACAAGGTGAGGGCTTTGGGTCTCAGTGTGGAGAAGAAGAAAGAGAGAGAGAGAAAGATCTGACTGGTAAAAAGAAGGGCACACCGAATTCGTCAGTCGAGCGTGTTATCATTAGTCATGAACACCAACCATACTCTGTATTTTCTTCTTCGAGAAACAGATTCGTAGATAATACTAATAAAATTCTACTTGGAGGCTCTTCACCATTTCGAGGATGCAAGTCTATGATCCATTTAATCGACCGTATGATCCCGTCCACGTTGCAATTTTTTTTTTTCCAAAAACAAAAAAAAAAGTGATAAAACTTATAATTATTAGGAAAGCCTATCCGACCAAATCAGAAGAAGGTCACAAATTGTGAAATAATTAGGAAAGCCTATCGACCACATCTGGTTGCCGATAAGTGGAAGAGTTGTTCAGCTTGTGCTTGTGGCAGCGGATGACTCATAGCGACGGTCGACGGAAGTAGCAGCTGATGAACGGTTCGACAGCGACGTCCTTTTCCCTTAACATTCCTCGGCCTGCGCAAAGAAAAAGTAAAGGATCTGATGCTTGCTTTTGTTGCCTAGGCTGTCTCGTCTCAGCCTATTCTCAATCATCTCTTTTATTCAAAGTCTTCTGGTTTGATTTTTATTTGGTTAGCCTAAAGCTCCAGCTTTGAGTATTATCGTTGAGCTTCGATTCGTGAATTAGAAGCTTTAGGCCAACGGAAATTATAACCACAGGTCAAGAAACTAAAATGACGATTGTGGTTATTTGTAACAAACTAACAACCAATCTATGATGTCTCTGATACAGTTTATCTACCAAATCAAATGTGGTTTTTGGTGCTTGTGGGCATTATCTTAGCATCGACCTGAATTAATCGATGAGCATAAATAAGTAACCCAAATATTGAACATAAATTTGATCTTGGTCGAATCATTTCACCCAAAGTCTACCATTTTGCTGCTTTTTGTAACAGCAAATTAAATGTGTTGTCACCAGAGAAAAAAGGGACTATCTCTAACAACTCTGGGAATTACATGTTTTGTCATATTACACAGCCTAAATCTCTACCTAAAAGGTGGTAACTTAACACAAGCAAGAGCTCCAATCCGCTAAGCCACTTCATCGTTTAATTCTCTTGATGCCTGCCCATTGCTTTCACCTGAAACACAAGATCAAACGCTCGGTTTGAATCCAAACTCAATTTACAACCCCTTGGGAGATTTCCATATATACCCTTTTAAGAAGAACACAACAAGTACGCCTCATCACTTAATCCTCATGTATGTGTTATTGGGTCTTAACTTCCTAGATTGAATCTACCAGGCTACCTTGCATATATCTCTTCTCGCTCTACTTATATTAAAGTCTACAGTCTCTACACCTTTATTATTGCTTATTACTACCATAATCACAAACATAAACAAAATTATGCACTCAGAGAAACAACACATCAGCTTTCAAACCCAGTAGACTTTATAGTTTAAGCATTAGAGCATGAACGAAAACATAAGCAGAACAAAAAAAATCAGATTTACCTGAATCATGCCTGAAGCAAAACTACATCTAGGATGAAAGACATAGTGATGCATCATCCTCGCCTAAAGACACAACATAAGGCACAACTTTGAATGCTTCAGTAATTGTAAAGCTGAGCTCGTAATTCACTGCCTTCGTCCCAAAGATATTGAACCTTCCTGCACTCTTGTAAGCTACCTCAGCATCAGCACCCTTCCTAAAGACTACTCTAGCCCGGTTATTCTCCTCGTCAACTTCAGTCTGCAACTCCCTTATTGGTCCAAAATGCCTGAACATTTTACTCAGGCTCTTCTCAGGAGGTATTGTATCCGTTTCAGAAAATTTCATTATAAGCTCAGCCGGTGCATTCTCATCAAAGTTCGCCGGTTTGTCTGAGGCTGAAGGAAGAGGAGTACTGATCTGAGAATGTCGTCTTCTGTATGGTCGACGAGTCCTTTTAACCTGGGCAGGTTTCAACTCAACCGGCACAACTTGATAGTTTTCTTTCTCAGTAGGTGGCGTTTGCTCTTCACCACCATTATGGATCACCCTGTCAGTCCAGTATGTGTCGCCCATTTCCTCAAATTCAAATGTTTCGGTTCCTCCTGCATTAGAATTGGATGGTCTACCTCTTTTCTTGCTTACCTTTTCTGGGGTAGCCTGCTGTGAAGCCGACGAGTTTCGGAAATCTAAGAAAAAGCCAGCAGCAATTTCAGATACAACGTTCTCTTTGTCAGGGTCTGTTGCTGCACAGTGAAGCTGGGATACAAAACCCTCAACAGAAAGAGTTTCATCACCACAGTTACTACCCTTCAAAACTGAAGGAGATCCTGCCATCTGACTAGCAGCCCTGGCTATGCATGCACCGATCTTAAAGGACGGATTTTGAGCAAAAGACACCTTCGCCAATGAAACAGTCTTCCTACCTTCTCCTAGTGAATCCTCACTCAGGACATCAGCCTTTCGTTTCACGCCATTGGTTTTAATATCAGAATCGGTTCCATCATCAGCATAATCAAAATTGTTTGGATTTTCTTCCATTTTTGTATCTTCCTTTTGGGTTGGTTCAATACTTGGAGCTTCATGAGTACTTTCATCTTCCTCTCCCATTGCATCTTGTTGATCTACTGATTTCTGATCTAAGCATTCATGACCCTTCTCTTCTTGGTTTTCGTCAGATCCCATAATTGCATCAGAAGCCTCTCTTGGACACTCTTCTGAAGAATCTGCTCCAAAAGCAACACAGGCTTCAGTGGATCCATTTTGAACACCTTCGGCACTTAAGCTTAGATTATCAAGGGATTCAGCATTTACTGTTGCGTCAACAGATTTAAGGGTCTTTTTACAATCCACCGTGGCAACTACCTCTGCCAAGTCAATAGCTTTCTTATCCTCTTTCAAAGATACATTCGTTTCGGTTTTAAGGTCTTGTATAATTCCTGACCAAGTTGATACACCACTGAAATCAATAAAGTTGGTAATATCAGAACTTGGATCAAAAAGAGCATTATGATCCAACGGTTCAACTTCACCTGTAGCAGCTTCTTCAGAGGGACTGTTTCGGTTTGCTAAATCAGCAGATTCAATTGTTCCGGTAAGATCAGTCGACATATCAACATTTTCTTTCCGTTCATCAATTTCCATTTCGTTTACTAAATTGGAATCATTCCCGCCAGCTTCAGCTACCCGACTATCTTGGGTTTGTACAACAGCTGTATCAGCAGTACCATTTCCAGCATTATCCATAACACCACCTACTGTAACATTCTTTCCCACCGGCTCCTCTGTAGCATAATCGATTTCCATGGCTTCTCCGTTTTCTTCTTTTTGGTTAGCATTGGTTATTTCTTCTTCACAACATATTTCAGCAGCAGATATATCTTCGAAAACAGTTACTGGATTTTCTTCGCTCGTTTCACCTTCGCTTAATTGGGCAGGCTCCTCACTTTTATTTGCTGATTCCTCCACTTGGTCCGCTTTATCTTCTGCATCAGAGAGCGCCTCACCATCGAGGGAACTTTGCTGGGAATTTTCAGTTTGAACATTTTGTTCGGAATCATAAGCACCACCGTCTTCTTCAACTTCACAGTTTTCCTTCTCATCAGTCACCTCATCCCCATCAGAGATTACAGTCTCCTCTTCTCCTGCACTTTCATGACTTTCACCATTTACCGGCTTCACCTCAACAGTTCCAGAATCTCCGTCACACTCTATTTGATATCTCTCAGTTTCAGGCTCTGTGATAGCATCAGTCTTCTCAACATCATCATAGCTAATTGTCTCCTCAACGCTATCTTCATCAGAACCCGAATTATCCGTATTGCCATCTTCAGAAGCCGAACCTCCATGATTTAGGTTTTCATCAGTCCCACTAACATTACAAACACCTGAATCCGAAACCACTACAGTGTTGGCATCTTCGATATCAACTTCACCATCTAGGGTTTTAGTTTTAGACGCTAAACCTAGTCCCTTACCAGTTTCCTCCATGGGCTCTCTGCAATCACCAACAAACTCACTTTCCTCTCTCTGTTCCTCCATGGAATTATCTGGTTGCAGCTCAATCACTCAAATATATCGATGGATATCTATATAACGAAAGCCGAAACTTGGAACAGAAATCGGGACAAGTTCTAGGTTTCACTAACACCGGAAGTGAAATTAACAATGGGAAAGCTGAAATCGACGGAAAATTACCTCTTAAGATCTTGTCAAAATTGGAGAAAAGAAACAATGTGAGGGCTTTGGGTCTCGGTTACAGAGACGAGTGTGGAGAAGGAAGAAGAGTCGATGTCAGGAAAGAGAGAGAGAGACCTATTTATCCAGCCGCGTTGCATTTTTTTTGTTTTTTTGAGATAAAACCTTGACTTTTTCTCGAATTTATTTGTAAGCCCTAATTGTTTTCACTTTTAAGGTCAACCTTTCGAAAGTTACCAAAACAACCCTGTGTAAAATTAAAAACCAAATTAGATCTTGCATAAATTTGGGTAGTAGCCAAACTTTGTCGAATCATCATCTCACTTAACCCAAGGCTCCAAGCTTAGCGCTCCAAATCTCTTCAAAACACTCCCAATATCACTTTTTTTTTAATAACAACAGCAGATACAAATGTTTTGTCACTAAAACAAAGAAGATTGCCTCTCTAGCCTCGACAATTACAACATGACATGAAAATGTATGTTCTCTCGAACTATTACACAGCCTAAATCTCTCTACCTACAAGTTAACAAAACACAAGCAAGAGCCTCCAAATTCCATTGAGCCATTTCATCGTTTACTTCTCTTGATGCCTGCCAATGGTTTTCACCTGAACACACAAAATCAACCACTCTGTTTGAATCCAAAATCAATTTAGAATCCCTTACTAGAAATTCATATATACCCTTTAACATGCAAATACATGGTCTCATCAGTCATCACTTAGTCGTCATGTATGTGTTAATGGGTCTTAAACTTCCTAGCGTTAATCTACCAGGCTACTATGCATATATCCAACTCTTCTCAATGTACACTCTATCCATGTGAAAAAACTATACACCTTAGCTATTAACAACATATACAACTTTCCATTTGATTTGGATCGATACTAGGAGCTTCATGAGTAGTGTCATTGATACGTGTAGATATAGAAATACGATTTATAGAAGATAATGTTGGGATTACAAAGGAACCTATTTTGATGATGGAGCTCCTCCCACTCCCCCTAATTTACTCACAAACTCGATAAAAACCTCTATCAACATCCTCAAAGATAATATATAGATAAAGACTAAGAGATAACCTAAACAAACTGTGGTTACTTCGAGAGTAACCACAATAAACTCTGGTTACTTTGCAACATTTAGTAAATAGTCACTAACCGTTTAAACCTCTGAAACCACTGCTTCTATCAGTCATCTTCCTTTCGCATTGTGTCTTGTTGATCTACTGCTTTCTGATCTAAGCATTCATGATTATCTTCTTGGTTTTCGTCAGATCCCAAAATTGCATCAGAAGCCTCTTTTTGACAATCTGTAGCAACAAGGGTTTCGTTTGATTCATTTTCAATACCTTCGGCACCTAAGCTTACTTGATCACGGGATTCAGCATCCACTTTAGCGTCAACAGATTTAAGGGTCTCGATCGTGGCAACTTCCTCCGCCATGTCAGTAGCTTTCTTATCTTCTTTCAAAGTTACATTCCCTGTTTCAGTTTTAAGGTCTTGTATATTTCCTGACCAAGATGATACACCACTGAATTCAATAAAGTTGGTAATATCAGAACATGGATCAAAAAGAGCGTTATGATCCAACGGTTCAACTTCACCTGGAGCAGCATCTTCAGTGGGACTGTTTGGATTTGCTAAATCAGCAGATTCAATTGTCTCGGTAAGATCACTTGCCATATTTGCGTTATCTTTCCGTTCATCAATTTCCATTTCCTTTACTACATTGGAATCATTCCTGTCAGCTTCAGCTATTGGAACATCCTGGGTTTGTACCACAATTGCACCAGCAGATTCATTGCCAGCATTATCTACTGTAACATTCTTTTCCACCGACTCCTCTATAGCATAATCGATTTCCATGGCTTCTCCGATTTCTTCTTTTTGGTTAACATTAGTTATTTCTTCTTCACGACATATTTCAGCAGCAGAGCTAACTTCCGAAACAGTTCCTGGGTTCTCTTCGTTCGTTTCACCTTTGCTTAATTGGATAGGCTCCTCTGGAATTTGTGCAGATTCTGAATGCTTAGCATCTTTGTTCTCATGAAGACCAACACTGTCTTCATTGGCCTGTTTGCTATCAACATCCATTTTGTTATCATCCTCCTCCTCACTTTTATTTTCTGATTCCTTCTCTTGGTCAGCTTCATCTTCTGCAACAGAAAGCATCTCACCATCGACTGAACTTTGCTGGGACTTTTCAGTTTGAACATTTTGATCGGCATCATAAGCACCACCGTTTTCTTCAACTTCACATTTTTCCTTCTCATCAGTCACCTCATTCCCACCAGAGATTACAGTCTCCTCCGCTCCTGGTCTTTCATGACTTTCACCATTTACCGGCTTCACCTCAACAACTCCAGCATCTCCTTCACACTCTATTTGATTTCTTTCAGTTTCAGGCTCTTTGATAGCAACCGTCTTTTCGACATCATCAGAGCTAACTGTCTTCTCAACGCTATATTTAGTCTCAACCAAATCTTCAAGACTTGCAACATCATCTTTCACATGTTTCACATCAGAAACCAAATTACCCGAATTGTCATCTCCCGCTTTTAAGCCCCCATCACCAGTAGCTGAACCTCCATCATCTGGGTTTCGGTCAGTTCCACTAACATCGCAAACACCTGAATCCAAAACCTCTACCGTAGTGGCATCCTCGCATACACCTGGTACCTCCTCGCCTAAAGACACAACATAAGGCTCAACTTTGAATGCTTCAGTTATTGTATAGCTGAGCTTGTAATTCACAGCCTTCGTCCCAAAGATTCTGAACCTTCCTGCGCTGTTGTAAGCAACCTCGGCATCAGTACTCTTCCTATAGACTACTCTAGCTCGGTTATTCTCCTTGTCAACTTCAGTCTGCGACTCCCTTATTGGTCCAAAATGCCTGAACATTTTACGCAGGCTCTTCTCAGGAGGTATTGTATCTGTTTCAGAAAAGTTCATTATAAGCTCAGCTGGTGCATTCTCATCAAAGTTTGCCGGTTTGTCTGAGGCTGAAGGAAGAGGAGTACTGATCTGAGACTGTCGTCTTCTGTATGGTCGACGAGTCCTTTTAACCTGAGCAGGTTTCAACTCAACCGGCACAACTTGATAGTTTTCTTTCTCAGTAGGTGGCGTTTGCTCTTCACCACCATTATGGATCACCCTGTCAGTCCAGTATGTGTCGCCCATTTCCTCAAACTCAAATGCTTCGGTTCCTCCTGCATTAGAATTGGATGGTCTACCTCTTTTCTTGCTTACCTTTTCTGGGGTAACTTGCTGCGAAGCCGATGAGTTTCGGAAATCTAAGAAAAAGCCAGCAGCAATCTCAGATACAACGTTCTCTTTTACAGGGTCTGTTGCTGCACAGTGAAGCTGGGATACAAAACTCTCAACAGAAAGAGTTTCATCACCAAAGTTATTACCCTTCAAAACTGAAGGAGATCCTGCCATCTGACTAGCAGCTCTGGCTATGCATGCACCGATCTTAAAGGACGGCCTTTGGGCAAAAGACACCTTCGCAAATGAAACAGTCTTCCTACTTTCTGCTGGTGAATCCTCGCTCAAGACATCAGCCTTTCGTTTCACACCATTGGTTTTAATATCAGAATCGGTTCCATCATCAGCATAATCAAGACTGTTTGGATTTTCTTCCATTTCTGTATCTTCCTTGTGATTTGGATCAATACTTGGAGCTTCATGAGTAGTATCATCTTTCATTGTCTCTTGTTGGTCTACTGATTTCTGATCTAAGCATTCATGATTGTCTTCTTGGTTTTCGTCAGAACCCAAAATTGCATCAGAAGCCTCTCTGGGAAACTCTGCAGCAACCCGGGCTTCGTTCGATTCATTTTCAATACCTTCGGCACTTAAGCTTACTGGATCACCGGATTCAGCATTCACTTTAGCGTCAACAGATTTTAGGGTCTCGACTGTGGCAACTCCCTCTGCCATGTCAGTATCTTTCTTATCCTCTTTTAAAGATACATTCCCGGTTTCAGTTTTAAGGTCATGTATATTTCCTGACCAAGATGATACACCACTGAAATCAATAAAGTTGGTAATATCAGAACCTGGATCAAAAAGAGCATTATGATCCAACGGTTCAACTTCACCTGGAGCAGCATCCTCAGTGGGACTGCTTGGATTTGCTAAATCAGCAGATTCCATTGCCTCGGTAAGATCACTTGCCATATTGGCATTATCTTTCCGTTCATCAACTTCCATTTTGTTTACTACATTGGAAGCATTCCTGTCAGCTTCATCTATTGGAACATCTTGGGGCTGTACCATACTTGCACCAGCAGATTCATTGCCAGCATTATCTACTGTAACATTCTTTCCCACCGGCTCCTCTGTCGCATAATCGATTTCCATGGCTTCTCCGTTTTCTTCTTTTTGGTTAACATTGGTTATTTCTTCTTCACGGCATGTTTCGGCAGCAGAGCCAACTTCCAAAACAGTTCCTGGGTTCTCTTCGTTCGTTTCACCTTTGCTTAATTGGGTAGGCTCCTCTGGAACTTGTGCAGATTCTGAATGCTTAGCATCTTTGTTCTCAGATCCCGGATCATGAAGACCAATACTCTCTTCATTCCCCTGTTTGCTATCAAAAGTCTCCTCTTCTCCTGCACTTTTATAACTTTCCCTATTTACCGGTTTCACCTCAACATTTTCAGAATCCCCGTCACACTCCATTTGATTTCTCTCAGTTTCAGGCTCTGTGATAGCATCAGTCTTTTCAACATCATCAGAGCCAATTGTCTTCTCAACGCTATCCTTAGTACCAGAACCAACCGTATCCTTAACGTTTCCAACATCAACTCTCACTTGTTTCTCATCAGAAACCGAGTTATCCGTATTGCCATCTTCAGTAGCCGAACCTCCATGATTTGGGTTTTCATCAGTCTCACTAACATCACAAACACCTGAATCCGAAACCACTACAGTGTCGGCATCTTCGATATCAACTTCACCATCTAGGGTTTTAGTTTTAGACGCTAAACCTAGTCCCTTACCAGTTTCCTCCATG
This sequence comes from Alliaria petiolata, assembly GCA_020283515.1. Classification (NCBI taxonomy): domain Eukaryota; kingdom Viridiplantae; phylum Streptophyta; class Magnoliopsida; order Brassicales; family Brassicaceae; genus Alliaria; species Alliaria petiolata. Next base: position 106,433,041 of record JAHZTW010000002.1, on the reverse strand, counting down.
GGCTCTCTGCAACCACCAACAAACTCACTTTCCTCTCTCTGTTCCTCCATGGAATTATCTGGTTGCAGCTCAATCACTCAAATATATCGATGGATCTTAAATAAAGAAAGCCGAATCTTGGAACAGAAATCAGGGCAAGTTCTAGATTTCACTAACACCAGAAGTGAAATTAACAATGGGAAAGCTGAATCGACGGAAAATTACCTCTTTAGATCTTGCCAAAATTGGAGAAAAGAAACAAGGTGAGGGCTTTGGGACTCGGTCACAGAGACGAGTGTGAGAAAAGTCGATGTCCCGAGAGAGAGAGAGAGAGAGAGAGAGACCAGAGTATGTGATCCATTCGCGTTGCATTTTTTGTTTTGTTCGAGATAAAACCCTGACTTTTTCTCGAATTTATTTTTAAGCCCTGATTGTTTTCACTTTTAAGACCAAACTTTCGAAAGTTACTAAAACAACCATTTTCTCAGCATTCCGTTGCATTTTTATTTTTTGAATCAAATATCTAAAATATATATATATATATATTAATTTTTAAAATTGTGATTCTATTATATTTTTCATGGTCTAACTGTGATTCTACAATTTCAGCAGTAAATCAGGATTCTACAATTTTGACACTACGATTATATAACTCTGACTTTGAATCGCAGTTCCCTTGACTACAAAGAAGCAAACTCATCTACTAAATGGAAAAATATCCAAACTAATTTTAGATAATTGGCCGGGGTAGGGTCGGATTGATTTATCCACGTGATCATTTTGTCACTTTTAAATTGTCAGTGTAAAGAATGCAAAAGATATGTAATATTTGTTTAATCATTTTATACTTGTTATATAGGATTTTTAATTATGTTGTTTTTAACAACATATACTTCACCATAACAATGGAATGGCTAGACTCTATAAGAGAAGCACACTTTAACAATAACCTTATTCCTACCATGATATTTACAAAATATGTCATTATATGTTCTAGACAATTTAATGAATTCATTAACGGTATTTTCGTCTTACTCCTTTATGTCAAAACAAAAAGACCATTGCAAGTATAATACACTCTCATGCATAGGAATACTTACCTTAATTTATTAAATTTTTTTGATATTGTGATACTTAAATATTCTATCACTATAATCATGTAACAAGCTTCCCAATAATAGATTGAATATAAATTTAATTTATTAGTTAGCTAATATTTTGAATTACACTCGATTACACAAAAATATAAATTATACCATTAGCAAATTATTAGCATTTATTACAATTATTACAATTATTAGCAGTTATTAGATATTTAAAAATAAAAAGAAATAAACTTACGAAAAGAAAATATAAAAGTATAATAGATTAACTCGAATTTTTATTTTTGAAAAATACAAATTCAGAATTAAACTAATATTTGTTATGAGATTTTCGTGAATATACCCAACTAATTAGAAAAAAAAAACATTTCGGTCAAACTTGATAATCTCCTTTAAATATGTTCTTGAACAAGAGAGTTAAAATATTTATAACGGACGGATTAGAATATTTTCAGAATAAGTTAGAAACTAATAATGGTTCTCGGATTACAAAAAAATTTATAATAGAAGGATTAGAACTATACTTAAAATTAATAACACTTCTCAAACCTTACACAAATATATTTTTCCATAAAAACAAATTATTAGAGGCGGGTTAGAAACTATTCTTAAAATGATAGAATAGATAAAATCAAACTTTTATTTTAAAAAAACAAATTCAAAATTAAACTAATATTTGCCACAAGATTTTCGGGAATATACCCAACTAATTAGGAGAAAAAATCAATCAATATCGGCCAAACTTGATAATCCCCTACAAATATGTTCTTTATCGGGTGGATTAGATTATTTATAACGGGCGGGTTATAATATTTTAAGAGAAAGTTAGAAACTAATAATAGTTGGTGGGTTACAAAAAAAATTATATCGGATGGATTAGGATCTATACTTAAAATTATTAACACTTCTCAAACTTTACACAAATATATTTGTTCATACAAAAAATTTATTACAGGCGGGTTAGAATCTACACTTAAAATTATGGCAGATTAAAAATTTAGTAAAATATATAATACATTTATACCAAAAATAAAACTGTCAATACATCTCAAACTTTCACATCCACAAATATATTTTGTCTAAAAAAAAGAACTAAACATTTGATCTAAAAAAAAATATTATCTCCGCCCTCATAGATGAAATGATATGAGGAAAAAAATGGCTGGCCTTCCTCAGAGCAGATTAAAATCTTAACTTTAAATTTTATGCGAAAACAAAAAAAAATTATAATTGGCGGGTTTATAATCTTTACTTAAATTTATTAAGATATCTCAAACCTTACACAAATATATTTTTCATATAAAATTTATCATGGACAGGTTAGAATTTATAATTAAAATTATCAATACATCTCAAACATTACACAAAATTATTTTTCCATACAAAATATAAAACATAAAAACAAAAACAAATAAAAATTGCTTCCCGTGCTCATGGCAGGTTAAAAATTTAGTAAACTATATAATACTTCTATACCAAAAATAAAACTATCAATATTTCTCAAACTTTCACTTCCATAAATATACTTTGTCTAAAAAAAGAACTAAACATTTGATTGTTTAAAAAAAATATTATCGTTGTTCTCATAGATGAAATGAGATAAAAAAATTACGAGCTCAAAACTGATTAAAATGTTGATTTAAAATTTTATACTAAATCAAAAAATATAACCCGCACATGGCGCGGATTCATAAAGTACTAGCCTGTCAAAAATATTAACAAATCAGATTAAAACATAATTACGGTGGAGTGGTCCAATAAAATTTTGAGATATAAAATCCGCGCAAGTGCGCGGATCCAAAACCTAGTATAGTGTGTATAATGTATATTAATTGCTCTTTTACCCTTGATGATACACGATAAACATCTCAATGTTTTTTTGTCCTTTTTAAAAATTATTAGATATGTTTTTTCATTCATTTTATTTACTTTCAATCTCTTTAAAGATAGTAATTCAAATTTACAATTTAAATGGAAAAGCACATATTTTTTGTATCTAGTATGTTTTGAAATTCACCAATTTAAATAATATTTAATAATTTCACCAATTTGTAAATTTTATACTATTTTCTTATCCATTCTTATCAATTTTATACTACTTTTCCATCAATTAGCAATACTATTCGCCTATTTTAAAAATCTGTATCCGTTTTTTTAAATTTTAACTATAATAGATGTAAAGAAAAAACTGTGTTTTAAAAATAATATTCCAAGATTTAATTAATTATTATTAAGAGATTAACGAAATAAATAATATTCAAAAAGTTAAACAATATTTTATTTAAAACAAAATTGTACAACTTCAATCTCTCTCTTTCCTTACGTTGCTTTCAGGGATAAAAAAGATCAAAAAAATCTCATTTGGTTATTCAATTTATTATCCAAAAAGCATGGCTATAAGTTTTAATACTGAGTTCAATATGGTTAGTATGTAAATTGACCCAATTTTCAATACGGATGGGTGATACAGCAATAATATTAGACCAAAAATACCGTTTTAGCTTGTGTTCATTAAAAAAAAAAAAGATATCTAACCAATCTTTTGAAGGTTTAAGACTAGAGAGATCATCAGTTGAAAAAACCCGATCACTACCTCATTAAATTTTTCTATCATTTTTCAATACTTTTTCTTAAAGTTATCATTACTAGATAGTAAATACTAAAAACATCTCCATCCATGATATATAACCCCAAAAAAGTTTCTCACCAAAAAAAAAATTACTTTAATATAATTAAATTTTAATTTAAAAGAAAACTTAACAAAAAAAACTATTTACGGGTTCTAAATAGTTTTTCAAAGGTTCTCATTTAAAAACACATTCTCACACTCTCTCTCTCTCTCTCTCTCTTTCTTTTTCATTAATTTTTTTTTTTTAATCATCAGATCATCTGATGAGAAGCCTCCATTGGAATGCTCTAATGGATAGGCTTACCCAATAGATAAGTAGAAACACCTCATAAAATGACCTTAATTACTTAAAAAATCGCTAGCTTAGCTTCAATGAATAAATTATTAAATGTAAAGGAATTAAATTTATAAAAAAATTGATTTATGTCTCTATTTAAAAATAAAACATGGTGAGATGGAGAAAATGAATGATTTGGGGCTGAGTCGTTTGATCAACAGCTTGTACCCTATCAACTTATGGCCTTCTTCATTATGCTCTCTCCTCCTCCAACTGTACCTATTCAACAGTCAAAAGAAAAGTTTAATACAGTATATTTTCCGACACGAAGATCTTGCATGTAAGGGGCCTTTTGTTATTTATGAATTCATAAGGACCAGGAATCCAGCTAAACAATTACAGAGACACGTGCTACAACGAGGCATCACGTGCCAAAGCAGAGCCTAGCTAGCTGAGGATGGTGGATCCATGTGATACCACATCATGGGCACATGAGGCCAATGACTGACATATCAAATAACGTGACCAACTTGTGTATGCATGTGTGTGTATGCCTCATCAGATTTATTTTCTTGAAACGGTCTCATCAGGTTTATTTTGCGCATGTATAGTAGAAAAAGGAAAGGTAGATGGATATGAATTAAATAAAAACACTATATACGAAAGACACATGTTATATTACTAATTTTTATCGTCAACAGCATGTATTATATGGATTTCAATCTATTAATACCGCATCAACATCACTAATCACAAGCCACTAAATCACATGTTTTATTCACATGTTAAATTAATAAATTAAACTTGTCATTTTTTATATATCTTTTCAGTACCAAAAAAAAAAAAATACCTGATATGGGAGTGGAAAAGGAAAGGGGTTTAGAAAGGGAAGGTTGAGGAAAACCAATGGCCTGAGATTGATGATAAGGATAGACAGTGTAGAGAGGCATCATCGGACTTGCCCCAACCATTACTCGTCCTCCACCATACATGTGATGTTGGTAATATTGCGGTTGCGGCTGCGATTGAGCCAGCGGTTGAGCGTAGTATCCGTTCATATACGTTCCTCCAACGTATCCAACCTTCTGTTTATTAAATTTCATCACAAACAAATTCATTTTGTAGGTGTGGAAAACCATAGTTTTATGGTTTTCCAAGCATATCGATTTTACTTAGTTATAATTTGAAATAATCATAAGACTTACTTGATTGAAGGTCATGTTCGGGGAAACGTAGGAGGAAGGGTACCTTTAATTTAATATTAAAACCGAGCTGATCAAATACCCTTACTAATTTAAGTACATTTTAAAGAAGATTATACGTAGACCGTAGAAAATATATAGTTCACCCATAGAAAGGAACGACTTGATGATGGTGTTGTTGTTGAAGTTGATGTTGCTGGTGTGTGAATCCCGCAGGGTAGTACCATTGAGCTTGATTATTCCCTACATGTGCTGACGTGGCCCTACTCACGATCTTTGATCCTTCACATCTCAAAACATAATATATTGATAAGAACGTTAATTTAGATTAAATTTGAAAAAAATTAATAGATGGTTTCTAAAAAGTTCAAATGGCAGTATGGCACAATGGTGTGTTTCGATTCCTTTCATAACAAGATTCAATCCTTGGAACGTTTCTTACCTATGTGAATGAACAGGCCTGCCTAGATAAAACCCTTTTATTTTTACATTGTGGTATATCCTAAACTAAATTGAAAAGCATTGTTTTCTGCCAAACCAATAACATAAATGTTTTGATTTCTTATTTTCCAAATTGTAAATGACAATCTTAGCATAAGATCATACACAAATCCACCATGCTACATGCACATATCGATTCCCTTAACACTCCCCGGATAGAAAATTTCCTTTATGACGTTATAACCAATGCATTTATATATGTGTATATAACTTTTTTCCTTTTATGTTTAAGGTTTTTTACGTGTATATAAATATATGTTCACTGCAATTTCGAGCATATTTAGATGCCTTTAAAGGGCAAAAGTACTCGACCGTTCCATAGGTCATGATGATCAGTTTGAGTTTCAGCCCGTGATCCTCCGGTTATAATTAAACAAAAGAAGATTATATATTTTTCAAAGAAAGCATTAGATGAACCTTGTTGAGGAGAGGCCATGGTGGGGGATTTATGAAGGCGGCCACCGAGGGAGGCGAGATTGCAGTTGGCACGGCGGCCATTGATGATCGGAGTCGACTCTTCGCAAGCCCTCTTTGCGGCTTCGGCCTCTTTGAAAGTCACCTACAAAAAAAAAAAAAACAATTTAAATCGAAATTGAGAAGAGATAAAGAAGAAAAAAAAAAAAAAAAAAAGAGAGGATGGGAACATACAAAGCCGTAGCCTTTGGAACGGCGAGTGAGTTTGTCGGAGATGATGACTGCCTCCAAGATGTCACCGTACTTGATGAAATGATCATACATTGCTTCTTTGTGAGTGTCCCAAGCCAATCCTCCTACGAACACTTTGGTCAGCTTCGTGTCTCCAAAACATCCGTTCACGTTGTTGCTCGTCGTCATTGGATCGTGTGTGTGTGTGTGTGAGAGAAAGAGAGAGAGACCCGAAAATGAGAGAGAAAGCGAGAGAGAAGGAGAGTGAATTGAATTATATATATAAAAAGGGGAATAGAATAATAATAACTCATAATAATATATTAATATAATTAAAAAAATTATGTAAAACAGAGAGTGACAGATTGGTGGACAGGTAAGTCTTAACGTGATCACTACACCCTCCTATGTCTCTATTCACTCTTTTGCCTCTTTCCTGGATTACTAACTTAAAATAATTAACACATCACCAGATATGGCCAAAGAGTTTGGGCAATGCTGTTGATTAACAGGTCCAATCCTGCCCTATTCGAGCTTTAGGCCACAATAGTAAGGACGGACTTCATTTTTTTTTTTAAATGTGTTTCTGCCTTTTTGCTATGTTGGTCGAGTTTAGAGCATCTCCAACGGAAGTATATAACTCAGTATCTAAGCATTAAAAAAATTTAAAAATATATAAAAGGAAGAGAGAGAATCGAGATTATTCTTGTTTAAGTGATTTAAGAGAGGTTTCTCTGACTTTTAAAGACATGTGACATTTGGTGAATGGTTTACATTTTTTTTATTTTTAAAATTTAATTATTTATTAAATTATATCAATAAAATATATGGAAAATATGCTAAGAAAGTCTCTCCGTTGGAGATGGTCTTAGCTCGTTCAGCTTATAATATTGTAGACCTACATTTGTCAAATGAAAATTTGTAATATTTTTTAACGTTCTAGAATTGGACCCAAATGTTATTTTTGCTTTAGGGCCAACAGCACTAAGGCCCCATAATTAGTATTACACTATTACGGTAATCAGACTCCCTCAATGGCTGAGATGCTGCGTCGGTCACAACTCACAAGGGCATGTTTCTGGTTAGTCCATCACCTCATAGACTCATTCAGCCCCTTGCTCCCATTTGCTTCACAACCAAATCCAAAGGTAAGGAGCAAAATTTTGATATCCATCCAATGCTTATGTACCAGCAGTAGTCAAGTGGAAAGCTAAAACATTGGGAGGACTCTGATTTTCTCTGTAAAGAAACAACCAATGTAGGCAAAACGGAGACATGGATAAAACGAATCATGTGTGTTTGCTATTTTATAGTTTCCATGAAGTATCTATGTAAATGTGTTATGCACTAAAAACTTCATTTCCTATATATACTCGAATCTCACAAGTTGCACATATATATATATAACTACTACAAAACAGCATTAACACACTCATTACATAACAAGAGCCCAACACAAAAGGAGACAGAAGAGAAGACACTAATCTCCAGCTAGTATTCCTGGCAAAAAGAAAGAAAGGAAAACTCTCTACTGACATAACAAATGAATCTCCAGAAGGGAATGTCCAAATGGAAGAATGCAGCTCTGTTTCTTCATGAATCATGATCTACCTTTCTTCATCCTTGCATCTCGCTGGTTTCGAAAGTGGCTGAGAAGTTGCTGTGCCTGCAAAGAACAATAATTTTCAGATATCTCAATCGATATTCCAACCACACAACAAGAAACCGGACTTGGTGTAATATCGTGCCACCGTAGAAGATATAAGCTCTAGTATTTACCTTCTCTTTTGCTCTCTGCGTGCCAGACTGAGACAAGGCAACAAGTGGAGGTATTGCGCCTTCTTGCAAGACCAGAGTGCAAAACTTGGAACTGTTCAGACACAACTGAAGCAGCACAGAAGCTGCGTTCTCTTTCCCTCTCTGAGATCCCGAGTCGACGGTCTCAACAAGCAATGGAATCCCACCTTCCCTCACGATTGCTTGACGCCCTTCTCCAACTGCAGAAAGATTTGCAAGAAGAGCAACTGCTTTATCAACCATCTCAAAATCTGGGTCTAACAGCTCCACAAGATACTTAACCGCCTTAGCTTGCACGATACGAGCCTTGTTCTCATGAGTTATCGAGAGTTTGAACAAAGCAGAGGCAGCGTCTTTCTTTCCTCTAAATGTTCCCTTTCCAAGAAGATTCACCAGAGCCTGTACCGCTGCGTTAGACTGCCCTATTCGTTCCCTGTTGACTTGCAGAACAGACAGACTGAACAATGTTGCTGCTGAATTCTCTCTGGCTCTGTCGTTTCCTGTGTTCAAAACATGAACAAGCGGTTCTATCGCCCCAGCTTTCGCAATCATTTCTTTGTTTAGTTCACTTATCGAAAGATTCAGAAGAGCCGTGACTGCGTGTTCTTGGGTTAGGTTTTCTTCCGAGTACAGTAGTGACAGCAGTGGAGTGATAGCACCGCAACGCCCGATGTGAACACGGTTTTCAATGTTGTTAATGGTGAGATGACGTATCTCAGCTGCAGCAGCAGTCTTCGCTTGGTTAGATCCACTTTTAAGATCTTCTACCAGTTTCATGGTATGTGAAGTCGTCATTGTTCCTGAATCATCCAAATTCTGTCCTGCAATATACTCATGATTAGCGTTGCTTGAACTTTCTGAGTTTTTCTTGGGAGACATCTCACTGTAGCTTTGGTGGTTCCTTGGAATACTTTCTGTCTCATTTGTCACCGAAGGAACATAATCAACAGACGAGACAACACTGCAAACTGATTCACTCCTGCTGTGAGTATAAGACTGCCCCGGAGAAGAAAGTTCGAAAATCTCAAGTTCCTTGCTCTGAGATTCCCCGCATAATCTGGCTGGCACGTTGATCTTTAGTTTCTCAAACCCATTTCCGGTTTCAAGAGATGATCTCGAGGTAAAACTGCTGCTGCGTAAAGAAAAACGAAAACTCTCTGTGCGGTTAAAGTCATGAGAACCCATGTTATTAGCCATGGATGAAGCATCGCCACCATCAAACTGATGACCAGAGCTAGGAGCAAGGTTGATACTGTTTGCCTCCAACCAACTCGCAATCATAGCCTTGACAGTGTAATTGGGAATGAGTTCTTGATGAGTGAGCACCTGCCGCGTCCTGGGACAAACAGCTAACCCGTTATCAAGCCATTTCTTAATGGATGTTCTGTCAAATGTCTGTCCTGAAGCTACTATTACCGGTTCCAGCATGAGTTCCGTTGACAAAGGACACCGGAAATACGGGGGCACAGAGATGCCTTTAGCCACTTCAAGAAACTCGGTTTTAAGCATGTGCTCACGGATGCGCGAGACGAGATCTGTCAGTTGGTCGAGTTGTTCCATTTTCTCTTCCGACTTGCTAGCCTGGGAACTTATCCTCTCCTTCTCCACAGCTATGCTTTCCTTTAACAGATCCTGGTTTGATATCAATCCCATCATTTGAATTATGTTATCCAGATGTAGATTATCCAAAGAAACTACAACATCGTCTTTCTGATTCCGTAAAGCATTCTCCATGAGTTCAGTCAATCTGCTCTCTTGCTTAAAGCTCTCAATCTCCTGAACACAACGCTGAAATCGTTCCAAGAGATTAGTACAAGTGGCGGCTGCAATTAGACGCAGGGGGATAAAACAATGAAGTGATTCTAGTTTACCTCAACACCTTGTACGCTTGAAGAAGTAACCGGACTTGACTGTGATAACAGAACAAGTATGCGACTAATATCCAGCGAACAAGTCTGGACCTTTTCCAACAAAACCTCGCACTGAAACACCTGCACAACGGATTCACTGAATCAAAAACAAAGTAAGAGATAAATGCTGAAATGAGAGCTTATATTCATCATCTTACACCAAACAGCTTGCTCAGCTTTGGGGACCAGTCCTCTAAGAACTCCCGAGTCTGGTTTACAACGGAATCTAGGTCTTCGCACGCTCTTTTTAAGCAGTCATCAGAAGGTATTTTGCAATCAACAACTTCATCGAGAAAGGGTTTCAAGAGCTTCAACAAGTGAACCGCATTTCCAATACATGTTTGGATGGGATTAAATCTTATGGTCTGGCACGCGACCAGATGAAGATACCGAGATATGCTGTTAAGAAGACATCGAACAGGCACAGGATCCATTCAACTACCAAGCTGGAGAGTACAAAAACAAAATCAAAATCAACTTCATGACTTTGAAAGAGTGTTTGGTTTAGTAGTTATTCAGAATTTATATGAAAAAAAAGAAAGTATTTAGCACAATTTTGCTGTAGGAACAACATATAAAAGCATTGACTTTTGACCTATTTGTCTGAGAGACTTGACATTGACTAGATTCAGTCACTTCTTGTGGGAACTGAAGAAAAGGAAACAGAAACTTGCGCACATTCTCAACAGATGTTTCTGCTTTCTCATTTCCTTTTGCCTAATTTTAAACTATTTTTTTGCAGTCTACTAAAGTGGAAAAAGATAGAGAAATATAGAAACATTTAACACACACACACAAACACAAGGAGACTTATTCCTCTGAATCTGATAAAAATATCAAATCGATACCCTAAGAAGAATCTCGAACAAACAAGATAATTCAACGAGACGAGACCCATCACATCACAGAAACAAACAGTAAAACCCAGAAAAAAAAGGAACACTCCAAAAACCCTAGCTTATTACAAGGCTAATGCCGAATTCGAAAACCAACAAAAAAAATGTGACATTAAGAAGGAGGAATGTAAGTTGGAGATACCCAAGATTCAACTGATTCTGGAGCTCGGGGTTTCACAAGAACAAGGCGATCATTCGAGCTCGCAGGGAAGATAAAGAAGAGTATCCCAAATTATCCAAAGATCTGTTATTTGCTGCTTACACAAAGAGAGGAGAGAGAGATTTAAGACAACGGAAGGGGAAAAAAAAAAGAAAAAAGGAAAGAGGAAATAGTAAGTGTTAAGTAATGGCTGGGGGCCCCAAGTTGGGTTTTGCAGGTAATCTCTATTGTTGTGTTGTGTGGAGTTAGTAAATCTAAAAGCTGTCTTTTTTTTCCTTTTCTTTCTATGTTTCTCATGAAAACACCAAATAATTACTATCATATTTACATTGTTGCCTTGATAAAAGAATAGATTAAAGTTGAGATTGTGATTTTTTTCTTTTAAAAATATTATTATTAAATTGTGTTTTTCTTTTTCATGATTGGGAATAATGTCAAAGGGGAAGACGATTTCTATTGTCCTTGTGATTACAAGGTACAATGATTAATCTTTGTTACTTATGGTTTCTAGATTTGGGTAGTACACATTATATGGTGTTTCTTTCTTCTACCTTCAATATTTCAGATTTTTATTTTTGGGTCAACATATATCAGAAGTCAGACTAGTCAAAGAAATGTCTCTTAGGCCGGCCGTATGAAACAAATTTTGGAGTATTAGGCCCAATTCATGGTCTAGGCCCGTTATGGGTTTGTAAAGAACTGTATTTGTTTGTCTTTGGAGATTGTATGATGTTATATGTAACAACGAACGTTGTTGGTCACTTGTTTCTCCAGTAGAAACTGATTAATCGGTAATAATTCTACTTACACATTGGTCAGTCATTTCACCACGATTTAAAGGACTTTTGGAACCTTCTCATAACATAAACACAGTAAAAATATAGAGGGACATAACTAATAGCAGAATTTTTCTAAGAAAAAACCTAATTATAGAATTTAAAGCCCGAACACAGAAGCGCCAATCATTTAGCCTCTCACAAATAGCAAGCAAATTTTAACCAAAGAAGTTGGAAGTTTATAACCAAAAGAAAACGTAACAGCAATAAAGACAAAAAAACGAACATAAGAAAAAAAAATTGTTTGTTTTTCTCTCTTGATCGAGAGAAAAACAAAATAAAATAAAAAAAACTTCATTTTCAACTGATCTTCCATACTTTCGATTCTCTGTTTCGCTTCGGCGGAATCAGAGAATCGCTTCTAAATTAAACATTCGAGACACAAACGTTTTGTGATATCGAAATATATATTCGTTTACGGGGAAGAAGCATTTTAAGTGGTAATTAAATCATTTCCTGATGAATTTTGTAGTAGATTTTTGAATTGTTTGATGAAATTCAAAACTAAAAAACTCGCTTTGTAGAGAAATGGAAATGTCTCAAGCCGACGGAAGAATGGAAGGTTGGCTTTATACCATCCGACATAACCGGTTTGGCCTTCAATTTTCCCGTAAACGATATTTCGTTCTTCTCGACAACAACCTTTCAAGCTTTAAATCTGTACCATCCGATCACAACGAGGTTTGTCTTTTTTTCATTTTTCACATCTTTTCATTCGTTTTGTGTGATACGTTTCGTTCATGTGTTATGGATTTACGTATTGATGCAAAAGCGACATGAATAAGTAAAATGCGATATAGATAAACGGATGAACCATTTGATAGATATAAATCGCCAACTTTATGTTCTTCTTGTTTTGTTTCTGTATAGGAACCGGACAGAAGAGCATCTCTAGACTGCTGTATTCGGGTTACCGACAATGGTAGAGAGAGTTTCCATAGGAAGGTACCATATTTCAGATACTAATATGCCTAAATTTTTCTATTTTATAGAGTTTATTAGTGTATTTTGTTTTCATGTGTTGTTTCAGATCCTGTTCATCTTTACACTTTACAACACTTCGAACCATTTGGATCAACTAAAGGTTTGTTTGGAAGGTTTTGTCTTTATATCTCAGGTTGTTGTTTTTCTGGTCTTAATAATCAGTTAGGTTTTTTTTTACTGTGAACAGTTGGGAGCAAGTAGTCCTGAAGAAGCAGCCAAATGGATCCGATCATTACAAGATGCTTCACAAAAGGTTTATTATTTTTATTTTTAAGGTTTTACATTTCTCTGTACATTATAAGGTTTGAGGGATCTCTTATTTATACGTTGGATTTCTGATTTTAGGAGTTTCCATTTCCGGATTGTGAATTTGTATCTCATGCTGAAAAGGGACTTGTGAAGCTTGATGTTTCTAAGAGATCACGCCGCAAAAACTCAGTGGACTGGAAAAATTACTCGTCATTGAATGTTGAAACAAATGTTGAAACAATAGCACCTGATGTCATTGCACCTTCTCCATGGAAAATCTTCGGATGCCAAAACGGTAAGGAAAAACAAATTTCTTTGAAAACTTGTGTATCAAGAAACCGCACGCTGCTCTCACCTGAGGTTTTGGGATTTCAGGTTTACGCCTTTTCAAAGAAGCTAAAGACTGGGATTCTCGCGGAAGGGTAATGTTGTTAATTTGTTCATTCACTGCATCTGTGAATCATAATTGGTTTCTTAACTTAATCTCTTTTGCTGAAACCTCTTGCAGCATTGGGATGATCACCCTGCAATAATGGCGGTTGGGGTCATTGATGGTGCTTCAGAGGATATTTTCAATACGTTAATGTCTCTTGGCCCCTTACGATCAGAGTAAGCTCCGTAATTTTGATCTGAGAGGTTAATCAACCACAGTGGTCTAGTAGTTGAGGATTTTACATGAATTTCTTGCAGATGGGACTTTTGTTTCTACAAAGGCAGCGTGGTGGAGCATCTTGATGGACACACAGATATAATCAATATCCAGTTATACAGTGATTGGTTGCCATGGGGCATGAATCGAAGAGACTTGTTGCTGCGACGCTACTGGAGAAGGGAAGAAGATGGAACATATGGTTAGATAAACTCTTGATAGTGTATTCCTGAGTTTTTCCATCTGTTAAATTTCCAGGGTGTATAACCTTCTCAACCTTGAATATCACAGTGATTCTTTGCCACTCTGTTTATCACAAGAAGTGCCCACCAAAGAAGGGATACGTTCGCGCTTGTGTCAAAAGTAAAGTTTCTTACTTCATATACTCTAATTAATTTTGTTCTTTGGAATCCCATATCTAAAAGTTAGAAAGAGACCTAATATAGAACATAAAAGACATGAGCCAATGAGTTTTGCACTCGGAATGTAGGTGGTGGTTACGTGGTGACTCCGGTGAACAAAGGAAAGCAATCACTAGTAAAGCATATGGTAGCCATTGATTGGAGAAGCTGGAACTTATACATGAGGTCATCTTCTGCAAGATCCATAACCATCCGTGTGGTTGAGAGGCTTGCGGCATTACGCGAAATGTTCAGAGCGAAACAAGGACACGGCTTCACTGAGTTCGTCTCAGGGGAGTTCATGGACACCAAATCCTGCGTGTCCAAGACTAACACTAGACCCCTTAAAGCAGAAGCCAAAAGATTTGATCTAGAGCTTGTGAAGGCTGATGAAATGGAGAAACCTTCTTCAGCACGCAACAGTTTGATGGACTTAAATGATGCTTCTGATGAGTTTTTTGACGTTCCTGAGCCCACCGAGTTTGATAGCTTTATTAACAACTCTCCCTTTTCGCAAGGACACTCTCAGGTATATTTCTCCTTAACCCAATGGCTCTCTCTCACTTCTTGTTTTACTTGTGGATCAAAGTAAAATTTGAAAGTTGCATGTGTTTGTGTTTCAGCTCAAGATACCATCACCAGCTGGTATTGTCAAGAAAATTCAAGATCTAGCCATTAATAAGAAAGGCTATATGGACTTACAAGAGGTGGGCATGGGCGAAAATAACACATTCTTCTATGGAGCCACTCTTCAAAAAGACCCAAATCTTACTCTACCTTGTAGTTGGGCTACCGCGGATCCATCCACATTCTTGATTCGTGGAGACAATTATCTAAAAGACCATCAAAAGGTAATCCATTTTCAAGATACACAAATGTGTTTGTATTCTTCTTGAAATTCGAACACATTTGATAATGATGCTGGAACAATAGGTAAAGGCAAAAGGCACATTGATGCAAATGATTGGAGCAGACTGGATAAGTTCCAATAAGCGAGAAGATGATCTTGGTGGACGACTA
This sequence comes from Alliaria petiolata, assembly GCA_020283515.1. Lineage (NCBI taxonomy): Eukaryota > Viridiplantae > Streptophyta > Magnoliopsida > Brassicales > Brassicaceae > Alliaria > Alliaria petiolata. The sequence goes on along the minus strand of JAHZTW010000002.1, from coordinate 106,417,803 downwards.
GGCGGTCTAGTTCAGGAATTCGCAGCGAAAGGAGGTCCCGAGTTTTTCTTCATTGTAAACATGCAGGTAACTTTGAGATAAGCTTATACTATTCTATGGAATCATTGCTTTTATTCATAGTTTAGAGCTAGACACTAATTAATATCAAATGTAAATAAAAACCAGGTCCCCGGTTCAGCTATGTACAGTTTAGCATTGTACTATATGCTGAAAACTCCATTAGAAGAGCATCCTCTGTTACAGAGTTTTGTGAATGGTGATGACGCCTATCGAAATTCGCGCTTTAAACTCATCCCTCATATCTCCAAAGGTTCATGGATTGTGAAACAGAGTGTTGGCAAGAAGGCTTGCTTGGTGGGTCAGGCACTTGAAGTTCGTTACATCCGCGGCAAGAACTACTTGGAGGTAAAAATATGAATCAAAATCGATCTTAATTATATGTGATCCGATGACAAAATCATAATGTTTTTGAGCTTTGTTTTTTCTTCCAGCTTGACATTGATGTTGGGTCTTCAACTGTTGCAAGAGGTGTAACCAATCTTGTTCTTGGGTATCTTAACAATTTGGTTATTGAAATGGCTTTTTTGATACAGGTAAGCAAAACAAATCATGTTTTAAGTTTGCAAATTGTTAGGTTTAATTTCAGTTTATGGATCACATAATGATAATTTTTTTTGAATTTTTTCTTTGACACGAATCGTGCAGGCAAATACAGTAGAGGAACTACCAGAACTGCTACTAGGAACGTGTCGGCTCAATTATCTCGATGTTTCAAAATCTGTAAAAGAAAGATGACGCTTCCTTAAGAACAGAAGAATAATGCAGGAGGAGCAGATGATTATTTCGATTTTGTTACTTTGTAAAAGCTGTGTTTTTACTGTGTTTCTTTTACCCTTTTTTTTCTTCTTATGTCAACTTGTTTTTACACTCAAACTAAGGTGTAGAAAAGATCAATAGTTTGTGTCTCTGATCCAACATTGAATAAATAAGATCGTTGATAAGACTGTAACTCAACAGAGTAGCGCTTTAGTTCAATGTTTTGCAATATGAAAACCAGAGGAAAGAGTTACTTGCGCAACAATCAACAGCTCTTCTTCTATCACAAGAAACCTTAAGCCCTATCTAATACTGAGTTGCACACAGAGAAGTAGTCCTGTATTTCTAGAGTTGATCTCTATGTGTGACATGTGTCAAACACAGTTCTGACACTTGTGTTTTACATGAGTAGAATTTCTTTCTAAATCACTTTTGAAAATTGAAATATAATACATTTTCAGTTTTTAAAAAAAAATATTTTTGTGAAATACATTCAAACGCTAAACGCAAACTGAAAGTTTTATTTTCGTTTGCGTTTAACGTGTACTAACAAAAAAAATGTTGTTTATTGTGGATTCATTTCAATCATAAATGTCAACGTAAAAAGTGGAGGCATAAATGCATTTCTTTCTGAATTTTGATAAGTAACTATCTAATTAGAAAATAAAAGAAATGCGTTTATGATTGGAATTTACATATGTAGAGCGAGTGTGATTAATGAATAACAAGTGTGTGTGGGGTTGAGCAGCGTTGCGTGCCTCTGAAAGCAAAGGAGTCTCTTTCAGTGGGTCACAGGTTCCTCCGGTTCATCTGTCGGCACCGACACCTCTCTAACTAATTCTTCTGTTTTGGTTTTTTAGTTTTCACCTTATTTTTCCTTTGCTTTTTTTCTTTTCAACTTCAAACACTAATGGGTTTTTCGATTTCTTTTCTTTAAAAGTAAATATCTTTTGACTACATTTCATCTTGTAATATTTAACATAAAAATATTTTTGTTGTTGTTCATATGCTAATCATCGTTTCATCAATATCTAATGATTTTTTTTTTTCAAAACATATTACACATGACGATCTACAATAAAAACAGACATATACTAGTTAGTCTTCGAAAATATTACATGTATAGTTCGCCAAAAAATGTAGTTTCGAAAGATTAAACCCTAAAGTTGGTATAGAATCACTAAGCATATAATAAAATGTGAAAAAAAATTAACTGCATGTAGAAAAACACCAAGACAAACCCTTGACGTTGAACAGTGGATGTATGGTTGTACTATGTGTCCAACAGAATCACAAGATTGAATTGTGTGTTAGTATCTTTTGTATGCTAAAAGAATATGAAACAAAACGTATAGTGAAAAGAAAATATTTAAAATGATTTGTTGGTATATTTTTTTTGTTTTTAAGAGGTGAGGACGAGTCATTTGCATCTATACTGTTATGTGTTACTATTGGTTTGCTGTTTTGCTCGCTTATCCGTACCTACATTCATCAAATGTGTAACTGAGCGAGTGCATATTGCTAAAGTACGTAATATTTTAGTATTTTTGTTTTTGTTTGTTTGTTAAGAGATTAGTATTTTTGTTTGTTTCACTTCTCATCATTATTTCTCTGCTTTGCACGTGATTTATTTTGTAAGCACCGTTTTAAGTAACTTGTCACTCGACTAAAACACATATTAAGCGAATTAGAAGCTAAATTAGAGAAATACGGAAAGACTTGCTATCGGTACTCGGAACATCCTTGTCAACGATTTATATTTTTTTTTTCACGTACTCATAGGACATAGGCTCTTAATCGATTGGTTGTCAGATTTATTAAGTTTTCTCAAAATGTTGGTGTCGCTCTAAAACGTGCTCTCAACCTTTCAAATTATAATACCTATTTTTTTTTTGACGAAAAATTATAATACATAATTACATATATACCCTAAATGCTCAAAATCATACGACTATACCCAAAAAAAAAAATTGTATGAGCAAAAAATATATGGAAATTATATTAATTAGTTGAAAGATCAAAAATAAGCAATGCACCATGAATAACATTTTCATTCGTCACAACAACAGGAAATCATCACTACAACGAACATGCCGACGGATTTATGCGAGATTGATGACAGATAATATTATGTCACTAGTTGTGACTATGTGGCGAAATGATTGTAAACGACATCACACTAACATTTGAAAGTTGTGCAAGCTTATGTTGAAAACTATTCAAATACTCTTGTAACCGGAACAAAGTGATTTAAATGTCAATACGTTGTATCAGTATGATGTACTCTCAGAGATATCCACACATGTTAGATCTTCAAGTATTTTCGGGAACAACGTGGTGATGTCCAAATATTTTTTTTTGATCTGTTAGAGGTAGCAAATCAATTCATTTATGTGTGATCACATTCGAAAATACTAAATACTAGACTATATGACAAATGGCATAGGCGGGCCAATTGAGTTTGAGAGTTGGCAACCGTCATCCACAGGCATTTTCAATTGCTGAGAAAACAACCAAGGCAAATTCAGTAATTTGGGCGAAATATATTTACTAACATATAAAATAAATTTCTTTAATATACTTCAAATGTTTTTTTTTTACTATTTAAACCACATATAACAGTGAATCCGCTCGCACGAATCCAAAACTATCTTTTTATCAAGTATGATTTTCAGAAACTTAAAAACTAGACTGTGAAAGTCCATGGCAGCAGACTCTTGCCTTGTTTTATGCTAGTATAAAACCCAAGTAGAGAAGGTCGCTAGCCCAACTACTTTTTTCTTTAAATGATGTTTGTTTCGACCAAAATAAAAAATATAAATACTTTTGGTGTCTTTAGTTCAAACAGCATGTGAAGAATTGCTGACAAACTGCTTTATAACAAAAAAAATTAAAAAAAATCAGAGGTTCATGAATTGTCCAAATCGCATCAGTTTAAAATATAATAATACAAAAATCGGATAAAGAATTGTGTATTCCAAAAAAAGCCAGTGCATGTGGGTGATTATAGAGCATATAGTGAATAATTGAATTGATCCGTTGATCCTAGGACTTTGTTGGAGTTGGGAGGAGAGATTCGTCGTACGCTCGACTGCTAAGCTAGTAGAGAGAGAGAGAGAGTCCTTCCCCGAAGAGCTAAAGCTAGTAGAGAGAGTTTCGCACACTACTAGGACCCACATCGTCACATGATCTAGCGCTGTCTCTTATACACATCTAGATGTGTATAAGAGACAGCACCTGTTCTCTGTGCACATGCTCATCATCCCCCACCGACTAGATACGCATACGGTCTCATTCGTAATCGTATATTATACGTTATCGTATACGGTCAACCGTACCAAAAAATGTTTAATTACTATCCCCTACTCCGCCAACATCTCTTATCCCGCTTATTTTTACTATAAATTATGTTTTGATTATGTGTCACGGATTTGTATTACTCTTGTGATAGAGGTGGCAATTTTTCATTTATTATATATATATATATATATGAGATATGGACACATCTAACTTTATTTAGTCATTACACTTATTGAGATCATAGAAAGAAATCTTTTGAGGAGTTTAGCCTTTTTCTGATACAAAGCGTATAGTTATGCTAATATAAAATCGGGATTTTGATTCTTCAATAAATTTGGATTTGAAATATTTCTTATTTTAATATGATATGTTGATATTCCGGCTTAATGCAGAAGTCTTACCACACTCATATATGGCGTTTCGTAAACCATTTATTTACCTGATATATTATTACATGCGTTTCAGTTATTTTATTAGAACTACAACTTATTTGGTTAGAGAAAACTAGCGTTTTTGTAAACAATTCTACTCGTTTTAATCAATATTCGTTGAGATGTCTTAATCAATCTAATATTAATGATCGATAATACGCTTTTTCTTTTTATGCCGGAAGTTATACGAACATTTTGGTCCCAACCATAGGCTCAAATTTTATGATAGCGTAATATACATTAATTAATTAATTCGAAGAAATAAAAGCTTAGTATTTTGATATATAATGCATGAAGCCAACAAAAAGAACATAAAACCATTGACGAGATGCATGCTTGAAGTGATCTCAACATGCAACCATTGACGAGATGTATAAAGTGATCTCAATAAAAGCTTAGTATTTTGCTTATAGCAAACAAAAAAAACTATTGACGAGATATATATGTGTGTATATATATATATAGTACATGTCTTTAAATGTACATATACATATAAATTAAAAAAATAACAACTTCTTCATAGCTTTTGTCATTTGGAGAGTAATGGACAGAAGTATTTTAGAAGAAAGTGATCGTATATGGAGTGAACTCCAAGTTAGTTACTGCAAACGAAAACTAAAATAGAAAAAAAAAAAAAAAAAGTGGAAAAGTAGAGTCTTAGAAAATTAGCATCAAATTAAATTGGTAGATCATGTTTTTATTATTATATTTTTTTGTTCATTTCTTTAGGAAAGAGTGTGCTTGAAGTAAGGAAACTAAGAGTATGGTTGAAGTTAGCTTAAGAAAATGGTGATATAGAACATATATATAATCTCGAAGAGATGTCAAAAAAAAAAAATATAATCTCGAAGAAAATTTCAGTGGACGTACATATGACTACGATTACGAATGTGGAGTTCTTTGGCTTTGAACTCATTGTGTCTTCGATTCATGGTGACTGCGTACAGTGTTCTCCACAAAGTATTAAATTAAGTTTTTTTTTATTAACCTATATATTGTTTATTCATTTATTTGTATAACTTGTTATCATCATTGTTTAGTAAGACTAACTTAGAACAAAATTCTTCTGATTATGATGATATCTACCAGATGAAAATGATTAGATCTTTTTATTACCAATTTGATTGATTTTCAAGATACATATCTTAACAAGAAAATGATCAATCCCTCATCTATATGGTTTACTTTAGGGCATCTATATATTGCCTGCCTTTTTTAGCCTAACGGCCTAACCAATGAAAAAAAGGTAAAATATCCAATTCAAATTTGTTAAATTATATATATATATATATATATGCTTAATTAGTTACTAGGTTAATTAAACTAGGAAACATTTGAGGGATCAAGATATAAAGATATTTTTTTTTTTTGCGACTTAAACCAAAAAAAAAACACCAAATATATATCTTTAATTTAAACCATTTTTCCTTAAACATTTGAGGGATCAAGAGCAAACTCATGAATATTTGTTTTTGGTTTCAAACTCAGAAAGAAATCTTGCCAAAGAAGAGGAATGCCACGTAAATTTTACAACTATATGACTGTAATCATGATAAATTTAGTGTTTATCACTGATAAAATCGTAGATGACTTATTTTTCTGTGGTAAAAGAAGAAAGAAATAAAGTTGAACGAGATTCTTAAAGCCTATAATAAATATATATAGAATATAATTGGTATGTCAATTAAATAGTAAAATAACAGAATACTTAAATAATAAATTAGCGTAATCAATAGAGTAAAAAATGTATATACAATTCAAAAGTTCATATGTATTTTTGACCCCTAAGGAAAAAATTGAATACGCATAGGAAAGGTCTCGTCTTTTACTTTCCAACACGTAGTTTGTGGCATAAACAATGGGGAGAAAATTAGCAAAAATAAATAAATAAACAGATAAATAATTTCTAATACTATAATATTGGAATTACACCTTCCAATATTATACGCGTAAACGTCGTATATTTTCCTTCGTGCCATTTCACCTTCCCATTATCTCATTGACTTTTCTTTCTTATGTGTAGGAGCAAAACCATGACTAGAGAGAATTATGCGCGTTATAATTTTAGGATTCTTCTTTAAACTTTTTCCATCAAATTCTTCACTTCGTGTGTATCTTCTAATTACGTCAACTCTTTTCTTAAACGACTAATTTATTATTTTGATGACAAACTGAACCTATGAATTTTCAGGTATTTTATATATAATAATAATAATAATCTTTGTTAAGATAAGGTGGTGTAACTTTAATTTAAAACCAATTTTCCTTAAATAAGTTTTTTTTTCACTTAAATTCATTGCTTTTCAAAACAAATACAACTTTTGCACAGCTAAGCAAAGGTTTTGTGAATAAATCATCTTTGGTAAAGTCTCAAATGAGAAATGGAACCCACATGAGGGAGGTGAGATTATGAAATATTTTATTTCTTAAAATTTTATGAAATGTTTTAGAGAGAGAGAGAGAGAAGGAAAGAGACTTCCACATGAAGACAGGGTAAGGAATGGTAAAATACAGCTAGCAAAAGGGAAGAGAGAGAGAGAGAGAGGGAGATAAGTGTTTCTCACACCTAACTCTTTATAATAATAAGAGAGAAGAAGCTATTGCTCTCCATTACTCTTCACCCATTTTCCCAATCAATCACTCTTTCACTTCTCCCCACTCCTACTCCCTTTTTTTTTCCTTTCTAAGCAATCTCCATCTCTCTCTCTCTTCTTCTTATATTCTCAAAAATTTGATTCTCTCTCTCTCTCTCTCTCTCTCTCTCTCATACGATCTGCACAGCACTACGAACAGAGGTTCGAATTCCCTCTCTGGCTCTGCTTTCACTCCCATTCTTGATTTTGGTTTTTGTCTTTTTTTCTTGGGAATTCTTGGCTTTGAATTGGATTTTAGGAGTCTTTGGTGTTCAAAACTGGGGTTTTGTAGAGTTAATGAGGTGTCGGTGGGGGGCAATTTTCTGTTTTTTGTTCTGTTTTGGTTACTGAGAAAGTTGAAAATTCAAGAAAATAGATGTGGGATAATCAAGAATGCTTAATTAACGGTGACTTTTGACTTTTAGAGCCACTGGTCTATTGCAATTGAATTTGTTTGTGCTTAGAATGGTCCTCTCATTATTTCTGTAACCCAAAAAAAAATCAAAAATCAAAAATCAAAAATCAAAAAAGGTGGGCCAAAGCATGTTCATTTTCAAAATTTTGATTTTTAAGGTGGTTCCAAAATTTGGTTCAAATTTTTAAAAAACTTTTGAGAAACTTCTTCTTCGGTTCAAAACTCTTGTCATTTTCCTCTATATATCAATTAATTCATTAGACCCATCACATCATCTCTCTCATTATTTTCTTATCAATTGTTTCTTTTTTTTTTTGTTTCTCCAGCTAAATATTCTAAATTGTTAAAGAAGATGATTGGACAAAGCTTCCCGGAGGATCTTGATTGCGGCAACTTCTTCGACAACATGGACGATCTCATTGATTTTCCCGGTGGTGATATCGATGTCGGTTTCGGCATCGGTGACTCCGACTCCTTCCCTAACATCTGGACCACTCATCACGACACGTGGCCCGCCGCTTCTGATCCTCTCTTCTCTTCCAACAACACCAACTCTGACTCATCACCCGAGCTCTATGTTCCGGTCAGTTTTTGCTCTGCTAACCTACGCTTTTCCCTTTTTTTTTTTTACTCAATCACACATTTAACCATCCTGTATAATTTTTTTTCTTATAAAATTCCTTTGGTTTGGTGGTTTTTAATTTAATCAAGTTATATTTCCCGCTATTATTTGTCTGTCATATAGTATGTTTATTTTTTTATCCGGCTAACATACGCACTCTTCCTTGTTCTGCCGTTGCCTTTTTTTTTAACAATGTTTAAAAATTATTTTGTGGGAAATTTGCAGTTTGAAGATATTGTGAAGGTGGAAAGGCCACCAAGCTTTGTAGAGGAATCATTGGTTGAGAAGAAGGAAGACTCGTTCTCGACAAACACGGATTCATCGTCTTCTCATAGCCAATTCAGGAGCTCAAGTCCAGTGTCGGTCCTCGAGAGCAGCTCCTCGTCGTCCCAAACCACCAACACAACCTCCCTTGTCCTCCCCGGGAAGCACGGCCGTCCACGCACAAAACGCCCCCGCCCACCGGTCCAGGAGAAAGACAGAGCCAAAGACAGTGTTTGCGGGGCGGATTCTCGCCTCATCATTAGAATACGGAAGCAGTTCCTCTCTGACCACAGCAAGATGATCACTAAGAAGAAGAAGAAGAAGGCCAAGGTTACTTCTTCCTCTTCTTCATCCGGGATCGATCTCGAAACCAACGGAAACAACAACGTGGATTCGTATTCCTCAGAGCAGAACCCGGTTAGGAAATGTATGCACTGCGAGGTCACCAAGACCCCACAGTGGAGGCTCGGCCCTATGGGTCCAAAGACGCTTTGCAACGCTTGCGGCGTGCGTTACAAATCGGGTAGGCTTTTCCCGGAGTACCGTCCCGCTGCTAGCCCAACATTCACTCCAGCTCTTCACTCAAACTCCCACAAGAAGGTGGCTGAGATGAGAAACAAGAGATGCAGCGATGGCAGCTATGCAACCGAAGAGAATGATCTGCAAGAACTGATTCCGAACAATGCCTACATTGGCGTAGACTAAAACCCGAGAAAGATTGATTCAGTTTCCAAGCCGTTGAAGTGGATTAGAGTTGCGAGGAGTAGGAAAGAGTCAGTGAGCAGAAAATGTTAGTTTTTAGAAAGAGATGAAATGAAGAGGAGCAATCAATTGTGGGGGATCAAAAGTTAGATGAGAATTGATTGTGATTGTATTTTGTATTTGTAGTGTGAATGGGCAAAACTCTTGAAACAGAGGAAGATTAAAGTTTGGGGAAGAGCAGAAGATTTTGAAGACATTAGAGAAAAGTTAGTCGTTGAGTTTTTACGTTAAATCTTCCTCTCCTTTTCTTTTCTTCTTTCAATTCTTTGTATTTTTATTGTGAGGATTCTTTTTGTAGTTGATTTGTTTAGCTTAAAGGTTTATTTTTTGTTTTTTTGTTAAAATCCAATGTTATATGTTAATTATTTAGATGGTTTCCCTACCCTTGAAACTACATCCCTTCTATTATACAAAGCTAAAATACATGGCTTTTTCTTGTCAACAAGCTAAATACATGTTTTTATAGAGTAATAATACATAGAACATTTTATATTTAGACCGTAGTTATGAATGGTTAAGTTTCTCTTAAAGGTTTTATGGTTAAGTTAGTGTTGCGTTTAAATCAGTGTTAGATATGATATAAGCAGTAACGTAATTAAATGGAGATGAGAGACTGAGTAACAACCAATAACTTTTTAGAACAAAGGACTTCATAGACTAGCTTTTATGTAAATCCATCCATCTATGCCATGATGCCTATTTAAGATAGAGTGTTTCTTAATTTTACCAACCTTTTCAAACTCACTCATTTCATATTTATACACAATTTTTTTTTTCATAGGTTTCTTCATTGTTATTATATTAAATAGGTATCGAACCCACTTATCCGCGCATAAATTTATTTTTAATATTTTTAAGATTTATTTGTAGTTTATACATATATATATTTAACTTTAAAAACAACTTGTTGTTTGATTTGATTTTATCCATTAGGAAGACAATGTGATTTTAACGATTTGTAAATATTAATAATAAATTGATGAAATAATTTTTTATTTTTAACAACGATTGAATTTCTACATGTAATATTCTCTCAATGATATGAATTCCCTTAAACATTTTTTTTTCAAATGATTATGTTTATACATATTCAACGAAATAACATTTATTCATTTTTATCTCTAAAAAAATAAGGATATATTCGTTTAATAAATATTTTTGCTAAACATCTATTTAAAAAGAAATAATTTTTTTAATACTTTTTACAGAATTGAAAAAAAAATATATTAAAAAATGTAATTTTAATACAAAAAATTAAGCGGTTATAAACGAAAATGTATCTTATAAAAAATGTGATCACAAATAACATTTATTCTGTTATGAATCGAATGATTTGTGTTGTATTATTATGAGGACCAAAGATCTCTTTATATAGTGATTACATAAAAGGATAGAAAAGAAAATAGTCCTTTTAGTACTTCTACATGGAAAAGGAAAACATCTACTAATCCTATTGGACTTAGGAGTCCTGACCGCCTATGGATAATGGACTGGGCTGTGGGCCATAGGCCGGTTATGGAGATCCAAACCTCAATGGATTATAACACTCCCCCTTGATTGACATAACCGGTTGTGATGATGGGATCATAGTAATACGCTTGGGGATGCTGCCTCATTAAAACCTTTCTAAGGAAAACCCAGTGGGACAAAACCTTAGCGAGGAAAAAGAGTACAGCACGCATTACTCCCCCTGAAAAGATCATCACTCTAAGTCCCTTAATCGGCGCATGCCGATCTGATGCATTAGCTTCTTCAATGTGGAGGTTGGAAGCGACTTAGTGAATAGGTCGGCTGAGTTGTCGCTGGAACGGACTTGGAGCACTTTGAGTTCACCGGCCTTCTGTAGGTCGTGAGTGAAAAAGAACTTTGGTAAGATGTGCTTCGTCCGATCTCCTTTGATGTATCCATCCTTCAACTGAGCTATGCATGCGGCATTGTCCTCGTACATGCTGGTCGGTTCTTCTTTCCCTTCTATCATCCCACAATCTCGTCTAATGTGTTGAGTCATTGACCTCAACCAAACACATTCTCGGCTGGCCTCATGGATCGCCAATATTTCCGCGTGATTGGACGATGTAGCCGTGAGTGTCTGCTTCATGGACCTCCACGAAATGGCTGTTCCATCGTGAGTGAAGACATATCCCGTCTGGGATCGACCGTTGTGCGGATCCGAAAGGTAACCTGCATCAGCAAAACCAACTAAACCTTCATTGTTAAGGTTAGTGTAAAACAGACCCATATCTTTCGTCCCTTTCAGGTAACGAAGTATGTGTTTGATCCCATTCCAGTGCCTTTGGGTCGGACAAGAACTGAATCTTGAAAGGAGGTTCACGGCAAAGCAAATGTCCGGCCTAGTGTGACTAGCCAAGTACATTAACGCTCCTATGGCACTGAGATATGGCACTTCGGGACCAAGGATTTCTTCATCCTTCTTCTTTGGACCGAATGGATCACTGTCCAGACTAAGGCTTCTCACCATCATTGGGCTACTCAGTGGGTGAGCCTGGTCCATATTAAAACGCTTGAGTACCTTTTCTGTATATGCCATTTGATGCACAAGGATTCCATTATTGACGTACTCAAGTTGTATTCCCAAACAGAACTTAGTCTTTCCTAAGTCTTTCATTTCGAATTCCTTCTTTAGGTATTCAACCGTTTGGGATATTTCCTCAGAGGTTCCTAGGATGTTCAGGTCGTCTACATACACCGCGATGATTACGAATCCCTTGTCAAATTTCTTTATAAATATGCATGGACTTATGGGATCGTTTTTATAGCCCTCTTTCACTAAGTACTCGCTTAGTCTATTATACCACATGCGACCTGATTGTTTTAATCCATAGAGCGATTTATTCAGCTTAATACAATGCTGGTCTCGAGAACTTCTTTTATCTTTCAGCTCTATTCCCTCTGGGACTTTCATATAAATTTCGTTATCCAGTGGACCATATAAGTATGCGGTTACAACATCCATTAACCGCAAATCCAATTTCTCTCTTATGGCCAGACTTATCAGGAATCTAAAAGTCGTTGCATCCACCACAGGGGAGTATGTCTCCTCATAATCGATTCCTGGCCTTTGTGAGAATCCTTGTGCCACAAGCCGTGCTTTGTGTCTAACGATTTCACCTTGTTCGTTTCTCTTCCTCACAAAGACCCATTTATGTCCAACTGGTATAACATCACGAGGTGTCCGAATTATGGGACCAAAAACCTCTCTCTTCCTTAAAGAGTTTAACTCCACGTTTATAGCTTCTTTCCATTTATTCCAGTCTAATCGACGAGTGCACTCTAAAATGGACGTGGGTTCTAGATCCTCATTCATGAGCTCAAGTGCTACATTGCATGCAAATATTTCATCAATGTCGACATTCTTTCTGTTCCATTGGATTCCAGACGAGACATAATTGATCGCGATCTCTTTGTTATCAGGAACTTCAGGCCCATGAAGCTTGGCGTCCCAAGCAACATTTTCCGGCACCTTAGGTTCATTTATGTCTGGAACGTCCACTATCTCCTCGGTCTGAATTTCAGCACCTTTCTTTAATTTCCGAGGAGTCTTATCTTTGGAACCAATTGGTCTTCCACGTTTCAATCGTGGTTTAGACTCAGTAGCCGCTTGACTCGGTCCTTCTTGGACATCAATACGAATTGGTGCATTCACGGCTGGTATATATGATTTCGTTACCCTCTTTGGGTCTGCAAAGGAATCTGGCAATTGTATAGCTAGCTTTTGCAAATGTATTATCTTTTGGACCTCTAAATCACTTTCACGAGTCCGGGGATCTTGCCATTTTAAGGATGTTTGATTCCATGCAATTTCTTTTACCAGCCGGTTTCCATCACCTAATGTTGGAAAAACGGATTCGTCAAAATGACAATCCGCGTACCTGGCCTTAAATAAATCTCCGGTGGTCGGCTCAAGGTACTTTATGATCGTGGGTGAATCATATCCAACATATATCCCCATCCTCCTTTGAGGTCCCATCTTAGTCCTCTGTGGTGGTGCAATCGGCACATAAACTGAGCAACCGAATATCTTAAGATGGGAAATGTCTGGCTCTTGTCCCGATAATAATTGGGATGGGGAATATTTATGGTCACTAGATGGCCTGATGCGAATTAGTTCGGCAGCGTGTAAGACAGCATGTCCCCAAGCGGATACAGGAAGCTTTGACCTCATGAGTAATGGTCTAGCAATCAACTGTATGCGTTTTATAAATGACTCGGCCAAGCCGTTTTGTGTATGTACATGTGCCACGGAGTATTCAACACTTACCCCCATGGACATACAATAGTCATTAAACGCTTGGGAAGTAAATTCACCAGCATTATCCATTCGTATGGTCTTTAAAGGAAAGTCTGGAAAGTGAGCCTTTAGGCGTATTATCTGAGCAAGGAGTCTTGCAAATGCCATATTCCGTGATGACAATAAGCATACATGTGACCATCTTGTAGATGCGTCAATGAGGACCATAAAATATCGGAATGTCCCACAAGGTGGGTGTATTGGTCCGCATATGTCTCCTTGAATTCTTTCCAGGAAATTTATTGTTTCCTTAGTCACTTTCACTGGTGATGGCCTTACAATGAGTTTCCCTTGTGAACATGAGGCACAAGTAAGATTCTTTGGGATTACTCTCCTTTCTTTCAAGGCGTGCCCATAAGTATTGGCTATCAATTTTCGCATCATATTCGACCCGGGATGTCCCAGCCGGTCGTGCCATAGGTTGAACCTATCCGTAAACTCTTGGTTTGCGGTGGCATTGGCCTCAATCATATTGACCTTAGTGCAATATAAGCCGGTAGCTATAGCAGGTATAGTCTCTAGGACTTTCTTTTGGCCTTGGACGATTTCAATTATTTGGAGGAACTCTCGGTTTCCTTCGTCCATTGTTTCAACATGAAGACCATTCATTCGAATGTCTTTAAAGCTCAATAGGCTTCTCTTTGAGCTGGGGGAAAACAATGCATCCGCAATCTCTAGATGCGTCCCCTTAGGCAATAGGACATTGGCCTGGCCGTAGCCTTCTATTAGGCTGGCCATGCCTGCTATAGTATTTATATTGGCCTTTTTCAATGTAAGATTTATGAAATATCTCTTGTCCTTTAAAATCGTGTGGCTTGACCCACTATCCACCACGAATTCATCCATGTTGCCTTTCATTTTAAAAACAAGAATTATGTCTTAAAAGCCATTAATTATTAATTAAGCAAATCCAAACAAATCCAAAGACATAAATCCAAATGAAAACAAAACATGAATGCAATACAATTTTAATGCCTATTTTAAACAATCTGATGTCTCCGTGAGATCATCCATAAGGTCATCACGTTCATGATCGAAGTCGCCTTCCTTATCATGCTGGATCATGTGGGCTTCTGGATTCTTCCCTTTAACACTCTCTTGATAAAGTTCCACAAGGTGTTTGGGAGTCCTACATGTCTTGGCCCAATGATTGTCCATCCCACATCGATGGCAAACAGACTTAGTCGGGTCGGACTGGTGTCCGGTTTGGTTCCCGTGGCCACGCCCTCGGCCACGGCCTCGACCGCGGTTAAAATCAGATCCGCGGCCATTCCCTCGACCATATGGGTGGTAGCGACCACGCCCTTGTCTCTTTCCACGTCCACGACCATTATCTTTTTGGTATCTCTGGACATGGTTTGCCTCGGTTTCCATCTTAGTGTCCTCGGCCACGTGGGCTTCAGGAAGTGGGGTTGATCCAGGAGGTCTCATTTCGCTGTTTCTCATCAGCAATTCATTGTTCTGCTCCGCAAGCAATAAACAAGAGATCAAACTTGCATAGGTCGTGAAGCCTTTCTCACGATACTGTTGCTGTAGCAACACGTTGCTTGAGTGGAAGGTCGAGAAGGTCTTTTCAAGCATATCCTTCTCTGTCACAATCTCGCCACATAGCTTCAATTTTGAAACTATCTTAAATAGGGCCGAGTTGTATTCATCCACGGACTTAAAGTCCAGGAGCCTTAAGTTAAGCCAATCATATTTGGCCTTAGGCAGTATAACCATCTTCTGATGATCATATCTCGCCTTTAACTCCTTCCAGAGATCAAGAGGATCCTCAAGCGTCAAGTATTGATCTTTGAGACTCTCAACGAGATGGTGGCGTATGATTAAAATCGCCTTATACCTATTTCTCTCGGATTCGTTATTTGCATCATTAATGCATTCACCGAGCCCTTTTGATTTCAGCATGATCTTTGCATCTAAAGCCCATTGCAAGTAATTATCTCCTGAGAGATTAAGGGCTGCGAAGTCCAAATTATTGACTTTCGCCATCTGAGATCAAGCATCGGTTTTTCTCTTAGGATTTTTAGGGTTTCTTTCAACCGCTTTTATTTTATGCACATATCATGCGATTTTAATTCAAGCAAGTTTCCAATTTTAATCCTAACATGTAATTCTAGGTGATAAAAGTAAACAGGAAATTTTCCAAATTCAAATAAGGCAATTTCCAATTTGCGATTTCTATGTGGTCAAACAAAAAGGAAATTTTCCAAATTCAATCCTAACAAGGAATATCTATGATTTTCGGTTTTGGCCAACAAAATTTTAATGGTCCGATTTTTATCATGCAATTCCTAGTTCAATTAGGATTTGGCCAAGCAATAGATCAAACAACCAAATTTGATTTTAATTAAAGCATGCGATTATAGATTAGGGTTTTCAAGCAACCATGCGATTTCAAACAAATAGGATTTTAGGGTTTGATATTATCATGCAAAAGTTCAAGTTCGATTTAGGCCAAACAATCAATCAATCAATTTACAAGCAAATCCGATTTTAGGGTTTTATCTTTTCTTAGGTTCAATTCGATTTTAGGTTCTTAAGAGATCAAACAAGTGGAACAATCAAAATCGGTTTTTAGGGTTTGATATACATTAGGTCCGATTTCGATTTTATGGTGTTCTTGAGTTTTAGGGTTTTGATTATACCTTTGATCCTTCTTTTGGGTTGACTGGAAAAGAACCGGGAGCTAAAGACCTCGGAAAACACTTAGGATCGGATCGCACAACTCCGGCGTAGAACGGCGACGGACGGCGGCTGCGGACGGTGGCTACTTAGGGTTTATCAGAGCAAGTTCGTGCTGATAACGTGTTATGAATCGAATGATTTGTGTTGTATTATTATGAGGACCAAATGTCTCTTTATATAGTGATTACATAAAAGGATAGAAAAGGAAATAGTACTTTTCCTATTTCTACAAGTAAAAAGGAAAACATCTACTAATCCTATTGGACTTAGGAGTCCTGACCGCCTATGGATAATGGACTGGGCCGTGGGCCATGGATCGATTATGAAGATTCAAACCTCAATGGATTATAACATATTCATATTAATATTTTAATAACAATGAGCGAATGATTTTTTATTCAGATTGTCCTCGTATTTGACAATGTTTGCGGGGGCGGATTACTGGACAAAATAAGGAATACTTTTGTACTCGCCGATGCACAAATAACCAACTCGATTGGGACAATCGAGTCACTTAAAAAGACTTCACGATTTTAATGATTTTACCAAATAATTTTTTCTCTTTTGTATTTTAATTATTTTCATTTTTTTTTGTTAATGTGAGGGTCTTTTACTAGATATGTTCAATGGCCTAACACATTACACATGTTTATAGTAGACCTATGTCTTCTTATCCGTCAATCAATCGCTTACTTTATTTTATCTCTTCTATGTTTGGAATTTAAATTATTTGGTTTTTAATCACCAAATTTTTTTTTTCAATTTTTTTTTTCTTTCGCGTTTAAACGAATTTTAATCGATTCGAATTGAAACAGTTTTACAGATCGACAATTAATAAGATACTTTGTACATAAATAACTTTTGTATTACTGATTAAAACAACAACAAATTGAAAAATTCTACCGATTATTCTTCATATCTTAAGAATCTAAGAACATCTCCATATTGGTGAGATATTCAACAAGAGGTATTTGAAAGATGTTATTCACGTTTTTGGTTTAAGCATGTTTTGATTCTAGGTGAATGCTGCATATTTAAGTGACAACGTTTATATTGCCACTTGATCTAAATCGCGACTAAGGCTCATAGCCTCGTATACACTTCAACTCAGGTTCCTCGACAAGTTTGCCAACAGATTTCAACACGATTTCGTGTGTTTCGTGGACCCAAAACTTTTGTCTTGGTTGATTTCAGATGTGTTGGATACTTCTAGGCCCAGTATCGGCCCACGTAGTGTTTTATTGTTTTGTCAGTAAGAGTTCCTTCCTATCTCATGTAGATGTGCGATATAATTCTCTAGGTTGGGCCCACCGAAAGAAAAGGTGCAATTGACAAATAAAAGTAACAAATCAATGAAACAGTTAATCATTAAATACTATCAACTTACTGATGTGGCTGAATTTTTAAAGATTTAATTTGCATATGTGGCAGTGTAAGAAAAGATGAAATTTTACTTTCTGTATATAGATTTCCGAATCTAAAAACAATTATGAAGCAAACAATAACTAGCACTAACTATATAAGCACGCTCTGATAAATGATAATCATTACATAATCAATCTATAAAAAGACTGGTTATTTATAGTTATAATTTACTTTTTCCATTTTATAAAAAGTTTCGTTCTAAAATTTTATTTTTGTTTTATAAATAGTATCGTTTTATATTTTTAATGCAGAATTTTGAATAAAATCAAGTTTTAATTTTATTGATTTAATATACTAATAAAAAATATATATTTATTTAATGTATTAATAAAAAATAAAATAAATTTTTTTGAAAAACTTCAAAATGACAATATTTGTAAAACATATGGAGTATAACATAAAATCTTATTTTGTTTCCCGATTTTCACCCAAACAATATCTGTTTTGATCAATTTCCCTATGTGGAATCAACAATCATCACATCTCATTTCATTGCACGAAGATGGTTTATACCTTTTCGACCTGAACAAAAACGACGTCTTGGAAGCTCCACTAACCTTTTACATTACCGGCCCAGACCGACGCGGTCTGTATTCTCCATTGCCGTAGAATAATGTGATGTGTCTCACCCTAAAACAATTATCAAAATTATGCTTAAAATTATTGTAGTTGTGTTCATAAAAACCATTAGAGGCCATATTGCTTCTCCATTAGGTTTGGATTGCGGATAGGATCCGTCCCGCAGTGAATTTTAATTTTTTTTACCCGTTTCGACCCGCCCTAAAAATTTTTAGATCCGCATCCGCCCCGCTTGAATTTATGAATACCTGCGGGTAACTCGCCAATCTTTAAATAAAAAAAAAAAAAATTTTATATAATTTTTTTTTAAAAAACCTAATAAAAAAATCCAATATGATAAAATATAAATATACAATTTATTTAAAATAATAAAAACAAAATTGTTAGCGAATTTATACAAATATTACTTAATATTTTAAAATTTTAATAATTTTGTCAATAATTTTTTTAATAATTAACATTAAAAAAAAAAAATTTGGAGGGTAACCCGCGAACCCGCAAAATAAATTTGAAACATCCGCACCCGCCCCGCATTTTAAAAATACCCGCCCCGCAAAACCCTTTTTTTTTAAACAAATTTTTTTCGATCCGCACCCGCTCCACGGCGGATCAATCGGGGCGGGATCCGCGGGTAATGAACCAAATTCTCAGGCCTATTCTCCATGCTTAAATCGACTATCTTGCACTCTTTTTTAAGTTTTCGGTTCATGTATATATCATATATACCCAAAAAAAAAAACAAGAAACTAAAAAAGATGAGAAGCATGAGATTTTTGTACGAAATTGAATAACCGTAATGCATGCCATATACAACCATTATATTTTCTACCACGCAAAATTTATTTTACGAACAAATTATTTGAGTGGTCCAAAAAATGAAAAAGGGAGAAAGTTGTTTTGCAAAAATTGTTTTTTTTTTCCTTACCTGGTAAAAAGGTGTGAGACAGAGTGGGCAACTGGGCATTCACGGGAACAGATCCAAAACCCTTTAAATATACTTCCTAGTAAAAGAGGAATAATTCAGAATATCACACTGATATATTTTGGAGCAAATTGGTTAAAACAACCCTAAAGAAATAAACAAAGAACTAAGTTAGTTGTGGTGCTCACGAGCCTATTGGCAAGTGGATGGCAAAACTACAGAAGTTCACTATTAAGAAAGTTAAAGTGAATAGTGAAAAAAAATATAGGAAAAAGAAAATGAATAAAATGTTTTTTATCTTTTTTATATAGGACATCTTAAACCTAAAAATTTGTTGGCAAGAAGAAGAAAAAACATAAAAACTTTAGAACGAGAAAAATAAAAAGAGGCAAAGCTGCAAAGTCAAGTTGGGTCGGTGAAAGATATCAACCCACCTTACCTCCACTGCGCCGTCCTCTCTAGTTTGAACATGTGCATTTTCTTCGTTATTAACCATCATTTCTTTCATATTTAATTTTTTTTTTAATAATCATATACATCTTAATTTAGCCAAAACTTATGCTATCACTTCAAATATATACAGTGATCAACATGAAAACACACGCAGTAGATGAAATTTGATACCTAACCTCGATCAATAAGACGAGTTCTCGACCATTTGATTGTTATGTCAGGCTATTATATTTGTTTGTTCTATCTTCATTTTGTTCAAGATAGAAATGGAAATTCACACTATTATAGATGTCTATATATGTTAATGCATGTTACATTTTTCTTTACCAAGATTCTAAAAGTTACAAAGTGGGAGAGGCCGGCATGTTACTTTGAATAAGCACCCAAATTTAAAGATTCTAGAAACTCTTTTTTTTTTTGTAATCTTTATATATCAGCTAAAAAGTCGGCATGAAGCTCTCAAATATATGGTCCACCTATTTATAGAGCATACAACATTTTTTGGAGACAGCTAGTTAGAGAATTCACTAGTATTTAGGTTTATTATAGGGGTTGGTACTATTTACATTTGTTGTGCAACTGTCAATTAATAACTTAAATCTGATTTTGATAACTCTAAAGTGGTCGTTAAAAATAAAAGTAAAATTTTGTGGCCTCTCATATCTATTTATTCATATCTAGTTTGCCGATTCTACAAACTAATCTATTATGAGTCTTTACTAATTGTATAATAATGTCATAAATAATTAAGATATCGTTTCAAACAAAATTCGTACGCAATCCTATATTTTCAAGAACTCTAAATCTTAATTGAGATGCTCAAAATGGGCAATCCTATTTATTGGATTATGAAGATGACTTTTAGTCTTTTGCTAACTTCTTCTTCTTACAATACTTTTGACACCTCATTATAAAAAATGTCGGGTTTGAACCATGATTGTTATGACTTATGAGCTAGCTAGTGAGTTGTTTGAAGTACAACCACCACATTAAAAATTCCCATCAAATATCAATTATATATTTGTTTTAACAACTTTCATAAAAATACCAAATCGCTATTTTGTACCAAAAATATGATTTTTTCCAAATGAAAGTAGTCTATTTTAAGGTCTAAATATTATGATTTTTATTCTAAATATTAAACTTGACCTTTTTTGTTACTAATCTTATACATGTCACATGCTTCGTTGGAAAAAAATCATCACCGGCGGACTTGGGTTTTATATAATTATGTAACTACGAAAAAACAAAACTTATGAGAAGACTACTTTTCAAAGTTATTGTGAAAATAGTTTTTTTTTGTTTTGAAAAGTATAGATTTTTTTAAAAAGTACATATATTCGAAATTTTGTAATAATTTTGTCAGGGTTTGAGTGTTTTTGAATAGTGACAAAAGTGTCTATTTCCATAAGGTAAAAGAGAGTCTCTTTCTAAACTCTTAAATACACTCTTAAATAAAAGTGTATGTTTTGATATAAAAAATTACTCACATGATACCATAATACTAAACTAGTAACGCGGGGCGGGACGGACAGTTTATTTTTGGCAGACTACTGTATTGTTTTAGGGACATGACAGATTTGGTGGATTAGTATTTTGTCTTCAATTTTCTTTTTCTGCATTGGCCAAAATATTTTTGTTCGCTCCACTAAAACAATCAAAAATTATAAATAATGAAGTAGAAAAACTAAGAAATGACTAATGAGTCTAATCTAACATCAAATTAATCAGATCCGTCCGTTGCCATCATTCCAAAACCTTAAAAAAACTAGTTAAAAATGATCATAACAACAACAAACCCAAAAAAAAAAAAAACACATAGCCTAAAGCCTCGTCACATCTGTCCATAAATACCCTTCACCGACTCACAATCTTACCACATCAATTCTTTTGCTCTCTCTCTTTTAATATACCTTTAAGATTACAGAGACATACTCTCAAGTCTGGTGAAGAAGAAGAAGAAGGCAATGACGAAAGAAGTGGTCGGAGAGAAGCGATCCTTCTCCGGGAAAGACTATCAAGATCCACCGCCTGAGCCTCTATTCGACGCAACGGAGCTTGGGAAGTGGTCTTTCTACAGAGCTCTCATCGCTGAGTTCATAGCCACTCTCCTCTTCCTCTACGTTACCGTTATGACTGTTATCGGTTACAAGAGCCAGATCGATCCAACCCTCAGTCCTGACCAGTGTGCAGGTGTTGGCATCCTCGGCATCGCTTGGGCCTTTGGTGGCATGATCTTCATCCTCGTCTACTGCACCGCCGGAATCTCTGGTCGGTTTCTCTCTCTCTCTTTCTCTTTTTAGTTTAGTCGGGTTTTCTTATTTACATGGATTTTTTGCTCCTAAAGTGGCACACTCTTTAGCTCAAAACATAACATCTTGGTTTGGTTTTTATGCTCACATCAATGTTTTTGTCCAAACCTTATTTTAATGGTATAGGTGGGCATATAAATCCGGCGGTGACATTTGGGCTGTTCTTGGCTCGGAAAGTGACTTTGGTGAGAGCAGTGATGTACATGGTGGCTCAATGCCTCGGTGCCATTTGCGGTGTGGCTTTAGTCAAGTCATTCCAGTCTGCTTACTACACACGTTACGGCGGCGGCGCAAACGGGCTCGCCGATGGTTACAGCGTCGGCACCGGTGTTGCCGCCGAGATCATCGGTACATTCGTCCTAGTCTACACCGTCTTCTCCGCCACTGACCCCAAGAGGAGTGCACGTGACTCTCACGTCCCGGTAAGCTCATTTTTTTTCCTGTTTGATTATTTGGCTAATTAAGAGACTGTGATGATTATGCCACAAGAAAGAGATTAATTAGTCATATGGTTTAGATAGGTTAGAGCAAGAACAATGGTAGTTCTTATAAAAACTCTTAATATATATTAAACAAATAAAAATTATTATAATAATGAATTGGTTCTTAAAAACTTAAAAAAGTATCTTATTTAAGAACTTTTGAGTATTTTTTTTTAAGTTTTTAAGAACTTTATTTATTATTATAATAATTTTTATTTGTTTAATATATATTAAGAGTTTTTATAAGAATATCCGTGTCCTATACGGCGGGCGTACTATTTATCATTAAAACGATGCCGTACAAAAGCATTATCGGTGTAGAGGAGAGTAAATATTCATTTAATAGGATGGACGCAGAGCAAATATCTTTTTTTTTTTTGTGTATTTCTTGTGATATTCGTGATTTGTTTTGTTTTATCTAGAGCGGTAGTTCTGTAATTCGTATTTATTGCAAAACTAGCTAGCTAGCCTGTAAATATTATTAAAATTTCTAAAAAAGTTAAAAATATATTAAAAATCATAATTAAATAAGAATATATTGCAATCTTCATTTTTTTTTCATATTTCAATAGTTGTTTTGTTTCTTGGATTTAAAAAAATTAATCATTTTCTAATCAATATTATAATAAAATTTCTTACAAATATATGACATTATAACAAATATACATTTACTGTCTCTATTTATTTATCGTTTATATATGCACACATATTTATATTTTACGAGCAGAATAAATATCCGATGTTTCAAATTTTAATATTTATCGTTTGCTTCACGTCTAATAGATATTACTACATTTTAGTATTTCTTGTGTTTCCTAAACTTTTTATCGTGGTTTTTTTCCAATCGGAATCGGACGAGATATTACAAGCCAATCTAGCTTCTAGATTCTTCATTATAATAAACGACAAAAAGGACATGGATCATCTAAACATTTTTCTTTTTTCAGCCCTTTTTCCATCATATGTCCTTTATTTGCGGTCCCAATTCGCAACCACGTATACTTAACATATCTATATTAATCATTTTTTTTTTTGTGTGTGTGGAGAAAATCTATTAATAATATTTGGAGTCTGCACTATTTGTCTCGTGATTTAGTAACATATATATTTGTTGTTGTTGTTGTTGATGGATGATGTGGTAATTGAAGGTATTGGCTCCGTTGCCAATAGGATTTGCGGTATTCATGGTTCACTTAGCTACAATCCCAATCACGGGCACTGGCATTAACCCTGCAAGAAGTCTAGGAGCCGCAATCATCTACAACAAGGACCATGCTTGGGACCATCATGTTCGTATTACTAGTATAATATTTTTACTTAATTCGTCTTCTACAGGGTTTTACTAATCAACGTTTTTCTATGATTGCAGTGGATATTTTGGGTGGGTCCGTTTGCGGGTGCAGCCATTGCGGCTTTCTACCATCAGTTTGTGTTGAGGGCTGGTGCGGTGAAGGCACTCGGGTCCTTCAGGAGCCAACCTCACGTTTAGCTTCGATTCTCCTCAAGTTACCAAAAAGAGCAGAGAGACGATAATAATTAAAGAGAAGGCTTTTTATATGATTTAGATGGTTTGGAGCCAAGTGACGACTTGTCGTATCTAATTTCTAGCTTTGTGAAGAGAGGTTATGAGTGTGACTTGTGGGCCAACTTTGAAATGCTACACTCTGTACTCCTTAACTTAATAATATTGTTCTATTTTACTAGTTTGCTAAATTCCGCATGACCACCAACTTTACACGTGCAGGTATAGACAAAACCTACATGTGGAAGATTAAATTTACTTTAAAAATTACTGTTTTAGTGTTTTTATCAACAAGTATCATTAGGTTTCTCAAACGCTTAATTCGTATTTTGTGTAGTTTAAGTAACTCTTTTGATTTTGATGAGAGCTATGTGAAAAAAGAATATGAAACATGTTAAGTCTCAAAAGTTTAGGTAAAACATAATTATGGTTTCCATCACAACTTTTGTGTGTTGCCGTAGTTTGGAAGGTATTCTCATTAATTTTGATGGCATAGTGAATTGGATTGGAGAATGATGGAAAAGAGGCATCGAGAGGTCAAATTAAGCGGCTCATGCGCATTTTTTAAACACATCATTAATATAGGTTTGGCACAAGTCAATCGAAAAGATAATCTCTCCATTTAACTAGCTTCTTGTTTCAAAAGCAAGGCCTTAATCATATTTCCTATGAAATACAAGGAAGCATCATCATAAATGATTTGTGTTGTATTATTATGAGGAGCAAAGGTCTCTTTATATAGTGATTACATAAAAGGATAGAAAAGGAAATAGTCATTTGACTACTTCTACAAGGAAAAGAAAAACATCTACTAATCCTATTGGACTTAAGAGTCCTGACCGCCATGGATAATGGACTGGGCTGTGGGCCATAGGCCGGTTATGGAGATCCAAACCTCAATGGATTATAACACTCCCCCTTGATTGACATAACCGGTTGTGATGATGGGATCATAGTAATACGCTTGGGGATGCTGCCTCATTAAAACCTTTCTAAGGAAAACCCAGTGGGACAAAACCTTAGCGAGGAAAAAGAGTACAGCACGCATTACTCCCCCTGAAAAGATCATCACTCTAAGTCCCTTAATCGGCGCATGCCGATCTGATGCATTAGCTTCTTCAATGTGGAGGTTGGAAGCGACTTAGTGAATAGGTCGGCTGAGTTGTCGCTGGAACGGACTTGGAGCACTTTGAGTTCACCGGCCTTCTGTAGGTCGTGAGTGAAAAAGAACTTTGGTAAGATGTGCTTCGTCCGATCTCCTTTGATGTATCCATCCTTCAACTGAGCTATGCATGCGGCATTGTCCTCGTACATGCTGGTCGGTTCTTCTTTCCCTTCTATCATCCCACAATCTCGTCTAATGTGTTGAGTCATTGACCTCAACCAAACACATTCTCGGCTGGCCTCATGGATCGCCAATATTTCCGCGTGATTGGACGATGTAGCCGTGAGTGTCTGCTTCATGGACCTCCACGAAATGGCTGTTCCATCGTGAGTGAAGACATATCCCGTCTGGGATCGACCGTTGTGCGGATCCGAAAGGTAACCTGCATCAGCAAAACCAACTAAACCTTCATTGTTAAGGTTAGTGTAAAACAGACCCATATCTTTCGTCCCTTTCAGGTAACGAAGTATGTGTTTGATCCCATTCCAGTGCCTTTGGGTCGGACAAGAACTGAATCTTGAAAGGAGGTTCACGGCAAAGCAAATGTCCGGCCTAGTGTGACTAGCCAAGTACATTAACGCTCCTATGGCACTGAGATATGGCACTTCGGGACCAAGGATTTCTTCATCCTTCTTCTTTGGACCGAATGGATCACTGTCCAGACTAAGGCTTCTCACCATCATTGGGCTACTCAGTGGGTGAGCCTGGTCCATATTAAAACGCTTGAGTACCTTTTCTGTATATGCCATTTGATGCACAAGGATTCCATTATTGACGTACTCAAGTTGTATTCCCAAACAGAACTTAGTCTTTCCTAAGTCTTTCATTTCGAATTCCTTCTTTAGGTATTCAACCGTTTGGGATATTTCCTCAGAGGTTCCTAGGATGTTCAGGTCGTCTACATACACCGCGATGATTACGAATCCCTTGTCAAATTTCTTTATAAATATGCATGGACTTATGGGATCGTTTTTATAGCCCTCTTTCACTAAGTACTCGCTTAGTCTATTATACCACATGCGACCTGATTGTTTTAATCCATAGAGCGATTTATTCAGCTTAATACAATGCTGGTCTCGAGAACTTCTTTTATCTTTCAGCTCTATTCCCTCTGGGACTTTCATATAAATTTCGTTATCCAGTGGACCATATAAGTATGCGGTTACAACATCCATTAACCGCAAATCCAATTTCTCTCTTATGGCCAGACTTATCAGGAATCTAAAAGTCGTTGCATCCACCACAGGGGAGTATGTCTCCTCATAATCGATTCCTGGCCTTTGTGAGAATCCTTGTGCCACAAGCCGTGCTTTGTGTCTAACGATTTCACCTTGTTCGTTTCTCTTCCTCACAAAGACCCATTTATGTCCAACTGGTATAACATCACGAGGTGTCCGAATTATGGGACCAAAAACCTCTCTCTTCCTTAAAGAGTTTAACTCCACGTTTATAGCTTCTTTCCATTTATTCCAGTCTAATCGACGAGTGCACTCTAAAATGGACGTGGGTTCTAGATCCTCATTCATGAGCTCAAGTGCTACATTGCATGCAAATATTTCATCAATGTCGACATTCTTTCTGTTCCATTGGATTCCAGACGAGACATAATTGATCGCGATCTCTTTGTTATCAGGAACTTCAGGCCCATGAAGCTTGGCGTCCCAAGCAACATTTTCCGGCACCTTAGGTTCATTTATGTCTGGAACGTCCACTATCTCCTCGGTCTGAATTTCAGCACCTTTCTTTAATTTCCGAGGAGTCTTATCTTTGGAACCAATTGGTCTTCCACGTTTCAATCGTGGTTTAGACTCAGTAGCCGCTTGACTCGGTCCTTCTTGGACATCAATACGAATTGGTGCATTCACGGCTGGTATATATGATTTCGTTACCCTCTTTGGGTCTGCAAAGGAATCTGGCAATTGTATAGCTAGCTTTTGCAAATGTATTATCTTTTGGACCTCTAAATCACTTTCACGAGTCCGGGGATCTTGCCATTTTAAGGATGTTTGATTCCATGCAATTTCTTTTACCAGCCGGTTTCCATCACCTAATGTTGGAAAAACGGATTCGTCAAAATGACAATCCGCGTACCTGGCCTTAAATAAATCTCCGGTGGTCGGCTCAAGGTACTTTATGATCGTGGGTGAATCATATCCAACATATATCCCCATCCTCCTTTGAGGTCCCATCTTAGTCCTCTGTGGTGGTGCAATCGGCACATAAACTGAGCAACCGAATATCTTAAGATGGGAAATGTCTGGCTCTTGTCCCGATAATAATTGGGATGGGGAATATTTATGGTCACTAGATGGCCTGATGCGAATTAGTTCGGCAGCGTGTAAGACAGCATGTCCCCAAGCGGATACAGGAAGCTTTGACCTCATGAGTAATGGTCTAGCAATCAACTGTATGCGTTTTATAAATGACTCGGCCAAGCCGTTTTGTGTATGTACATGTGCCACGGAGTATTCAACACTTACCCCCATGGACATACAATAGTCATTAAACGCTTGGGAAGTAAATTCACCAGCATTATCCATTCGTATGGTCTTTAAAGGAAAGTCTGGAAAGTGAGCCCTTAGGCGTATTATCTGAGCAAGGAGTCTTGCAAATGCCATATTCCGTGATGACAATAAGCATACATGTGACCATCTTGTAGATGCGTCAATGAGGACCATAAAATATCGGAATGTCCCACAAGGTGGGTGTATTGGTCCGCATATGTCTCCTTGAATTCTTTCCAGGAAATTTATTGTTTCCTTAGTCACTTTCACTGGTGATGGCCTTACAATGAGTTTCCCTTGTGAACATGAGGCACAAGTAAGATTCTTTGGGATTACTCTCCTTTCTTTCAAGGCGTGCCCATAAGTATTGGCTATCAATTTTCGCATCATATTCGACCCGGGATGTCCCAGCCGGTCGTGCCATAGGTTGAACCTATCCGTAAACTCTTGGTTTGCGGTGGCATTGGCCTCAATCATATTGACCTTAGTGCAATATAAGCCGGTAGCTATAGCAGGTATAGTCTCTAGGACTTTCTTTTGGCCTTGGACGATTTCAATTATTTGGAGGAACTCTCGGTTTCCTTCGTCCATTGTTTCAACATGAAGACCATTCATTCGAATGTCTTTAAAGCTCAATAGGCTTCTCTTTGAGCTGGGGGAAAACAATGCATCCGCAATCTCTAGATGCGTCCCCTTAGGCAATAGGACATTGGCCTGGCCGTAGCCTTCTATTAGGCCGGCCATGCCTGCTATAGTATTTATATTGGCCTTTTTCAATGTAAGATTTATGAAATATCTCTTGTCCTTTAAAATCGTGTGGCTTGACCCACTATCCACCACGAATTCATCCATGTTGCCTTTCATTTAAAAACAAGAATTATGTCTTAAAAGCCATTAATTATTAATTAAGCAAATCCAAACAAATCCAAAGACATAAATCCAAATGAAAACAAAACATGAATGCAATACAATTTTAATGCCTATTTTAAACAATCTGATGTCTCCATGAGATCATCCATAAGGTCATCACGTTCATGATCGAAGTCGCCTTCCTTATCATGCTGGATCATGTGGGCTTCTGGATTCTTCCCTTTAACACTCTCTTGATAAAGTTCCACAAGGTGTTTGGGAGTCCTACATGTCTTGGCCCAATGATTGTCCATCCCACATCGATGGCAAACAGACTTGGTCGGGCCGGACTGATGTCCGGTTTGGTTCCCGTGGCCACGCCCTCGGCCACGTCCTTGACCGCGGTTAAAATCAGATCCGCGACCATTCCATCGACCATATGGGTGGTAGCGACCACGCCCTTGTCTCTTTCCATGTCCACGGCCATTAAACTTTTGGTATCTCTGGACATGGTTTGCCTCGGTTTCCATCTTAGTGTCCTCGGCCACATGGGCTTCAGGAAGTGGGGTTGATCCAGGAGGTCTCATCTCGCTGTTTCTCATCAGCAATTCATTGTTCTGCTCCGCAAGCAATAAACAAGAGATCAAACTTGCATAGGTCGTGAAGCCTTTCTCACGATACTGTTGCTGTAGCAACACGTTGCTTGAGTGGAAGGTCGAGAAGGTCTTTTCAAGCATATCCTTCTCTGTCACAATCTCGCCACATAGCTTCAATTTTGAAACTATCTTAAATAGGGCCGAGTTGTATTCATCCACGGACTTAAAGTCCAGGAGCCTTAAGTTAAGCCAATCATATTTGGCCTTAGGCAGTATAACCATCTTCTGATGATCATATCTCGCCTTTAACTCCTTCCAGAGATCAAGAGGATCCTCAAGCGTCAAGTATTGATCTTTGAGACTCTCAACGAGATGGTGGCGTATGATTAAAATCGCCTTATACCTATTTCTCTCGGATTCGTTATTTGCATCATTAATGCATTCACCGAGCCCTTTTGATTTCAGCATGATCTTTGCATCTAAAGCCCATTGCAAGTAATTATCTCCTGAGAGATTAAGGGCTGCGAAGTCCAAATTATTGACTTTCGCCATCTGAGATCAAGCATCGGTTTTTCTCTTAGGATTTTTAGGGTTTCTTTCAACCGCTTTTATTTTATGCACATATCATGCGATTTTAATTCAAGCAAGTTTCCAATTTTAATCCTAACATGTAATTCTAGGTGATAAAAGTAAACAGGAAATTTTCCAAATTCAAATAAGGCAATTTCCAATTTGCGATTTCTATGTGGTCAAACAAAAAGGAAATTTTCCAAATTCAATCCTAACAAGGAATATCTATGATTTTCGGTTTTGGCCAACAAAATTTTAATGGTCCGATTTTTATCATGCAATTCCTAGTTCAATTAGGATTTGGCCAAGCAATAGATCAAACAACCAAATTTGATTTTAATTAAAGCATGCGATTATAGATTAGGGTTTTCAAGCAACCATGCGATTTCAAACAAATAGGATTTTAGGGTTTGATATTATCATGCAAAAGTTCAAGTTCGATTTAGGCCAAACAATCAATCAATCAATTTACAAGCAAATCCGATTTTAGGGTTTTATCTTTTCTTAGGTTCAATTCGATTTTAGGTTCTTAAGAGATCAAACAAGTGGAACAATCAAAATCGGTTTTTAGGGTTTGATATACATTAGGTCCGATTTCGATTTTATGGTGTTCTTGAGTTTTAGGGTTTTGATTATACCTTTGATCCTTCTTTTGGGTTGACTGGAAAAGAACCGGGAGCTAAAGACCTCGGAAAACACTTAGGATCGGATCGCACAACTCCGGCGTAGAACGGCGACGGACGGCGGCTGCGGACGGCGGCTACTTAGGGTTTATCAGAGCAAGCTCGTGCTGATAACGTGTTATGAATCGAATGATTTGTGTTGTATTATTATGAGGACCAAAGGTCTCTTTATATATTGATTACATAAAAGGATAGAAAAGGAAATAGTCCTTTTACTACTTCTACAAGGAAAAGCAAAACATCTACTAATCCTATTAAACTTAGGAGTCCTGACCGCCTATGGATAATGGACTGGGCTGTGGGCCATAAGCCGGTTATAAAGATCAAAACTTCAATGGATTATAACACATACACATTTCAACCCAGCCTTAATATTTTTATTTTTTTTTAATCGTCAATAAGTCTCACGCACCTATTACCAAATTCCACAAGTATTAGCTATTCACAACTTAGTATTATTGGAGATAATTTGTGAACTAATTAAATTGTTATCTTGCAGACCAAGTACAGTTAGTGAATTCCATGAATTAATTCACATAATGCGTGTAAACAGAAGATTTTTTTTTTCTCTCTCTGATATTACTCATATTTCCATATTTATGAAACAATTAATTTGAAGAAGCAAATAAGATCTGCTTCGAGATAATTAATCGGTCATATGGCTATATTCATTTTCTGAACTCTACCGAAATTTGTTTGGTATTTTAAAATGAATAATGTTTTAAATTTTGTTTGGTATCAAATTAGTGTGAGTTTATAAAGTTTTGATGCTTTTATAAATGTATTTTGGGGGAAAATCGATTTTTTCATATATTTACGTTAAATTCAGTTTATACATGAATTCAAAAGTTTGTTCAACTCATATCTCAATTCATATTTTTTTTATTATTATTTTATATACAAACTTTAAAAATTCTATTAATTTATACATTTATCGTTGACCGATGATAACGTGGAGGACACATTATTTGTGGAAAGCATTTTCTTAGAGTTTGTTTCTCATGTGGAATTTTAAAAAAGTCGGTCTACTTGTGGCCCATGGAGCCCAAGAAGGAAGAGACACCAAATTTGGGGTTTCTGGGTTTGGGTTCTGACTTGACCATAACGGAAAACTATTCTAATAAATTCATTCACACAAAAAACCTCTCCCTCTCTCCCTCTCTCCCTCTCTCAACTTGTGGCCGAAGAAGAACCAGGTCTCGTCAATGGTTGCTAGGTTTCTTAGTTTGAGACGCGCTTTATCTCTCTATTGCAATAACCAAAAACATCGGATTCCTTTGTCCCAAGGCATCATCTTTTTCTTCTTTTAACTTGCGTAATTTTCCCAATCTTTCTACCCGATTTTCCCCGATAATCAAATATTTTTTCAATTTTTCATTTGCTATGTTGCGATGTTCTTTGAGCAGTAATAGCTGTTGATTTGCAAATGGATTTTTCCTTGTCCTTCTTGTGAAGGTTAAGAGTTTGACATAATATCAAAATTCGGGCTTTAGAGTCAAGAGTATGTAGGAGTTGTATTTTGTAATTGCCTTGATGTTTATATGTCCAAACAAAATTGGTGAATTTAGCTGAGAATCATTGTAATCTGTTAAAATGACGAGCAGAGATGTGTAGAAGAGACTAATTAAAGAAAGAAAGAAGGGTCTCGGGTTTTGATGTTTTGATTTTCAACTAGAAAGAGATCGTATGAATAAAGGAGATTTTGGTGTTGGGTTGTTTTGGGGAGCCTTCGGGACATTATTGATGATGGAGCTCGTAGCAAGACACTGATTAAGTTTTTGAATCTAAACATTGTTTGCATCTCTGTCTGGTCATTCTTCCCTTGATTTGAGCTCTTATGAAAGCACTCAAATTTGTGAATTGTGACCGCTCTTCTCTTGCTGCTTCGAAAGCACAAATCCATGCGTTCACCAATACTTGCATCTATTTTGTGTTCGTAGTGAAATTTGAGATATAAGATCTATTATTGGTGCCAAGTGCCTGTTATGGTACTGACTGTTTTAGCTGCGTGTAATATATATCATCAAACATTGAATGGGTCTTTCATTCACAGTTCTCATTTTTTGAAAATAATCTCAGCAGTTAAGTTTTCGCCATCAGAGTCACTCTTGAGCAGAGATTATCCGTATGGGGGATTATTTCAGAGACAGTTTTGTGTAACCCGTCAGGCTAGCGAAGCTTTAGCAACCAATGGCTGCAACTCTTTAAACTCTGCTCCTGAACCGGCCAAAGCTCCCTCCCCTGCAACGGCCTCGGAGGAGCTGATTGTGAAATACAAGTCCCAGTTGAAAATAAACCCGAGGCACGACTTCATGATGGTCTTTACTTGCAAGGTCTGTGAGACGAGATCTATGAAGATGGCTAGCCGAGAATCATACGAGAAGGGCGTTGTGGTGGTGCGATGTGAAGGGTGTGATAATCTACATTTGATTGCAGACCGTCGCGGTTGGTTTGGAGAACCGGGAAGCGTGGAGGAGTTTCTCGCTGCTCGCGGGGAAGAATTCAAGAAAGGATCCATGGATTCTCTTAACCTTACAGTTGAAGATTTAGCTGGAGAAAAGATGTCCAATGAATAGAGCAAGCTCTTGTTAGCTTTTGCTATTGTAACCACTAGGATTTGAACTTGAAACCCATCTTTTAAGCCCGGTGTTGTTTATTCTACTCAAGATTGGCACATTCTTCTTTTGGTTGAGAATTGTAGCTTTGGTCAAAACCAGTTCATAAACGCCTTAGCAATCCCCAAATTTGACAATAGGGACTGACATGGTTGTGTAAAAAAAGTAGAGAGAAATCATAAACTTGAATAGTTACTATAAAAATTAAAACTTAAATTAATTATCCA
Source organism: Alliaria petiolata (assembly GCA_020283515.1). Classification (NCBI taxonomy): domain Eukaryota; kingdom Viridiplantae; phylum Streptophyta; class Magnoliopsida; order Brassicales; family Brassicaceae; genus Alliaria; species Alliaria petiolata. The sequence goes on along the minus strand of JAHZTW010000002.1, from coordinate 106,384,659 downwards.
TCATTTAATCCAACATATTATACCCTTTTTTTTTGGGTAAAGAAAGTGAACATATTTTTAGGTGTTCAACTTCTCAATGATCTTTGAAAGGGCTGAATATGTGCCAATAGCTGAACAAACTGCTCCTACTGTGATAATCAAGATACAGATCGTCACCTACAAACACACCACAAAGGTTATCAAGAGAGGATATGCATATTAGCTACTAACAGACATCCGAGATTAAGGGTGGACATTTTGTTCTTACAGTTTTTCCCGGTTTAGACAGTTGTATACCAAATCAGAACCGGGTTTTTTCTTCAACATCGATTTGAGTTTTTTTGTTTTTTTCAATTTGGTTCGGTTATAAGAAGTGAGCAAGGCATACCTGTGTAGGGGTTACTTTTGTCCTTAAGATGCTCAGGAAACAAGCGGGCGGTAGTATCAACGTCTATGTCCAGAAGCAGAAAATTCATATGAAAACGTGAATTTGGTAGCATAACCAGAAACTATATATATGTAACTTACAATGAGCATTGTCAAGAATGATCCAATCAATGACATGACAAGGCCTGCAAAAATTCTTGAGTGTCAATAACTATATAGAATGTACATACAATTTCAGAAGAATTAACACTTTCTTAAGATTTTTCGACTGTGCTTGCTTACCGAAGAAGGGAATCGCAAGACCAACGAGCAGAGTAGAGAAGGCCAATGCGCTTCTAATGGCAATTGCATAGAAACGTGACTTGCCATGGTTTGATGGTATCAACTCCTCAAGACTCATTGCGACCGGAGATAGTGTCAAAGCATATTTGGTAAATGGATTGACTACCTGCAAAAAAGTTTAAAGAAACGTCAACAAATAAGCAATTTTATGGTCCTTGACATATTATTACAAAATCAACTATTAAGCAGAGTGGAGGAAAACATAATAAGAAGCTTATAGTAGTATCATCAATACAAATTTTATGGTCTTGTGTTATGCAATCAGTACTTTTTAAATCCTTGACATTTTATTACAAAATCAACGATTAAGCAGAGTGGAGGAAAACATAATAAGAAGCTATCATCAATACAGAAAGCGAGTTAGAGCTTACAAATAAACCTCATCAAGCTAGCAAATCTAGTTCATTTTAATGAGAATCATCCCCATTTTTCACGTAATAACCAGACATAAGCAAAGGAAAGATGAAAAAAAACGTACTGTGGTCCACAAAGCAATCTTAGATGCAACCAAATCTTGAGGCATATTGAGAGTGAACTGTGATTCTGTTGATTCTCCAAACATGCTATATCCCATAACAGCGACACCCGCATACATCAAGGTACAAATTCCAAAACTGCAACAACCAAAACAAAAATATATACATCTAAAACTACACAAGAAAAAAAAATGTAGAGTTTCCAAATATTTGTAATGTGTTAATAAGATTTTAGTTACCATGTCAAGAGAACCGCAGGGAATTGAGAGGGTTTGGCCATTGAAGTATAAATATTAGGAAAAACACCATGTCCTGAGTAACAATAACCATAGAGTCCTATAGAAACCGGTAATGTTGCTAGGTTCAGAGGAGTTCCTTTGCTCTGAATTCCAACTTCATCAACCAAACCAATCCAAAACAAGCACAAAACCACTAAAACTGATGCAATCACCCCTCCAGCTGCAAAGTTAAGCATATGATTAGTTATTCTTATAACCACAACACCGTTGTTTTTAATACCGAACCTAAACTGAAATTCATCAAAATTTTGTACATTGGACTACTACATTCTATACCAAAGACGATAGATTTTCTTATACAAATATGTGTAATGTTAGTTAAAATCAAACGAAATTTGGTTATGGTTTGGTATAAATATGTTAAAAGGATCAAAAGAATGTTCACTCCTAAACCGAATGTGAAGGATCTGAAAAATGAGATGAGTCCTTGAAGGATCAAAAGAAATCATCTTTAGATATTTATACCTGAAATGTAACTTAATACACTGAGATCTCGAAGCCAAACGGTGGGGAGAACAGCGAGGGTGGTAAGCAGAGCAAATAGATGAGGCGCATCTAAATGAAACCCTCCAATGCTTAGAGCAGCATTTGGAAATAATGATGAAAGATTGTCACTTTCCAAAATTATGTATTCAACACTCATAGCCTACAGTGAGAGAACATAGAAGCATATCAGGCCTGTAACTTTATCATATCAAAAGAGAACATTCAGAATTCAATCTAAGACAATTGTACAATTTTTTTGGTCCTATTTGCATTAAAATTTCAGTATATGTGGTGTTGATGATTTTCAACATTATAATATACTTAAAACCAAATATTCCAACTACAATGGACCCTGAACAAAGGTGTTGTACTAGTCCACATGTGGTCCCTTGTTATTGAGATTCATTTTAGGTACTTATCTTTAATAAAAAAATGTATTTTGTCTTTCATTTATATGATATAAAGTAAACTATTGGAGGAATTGCAAGTTGTACTTACATATAGCTCCAAATAGAGTATTATCTGCAATCAAAAGAAGAAAAAAGAGGAAGTCTATTATAACATATGACATAATTGATATCTGATAAACATCAAAATTACAATGTATAGATGATGAGTTTGTTAGTAAATTCATCGATTCATAAATTATTGTGCTTACGGAGACAAGGATGCGGCCGGTGGTACCAAAAGCGGCATGGCCAATATCGGGATAGGTCTGGAGGTCGGGGTGGCTATCGAGGCAGTAACGCAAAAGCAAACCAGTGTAGAAACAAAGAATGCCAAATGCAAAGAGAATGATAAGTCCCAACCATCCTCCTTCCTTCACCGCATATGGTGTTGACAATATTCCAACCCCACATAGAACATTCACTCCTGCACATGGATATATGTGTGTATGTATGTCATCACTCATAAGCATTCTACTGAAAATGATGGCAGCGAACAAAACCAATTATCAATGAGTGAATTAGCACATGTTCCTTATATATTATTCAAGTCTCATCTAAACTTTTCATGTGAGATATTCCTTCATCATCAAATATAACATTACCAAGTAGTTTTGATGAAACACTCACCATTAAGAACAGCTTGTCCAAATGAGCTATCATTAGAGATTGCCTTTTCATGAGACTCAGAGGACGAGGCTTTCGAAGGAAGCAGATAACGAGAGCTACGTTTACGCTTGGGTGCTTCTTCATCTACTAGCAGAGGTTTTGTAACAGCAGGTAACGTTTCTGGAGTATGTCTTCTTGTTAAGGACATGAAAGAGCTTCCGAATCTTGACATTGAAGAATTACCCAGAAATCCAGGACTAGGAGATGGTAGACTCCCATACAGATCAATCGACTGCCTGTAACAGCATTATAACAGAGTAACATAAATGGTTAGGGATCCAAATCAAAATGTTGAAATTTTTTTATAGACAATATATTATCGATACCTGTAACTCTTTGGCCATGCCGTTGAGTATGAGCTAGCTTTAGACTGGTGTTGGTTTTGATTGTAAGCATCAGAAGAAACAGAGAAAGCTCCATCATCTTCTTCTTCGGACAAGTTCTTTCTCTCGCCCTCTTCTTCCTCGCTCTCGAGGTAGAGGCTTTGGTCAGAAGCTGAGTGATTCATTCTCTCACAACTCTTATCCGATGAAAGCTATTTAGATTTCAGTGGAATCTTTAAATCACAAAGGACAAATTATTTGATTCAGAAAGTAGGAGTCTAGGCGAGTGAAAGGGCAAACGAAAACCGGTCGAGGGCAACTATATAAGTAAAGAGCCGTTAAAATGTGAGTCATTCATATATATCTGATTTAACTATGGTTAAGTTAAGGTTGTAACTCTAGTACAATAATCTACGCATTATCCTTTTATCTACTCATGAATATCTTAAAATTTTGAGATTTTGATATGTATATATTAATTTTAAGGTAAATATAGAATGTCATAATAAGAAACACTGACTTTTTCATTTTATTTTATATATAAACAAATGCAGAAGTGGTAATAAATAAAATTACCAGATTTTCTTCCAAAACAACTTATCTCTTAAAAAGAATATTTAAATAAAACAATTTATCATAAATGTTTCCTGATAAATTAAAATTTACTTAAATTTATTTTTCTAAATACAGATATAACTATATTTATCTGAGAAATGTTTTCTTTTGAGCGTATTTTTTAGTTTGACTAGAATTACTACATCTTGTAAAAAAAAGTTTGTGATAATATAAACTTAACTAGCTCCATTAAGCTCTTTTATACAATTTATTTATTTGAAACTTGAAATATTTATACTAAAAATATTTTTTAAGAAGATACAAAAAAGTAATTAATAGTAAAATTTCATACAAATATGATGAGGAAAATATAAATACATGTTACTATTTCTAATTGTTGAATTTTTAAGAGTTGAATCTTAGCGATAAAGAATTAAGCCGACACTATTCATCAAATTATTAACTTATTTGAAAAATCTACTATATAAAAGCAGAAGTGCTCTCTCCTGCTTCTGCCACGTCAGCACATGAGAGAGTGCCACGTGGCACTTCCTTATTTAATTTTCAAGGATTCGAACCCATGATCCTCTCAATAAAAGAAAACCATTTTTTCCATTCTGCCATTGGTATTCTTTGACAACCCTCTCTAAAAACGTATGCTATTGTCTCTATGTTTTACATATTAAATTAAAAACACTTTTTTTTTATAATTTATATGTATATCAATTATAAACTTATGTACCAAACGCATAAATAAAGACATCCTCAAAATAATAAATTAAAAACAACAACTTTTTAAAAAAACATCAAGTAAATATTAACATATGTACAATTAACTATATATAAAAACCATTAAAATCGAATTCAACTATCTAAAAATACTATAAGTAGATAAAATTCTAATTATATTTAAAAAATAAATAAAGAAATAAATATATAAATCTTATATAATACATAATTTTAAATATATCATTATATTTTTGATTAATTTAATTCGTATTTTCTACTATACGAAAGCTTAGTGGCTATCTGTAGGACCTGCCACGTCAACATCTTAGAGTATGCCACGTGTCATTTATTATTTAAATTAAAAAAAAAATTGTATTAAATCTGAACCAAACATCATTATTTTATCTTCTTACTTGCTTTCATACGGTTTCAGACTCATAATCATCTCAATAAAATAAGTTCTTTTTTCTATTATGTCATAGGTACTCTTTGACAACCCTTTATAAAAATTATGATATTGTCTCTATATTTTACATATCAAGTTAGAAGCATTTTTTTAGTTTATATATATATCAATTATAGACTTATGCCGCCAAACGCATAAATACGAAATACTCAAAATAATAAATTGAAAAAAGTAATTTTTTTTAAACGTCAAGTAACATAAATAAATATTAACATATGTACAATTAACTATACATAAAAATCATTAAATTTGAATTCAACTATTTCAAAATTATTATAAGTAGATGAAATTATAATTTAATTTAAAAAAATAAAATAAAATATATATCTTATATAATACATAATTTTAAATATATTATTATATTTTTTGCGTGATGTAATCCTTATTTTAAAATAAATTACCATAATTAAACTTTGGTATAAGTGAAAAAATATGATATGACATAAATTAAAAAGTTAACTACAATCTATAAAATCTTAAGACACAACAAAATATTTAATAAAAAATCGAGAAGGTAACAAATTATATTAAAAAAATATAGAGAAAAAGATAAAAATAAAGAAAAAGAAGAATAGATACAAAATAATACAAAATTTTAAAACATGGAAAAAAACATGGATTTAATGCAAGATATGTAAAATAAATCTTCAAAATGATAAATTGAAAAATTTTAAATTGATTATAATATTAAAATTTAGAAAAATAAAAAGAGTATGAAAATTGAAGAACAAATAAAGATTCGTAAAATAGTATGAAAGAAATTGCACAAATTATCACGAAAAAGTAGAAAATTAAAATTCTAAAAAAAATAAAATAAATTGTTAAAATATAGAACCAATAATATGTTATTTTAAACTTAATTTAATATAAAATCCGCTCATCGCGCGGGTTCTCTCCTAGTATAAATAAAAGATATCAATGACATATCTTTTATTTCGATACAAAATTACCATGGACTATATATTATATATAAAATAGAATAATTTGGATATTTGCAGAGTTGAGTTTGCATGTTTTTCTTAACTTACTTCGAGATATCCTAATTATGAGAGAACAATAAATTAGCATATATATCTCTAAGATTAGATATTTGTAGTATTTGTATTCTATGTCTTTTATATCTAATAAAAAAATAACATCCAAAAAGAGACCCCTATATATTTGTTGTTGTTGTTGAGAAACCTCTATTGGCAAGAGTAGAACCACGTCCACATGGTGTGTGGATCTATTTTATGATAATTTGGAATTTTGTTAATATTAGAACACGGCAATGATTCAACCGGATCTTGGAGCCACAACTCAAGAACATGCATATACATATTTGTTATCAAATACACACAAACAAGCCCACATTTAATCTCTTTTTATTCGCCGCCTCCAGCTATATAAAATATTCTTCATCCTAGCTCACATGCTTTCTTATTTTTTATACTTATTTTCAATTATTTTCCAAGTAGATTTAGCACGTGCTTAGTTGCTCGGGATTATTTCACACTTGTGCATTATGAATCTATGATGGTTCATGTTTATCTAGTGTAATAGATGATAAGAAGTTTTGACAGATGCAAACATGAAACACCCATCACTAATCTTTTTATTTATGTATTATTATTATGAAGTTGTATATTGTAGTGTCTGATTATTCGTAAGTAAGGCTTAGAAATGTAAATAAGATAGGACTTAACGGGTTCAGGTCGTAAGTACGTATATTTCAGCTCAACTAAAGGACCTGACCACCAGTTAACTCCTTTCTACTAAAATCGATGTAATTCTCATTGAGTGCCAAATTATTTCACATGAATAGTTCATAAAATCGTCTCCTCACTAGGAATAAACAACTTTTTTTTTCATACCAAAAAAATAAAATAAATAAACACATTTTTCACCTTGATAAACACCTTGGTCACTTGACGCAGTTTCCTTCATATATTTTATTAACATTGAACTTTGGAGGAAGGGTTCAATTAACCAAACTTACCAACTCTGCTACTAACTTTTTATATTGGGTGAGTTAAATATAAGGTAATGGTTGACCGCATATTAAACATATGGTAATAAATAATTTAAAATTAATTATTTAACAGAGAGAAATTAATTTTAGGCCTAAAAATTTCTTTTAATTTTTTATAATTACACAAATGCCATTGATCTGAAAATGTTATTAGCAGAGTAATATTTTCGGCAACACTGTTCACAATCCCACTTGATAGTACTGTTTACTGTCCGTTCCAAAAACACTGTTTACTGTCAACTCAGACAACACTGTTCATGGTACACTGGAAATACTATTCATCTAATGTTAACCGTCTCTTTAACACTGTTAATATATAATTAATATATCAAACCAGTTACTATCTTCTTATTATATAAAGTAGAATGCGTCAAAGTTAATAATTAATATGATCGTGACACACGTTAAGTTAATCGATTTTGACATGTGTCATAGCATATCTCTAAAAAAGAAAATAAAACAAAAGGATCTATTTCAATTTAAGAAAAGGAAAATAAAATATAAAGTAAATAAGATTGATAATTAACATGATCACGACACGTGACGTTTCAATCGATTCAGATTCTGACACATGTCCCGGTAAAATATTTTTTATAAACAAAAAAATTCCAAACAGAGAAAAACAAAAAAATAAAATGTCAAATTTATCGATTTAGATTAAAATACGATTTAATAAAATATATTTTAATTTAGAAAAAGAAAAAAGGATCTATTAGAATTTAAGAAAACGAAAAAAGAAAAGTAAATAAGATTTACTATGATATATTTCAATTAAAAAAATGAAATCCTATATGCTATGATATGACATTGGACGATGATGAGGTAAATGAGGAGGAAGATCATGTAGAGAGGCTTTTCACGCGAGTTGTGAGAAGCATAACTTCGATAGATAACAGAGAGATCATATATGCAAGATGACTATGAAGAGAAATAAAGACTTTGTTTGCTAGAATAGGACCCGCATGTATATGCGGGTTTTTAATAAAATATTTTAAATTCGTATAAATAAATTAAAAACAAAATCGGATAATCTATAAGAAAAAAATAAAATTTATTTTTATTAATATTTCCAAATATATATGTTTTAATATTCTTATATGAATTATGTTTACTTCTAATGCCTTATCTATATATATATATATATAAATAACGAATTATTTATCTTACTTTTATCATAATTAAAATCTATATTAGGATCCGCGTATACGCAATTTTATCATAATAAAATTTATTAGTAATAGCTAATATGCATCTCTGGTTTTGCAATTAACTCGAGCTTCTTCACTTGATCTAATATAACCGCTGGGTCATCAAGAGCCATCGCTATATTCACCATATTGATCCTTTATGTTGTGTTTCGTATCTGCGTTCTGAGATCTACCACGTTCTTCTCAACTACCGACACTGCTTCGTTTGCTTTAAGTCTAGCATCCGTTAGTTTCTCCTTGAGGACGAGAAACTCTTTCCCTGGCGTCTTCTCAGCTACCAATATTGATTCGTTTGCTTTATGTCTAGCATCAATTAGTTTCTCCTTGGGGACGAGAAACTCTTCCGTCGGGGTTTCGGTGCAGAGGCGTCTAGCTGTGGCCAGGGAGTAAAACTCAGGAGAAGCATACCCAGAAGTAGAAGCAGAAGCAGTCACACGTTTCATGCTAGACGAGATCCATTGCCCAAACCTAACCTGCGATTTCTGGAAAATCAATACCAAACCCTAATAATCTGAATACATGATTTCGATTACCTTAGCAGCAACAAAGGAGGATCCTAGAGTCCGCATCGCGTTCTTCACCTTTTGCTTCGGCTCTTTCAAGCTTCTGGGTTTAGTCGGCAGCTGTATTGAAATCATTGAAATGCTACGAGATAAATAACATATTTGATCAAGGATGGTTTTCCACCACGGCTAGTTTCTCAGATTATCTTTCAAAATTCATCCTCTCCCCAACCAAGTCCAGCTGAGTTTTGGACTTTCCAATAGTATACTTGGTTAAGGGTTCGGTAACCCGTATACAAAAGCATATGATAATCAAGATCCGTTTCTATATCTTATTTATTACTTTCGTAGATATTGAACAGTTTCACAAATTCCAAAAATATATATTATATATTTATAAGTAAACTTACTTAATTTGGTTCAAGATACTAACTATATTATTAACTAACCCCATCTCCACATGACCATTTTGGGCAAGTGAATAAGATATTTCTCAACTACATACACATAAGTTCGATAAATCTGAACACATTTTTAGGCTACAAAACAAAGGATTTTCTACGAGATGATCTTTTTGATGAAATGATAATATGCATAACAGTCAAGTTTTTGTAATGTGCATAAGTTGTTCAGAAAAAAATTAGTTTTCTGGAAAACTATCTCAAGATCCAAAAATTTCAATCTAGAAATTAAGAAACAGCACCATTAGATGAAATCTTCATTAAAACCTGACTCTAAAAAGTATATATGAGTATAAAGAGAAGATCAAATCAAAACCAATTTTTTTTAAAGAAAACGCATACAATTGAAAAAATAAGGAGCAAACTAAGCATAATAAAAGGGCGGAAAAAACCTTTTCCGGAAATTTTTCTCGATTGAATTTCCTTATATAATTTCACTTTTAATCCTTAAATTTTTATTTTGTGGTAAAATATAATGTTACAAATGGGAAAAAGATAACTTCAAAAAAACTGGATTATTATCAGAATAATATTTGGCATAAAATTGAACATCCAAGATTATTCTACTCACGTCACATACTTGAATTTAAGTTTTTAGTTTATAATAATACTAGAATAGGATCCGCATATATGCGGGTTTTTAATAAAATATTTTAAATCTGTAAAAGTAAATTGAAAACAAAATCGGATAATCTATAAAGAAAAATATTCTCAAATATATATATTTTCATACTCTTATATGAATTATGATTATTTCTAATACTTTATATTTTTATATATATATTTATTCTAAAATTTTGACGAATTAATTATCCTACTTTTATCATAATGAGATTTATCATAATTAAAATCTAGATTAGAATCCGCGTATACGCAGATTTATAAAATTTAAAGCCCTTTAAAATAATGTTTTAGAAAAAATAGTAAACAAAATCGGATCACTAATGAAAAAAATATATGAAAAACACAAAATCGAAACTTAAGAGTTATTTTTGTTTTATTCTCATTTTTTCAATTAAAATATTGAAAACACAGAATCTGTTGCGGGTTTTAAGCAACATTAACACTACTTCTCATATAATTCACATGACATTGGACGATGATGACCTCAATAAGGAGGAAGGTCATGTAGAGAGGCTTTTCACACGAGTTTTGAGAAACATAACTTCGGTAGATAGCAGAGAGATCATATACATAAGATGACTATGAAGAAAAATAAAGACTGTATTTTCTTGGAGAGAGTTCATTGAAAGATCGTTAACATACTTGAATGACTCGAATTGCATACCCAAATTTTTAACGCAGTTGAACATAAAAAGATAGTTGATAAAGTGTGGGAACTACAAAAGAAGTAGGATTAATGTTGCTTAGGATCCACAACAAATTTTGTGTTTTGAATATTTTAATTGAAAACATATGAGAATTCAAATAAATAAATAACTCTTAGGTTTCGATTTTGTGTTTTTAATATATATATATATATATATATATATATATATATATATATATATATATAATTTTTATTTTTAAGTAGTGATCCAATTTTGTTTTCTATTTTTTTTAAATATCATTTTAATGAGTTTAAAATTTTGTTATTATAAAACAAAATGATCTATTAGAATTTAAGAAAAGGAAAAAAAGAGTAAATAAGATTAACTTTGATATATTAATTAAGAAAATAAAATCATATATGCTAATGATATGACATTGATATGACATTGGACGATGATGAGCTCAATGAGGAGGAAGATCATGTAGATAGACTTTTGACGCGAGTCTTGAGAAGCATAACTTCGATAGAGAGCAGAGAGATCATATACGGGAGATGACTATGAAGAGAAAGAAAGACTATGTTTACTTGGATAAAGTCAATGAGGAGATCGTTAACATACTCGAATGATTCAAATTGCATACCCAAGTTTTTAACGCAGTATAACAGAAAAAGATAGTTGATAAAGTGTGTGAACTACAAAAGAAGTAGGGTTAATGTTGCTTAGGATCCGCAAGAGATTTTGTGTTTTGAATATTTTAACTAAAAACATATGGGAATTAAAATAAATAAATAACTCTTAGGTTTCTGTTTTGTTTTTAATATATATATTTTTTAAAGTGGTGATCCGATTTTGCTTTCTATTTTAAAAAAAAATCATTTTAACGGGTTTAAAATTTTGTTATTATAAACCCGCGTAAACCCGGATCCTAATCTAGTGTCATATAAAATAGCATGTTAAATCAGTTATCATATCAAAAAAAAATATATAAAATTTAAAAATATGAAAATTATCGTGTTAACAAGTTATCATATCTTAAAAATGTGTGTTATTGATTTATTAACTTTGTTAACACTATAATTTAAGTTATACCGATAACAATTTAATTAACTTTGTTATTGTTTAACTTTCACAATTACCTTGATCACCATCGCCAACAGCGTTATCGTCATCCCTATTTATGATGCCAATATTACTTCCAGTGGTGTTATCATCGCCACCGTCCACCACTTTTACAATCGTCGCCACCGCCATTGATGTCGCCATCATTGTGAACGTCAACACCATCGCTTTCGTTGTTACAACATCATCACCAAACTCCACCTCCATGACCATCCTTCTCCATTGCACTTTTTCTTCATTTTTTTTTTCTTCCCTTCTTTATTTATTTTCATCGGATGTTTTTTAGGAAAGAAAAAAAAAGGAAAATTGTAAAGATAAGGGCAAAACAGATTTTTAATACCTAACTCACTATAATGAATAGTGTGAGATGAGAGAGATTTAATTTTGATGTTATTTATTACCTTCACTTGCAAATACTTTTTATATTTTATTACATAAAAATTTATATTAGGATTTATGTGGGGTTATGTGACACCTCTTTTCCCTTAGTAGGTCCGCCTATGTTGATCTGACGTGGTTTCCTTTATATATATTTTTTAATATTCAAGTCATAAATAAACATGAAAAATACAATACGGAAAATTAGGAAATTTCGAAAAAAAAAATGTTAGGAATGATGTCCGACCAACTTATTCGCTAAATGAAGAGTTTGTGTTTTTTCGATTATATTTGGAGATTCAGATATCAAACTAACTTGAATTCGGAAGTCGGGAAGTTGCTTTGTTGAAAGGTTACATCAAATTGATTGACGATCATCGAATTATACAGACGATTTGAATCTAACAAACAGTTTTATTTATTAGTTAAACCGATTAAACGTTTAATGGTTGTTTGATACTTTATGATAAAAAGTTCTCAAGATTGTAGAAAAAAATTAGAGTACTTTTTGTAGTCTGATGATTCATAAAAAAAATATACAAAGCCAACATGTCTTACAATGAAGGATTAAATAACCTAATGTGCAAGGGCGTTCAAGTCTCACAAAATTAACAGATTGTTCCATAATGTTTGGCATTCATCTCATCTTGAAGCTCTTTGCTGCTAATAGCATACTCCCTGCAAGAAAATTGGACTCAGCAACATTATCTACGCCACAGACCATTATAGCATATCACATATACATTCACCAGGCAAGTCCTATACGTAAACTCTTCTTTTCCTAAGTGGTATAGACTAGATATATTTGGTTACACTTACACCATTCTTTTGATTTTTATTTGAAATTCTGACCAGTAAAAGCTACCGATGAAATTTGATTCCAGGTGTTAACTGGTTAAGAAGTTTCAATCACTTGGATGCAAATTTGAAATAGATTTAAGGGTGTTTTTCTGGAGCAGAAATATCTCAAAAACATACGATCCAAAGCTTGTAAGCGAGGCATTGGGACAAGTGGCACAGTAAGGGACAACTCACTCATCTGACCGGTAAACGGACCAACATTAGACATGAGGTTAGAAACTTTGACGTGTCATAACGTCCACATGGTGTTCTCTGATTGGTTTACACGGTTACATCTCAGATTATGTAGTTGAAGTACCAGAGAGAAGATCTAAACAACGCACATGTGTCAGCTTTTCCTTCGTTCAACTTTAGATCGGCCTTTACGTGTACAATTATATTCTTCCACTCTTCCCCTTTCTTGATCCACGACGGATCCTCTCTATTTTAATTATATTCGATCTTTATTATTGTACAATAATATAAAAATAAAAGATAATTATGTTATCGTAATTATGTATTTATTTAACCATTAGATAATGCCAAAATACTTATAAAAAGCACACTTGTTTAATCTAAACACTTTTTGAGTTATGTTATGTAATTAGCACACAGAACCATCATCATTAGTATCACTTATTTCTTTTTATGGAACTTTGACTTGGAGAATCAAATTTTGGAGAAGGTTCGGAGTCATAAGAAGCACGAGCATAATCAAAAAAAGTGTTCTATGTGAGTTGTTCTATTTTAATGCCGACCACGCAAGGATACACATACGTATCTTGGTCGATACAAACACACACACACACTCAGATGGACCTATATATATATATATACGTATCTTTCCTTTCAAGCCTTAAGAAATTAGAACACAAGACATTATATAGAGAGAGACACAAGGTTTGATATCTTGATTCAATAAATGCCGAGTTACATTTCCTTCATCGCGTTGCTCTACATATTTATTTTCTCTTTTGCTCCCCAAACATACTTTGTCAATGCATCGAGGAGGCCCTTAATGGAATCCGACAAGCCGGGCCACACGAGCATGAATTCAATTTACACAAGCGGTAGCGGACGAGGCACATTTCACGGTGGAGGGATGAACGACTGTCTTCCAAAGGGATTTCGCTTCAGTTCTGAACCTAGCCGCTACATCAACAACCATGCTTTAGGTTCAACACTTTGTTCTACGACCGATAGAGCCATCCCTAAGCCGTAAAGTAATGAAACGACCATATATGCATCTGTGCTATTGTGTATATATATAATATATAAGCAGTACTGTTACATAAAATCATATATGAAAGAAAAAAGTAAATTTTTATGAACTTATTGCTTTGAGAATTAATCAAATTTGGGTTCTTGTGATTTCGATTCATTTCAGAGCACAAAAGAGAGTTATTGGAATCAAATGAGACCGTTTTTAAGATGGGTGATATTATCTGTTAATATCCTTCTTATTGCTTTGATAAGAAACAAATTGGCATGCGAAACCAATAATTGTATTATCTAATGAAATATTTCAATTTTTTTTTATTATAGTTATGCGATCAGACCAAAATGATACTCTTTTGTTACGGCTTCATAAAAAAAAAAAGAGCCTTTAAAATAAAACTCGATAAGCGTTGGCAAAGTCGTCAAGGACGATCAAATCATCGAATTTATTTACACGATCCTTCTTCTTCTTCCTTCTTCCTTCTTCGTTCTTCTTTCTTCTTTCTTCTTTCTTCTTCGACTCGCTGCCATCAACGCCCCAAGCTTGAATTCGATCTCTCAGCTGTAGTTTCTATAATCTCATCAATTCTCTGTTTAGAGATAAGCTATGGGATGTGCTGCTTCTCTTCCAGGCAAATTTCTCTTTATTTTTTTCTCTCTCTATTTTGTTGAATTTATTCTCGGCGTTCGATTAAAAGTGAGAACTTATTCGCAAGACCCTCGAGAATTTTCATCGGGGTTGAATCAGAAGCTTCTCAAAATTGGGGATTGTTATGATCATTTGCGTGATTTAGGGTTTCCGTGTGATGAAATTGGTGAAACCAAATCATTTTTATTGAATTTATGTGTTTTGTGTTTCAGATAGGAACTCTGCAGCGTTAAATGGTCTTAACAGTTCAGATAATGCAGTTCCAGCAGATGCGAAAAATCTACGCGTGAAGGTGCGATTTTGTGTTTTTGTTTTTAACAAATGTTCATCTCGCTGAGACCACTTTGTTGCTAGACTGATCCTGAGATTTATCAAACGAAAAAAAACAAACTTGTGAAGGTAATTAAGTGGAATTTCTAATAGCTTAGAAAGATCATGCTTTCATGTTGTGATAAGCCTTGTGAAGCATTTAGTGGAGGAGCTCGCAAGTTGTGCTGTTAAATTCGAAAGGACTAAAATACACCCTTTAGTAAAACCCTCCAATTTCTTCTTTCCGTAGCTAAGTATAAGCGAATAACTGTATTTCACTATTTTTTTGGAGCTACGTTTGAAAGTCTTTTGCTACTGAAAGGAGAGGATTCCTTTTCTTTTACCTATCTTCTTGTTGCTCAGCGGTATTTTGCCCGTGTAGTATAGTTGGTCTCAACTTTGCGCAAGACAGAACGCTAACATTTTGGATTTACTCGAATGCAGTTAGTTCTATTAGGAGATTCTGGTGTGGGTAAAAGCTGTATTGTCCTTCGATTTGTCCGTGGTCAGTTTGACGCAACATCCAAGGTAAGTTTATGTTATCGTCTTTTTTGACCATCTGGACACTTTTATATAGGACACCGTGCTCTGATGTCATATGTGGCATGTGTAAGAATGGATATTAGAGTATTCTTATCTGCCATTGAATCTCAAAACTATTAGTTATGTCTCAGGTAACTGTTGGAGCTTCATTCTTGTCCCAAACAATAGCCTTGCAAGACTCTACCACTGTGAAGTTTGAAATATGGGATACAGCAGGGCAAGAGAGGTGCTAAGCCCTCCATGTAGATTTGTGTTGCTTAGTTTATTAAATAAACGCCTTGCATGCTCGTTAGGGCTTAATCTGTATTCACCCGATTTTTTTAGGTACTCTGCTCTTGCGCCACTATACTACCGTGGAGCTGGAGTTGCTGTTATTGTGTATGATATAACAAGCCCTGAATCGTTCAAGAAAGCTCAGTATTGGGTTAAGGTATGTTTTCAAGTGGCTCGAAGGGTTCCATTTCCTAAATGTTTTGGGGATTCATGCAATAGCTTCTGAACTATATGACTGAAAATTGACCTGCAGAAAGTCCCTATATAACCATAGCAGAGTATAAAACTGTTTGATTTCCTTGGACCCATATGATTTAAATGACTGAAACATTGGTTTGCAGAAAGTCATATATAACCATAGAATAGTAGACCCAACTGTATATAGTGCAAAAGGAACAAAACTCCATGATGTTCTGCTAGTTTCAGAAATTTCTTCTCTTACCTCTCCATCTTGGCAGCTATCTTGTTGTAATTAAAACAGGCATGATCGTACTTGATCCAAAAAAGTGGATGTCATAAAGGATGGCAAGTCATTTGACTATATATTAGCAAAGTCATCAAAGGAAATGAGGAATCCAAGTATCCAAACCTAACCCAGTTTTTTACTTAAAACATACAAAATACTAGCAAACCGTTATGTGATTGTTGAACAACTTTCTGACATTTTTGTGCCATTGAGTTGCACACGGCCTTGATATTATGTTGTGCTGTTGTTTTACCCTTACCTTTTAATTCTAACAGGAACTGCAAAAGCATGGCAGCCCAGATATTGTTATGGCTTTGGTTGGTAACAAAGCTGATCTTCATGAAAAAAGAGAAGTATTAACCGATGTGAGTTTGCAGAATCTTCTTCAACTAGATTCCGTAGAACAGTTTGTTGTCCATTGCACTGTCCTTGCTTCTTCAGCGTGTATCACATTTTTCAATTTCTTAACAGGATGGTATGGAGCTTGCAGAGAAGAACGGCATGTTCTTTATTGAGACGTCGGCCAAGACAGCAGATAACATAAATCAACTGTTTGAGGTGTGTATTTCTTTATCCCCTCAGTATTAAATGATCCCATTGTCTTGTCATCTGCATTGATTGAGCTCTTGTGATCCGTTTCTTTCACTACTTAGGATTTGGAAAATGGAAAAATTTGATAGGCAGTGAGATCTTTGGTTGAGAAAGAAGGATTGATTATAAGTAGAGTTGATGTATATAGAGATAGGGGTTTAACTTGTTGGATGTGTGACATTTTTGTCTGATAGGAAATAGGCAAGAGGCTACCTCGTCCTTCTCCTTCGTCATCATGATTGGAGTGTTGGGACTTGGGATCATCTTCACTCGTCAGGGAAAGCAATAAACCCTTTTCCGGACTGCTAATCTTTTCATACTTTGATGTAATATGTCTTAAACGGTATTTCTCTATCTGTTAAGTAAGTGTTGTTGTATAATGTGAAGATTTGAGGTTGAAATTGGGGACTAAATGAGAACCTTGAAAGTGAAATTAAGCAATGATGGTGATTATCATATGTACATATTTTTACTGGGTTTCATACTTTCATCAAAATATCTCTGTGAGAAAGAGAAAGTTGCAGCTACTCTACAAAATCGAATCTAATTAAGAAATAATTTGACCATTTCAAAGAAGACTGTATTAGGTACTCCTCAAACTCTCCTTCACATGACATAAATCTCTATCCTCGATTTTGTCATGTGCATTCATTTAAACTCTGACTTTCGTGACTATGGTTTTGACTTTTGATTGTTTCAAATACTAATAGAAAATAAATCATTTAAAAAAAAAAATATGAACAAATAAATGTTGTTTTCGAGGCTTTTTTTTGTCTCATCCACAAATAGTCAATACACGTTTAATTCCAAATCCAAAATTGAATCCGGAATCTGACGCGGCAATAACACTGACTAAATATATGGTTACAACATTTGTGAGTTTTTGTTTGAACAATAAACAATAACCGCAATATTTAGAAGCTTAAATAAACAAAAACAAAAGAAATATGATTTGGTTTGAAAATGGACAAAATGTGGCTTTTCAGGACAGAGAGGACTTCGGTATTTATTGTCACGTTAGTGAAAGACTTATTCCGCAAAGGTTTTTCAGGTTTGTATGTATGTATGTGTTTATTAATTATATAGGCTTAGTGGCTCCATAGCATTTTCGTTCTTGTTCGTTTCTTAAAAACCCTTTGAAGCCCTCCGTCGAGCAAAACCTAAGGATGGAATCATCGAATTGTTCCCATGAGGAGCTGATTAGTCGACTCGTTGACTCCGTCAAGGAAATTTCTGGGTTTTCCTCCTCGAAAGGTTTCTTCGGGAAGACCCAAGGCGATCTTGTTCGTAGGATCACGCTTCTCAGCCCTTTCTTCGAGGAATTGATTGACCTCAATGTGGAATTGACAGAGGAACAGATTACAGGTTTCGAGGTTATGAGAATCGCTCTTGATTCAAGTCTAGAGCTTTTCCGATCGGTCAATGGAGGAAGCAAACTTTTTCAGGTTATTATTTTTTTTTTTTGGTTTCTTTATGATTTCTCTCTCGTTGGTAGCTGGTAAAGTGAGCAAATTCCTCTGTTTTCGAGTCGAGGGTTTAAGATTTTGGTGTTTAGGGTTTTGCTGTATATCTTTGTCAACATCCAGAATTTGGTTGTTGACTTGTTTCTCTGGTTTTGGGATGACCCGAGATCGAATTCAGTCTGCCATTACAGGAGAGAACTCAAAAGCTATTTCATTTCTTGATTGTATAACAAAGTTTATATTTTTTTATATCTCTTGGCCATCTATCATGGTTTCAGATTCACAAGCATTTCCCCTGATTTACTTATATTTCCTGCAAAATATCTCATCATAGTTACTATTATTGCCTTGGTGATCGATGAGTTATGTGTGGTTGTGTAGTTTTTTTCTCGTGTGTGAGCTCATTACTGTCTCTATATCTCCAACCTGAAAATCAAGAAGCTGAGACGTTTTCCTTGTGTGTTCTCTCTGCTTGCAGATTTTCCACAGGGGTTCTGTTGTGCAGAAGTTCCACGACGTGACAGCAGAGATAGAGGCAGCGTTAAGTCGTATTCCTTATGATAAGTTCGACGTATCAGAGGAGGTCAGAGAACAGGTACTTCTCAATGCATTGGTTTTTTTTGTTTGTTTTGAGGACAAGAATTTGCAAAATCTAAATTCTAATGATACGCTCTCTGACTGAATTTGCAGGTACAGCTTCTGCAGTTTCAGTTCAAGAGAGCAAAAGAAAGACGGGATGAGTCTGATGAGCAGCTTAGCCATGATCTAGCCATGGTAGAGAATGTGATGGATCCTGACCCTAAATACCTCAAGAGACTGTCGCAAGAGCTCCAGCTCAGCACCATTGATGAGCTGAAGAAAGAATCACATGCAATACATGAATATTTTCTTTCATATGACGGGGATCCCGATGACTGCTTCGAGAGGATGTCCTCGCTTCTTAAAAAGCTGGTAGACTGTGCAACAATGGAACGTTCAGAACCCGATACATCCACTGGCAGCAAAATCATTCTTAGGCATCGTTCTCCTGTTATACCAGAGTATTTTCGGTGTCCCATATCACTTGAACTGATGAAAGATCCTGTCATCGTCTCCACTGGACAGGTCTGTTTTTGCAAGTTCCTTGTGCATTGTACTGAGTTTGATTATCACATTTGTGTATTTGTTGTTTAATCTGATTTTTTCGTCCTTGCAGACATATGAAAGATCATCCATCCAGAAGTGGCTCGATGCTGGTCATAAAACATGTCCGAAATCTCAGGAGACTCTCTTGCATTCTGGATTAACCCCTAATTACGTGTTGAAGAGTCTCATTGCTCTGTGGTGTGAGAGCAACGGTATTGAGCTCCCGCAAAATCAAGGGAGCTACAGAACCACAAAACCAGGAGGAAGCAGCTCTTCAGATTGTGATCGAGCATTTGTTCTTTCCTTGTTAGAGAAGCTAGTCAACGGTACTATGGAACAGTAAAGAGCTGCAGCTGGAGAATTACGGTTACTAGCCAAGAGGAATGCAGATAACAGAGTTTGTATCGCTGAGGCTTTAGTCATACCACTCCTTGTAGAGCTTCTATCTTCACCTGATCCTCGTACCCAGGAGCATTCTGTGACGGCTCTTCTCAATCTTTCCATAAACGAAGGTAACAAAGGATTCATTGTTGATGCAGGAGCCATAACAGATATAGTGGAGGTGCTGAAAAACGGAAGCATGGAGGCTAGAGAGAACGCAGCTGCGACCCTTTTCAGTTTATCTGTCATAGATGAAAACAAAGTTGCAATAGGTGCTGCTGGAGCTATCCAAGCCCTTATAAGCTTGCTTGAGGAAGGAACCCGAAGAGGCAAAAAAGACGCGGCAACAGCGATTTTCAATCTGTGCATATACCAAGGAAATAAATCAAGGGCGGTTAAAGGTGGCATCGTTGTTCCTCTGACAAGACTACTGAAAGATGCAGGTGGGGGAATGGTGGATGAGGCTTTGGCTATTCTGGCAATTCTTTCGACAAACCAAGAAGGTAAAGCAGCGATAGCTGAAGCAGAATCGATCCCGGTTTTGGTTGAGATTATAAGGACAGGGTCACCGAGGAACCGGGAAAACGCTGCAGCAATACTTTGGTATCTATGTATTGGGAGCATGGAGAGGTTGACAGTAGCAAGAGAGGTTGGTGCAGATTTTGCCTTGAAGGAACTTACTGAGAATGGGACTGATAGGGCAAAGAGGAAAGCTGGGAGCTTGTTGGAGCTCATTCAGCAAATCGAAGGTGTTGTAGTTTCAACAGTTCCGTGAAAAGCCTCGCTGTTGTGGAATCTTATTTGTTTCAGTGTAGATTATATGTATAGGAAACTTTTTGGATTGACTCTGACTAAAGAATCTTATGTAATGATGTTATGTGTAATTTTCGACTGAGGTTTGTGTATTCAATAAAACCTCTTCAAAGTATAATGTAATATTTTCTGTGTACTGTTATGATCATCATTTATAAATTTAAATGAAAATGTAAACGAAAAGAAACAATTGTGGCCATATTGAGTTGGGTTTGGTTTAATTAAATTTGGGAGAAGTAAAGCCAAATTTCTTTCGCTAATGCATCAAAAACCATTATTGAATTTTTATATTTAGAAGATCACACTGTATCTCACCAAAGAGAAAAACAAAAACTGAAATACACAACATTCGAAAACCAGTTCTCTCTGCAACCAAAATGATCCAGAAGAAGACATACAAACAAAATAAAAAAAATGAATAAACACGCACAAGCACGATCGAGAGAGAAGATGAAACATAAGGCTCTGTTACGGATCAGCCCAGTTTTTCCATGAATGTTTCTATCAGTGTTGCGCCATTGACGATTTTTGTTGTGGCAATAATCAAATCATAAGCCATTCCTTCCTGCAAAAGAAGCGATCGGAAGAGGATTCAGCAACAAAAATAAGGGAACAAAAAGAGTTGTCTATGATATAATAAACTCCTGAAGTTTGCATTATATACCTTAGAGGCGAGAAACCGCAGAGCAGAGATTTCAGCAAATGTTACACCTCCAACGAAGACAACAAGAACAACTGAGCGTCTTCCATCAGCAACCCTGTAGTGATGTCTAAACATATTGGGATGTTTTATCGTTCGCAGCAGCAAGCTAATTTGTTAATGAGAAACTTACCCATTTGAAGCTCCATGCAATGAATCAACTGATGGACTACTTGGGAATCCACTCTGCACATGCAAGCAAAAATTAGTCGAAAAGAGAAGATACTTTAGCAAAACAAAAATGGAAGCCTTTTTTTTTTATCTATCTAAATTGGGTAAAGGCAAAAGTGTACTGACTCTTTTAGTTTCCAGATGCGGTCCTGGCAAAAGTTTCAAAATGTCTTCCATAGGACGCCTGTAAGGTAAGTTTGAGACATAACCATTCTTTCAACATTCATATATGGATTAGTAAAAGTTCTCTCAAGTTCTAATATTTATGGCATTCTGTGTTTGCCGTATGATAGACTTTTTCCTTCGTGGTTATACAATTATTTAGGAAAGCCAGAGTTTTGGCTAGTAGAATGCAAGAACATACTAACCATCCAGAATGAATAGCTTGTTGGATAAGACGAATGCTAAGAGGAGCATATCCAGAATAGACATAAGCGATATCCTCGTGCCTGCACAAGAAATTTATATTTCTCACAACTCAAGCTGGTTTAAGCACTTCATTTTACATTTAGAAAAAAGTTGGTGTGCAAGGCCTAGCAAATCAGGTGCATGTAGATAAGTACTATCGAAACACGAAATGAAAGCACAAATGCACAAAATACAAATACCAAAGACAAACAAGGAGGAAAACAGATTACTTTCAGCCAACGATGAGGTTGATCATGCATAAGGAAAAGGAAGAGCCCTCATAAATCAACAAAATTAGCTAGTAAAAAAAGAGCTTATTTCAAGTCGGGCTTTAGAGATTGACAGAGGTATCTTCGGAAAATAATCAGCCAATGCTGTTGTTAGATCATACATTAGAGATTACCAGAGGTATCTTTGAATATAGTAGTAGAAAAAGACCTTTCAAATCGCATATATTTATTCAAGATCAAGTTTGGATATATCTCGACCCACTTCCTAAGATAAATCCCACTGACAAAATCATGTCAATGAATGTATCATAGTGTTCAGTAGGAGACAACATGACTACAAAGAATATTACCTTGACGTATCAGTGTCTTCAACTATAAGCTTCAGTGTACGTTTCACTGTCTGCCAGTTGCTTTTGAACTCCTGCAGTAAACAAATGAAGGTACAAGCAGGCATTAGAATATCAAACTTACCTAACCATAGAATACAAGAAAATAATTCATTTCACAAGGAAGCGAAGAATAACCAAACCTGCTTCTTCAACAATCCTGCTTTTTCCAAGTTGTTCAATGCGGCCACATGCTCAAACCCATAACTGTGTAGTAGTTCCGTTCTGGAAGTTGAAACCCGAAGAAAATATATGATTAAGAAAACAGACAACAGAAAAATGTAATACAGAATGACTGATGGAAGCTTAACTTGCCTTATATAATCAAATTGCTTTTTCGGTAAACCTGAGTTTGTAACAGAAAATAGGACTAATAGACGCAGGACGTTAGTGAGAGGCTCCTGTTTATGGATCATCTCTTCTATGTACTCAAAGCATCTGCATTTACAAACTAGAGTTAGTACTAATCAATCATTTAATAGATTTAAATATCGATTATGCCATCCACGTAAATTGTTTTACACATCATATGCAACAGAAAGAATCATGAAATCTTCTTGAATGAACGTATTAAGTGTTTCCTTAAAAAGAAACTTACATGTCATAACTTTCTGCCTCAACAAGTGTCTGTTCCATATCAAGTTTCGAAAGAAATGACTGCTTGGATGTGAACGTTGTCAGGTGTTGGGCAAGATGTATGTGCCTCTGGGAAAGAAAAAAACCATAACCAATTCAGTAAAAATGAAACTAACCGTGGTCAAAACCATCTGCGAGATAAAAAAAAAGGAACTTAAAGAAAACAAGGCAATACTTACTGTCATCTCTGGTAATGAGTTAAGCTTCTTGACAAAGTCCTTTAGCTCAGAAACTGTCTGGGTCTGTGCATTATATTACCATACTCCATTAAAATCTCAGTCCAACCATAATCTAAGGGGGAAATGTATATATAGGCTGATTGGTCCTAAGGTATAACATGGTTTATATTAATTTGGTAACTATTTATGGGCCAAAGAACACTCCTGATCGACAGCTTAGAGCTTTGAGCACATATATGTACGTACCATAACCTCTACCA
Organism: Alliaria petiolata; assembly: GCA_020283515.1. Taxonomy (NCBI): domain Eukaryota; kingdom Viridiplantae; phylum Streptophyta; class Magnoliopsida; order Brassicales; family Brassicaceae; genus Alliaria; species Alliaria petiolata. The sequence goes on along the minus strand of JAHZTW010000002.1, from coordinate 106,360,907 downwards.
TGAGCACAATTCTACCTAAAGGAAGAGAGCGACAAACGTACAGAATTAATTTCAGTGTAGTCCTCTTTCATGGTTGTTGCCTTCTGCCGTAGAACCTGCAATCATACTGCGTCTGGAAGATGAGGAAATAAAATCACATGTCACGAAAGATGAAAGCCAAAAGGACGAAGGTCAACCTGTACAACGACTTCAAAGTTGAGATCCCTTGTCTCCTTGAACAATTTATCACTGTAAATTTAAACATTCAAGAAATAAAGATAACACTCAAACGTGTCCTATAACTGGAAGTGTTAGCTAGTAACAGATTTTCATTTTCAGGTCGACATTTCATAAGTGCTTACAAAAGTTATGATAGAGATAGATAGAGAGACACAACATCCATCTTGGAAAATCTAATCTAGCTACCAGTTTAGGTCCTTTAGATAGCTCTTTTGTGCGCATAACCAATTAATACATTGGAATAATAGAAAAAACAGTGTGCTTATCCATTTCAAGAAAATCACAACTTCTATTCCATGCATCAAAATGCCCACAGTAATCATATTGCAGTGCAATAGAAGATTGTCTCACATGAAGGAAGTTATATATATGATGCAAGCAACTAACCTTGAATTAAGGGGAACTTTCATCTTCTTTCCCTCCTGCTGAGAACCCATCACAGATGAGTCGACCTCGACAGCTCCATTACTGATATGCAAAAACTTTAAATAAAGGTTGGAGTCAGCTCACAGAAAACCCAATCCCACCAGCTTAATTTAAATCCAAATTGCGTGGTTGCTAGTTATCATTGCAACCAATGAAACCAAATAGTTTTACACGATTGTTTGATATTCCCTAATTTCCAGAAAAGTACATAAACTCATTAGGATAATGACAATGCCCGCGGAAACTAATTTGGCTCCCACACTTGTGCAAGACTTTATTATGATACAAGAATTCCTCCCTCGGAGGGTAACAAGTCTACTCAAGCTACTTCTAGTCAAAACTGCAGTATTCGTGACATTACCTCATCTAATAGTCCCTCATAAGTTAACTGGGAACACATTGGAGTAACCATGTCAACCTGAAACAGAAAAGTAAACGTTGAAGCTGGTACCGACATATAGACACATCGTTTTATAAGTATGCATTATAAAGGCCCACATGTTTTTTTTGTTTAAAAATTAAAATAGTAAATGGCCTAGGTTCAGACAAATCATAAAGTGATATTGTGGCACAGCTTCTATTTACTATCTAAATGATGCGTGCTTTAGCTTCATAAAACCAAAACCACGAACACTAAAAACACTTAGCTCAATGAATATAGTCTGGCAATTGTGAATGAAAACCAATAACCATTCAATTAGCAACTATAATGCCAATCTAAATTAATGAAATTTGTTTTCGGTAATATTAACGAATGAACTAAAACACCACTTAATTTCAATAAAACTAACACTTATGAGGTCTGAGGGTAGATTTTCCCCAGAAAACTAGCCCCAGCCTGACAAGGCATCAGTCAGTATAATTCCATTTTAAGTGGGATCGTAACAAGTTTCTCTAGCTGTTAACCTTTATATGCAGACTGCCAAATCCATTGTTTGCATCATATATATATATATATATATATATATTTCCAACTTCCCAATGTTTCCATCAGACAGAACTATCTAATATTCAATTCTCGAAGGACATCGTTGTGTTTAAGGATATCATATAATATAACAGGAAAGCACATGATAACCTTACCTCTCTATCCAATAGAATGAGTGTATCCACTTCAGACCTTCCCACCTAAGTGGAACAAACATCATTTAGAACAGTGAATAAAGGAAACAAAAGCATTTGCTACATCATTAGATAGCTTCTTTTTCTTTGTCGTCATATAAGATAGCTAAAGCACTACATATTATAAGACTCAAAACTGTTGCAGGCAAATATTACATCATTCGAATTGACAGGTTCTTCCACTTGCATACGGTTTAGTATATCTGCAACACGAACGGATGCTTTGCCCTTTGCCCTCACTTTCGATATAACTCCAAAAGAAAACTATGATAAGAGTTAGTCATAAGATAGATTTGTGCAGTAATGTAAAGAATAAAGAAAAGACTCAAACCTCGAGCTCATGTATGGCTTTTGCGACATGCCAAAGTGAGCTAACATCACCATCCACAAGGCAATCCTATAATTAAAAAAAAAAACCAAGTAAACAAGATAAAAAAAAAAAAAGTAAACTTAAGGCGTCAAGGGAAGTCATAAGTAGATTGGAGCCATGAGAGTCCTACACACTTTTTCAGAGAGCTCAAGCTCGAATGATATCACATCCTCATCTAGTGGAACCATATACAGGGGAAACTCCTTCACCGTAACCAGGTTATGAACTTTTTCCTCTTCAAGAATCTGAAATAGCAGAAATATTTTATCCTTTATTCAAGAGGTGGTAAAACAAGCTAACTGAAGCAAAAATAGTATTAGCGGATGGCAATGAACACGTACCTTCTCACACGCAACTGACCTACGAGGTACAAAGTAAACGTAGTAGTCTCTCTGAATCGCTTTTGAAATATCATTCTGAATGTGAGAAGCTATGTATTTCATAAAA